>QVTF01012824.1:0-600000 GCA_003573665.1 Oxygymnocypris stewartii
TTATTTATTTATCGTGCTGCCAGAAGCAATTATATTTATTATTAATTATTTAATGTAAAAATAATAATCAATTAGGCCATACAAATTAGCACCTATCATTCAATTGCTAATTATATTTCCATATAATTTAGACAATTACAAGAACCTAAAATTAGAAGAAAATAAATAAATAAAAATAATATATATTAGCTGCTCGCATTAAATTCAAGGCATTAATGTTTGTCTACAGAACTACCTCTTGCTCTGCACCCCTTTACCTAAACTCATTACTTCAGACTTATATGCCCTCTAGAAGCTTGCGTTCTGCAAGTGAACGACGTATTACTGAACCATCCCCAAAGAGGCACAAAATTACTTTCACAGACTTTTTCATTTACTGTTCCCATCTGGTGGAATGACCTGCCCAACTCAATCCGAGCAGCTGAATCCTTACCCATCTTCAAGAATCGGCTAAAAACACATCTCTTCCATCTTTATCTGACCCTCTAACGCTAGCACTCTCTATTCTAATTTTATTTGATCCATCCGTCTTCTTTTTATAAAAAAGACAACAACAATAAAATCACACATTTGACCCTCTATCAATTGCATATTCATTTTCTAATTGCAAGCTTTTCTTGTAAAACACTAGTTTTCTTTTTTCTATTCGATCTACTTGTTTCTTATAAATAAATAAAAACACTAGGTTTCTTTTTTCTATATTCTATCTACTCGTTTTCTTTAAAAGAAAAAAAACTTTCTATGTCTACTGCGTTAGGCTAACCAAGACTTGTCATAGCACTTGCATGTTGTTGCACTTTTGTTGGTATTGATTGCTTCTAATGTCCTCATTTGTAATTCGCTTTGGATAAAATCACACACACACACACACACACACACACACACACACACACACACACACATGCACACACGCCACTTTATTAGGTACACCTTGCAAGTACCAGGTTGGACCCCTTTTTGCCTTCAGAACTTCCTTAATTCTTTGTGGCATAGATTCAACAAGGTGTTGGAAACATTCCTCAGAGATTTTGGTCCATGTTGACATGATAGCATCACTCAGTTGCTGCAGATTTGTCGGCTGCACATCCATGATGCGAATCTCCCGTTCCACCACATCCCAAAGGTGCTCTATTGGATTGAGATCTGGTGATTGTGGAGGCCATTTGAGTAAAGTGAACTCATTGTCATGTTCAAGAAACCAGTCTGAGATGATTTGAGCTTTGTGACATCAGAAGATGGTACACTATAGTCATTAAGGGATAGACATGGTCAGCAACAATACTCAGGTAGGCTGTGGCATTTAAACAATGCTCAATTGGTACTAAGAACCCAAAGTGTGCTAAGAAAATATCCCCCACACCATTACACCACCACCAGCAGCCTGAACCGTTGAGACAAGGCAGGATGGATCTATGCTTTTATGTTCTTTACGCCAAATTCTGACCCTACCATCTGAATGTCTCAGCAGAAATCGAGACTCATCAGACCAGGCAATGTTTTTCCAATCTGCTATTGTCCAATTTTGGTGAGCCTGTGCGATTTGTAGCCTCCGTTTCCTGTTCTTAGCTGACAGGAGCGGCACCCGGTGTGGTATTCTGCTGCAGTAGCCCATCTGCTTCAGGTTTCGATGTTTTGTGCGTTCAGAGATGGTATTCTGCATACCTCGGTTGTAACGAGTGGTTATTTGAGTTACTATTGTCTTTCTATCATCTCTACCATTCTCCTCTGACCTCTGACATCAACAAGGCATTTTCGTCCACACAACTGCCGCTCACTGGATATTTTCTCTTTTTCAGACTATTCTCTGTAAACCCTAGAGAAGGTTGTGCGTGAAAATCCCAGTAGATCAGCAGTTTTTTAAATACTTAGACCAGCCCGACTTGCACCAGCAACCATTCCACGTTCAAAGTCACTTAAATTCCTTTCTTCCCCATTCTGATGCTCGGTTTGAACTTCAGCAAGTCGTCTTCACCACATCTAGATGCCTAAATGCATTGAGTTGCTGACATGTGATTGGCTGAATAGCAATTTGTGTAACCAAGCAATTGAACAGGTGTACCTAATAAAGTGGCCGGTGAGTGTATGTATGTATGTATATACAGTATATATAATATATAATAGATTACATTTAAGAAAGTTATTAAATTATATTTTTTAAATATTATCTTTAATTGAGTATTAGATTGTGGCGAGGGGGCGTGGTTCAGAGAAGTCTGCAGTGGGAGAGAGCATCGGGAGACGTGAGTAAGTAGGTCAAGTGCAAAATGATGAACACCTGTGTCTGATTGCAGTAATTTTTGGTGTGGAGAGGCCAGATAAAGAGCCTCTGACAGTCAGGGAAGTCAGAGAGACAGACAGGATGGAGATTCATGGACACTGACTGCATTATGAAATGGAGAAGTCCTGGAAACAGCATACTTTGGAAAGCTGAGCTTTTGTGAACAGCGCCCAGATGGCGACTTTGGTTTTGTGATTTTGAGTTATTGAATAAAAGCCACAAAAGTCTCCTAAATGCCAACCTTGTCCTCTTTCTTCCTTACCCTGAACCTTGTCACATAGATGTTGGCAAAGATCTATTTTTTATTCAATCTTTTTGCAAAAGATTATGTTTATATATATATATATTAGAGGTGGGCATAGATTAATTTTTTTAATCTAGATTAATTTTGGAATTAATCTAGATTAATCTAGATTAAAATGGCTCATTTGAATTCTGCCGAAGGCATTCAGAATATGTGTGCTACCCAAATAATGACTAAAAGTAAGTCTTTGAGAACGGGTTTCTCAAGCCAGGTGGCGCATTAGACCAGGGGCTCATCTCCTGTTTCCAAAATGCATCACAAACTTTAATCTCTTCCCGTCCCAATCCCACGAAAAAACTGGAGGAAAATCCCGTTCCACTCCCGGAAGAATGACTCCCATTCCCTCCCACTCCCGTGTTGTTGTTTTTTTGGGGTTTTTTGCCGATAACTGTCAATTACAGTAAAAATATAGTACAGATCACAGCGTGCCCACCTTATTAGTTGAATAAAAACCCAAAATGTCGTTTTTTGTTATTATATTGAACTGAAAGCCATTTTATGCACAGTGTTGCACAGATTAAATTTCATGTAAATCATCCATGCTAACACACACGTCTTCTATTTTTATTTTTTAGACATTTCACTCTCTATAGATATATTTTTCAAAGACGGATTTTCTCGCTCAAGTTCACATGAGACCTAAAGCGCATCCTGTTTGCTTAAAAGCGCAACGTTTCGTTGTTATTCTGAGTGCACACAAATAAACGTAGAGTCTTTACAGATTCGAAAGATGTATTAGGCTACTTTTATCTGTATGACCAAGAATGACGGAGATTTTAAGAGCAAGTGAGCGCACCGGAGCCTGTCCTGCAGCAAATGCGCTTCCACACAAACACTTCAATAGCGCACATTTCTCTAGGTTAACATCATATTGAGCGGCCATGTAAAGTTGCTACTACATACATCTTTCAGATGAAAAGCCATATTTGAGGTTGATGAATGATAGGTGCGCGTTTGGATGTCCTGCCCGATTGTATTACCACATAGACCAGCCGTTAACAATCTGTCCATCACGGACTGCGAGCCTCTAGTTCGAAGACTCGTTCTCGCCCCCTACAGTGCAATTCGGCTAGGTATACATCCGCGCTAAAATATCAGGGTGAAAGTCATCATAGCTTGCGTAGTATAGACCCAGCTCCCAACCCAACTTTGAGAATAGATTAACGGCGATATTTTTTTTATCGCCGATAAGAGTCTCGCGTTAACGCAGCACGTTAACGCCGATAACGGCCCACCACTAATATATATACTTGACTTACATATTAAATTTGATATTACACTATTAAATCTTGCTTGCCTTCTCACATGCTCTGCTGAGCTCCACGGCAATGTCTCCACCAGAATTCCCAATCCCAACGACAACAACTCTCTTCCCAAGGTAAGGATCAGGCTCCTTATATTCCCAACTATGAATTATTGTCCCTGGGAATGTGCCAATACCTGCAGAACATAAAATTACAGTTAAATGTATTTAATATAGTGATGTTTCCGTATACATATTAAATCCATTATACAGAGCCACACAGGGAATTAGTCCAACACACAGTGCTGAATGCTGTACAATCTGTGTATATGATGACATAGTGCTGTAATATCAGGTGAGCACCTGGGAAGTCTGAGAGGGGTTTGATGGGTTGCGTGTAGAGACCTGCACACACTAGCACACCTTCAAACACATGTGACTCCTCTTGTCCATCTCTGTCCACGGTCACCACCTCCCACTGACCAGAGTCAGAGAAATCAGGCCTTTGTCTCAAACTGCGAACTGTGGTCTGAAATACACCCAACCACACGGAGACTTACTGCTACCGGTCATCTTTACACAGAAAATGCTGTTACAAACACTCAAAAAATATGATAGATCTTGAGAAAGTACACACAATAATATGTATATGATTTGCCCTGCATCACACCTTCTGTTATGTGACTATTAACCATGTGGACATCGCAATGTCAATGCTGAAATGATGTATCATGCAGCCCTTACATATATTAGACTTACATATTGCATTAGACATTACACTATTAAATCTTGCTTGCCTCCTCACATGCTCTGCTGAGCTCCTGGAACATCACTATTGTCTAATAGTCCCAGCCTCTAACTGTTAAATCTGATTTGATGAAAGGTATGTTTGCCAGGACCAATGAGGATGTAAATCCCAGAATATTTCCAACTAGGTGAAATCTCAGCAGATGTGATGTCATGGTGTTTATTACCTGAAAGCGAATGTGTTTGAGCAGGTTGAAGTGCTCAGCGTAGAGTTTGAAGTACTGCACGGTCACAGAGTTGTGCATGAAGTTGGGGTAATGATCCGGTACAGGGAAATCACTGTAGCACATCATCTCTTTCGGGGTGTTCACTATGAGAGAACGATAAATGCTGCAACGGTCTGCCTCAGGTTTTTCCTGTGAATGGACAGAGGAACACAGTCAATGACTCTGAACATACTACGTACTAATAGATTAGCTTTGTAACAAAACAGCTTTGAAAGTTTTGTTTAAATGTGAAGTTTGTAATATTGTTTAATGTTAAAATACTCTCTTATCCTATCGTAACATGCAACAATAACAATAAGTAAACCATTTGAAGCATTGTTGCCTCCAAAAGTGTAAACAAAACCAACTCATCTAATAATACGAGTTTTGAGGCTGGGCTATCTGTTTGTTGACCAATAGCAGTTGGTGGGTGTGTAAACATTTTAGAGTAGCCTTTTATTGTGGCCAGCCTAAGGCACACCTGTGCAATAATCATGCTGTCTAATCAGCATCTTGATATGCCACACCCGTGACGTGGATGGATAATTTCAGCAAAGGAGAAGTGCTCACTAACACAGATTTAGACAGACTTGTGAACAATATTTCAGAGAAATAGGCCTTTTGTGTACATAGAAAAAGTCTTTGAACTTTGAGTTCAGCTCATGAAAAATGGTGGCAGAAACAAAAGTGTTGCGTTTATAATTTTGGTCAGTGTTTTTTAAATCAGTACTATTGGTCATTGTTATGTCTGTTTGTGGGTTTTACAAATATTTAACCAATGAAAGCATTCAAAAGAACTTGTGAGTAAACCTCGTAATGCCATTAGATCCTTAAATTGTCAGTTGAAACCTTATAACTCCACCCCCGCCTCTAAAAGTGCCACGATGCGCAATTTGAAGACAGACATCTACTTCTTCGCAATGCAAGGGTAAATGGAGAACTAATGTTTGAATAAGTACAGCGTTTCCTTCACCGAAGAAACACTGTCTATAAAGCTAAAGATTTTTTTGTGTTTAAAGAGCAGTTTTAGCATTTGCGGTCTAGTTGTAGCCAATACACTTTTGTATGTTTTAAATATCCTGTGCATAACGGTTCATGAGATTTTGGCCAAATGTATTAAACAACAATAGAAACTGAGCACCCATATAGCTACAATAAACCTTAAACCTGCAAACTGATGAAAACTTGATGCTATTACTGCCTCAGATGCGGCCATTCTAATGATGGACAAAACACAGATCTCAGTCATTCTGTCATCAAAACCTTAACTCCATTGGAGTATGATTTTCAGAAATTACGAGCAAGTGTCTGATCATATATAAAGCCAAAATACCAACTCTGAAGCCGCAATGTTTAATTATTGGAAAAAATCAACCTTTTCCCCTTTCTATTTTTTTTTTCTTATAATGCTTAGTTGTGTGCCGTGGGATTTTTTACACATCAAAACTGTGCTGTGGCAGAAAAAAACATTGCTAAAAATCATTCTTGTAATTTATCATTGTATCAGTCATTTTCCAATTAATTTTGGTACCATGGATGACACAGAAATGACACACTTCACATTTATTTTTGAGCTGTTCAGATTTCATTTATTTTAATTGAATTAATTTCAACCTTAAACTTCCAGAGTCCTCCAATATCATCACCGCTCTCAAAGCACACAGGCTCCAGCCCTTCATCCAAGCAGCATTTGATAGAGGTCAGTCCTGAGCTGCCTGCTCCAATCACAGCCACACGCTTAGCCATGCTGTGAATCTGCATATAGGAGACATGGATCAATCACTTGAAGAAAACAAATGGTGAAAATTCACACTTATGAAAACATACAATTTAACTAGTCTCTCCCCTGAGTTGTGCACTTTTAATCAGGTATACCAGGAATCATTCATCATTTTTGGCATGGATGTGCAGCATTTATTTAAAAGAATACTGCCATTTAAGCAATTGAGTATATCTAAAATCTCAAAGAAGAGGGTGGTCTCAGCTGCCACTAGTTTAAAGGAGTATCAAAATTGAATGAAAAATTAAGGGAAAAACAGTACAGGATAAAGTCAAGAATGTTCAGTCACTTATTATCACAGACATGCAAGTCTTTAACTTTGGATGTTGTCATAATTCTTATAAAACCAAAGTTTTTCACAATAGTCTAAAACCTGCAGTTAATATATAAAAACACTTTTAGAGGTCTCCTATATTACGATACAATCACATGCTTGTTTTTGTTCACAAGCTGAACTAAAGTTGAAAAGCTCATGAAAAATTAGGTGAAAGAGCTTTAGATAAATGTCTCAGGATTAACCCTTTACCCCAGATTCATAGACTTATGATTTAGGTAATATGACAAAAAAAATCATCAATGTGTAAGACTGAATATCTGTATGCCAAATAACAATTTTCTTTTTTTTTTCAAGCATGGAAAATTTTGAGTTAAAGGCGTGGTTGACTGCTTTTTTCTAGGCTTGATTGCGTTTATGGGGTGCAGTCTAACATGTGTTAATGCTTCATTTAAAAAATTATATATTTTTCACATAATTTACCTTTATTCCACTCCGCTCTGTCCCTTCTCCTATGAACGCTCTGATGATTTCCTGGTTTTATGAAGCCCCTCCCTCAGAAATACGCGATGGGCTCAGATTGGCTAGTAATAATATAAAAAATAAATAAGGTAAGATAGTGGTAACGTGAGGTAAACGGCAAAGATAACAAGCTTTCCAAAACAAAACAAAAAGCAAAACTACACTGGCTGTCGCTGACAGGACTTGCATGTTTTTTTCTTCAAGAATCTGGTCTTTTACTTTAGTTTGAAAACCAAATCCTCTGTTGTGCTTAGTTCGCTGCGCGCATCTTCACGCTGATGACGCAAATATAAACCAGGTTCTACACCTGAAGCGCTCGCGCAATGGCAATGCACTGCTGTTGTGCCCATTTTCGATCCCCTGCTCAAATTACACCTCTTGTTGAGATCGCTATCTGATTGCCTAATCCTAACCCCTCCCTCACACCTACCAATACTAGGGCGGTAATAATCATGGCCGCATATATATATAATATAATATAATATATATATATATATATACACACATACACACAGGTGCATCTCAATAAATTAGAATGTCGTGGAAAAGTTCATTTATTTCAGTAATTCAACTCAAATTGTGAAACTCGTGTATTAAATAAATCCAATGCACACAGACGGAAGTAGTTTAAGTCTTTGGTTCTTTTAATTGTGATGATTTTGGCTCACATTTAACAAAAACCCATCAATTCACAATCTCAACTAATTAGAATACTTCATAAGACCAATAAAAAAAAAAGTTTTTAGTGAATTCAAAATTTTTGTGAATCATTTTTTTTTTGCCTTCTGGAAAGTATGTTCGTTTACTGTATATGTACTCAATACTTGGTAGGAGCTCCTTTTGCTTTAATTACTGCCTCAATTCGGCGTGGCATGGAGGTGATCAGTTTGCGGCACTGCTGAGGTGGTATGGAAGCCCAGGTTTCTTTGACAGTGGCCTTCAGCTCATCTGCATTTTTTGGTCTCTTGTTTTTCATTTACCTTTTGACAATATCCCATAGATTCTCTACGGGGTTCAGGTCTGGTGAGTTTGCTGGCCAGTCAAGCACACCAACACCATGGTCATTTAACCAACTTTTGGAGCTTTTGGCAGTGTGGGCAGGTGCCAAATCCGTTTGGAAAATGAAATCATCATCTTTAAAAAGCTGGTCAGCAGAAGGAAGCATGAAGTGCTCCAAAATTTCTTGGTAAACGGGTGCAGTGACGTTGTTTTTCAAAAAACACAATGGACCAACACCAGCAGATGACATTGCACCCCGAATCATCACAGACTGTGGAAACTTAACACTGGACTTCAAGCAACTTGGGCTATGAGCTTCTCCACCCTTCTTCCAGACTCTAGGACCTTGGTTTCCAAATGACTTCTTCATGAGTACTTCTTCTTCTCCTTAGCCCAGGTAAGACGCCTCTGACGACAACTGTAGCCAAATTCATTGACACGTCTGTGTGTGGTGGCTCTTGATGTCTTGACCCCAGCCTCAGTCCATTCCTTGTGAAGTTCAACCAAATTCTTGAATCGATTTTGCTTGACGATTCTCATAAGGCTGCATTTTGTTTCTCGGTTGGTAGTGCATCTTTTTCTTCCTCACTTTATCCTTCCACTCAACTTTCTGGTAACATGCTTGGATACAGCACTCTGTGAACAGCCATCTTCTTTTGCAATGAATGTTTGTGGCTTACCCTCCTTGTGAAGGGTGTCAATGATTGTCTTCTGGACAACTGTCAGATCAGCAGTCTTCCCCGTGATTGTGTAGCCTAGTGAACCAAACTGAGAGACTATGTTGAAGGCTCAGGAAACCTTTGCAGGTGTTTTGAGTTGATCAGCTGATTGGCATGTCACCATATTCAAATTTGTTGAGATGGTGAATTGGTGGGTTTTTGTTAAATGTGAGGCTAAATTATCACAATTAAAAGAAACAAAGACTTAAACTACTTCAGTCTGTGTGCACTGAATTTATTTAATACACGAGTTTCAATTTTAGTTGAATTACTGAAATAAATTAACTTTTCCACAACATTCTAATTTATTGAGATGCACCTGCTAATATATATATATATATATATATATATATATATATATATAGCTTTAAATAAGATATTTATCATATCATTGAATGTATGTTTGATGCATTGAAATTTCATAATTTTTGTTACCAGTTTCAATATCAAAACTAGCCTAAGTTAAAAAAAAGAAAAAATATTAATAAAGCAAGCTTTAGCCTACTTAAGACAAGTAAACAGTCACGAATTACAATAGAACAAAGATATCGACCAACTTGAAATACTTAATCTATTAAATAACAGCAGGGTGAGCAAGTTTTTGAATAATAAATATTATATTGTATAAAATAAATGTATAAATAAACTGAATAGCCTTCTCTGTGTAAATTCAATATACATTCATTCTTATTTATTTGACAAAAAATGATTCGGTCACGGACAGTGAGTGATTTTCTTTCTAATGTTTGATTTACATTATTGACAAAAATGGCAACAGCAGCGATATTAAGCTGAGTTAGAAGTATAGTTTACCCGAAAATTTAAGTTCTGTTGTTGTTCTAAACCTGAATGACTTTCCTTCTGATTATAATGCCAGGATATCAAAGGCTAAGCCTATGCTTTATCTTGAACAATTAACATTCATTTAAGACACAAATGACTGTTGACGAGGAGACCGGTACTTTGACGCATAATTATGTGTATTTGGTGAAGCACAAAGCGCGAAAAATAACTCCAGTTTAGTCAGGCGCCTACAAGCAGGTGCGCGCTGCGCCGCCTCTCAGGCTGAACCCGTTTTAACGCGCATTTGCCTAAATGTATTCTGCCCCGCTGATTAATGTCCCTAAACAGTTACATTTGTGTTATAACCACAATGCTTAAAATGCGTTTAAATGAAAAGCTTACATTATGACGTGAAAAACGCTCCGGTTACTATGGTAACCTCGGTTCCCTGAAAGCGGGAACGAGACATCACGGAGATTACTCCGTTATGGGAACTCCTTCCCTCCAACCTTTCCTGAAGACCTATTGGCTCACGCCAGTCAATGACTGGCCAATTGTCGCGAAGCATGCAAATATGACGAGCTCGAGAGGCAGTATAAATGCAGCGCCCGCGACAATACGTCAGAATCTGAACTGAACGCCGCTTGGCTGAACTAGCAGCGATCACGGCGATCACCGTGATGTCTCGTTCCCGCTTTCAGGGAACCGAGGTTACCATAGTAACCGGAGCGTTCCCTTTCAAGCTGTCACGAGACATCACGGAGATTACTCCGTTATGGGAACGTTATTCAATCCCGCCGTGAGAGAAGCTACGGACAGCCTGAACCAGATACACAGCGCGAAAGCATTCCCACCAATAACAGAGCTCGAAGGGCGGGCTCACAGCTGATAGATGGAGATAAGCCAATGAGCGCCTACACCTCAGGTATACAAAATTTGCATATCTGGCAAGTGACTACATGGGCTGCGCTGAGAGCAGGGCAGAACACATCCAGCCATAGCAGTATTATAGGAGCTATACAGAGTAACTGTGTTTGAGCAGCATACCATAACATGACCATGTCCGCGGCACTGAACTCAGGGCCGACAACAACACCTCATAAGGGCTGCGTAATGTACTGTACAAGCAGCACCTCCCACAAAGGTAACTTAGCAACATGAATTAGTTACTCACCGACCGCTCTTGGGAGGCTAAGGACTGAACGTCCAGCTTGTAAAACCTGGCGAAGATATTCTGCGAAGACCACCGGCTGGCAAGCAATATCTTGAATACACATACATCTCAACCACGCTAGGTGGAACGATAGCCCTCAATGCACAGAGGGAATTTCCAAACCTTGGGTTGTATATGCCTCCTTGATAGCGTCCACAATCCATTGTGACAGACTCAGCTTCGATACGGCTCGGTCGTTCGTACACCCACCATAGCATCCAGAAACTGGATCGATTGCCGAAAACTGCTTGAACGGTCAATGTAAAATCTCAAAAACACTGACGGGGCAAACTGCAGTCTGGGCGTCCGCACTCTGTGAGGGCGATGATTTAGTAGCAAAGGCTGACGGCGAACCGTCTCCGTCCTTTCGAAGGGGGGTAGACAGTGATTTAGGCACGGAGTGACACTGCAGTCCCGAGACCGAATCGAATGCAGTCGCTGTCCACAGAAAAAGCGTGTAATGCTCTATGCGCTTAGCCGAAGCAAAGGCTAGAAGGACTGTAGTTTTGAGGAATAGTTCCTTCAACCTACGGATGTAAAAAACCCAATGGCTGCAATGAGAGAGCTCTTACCCCACTTCCTGGTCCCAGAGCGGAAACGAAAGTGGACATGGGGGATGTAGTCTTTTTACCGAACGATTGCCCGCTCTGCGGGGAACGGGCACGGCAATGCCACGACATAGACTTCAGTGTCGATGGTAACGATCCACTATCCAGTCTGTGCAGCGGGAAACTCAGAACATACGGTGCAAGTAGTCAGGTCGATATGAGCCGGACTCCTTCACAAACACTCCCATTTGAAGCATACAAACGTTTTGTACAGGGTTTTCGCGCTCCCATGAGCGTGCGAGACTGTAAGGCGCCCCTCTCTGATACCCCTGAAGCGATCACACATGATGGCTCTATAGTTTCAGGTTCGACCTGGAATAGCATATATTTCCTGCCGGGGAACGGCAAGGCGGTGCCTCCAGCACTTCCGTCAAGTCTGGGAACCCAGGCTGGATTCAGGGCGATGAGTATCCCTGATGCTCGCTCCACCCTGATCTCTCATAACACCAGCGGTAACATTCCTTGATCGGAGGAAATGCATACGGGCTAGCTGCTGGTCAGCGTGATGTCAGCGGGGAGTGAAGAACAACAGGCAATGCGTGTTCTCGCTCTGGCGAACAGATCCACCTCCGCTCTCCCTTAAAGATTTATGTATGAAACCACAGACGTGCTGTCGGTGCGAATCAGTACATTTTGCTGGTCCAGCTGTGGCTGAAAATCCTTTAGAGCTAAGAAGACTGCTTCCAGCTCCAGGCGATTTAAGTGCCACTGGCTCTGAGGTTCCAGCTACAGTCCCGAAGCTGGCATTCCCTCGCACACTACTCCCCAGCCGCTGAAATACCCTCAACTGAACAGAGCTGCCCTGCCTGAAAGGCGCAGGGAAGACAATTGGCCGCGGCTCGATCTCGCGAGAGGCTGGATAATCTCCACGCGATCTCACGAGAGGCAGGCTCTCATCTCACGCGATCTCACGAGAGGCAGGCTCTCATCCCACGCGATCTCACGAGAGGCAGGGTCTCATCCCCCACGCGATCTCGCGAGAGGCGGGTTCTCATAGCTTAGGGACTCCAAGTGAATAAACAGAGAGTCTATGTGTGCTGATAAGCGTATCCAGGGACCGAGCTAAAATCAGCCAATCGTCCAGATAGTTGAGGATGCGCCTTCCGCTCGATTTGAGTGGGAAGTGCTGCATTGATGCACTTTGAAAGTGCGTGGGGCCGGAGCAGCCCGGACGGGGGAACAGAGTATTGGAACGCTGTGCTTCTCCCTGACAGTTGACAGCTATTCAGAAAAACCGTCTGAGTATGCGGTGCTATCCGAATGTAAAAGTACGCGTCCTTTAAATCCACGGACGCAAACCAGTCCCCGGGGCGAATTCGCGCCAGGATCTGCTTAGCGTTAGCATCCTGAACGGACGCTTTCCAAGCGCTCTGTTGATGGGTCCGAGATCTAGAATCGGGCAGAGTCTACCCTCTCTCTAGGCACCCCAAACAGCGGCTGGACAAAAACAGCCGTCCCGCCTGTTCGCTGAAAATTGCTCTATTGCTCCTTCCCCGAGCAATTGTATAGCTCTTGTTAGGATAAGGGCATTTCGAGTCAGTGTTAGAGACTACGCCACGCCATTGAAACGGGGTGGTCTGTGTCTGAATTGAAGGGTGTACCCTCGCTCTTATGCAGAGCAGCCAGCGTGAGATTCTCACGCGCTCATGAACTGACACAGCGGCTACAGCGGCTGGCAGCTATAACCCGTGTGGGCAGTGGGTCCGGTCGCTAAGGGGAGGGGCGAGCGGCGGTGGTGACTGAGCGAGGAGGAAGCTCCTCGTGCAAACGTATGCTTTAATGAACACACTTCGTCCCACACATTTTACAATTTTGAGACAGCTTGAGGGCTCCTGCACTGGTCGTGGTGCCTCTTCCCGGGTCTCTTAACTTGTCAGAGAAGACCTCGATCCCGGGGTCTTCTACAACATAGCGGCTGTAATAACTACAGGCTGACTATGCTATACGACCTAATTGAACACCACGTGAAGGGGCGTAAACAACTGGCGTAATAGTCCGGCGGGGAGGCTGATAGGATGCGCCCTTTCAAGGCATCAGGTGACTCCTCGCCTTCGCGCAGTCTTCCACAATAGCGGCTGTAATAACCACAGGCTGACTGCTATACGACCTAGTTGAACACCACGTGAAGGGGCGTAAACAACTGGCGTAATAGTCCGGCGAAATCTGGGAGGCATGCGCCCTTCAGGGCATCAGGTGACTCCTCGCCTTCGCGCAGTCTTCCACAATATAGCGGCTGTAATAACCACAGGCTGACTGCTATACGACCTAGTTGAACACCACGTGAAGGGGCGTAAACAACTGGCGTAATAGTCCGGCGAAATCTGGGAGGCTGATAGGATGCGCCCTTCAGGGCATCAGGTGACTCCTCGCCTTCGCGCGATCCTCTAAGCGGCTGTAATAACTACAGGCTGACTGCTATACGACCTAGTTGAACACCACGTGAAGGGGCGTAAACAACTGGTGTAATAGTCCGGCGAAATCTGGGAGGCTGATAGGATGCGCCCTTCAGGGCATCAGGTGACTCCTCGCCTTCGCGCGATCCTCTACAATATAGCGGCTGTAATAACTACAGGCTGACTGCTATACGACCTAGTTGAACACCACGTGAAGGGGCGTAAACAACTGGCGTAATAGTCCGGCGAAATCTGGGAGGCTGATAGGATGCGCCCTTCAGGGCATCAGGTGACTCCTCGCCTTCGCGCGCTTTTCGGCGCAGGGGTGTCATGTGACTCCTCACCTTCGCGCGCTTTTTCGCGCAGGGGTGTCATGTGACTCCTCACCTTCGCGCGCTTTCCGCGCAGGAGCATCAGATCCCATCGCCTTCGCGCACTTTGTGAATTAGAAAAACATATCCTCTACACACAAGGCGCCGCCGATGCTATCATGTGAATTATAAAAAGTTCACTACACACTGTAGCCGCTGACAAGGGGCTGTTACCATGTGAATTATAAATGTCCTCTACCCACTGTAGCCGCTAATAAGGGGCTATTATCATGTGAATGAGAAGTTGTCCCGATCACACGGTAGCCGCTAATGAGGGGCTATTATCATGTAATGAGAGGTTGTTCCGAACACACGGTAGCCGCTAATGAGGGGCTATTATCACGTGGATGAGAGGTTGTCCCGATCACACGGTAGCCGCTAATGAGGGGCTATTATCGTGTAATGAGAGGTTGTTCCGAACACGCGGTAGCCGCTAATGAGGGGCTATTATCATGTGAATGAGAGAGGAGCGATTGTGCTTTGCAAACAGCAGAACGCCGCTCTGAGGCGGGGGCTGCATGCTTACACAGTGGGTTCTTCCGTGCAGCATCTGCGGCGAGGTGAGATCCCTTTGCTCCCGCATCTGCCCTCGGCTCTCCGCACCACCATGGAAGGGGGGCGTGAGAAGCCGGGCTGATGTCCTGTCCTGCAGGTTCGACGGTGAGAGGAATGCGGACATTCAGTCTGCATGAGCTCATCACCTGAGTCCCGAAGGTCCACCGCTGATCAGAGGGCAGACGGACTACCTTAAGAAATGTCATACTCACCTGAACGCTGCAGAGGAGCAGCCATGAGGCCTGCCCTCGAATGAGCGAACCTTAACCGTGAGTTGTACCATTTTAAGCCATAACCTAGGTTCAGCAAGGTGAAGAAAAAGATTCTGACGTATTGTCGCGGGCGCTGCATTTATACTGCCTCTCGAGCTCGTCATATTTGCATGCTTCGCGACAATTGGCCAGTCATTGACTGGCGTGAGCCAATAGGTCTTCAGGAAAGGTTGGAGGGAAGGAGTTCCCATAACGGAGTAATCTCCGTGATGTCTCGTGACAGCTTGAAAGGGAACGACTGACATTTCTACGCGGTTTTCTCGATAAGCGAATATACTTTGTTCAAACTAACCTAAAATCTGTGGGGACGACGACGCTGTGTTTTTATCTGCTCTGTGTCCGGTCCTCTTACTGTTCCACAACTTTCCACCATCAGCTTTAGTAAAAAATAACCTAGCTGGGGATTTTACTGACTAAATATATATATTTCGAATAGTTTACATTTTTACTTATCGAAGACTGTTCTTTGAATGACCATTTCCAGATTACAACAGAACGAAGTAAATGTCATTCAAAAGTAAAATTTCCTATAGAATAAATACATTTGACTGGTAAACCAAATTCCAAAAGGTTGGGGGGAGTGAAAAGACATCAGCAGTCAGGCGCGAGAAAAAAAAAAGATGAAAACGAAGCCCGCACGTCACTTTCAGGTAGGCTACGTTCATAATCAGAGAAGGATTAAGATAATATATATTTCTTTTGTGCTTATAAAAACAGACCATTGGCAACAACAGCCTTTAAAATGACTTATATAAAACAACGAGGCAACCCAGCTGAAAAAAAACAATAGAAACATCACTGAAAATTTCAACACCACAAACAAATCACAAAAGCCATTACAAACCATCAACTTTTAACCATTAACAAATGGTTTTCTGTAATGTATTTTTGGACATTAGGATTTATTGTTTTTAACAAGCCACCAATAGAAGGTGACCAATTAACAGTAGAGACCAACAGGGTCCATTAAAGTTTAAACCAATACAAGACCCATTATAACCAGTAAAACCATTACACATTTTGTGATGGTGTCTATTTTTTTTTTCTTCAATATTACATGTTATAAATGCCTGTAAAGAGAGCCAAAGACCTGGTGATTGCTGCTGTTACACTTACATGACCATATCCTTGTTTAATAGGCTATTGACCTAACATTTAATTTAAATATCCACTTAATCTTTATTTTTTTGGTCACCTTTTTGCTATAGAAGACACAGACTCTATAATTTATTCAACACAATACATGTGGACATCACAACCCTTACAAAAATTAACCATTGTTTTTGTAGTAAAACTGCTTTTTTTGCGTGATTTCTGAATGCTTGAGACCATAAAGTCAATCAGACAACTGTATTAGCCTACTGCCATAGTATATGTCTAGAGCTACAATTGTAATTCGTAAATAATAAAAATGTATGCATTTACTTTTGTTTTATTAAAGTTCTATTTTGACCCCTATAGTAGTTTTTTTTTTTACTTTGATTGAGGGAGGGGGCACAATAAAATCCTGCTTAGGGATCTTATGGCACTTTTCCACTGCGTGGTATGACTCGGTTGGTTTGCGTTTCACTGCAGTTTAGTACCGCTTTAGAGTGGGCGGGTTTATTCACGTGTCGTTATAGCAGCGCCGCCTCTAACTGCCGTGACATCATCGTAAACACGCCACAAACAAACACACAACAAATGAGCATATAGACGGAATGGTGTTCTTCATTCTCGGCATGTGGATGTTTTTAACAGCAATGGAGAGGTCTATGAGAACGCTTGGGATTTACCCCCAGCAGCAAGAGACTGGTGGCAGTACCGCAGGCTGTAGAGGAGGAGGGCAGGTGTGCTGCGTTCCTTGAATAGTTATCTATTCATGTAGAATGTTCTGTGAATTATCAATAAACTTTTGAATAATATTTAAAAATGTTCAATGTATCCCTTGTTTTTTTATTTATGCGTTGGTTTGTATCATCGTGGCATTAATCATTTGTCCTTTTCAAGAGGTTCATTACGTGCTCATACAATAATACATATTTAATATAGTCTGGATGTACACTTATTCGATCAGGTTGTTTTTAATTGAAGCAAAACACATAAAAAGGTAAAAATATAAACAGAAAACATACTCTAAAAATATACATAAGGCTTTTTCATTCCGCGTCGCCCCATCAAGCTCTCACTGGATCCGCTCCTCGGCTATCAACGAGAGGAACGTCTCCTCAACAGAGAACGAAACAGACATTTTGTGGTTGATGCAAAAAGGTGCGTTTGTTTAAACAGAAGTTGCGTCCGATCCTTCGCTGGCTGTGCTGATTTAAATCTAGCGGGTCTATGTTTTTTTTATTTTATTTTTTGTTTTTTATTATGCAATAATAGAACAACAAATACAAAGACAAAGAAAGAACAAAAAACAATGAGGATTACAAACAATAATCCAAAGCATACTAAATTAGCTTATAAGATTTACACCATGAAAGAGCCTTGCATGCAATATAATTCTTAGAGTTTCTCAACGAGCTTACATACACATCGAAATCTTTCCTAAAAATAAAAAAATAAGGAGTTTTCTTTGAAAATGTACATTTATGAATGTAAAATTTAGCTAGAAATAGCAATAGATTAATAATAAATTTGCAGTGTGAAGGGTCTAAATTCAAAGAGTAACCAAAAATACAATTTTGGGGATTATACAAAAATTTGGATATAAATATTTTTTAACAAAATTGGAAGTCAACCCAAAATACTTTACAATAAACACAGTCCCAAAACAAATGATTGTTTCTTCAGACTGAACGCAAAATGAACAATTCGGGGAAATACTATGGTTAAATTTATCAAGTTTGTAATTTACTGGATAGCAATTATGGATAATTTTGATAGAGACTTCAACAACTTTATTAAATAAGAAGAATTTTTGTCGAAGCAGCCAAACCTCTTTCCATTCTATATCACTAAATATGTTTTTCCAAAAACAAGCAGGTAAAGAAATCTGAGATCTATTAATATTTGAACGAATGTCTTTGTTTGACATGGTATTGAGAAATCTTTGGTCAACAAATAAGTTAGTGTTGTCAAAAAGAAGAGCGTTTAAACAACCTTTAGGGCCAGACTTGACTAAAGGTATAATACAATCAGGAATTGCACCAAACACAATGGCATATTCTCTCGGGGGGACTGGAAAAGAGAATGCTTGCATAAATTGTTCATAAGTAAAAAGGACACCCCGATCATCTAAAAGTTGACTGACTAAAAGTACATTTTTATCAAACCAATTGTGAAAAAAAAGATATTTATTTTTATATCTAATATGTTTATTGTTCCAAATAAAATGGCTATGTGGAGAAAAATTATAATCATGTATAAGTGACCAACTTATTAAAGCCTGTTTATGAAAACTAGATAAAGATAAAGGCATTTTAGAAATGTCAAAGTTGCAGCGCAGCAAAAAAATTAATCTTCCAGCTGAATTAAATATATGATTTGGAATAAAATTCCAACAGGATGTGGGGTTGTTTAGAAACGTTTTTATCCATTTAATTTTAAATGAATTATTAAGAGTGGAAAAATCCACTAGCTCAAAACCCCCCATAGCCCGATCAGCTAGCATGACGCTTTTTTAATTAAGTGAGTTTTAGCATTCCAAACAAAGTCAACTATAATTTTGTCCAGTGTTTTACAGGTTTCCACAGAAACATCCAGTAGCATTGCAGGATAGATAACCCGAGTTAACCCATCTGCTTTAGAAAGCAACACTCTACCTGTTATTGACAAATAACGCTGTAACCAAGAATTTAATTTGCGTCGGATAGAGAGTATAAGAGGTTCAAAATTAAGCTTTGATCTTTTTTTATGATCTTTACATATAATTATACCTAAATATTTGACTGGGATGTCACAAATTGTAACATCAATGGAATCTTTTATAGATAGAAGTTCACATTTATGGATATTAAGACATAAATCAGAAGCAGAGGAAAAAAACTGAATTTTGTCTAAAGCTAAAGGAACTTGATCTTTATTTTTCAAAAAAAGAATTGTGTCATCAGCCAGTTGGCTTATTAATATTGATCGATTTGCCACAGAGATACTTTTCAAATTACTATTTTGAATGTGGATGGCTAAAAGTTGCATAGGAAGCAGAAAAAGATAAGACGAGATAGGGCAGCCTTGACGGATGCCTCTCTCTATGTTAAACCTATGAGTAGTACCATGTTGTAACTTAATTGAAGCATTGGCATTATTATACAAAGTTTGAATTGCATTAATAGAATTGAGACCAAAACCAAAACTACTCAAGGACTTAAGAATAAAAGGAAATTTAAATGGAATCAAAAGCTTTATAAAAATCAAGAAAAAGCAAAAAAACTGTCATCTGGGATCAGATCGGAGTAATCTAAAATATCAAGAACAAGTCTAATATTGTTTGAAATAAGTCTGTCTGTCATAAAGCCCGATTGACATTCATCTATTATATAATCTAGGACACATTTAATCTTCTTAAGCTAAAATCATGGCTAATAGTTTGTAGTCATTATTCAGAAGACTTATAATAGGTCACCAGTTTTCCAATTGAGAGTGGTCTTTTTGAGGTTTAGGGATCAAATGTATAACACTCTGAGTCATAGAGGGTGGAAGAATACCATTTTAAAGGCTTTCTAAATAAACATTGTAGAGAAACGGTGAAAGATAATTTGAAAATTTCTTATAAAACTCTGTGGTCAAACCATCATTCCCAGGAGCTTTATTAAGTTTTAACTGGTCAATGGCCTCAGAAATATCTCGAATTTGAATAGGAGTGTCACATAAATTCTTACCAATATCATCAATCTTAGGAATAAGGTCTGTATCAATAGAGTTAAAGAATAAGTCCAAATTCTGTTGAGAGTATCTGGAACGATAAAGCTCTTTATAAAACTCTTCACAATAATTAGAAATTTCTTTATAATTCTTTACAACTATTCCATTTACATTAAGACTACTTATAGAATTTAGATTATTTCGCTGTTCCTCTAATCTAAAAAATAGCTGGAATTACGTTCTCCCTCCTCTAACCACCTCCTTCTTGAGCGAACAAACGCACCCTTTGCTTTTCGAATATACAAGTTATCTAATGAATTCTGAAGTTCAACCAATTCTGATTTCTGGTCGACAGATAAATTCTCAAAAGGAGTGCAGGAGAGGCAGACAATTCTTTTAACAATATTATGTTCCTTAGCTTTTTGAGTACCAGCTTTGACTAAAATCAGTCTAATATTATATTTTAGCAGTTCCCAATTAGAACCAAAATTATCCTCGGCTTGAGCTTTGTTAAAAAAAGTAGTAATTCTAGATATCACAGACCGACAAATTTCCTCATCCTCTAATAAAACAGAGTTAAGTTTCCAGTATGAATTATATGTTCTTGAGTAAGAAGATGGGTTATCGAAAGCTAGAATGATGGATTTATGATCAGACAAAGGAGAAGGCAAGATTTCAACCTTATTGACAAAATTGGATAAAGAGTCAGATATCAACCAAAAATCAATTCTAGATCTAAGTGAACCGGAACTATTAGACCAAGTAAACTGTAAATCATGAGGATGTTTTTCTCGCCAAATATCAATTAGGCCAAATCGGGAGATTAAACCACAAAGGCCAGATGAACTGTCAGACAGTCTAGGTGGTGATCTGTCCAGATTAGTATTAATAGTTTGATTAAAGTCTCCACCCAAAAGAATAAGCAAATTAGGATATTTAGATTTAAAATACTCTAAATGTGTCTCTATTGAATTAAATAATTTTAGGTTATTTTTTTGTGGCATTAAATCCATAAACATTACCCAGGACAAAGAAAAGATAATTTAAAGTAACCAATAAAAAAGAAAATGGCCTTCAGGATCAGATATTGTCTCTATTATCTTACCCCTAAACTTGTGCTTCAAAGTTAAAACACCTGCTGAAAAATTAGAACCAAATGAAGAAAATAACTCATCACCCCATTGTGATTTCCAAAACTTAAAATCATTTAAATTTGCACGTGACTCCTGTATAAACCAAAAATCAGTATTAAGCGATTTCGCATATAAAAAATAGCTTTACGCTTAACATCATTACGCAACCCTCTTGCATTAACTGAGCAAATAGAACAATTTGGAAACATTGAACAATCTGACAACAGAACCATAACAAGTGAGTGAGCCCATGAGATTAATAAAAAAACCTTGTAAACAAAACAAGATTGGGATCTTTAAAAAAAAAAAAAAAACGATTTACAAATTATTCATAACAGTAACAACAGATAACACAAATAAAGTGAAAAAAATAACAAATCAATAAGTATAATAATCAAAAATGAATATATAAATCGGTAATAAATTTTTAAAATATATATAAAAAATAATAATATATAAAAATAAATAAACCAATGTACCTTATTCTAATGTCCGACTTTTAAGTTAGCATTTTGTAGGTAAAAAACACTGTCACATTCTTAGGCCAAAAAACGTTGAGAAAAGCAGACCAAAACAGCACACTAACTCAAGTGCAATTCACTCGATGACCTCCGTGTCCTGTAAAACAAGTTATTTACCATCAATGTACGCCTTTGGACCAACGAAGTAAGCGCGGCATCCTTGCTGCCGAGCTTTCTCAACCAGAGGCCAAAGTTTGTTGCGCTGCTCTCGATCCTCGGGAGACAGATCTTCTGCGAACCGAAAGTGGTGTTTTGCCAGATAAGGAGAGTTCTTTGCAGCTTTCCAGAGCGCGTCGCGAAAGTGACGCATTGTGAACTGTAGAATAATCCCTCGAGGTTTTTGACCGAAGGACAGAGCATTCTCGCTCCTCACTTTCCCCAAACGGTGTACAACATCGATGAACTCATGAGCTTTGCCAGCAAATGTTGGGATGACAGCCTCACAAATATCCAGAACTTTCTAAAGGCGTAAAGGCGCAGATTCCACCTCCTCTTGATATCTGGAGAGGTCCTATACTTTGTTTTCCAGCTCACCGATTCTTTTTTCCGCAGTAGTCACCCGTTTGTCAACTCGCTCCACTTTTTCTTTCACATCCTTTATTTCTTCTGTCAGAAATTCAACTGACATTTTCACTTCCTCGATGCCTTTAGCAATGATGTCGGCTCTTTCATTAATGACGGACTTGAGGGACGTTATAATTAACGTGGCTAAAGGAGACTGCAGATCTCCATCTCCAACACCATCATCATTCCTGCCTTTCTTGTGCTTTGGTTCCTTCAACGGAGTTTCAGGTAGTGGAACGAGTGCACCTGAGTCTGAGTCAAAGTCCACCGTAACACAGGCACCGAGACTTAAAGCTGAATCCATCGATTTAGATTTGCGTTTTTTATCTTTTGTTATAGTCCTAAAAGTACCGCGGTCAAGTGAGCCGCCATCCGCGAACACCCGGTCAAGCCAGCCGCCACCTGGATTCTGCTGCACGTCTGTTGGTGGTATTACGGTACGGAGACACGAAGCGGCCAAAAAGCTGACGAAGACCTATATTTCAGCGGTTATTAATTAAATGTGCACAAAAACAGGAAAAAAAACCTATTAACAAGCGTATTAATATTGGACATTATAAAAGATTCAGTTATATTATTTTCGAATATATTATACTGTGGTATTTTCCACAAAAATAAAGTCTGTTAAAATACATTA
The DNA here is from genome assembly GCA_003573665.1 of Oxygymnocypris stewartii. Lineage (NCBI taxonomy): Eukaryota > Metazoa > Chordata > Actinopteri > Cypriniformes > Cyprinidae > Oxygymnocypris > Oxygymnocypris stewartii. The sequence goes on from QVTF01012824.1 coordinate 22,968, forward strand.
TAACACTGATTATGTCCTACTTTTTTCTACATGCATTATTCAAATTTCTTCACAGGTAAGACGAACATTTCAATAAAATCTTTTTCATAACGACCATGTCTCTATCTGTGTCAACTTTCCCGGGGATTTACTGTGGAATTTGGGAGAAAATGAAAGTCAAAGTCTGTCACAATGCATTATAGCACTCCTTGACATTCATACAGGCATTACTCAAATTCCTTCAGAGTTAACAATAAAATTGGAATGAATTCTTCTTCAGGATTACCATGACTCTGTTTGTGTTAACTTTCACTGGGTTTTACTGTAGAATTTGGGAGAAAATCAATGGCAAAGTCTGTCACAATGCATTATAGCACTCATTGACATTCATACAGGCATTACTCAAATTCCTTCACAGTTAACAATAAAATTGGAATGCATTCTTCTGCAGGACACCCAAGACTCTGAGTGTGTTAACTTTCACTGGGTTTTACTGTAGAATTTGGGAGAAAACGAATGGCAAAGTCTGTCACAATGCATTATAGCACTCATTGACATTCATACAGGCATTACTCAAATTCCTTCACAGTTAACAATAAAATTGGAATGAATTCTTCTTCAGGACACCCAAGACTCTGTCTGTGTCAACTTTCACTGGGTTTTACTGTAGAATTTGGGAGAAAATGAATGGCAAAGTCTGTCACAATGCATTATAGCACTCATTGACATTCATACAGGCATTACTCAAATTCCTTCACAGTTAACAATAAAATTGGAATGAATTCTTCTTCAGGACACCCAAGACTCTGTCTGTGTCAACTTTCACTGGGTTTTACTGTAGAATTTGGGAGCAAATGAATGGCAAAGTCTGTCACAATGCATTATAGCACTCATTGACATTCATACAGGCATTACTCAAATTCCTTCACAGTTAACAATAAAATTGGAATGCATTCTTCTTCAGGACACCCAAGACTCTGTCTGTGTCAACTTTCACTGGGTTTTACTGTAGAATTTGGGAGAAAATGAATGGCAAAGTCTGTCACAATGCATTATAGCACTCATTGACATTCATACAGGCATTACTCAAATTCCTTCACAGTTAACAATGAAATTGGAATGAATTCTTCTTCAGGACACCCAAGACTCTGTCTGTGTCAACTTTCATGACATTTTACTGTAGAATTTGGGAGAAAATGAATGGCAAAGTCTGTCACAATGCATTATAGCACTCATTGACATTCATACAGGCATTACTCAAATTCCTTCACAGTTAACAATAAAATTGGAATGAATTCTTCTTCAGGACACCCAAGACTCTGTCTGTGTCAACTTTCACTGGGTTTTACTGTAGAATTTGGGAGAAAATGAATGGCAAAGTCTGTCACAATGCATTATAGCACTCATTGATATTCATACAGGCATTACTCAAATTCCTTCACAGTTAACATGACATTTTCTATACATTCTTCTTCAGGACACCCAAGACTCTGTCTGTGTCAACTTTCACTGGGGTTTACTGTAGAATTTGGGAGCAAATGAATGGCAAAGTCTGTCACAATGCATTATAGCACTCCTTGACATTTATACAGGCATTACTCAAATTCCTTCACAGTTAACAATAAAATTTGAATGAATTCTTCTTCAGGACACCCAAGACTCTGTCTGTGTCAACTTTCACTGGGTTTTACTGTAGAATTTGGGAGCAAATGAATGGCAAAGTCTGTCACAATGCCTTATAGCACTCATTGATATTCATACAGGCATTACTCAAATTCCTTCACAGTTAACAATACAATTGGAATGCATTCTTCTTCAGGACACCCAAGACTCTGTCTGTGTCAACTTTCACTAGGTTTTATTCACATGACATTTTCTATACATTCTTCTTCAGGATGACCATGGCTCGGGGTGTTGTTATCCAGCTTTGATGTCAATGGGAACCACAGTATATGCAGCTCCTGGGAAGAATGCGACTGCAAAGAGGGCAAGGAGACAATTGTCAAGTGAACTGATGGACACTATGCCAATTTGGTATAATGGCTACAAGTTGTATAACCCATGGACGACTCCAGCAGAAAATCTAGGATGGTCGCTTCTTCTGATAGGAGGAGGAACTGCAGCAGCGATCAACAAGATCAATGGATTGGCTTGGAGCGTTCTGGCACTAGCAAATCTGTCTGAAACTGCACTTTCGCTGTTAAATAATGAAGTGAAGCAAATAAGGGATGCGGTGGTGCAAAACAGGCTAGCCTTGGACATGCTTTCATCGGAAAGAGGCGGTATTTGTAAGATGCTGAGTATTTCATGTTGTTTTCATTTGCCTGACTATCATGATAATGTCACAGATCTCATTAACCATATGAAGTTAGCAATAGCTACACCTCCCAAAGCAGATGATTCATGGTTTGTGTGGTTGACATCATTGTGGGGAGGTTGGGGATATTGGCTGATTCATACATGTTTACCTGTAGCATTGGGGATAATACTGCTGATTTTTGTGCTGCCTTGTTGTCTTCAGTGTTTTTCATCCCTGATAAGGAAAGCAGTAACTAGAACTGTCACTTCGGTAAATATGCAAAGACGACTCGACAAAGAGTATGAAATGCCAGATGTGCGTCCGGCACCATCCTTTGTACCAAAACCACCTATGCATGACATTATTGTTGATTTTACTGATTCTGATATTGAGTAAACTGAAATTTCTTTAATGAAAGGTGTACAAGCAGGTCTGAATCCATGGTATGAGGTACTGTAAACAGAAGGTTAATGAAGAGATGAGATTCCCCTCTTGCTTGCTTATGTGTCAGGAGATTTATAAAATTTTCTCCACACACAAAAAAAAATGTCTTAAGCTTGTGATGTGTTTTTCGCTTATCAGCTAATGAAGTGGTATATTAAAGCCTTAAAGGAGCACATACACTCGATGTTCTGATAAATATGTATCCTAAAACTTGTCAAAGAATGACAAAAAGGGGGGAATTGTGTGAGAAATTTCTCATTTTATCATATGTAGCCTACATATATTTACTATATGCATATTATTCATATTTAATCAGATATATATATTTCATATTCATATGTTTAATATTCTTTTATACCACAAGTAATCATATAACATCATATAACTGTTTGAGCACAGGGCCTATAAGGTCTGCTTCTGCCTTTCTCTGCCTTGCATAAGGATATGACACTATAACCTGCTTGTTCTTGCTTGCTTAGGAAAAACAGGATATCATGAGGATTTCGGGAAGACGCAACGTGAGGAATGAAACATATCGAATGTGCTCATGATGCTTGCTTAGCCATATATAGTCATATTGGGAGATTGATATTGAAAACATGGGGCAAAGGGGTATAAAAGCAGAGAACCATGTTCCACGTACCTGTACCATGAACCATGTATTTACTGTATTGTCTGACCTTGCAAGAATAAAATCTCAAAAGACTCTGTCTCTGACCATGTTCTTTATTAAAAAGAAAGATATCTACAACAAAAGTCAGTATATTTAAGGTAATAAAACACTAATAATGAAGATAATATACAATAAATTATGAACAACAGTAATACAAATATACAGAAAAGAAAAAACAATGTCCATAGACAGAACTGTGAATGTGCATAACATGATTGGCTTACAGGTCTTTATCTGTCCTTCAATATCATTTAGTGAGATATAAGGCTGAGCTGTGAGCCAGCTTCTTATCTCGTTGCTTACAGACTCAAGCTGTGTGTGTAGACCAGATCATTTCTGCAGAAATTAAAAGCAAGACAAAGACAAACCTCTGTTTGGTTCTTTAATTCTCAGTTTCTTCAGATCTTTATTGAATTTGTACATTTCCACCACATCTGGATCATCATTTCATCCAAAACACACTCGACAGCTCAGACAAAAACTGCATTCTGACAGACTTTGTCATTCATTTTCTCCCAAAATCTACAGTAAAATCTCATGAAAGTTGACACAGACACGAGTCTTGGTCGTTCTGAAGAAGAATGTATTGAAAATTTGGTAACACTTTATAATACGGTGACACTAATATGCATTAATTCATGCTTAACAAATGCACAAATAATCATGAGTTAATGTATAACTCATGAAGAACTAAACCATTCATTAACAATTACTGCATCAGCAACAAATGAACCTTCTATATGATTCATAGATTAAGTAATCAATAAATTGTTATTAGTTAAATGTCGTAATGTATTAATTACATAATAACTTATTTAATTAACTAATGAAGTTAATTACCACATTGGGTCAAAGCCATGCCTTTAAACGTCCAGTTGTCTGCTTTAATTAATCATTACCTAATGATTTGCATGGGTATCATTATGATGTGACTTTACTTGTTGAGGCAAATCACTAACTAACTAATTCTAAATCTATAACCACAATGACATATTACTTAACAATTAGTTAATAGTTATGTGCCTCAACAAGTAAAGTCATAACATAAGGATACCTTAGCAAATCACTAGGTAATGATTAATTAAAGTAGACAACTGGAAGTTTAAAGGCATGGATTCGACCCAATGTGATAATTAACATATGCATTTACTTCATTAGATAATAAAATAAGTTATTAGGTAAGTAATACATTATGACACATTTAACTGATAACAATTTATTGATTACTTAATCTTTGAATCATATCGAATGTTCATTAGTTGCTGATGAAGAAATCATTAATAAATGGTTTAGTTCTTCATGAGTTATACATTAACTCATGATTACCTGTGCATTACTTAAGCATTATTTAACTGTGAAGGAATTTGAGTAATGCCTGTATGAATGTCAATGAGTGCTATAATGCATTGTGACAGACTTTGCCATTGATTTTCTCCCAAATTCTACAGTAAAACCCAGTGAAAGTTAACACACACAGAGTCTTGGGTGTCCTGAAGAAGAATGTATAGAAAATGTCATGTTAACTGTGAAGGAATTTGAGTAATGCCTGTATGAATGTCAATGAGTGCTATAATGCATTGTGACAGATTTTGCCATTCATTTTCTCCCAAATTCTACAGTAAAACCCAGTGAAAGTTGACACAGACAGAGTCTTGGGTGTCCTGAAGAAGAATGCATTCCAATTTTATTGTTAACGCTGAAGGAATTTGAGTAATGCCTGTATGAATGTCAATGAGTGCTATAATGCATTGTGACAGACTTTGCCATTCATTTGCTCCCAAATTCTACAGTAAAACCCAGTGAAAGTTGACACAGACAGAGTCTTGGGTGTCCTGAAGAAGAATTCATTCCAATTTCATTGTTAACTGTGAAGGAATTTGAGTAATGCCTGTATGAATGTCAATGAGTGCTATAATGCATTGTGACAGACTTTGCCATTGATTTTCTCCCAAATTCTACAGTAAAACCCAGTGAAAGTTAACACACACAGAGTCTTGGGTGTCCTGAAGAAGAATGTATAGAAAATGTCATTGTCATGAATCTGGTTACCACTCACTCTACTGCACATCACCCATGGACTACATCTCCCATCATGCACTGCACACACACATTCCCGTCCACCATTACACCAATCACACAGCTGTCACCATTCACTCATCACTCTGATTGCCTCACCACACCTGCACCTCATTCACTCACTCACATAAAAGCAGCACACAAACACTCACCCAGTGCGAAGTCTTGTTTTGCCCTGGCTACATTTCTGAGCGTTCTTCCCCGTATCTGTTATCTCTGTGTGTGACCCCGGACTGCCTGACCTTGGACTTCTGAACCTGTGCCTGTGACCTCGACCCCTGCCTGGTATTGTTTACGTCTCTGCTCTGCCTCCGATATTCCTGTTATGCCCTCTGACCATTGCCTGTGTGATTCTGCCTCTGTCCAATAAATATATATTACTGCACTTGGATCCCCTGCCTTTGACCAGTCTTTACAGAAGACTTCGCCACCTCAGATCCAGCAGCATCATCTCACCTACCCAGCTCAACTATGGACAGCATAAGCCTACTCCTACATCTTCGCCAGGGAGGCCTGACTATGGAAGAGTATGTTCACCAGTTTTGTGAGCTGTCTTACCAGGTACCGTTGTACGACGAGTATCTGTTCAAGGACTTGTTTTATTTCGGACTCACTAGTCAGGTCAAGGCCAGGTTTAACAAATCTTTGTTTTCTGGAAGAGTGTATCATGGGAGTTTGAGGGGCCTTTTGAACTATGCTTTATCGTGTGCTGGCTCTTCCTTCACTGTGGGTGTTCTAGAGCCCGCTCCGTCCCAGGAGCTCGCAGAGTCCGCTCCAGAGGCCGCTCCGTCCCAGGAGCTCGCAGAGTCCGCTCCAGAGCCCGCTCCGTCCCAGGAGCTCGCAGAGTCCGCTCCAGAGCCCGCTCCGTCCCAGGAGCTCGCAGAGTCCGCTCCAGAGCCCGCTCCGTCCCAGGAGCTCGCAGAGTCCGCTCCAGAGCCCGCTCCGTCCCAGGAGCTCGCAGAGTCCGCTCCAGAGCCCGCTCCGTCCCAGGAGCTCGCAGAGTCCGCTCCAGAGCCCGCTCCGTCCCAGGAGCTCGCAGAGTCCGCTCCGTCCCAGGAGCTCGCAGAGCCCGCTCCGTCCCAGGAGCTCGCAGAGTCCGCTCCAGAGCCCGCTCCGTCCCAGGAGCTCGCAGAGTCCGCTCCAGAGCCCGCTCCGTCCCAGGAGCTCGCAGAGTCCGCTCCAGAGCCCGCTCCGTCCCAGGAGCTCGCAGAGTCCGCTCCAGAGCCCGCTCCGATCCAGGAGCTCGCAGAGTTCGCTCCAGAGGCCGCTCCGATCCAGGAGCTCACAGAGTCCGGCACTCCGGGTCCCCTCCTGGTTCCGTCCGTTTCCCCAGAGCCCCTGCTGGCCCTTTCCGGCTCTTCTTCGTCTCCGCTGGTCCCGCCCAGCTCGCCTTCGCCGCTGGTCCCGCCCAGCTCGCCTTCGCCGCTGGTCCCGCCCAGCTCTCCTTCGTCTCCGCTGGTCCCGCCCAGCTCTCCTTCGTCTCCGCTGGTCCCGCCCAGCTCTCCTCCGTCTCCGCTGGTCCCGCCCAGCTCTCCTTCGTCTCCGCTGGTCCCGCTCAGCTCTCCTTCGTCTCCGCTGATCCCGCCCAGCTCTCCTCCGTCTCCGCTGGTCCCGCCCAGCTCTCCTCCGTCTCCGCTGGTCCCGCCCAGCTCTCCTTCGTCTCCGCTGGTCCCGCCCAGCTCAACAATGCCTCCGCTGGTTCCGTCCAGTTCTACCGAGCGCCCAAGAGAGTCAGAGCCACCTGAGTGCCCAAGAGAGTCAGAGCCGCCCGAGCGCCACCGAGATTTAGCGCTTCCAGAGTGCCCCCTCGAGGTAGTGGAGTTCACCAAGAACTTTCATGGAGGGAGCTCCCCTCCATTGCTCACGGAGACCCCGGACCCGCCATGGCCCATGAGGTCCCCTGATCCATCATGGCTGCCCGAGTCCCCGGATCTACCATGGCCGCTTAAACTCCCTGCCTCGGTTCCTGAAACCAAATGTGCTCTCTCTGCCTCTTGTGTCTCCGTTTCCTCTAGGTCCCAGTCTCGGCCAGGGATCTCTGCTCCGCCCTGGAGGGCGCCTGTCTCGTCTGCTCCGCCCTGGTGGGCGTCTGTCTCGTCTGCTCCGCCCTGGTGGGCGTCTGTCTCGTCTGTTCCTCCCTGGAGGGCGTCTGTCACGTCTGCTCCGCCCTGGTGGGCGTCTGTCTCGTCTGCTCCGCCCTGGAGGGCGCCTGTCATGTCTGCTCCGCCCTGGTGGGCGTCTGTCTCGTCTGCTCCGCCCTGGTGGGCGTCTGTCTCGTCTGCTCCGCCCTGGTGGGCGCCTGATCTGCCAGAGTCACTCCACGTCTCCGTCGACCTGCCAGAGTCACTCCACGTCTCCGTCGACCTGCCAGAGTCACTCCACGTCTCCGTCGACCTGCCAGAGTCACTCCACGTCTCCGTCGACCTGCCAGAGTCACTCCACGTCTCCGTCGACCTGCCAGAGTCACTCCACGTCTCCGTCGACCTGCCAGAGTCACTCCACGTCTCCGTCGACCTGCCAGAGTCACTCCACGTCTCCGTCGACCTGCCAGAGTCACTCCACGTCTCCGTCGACCTGCCAGAGTCACTCCACGTCTCCGTCGACCTGCCAGAGTCACCCCACGTCTCCGTCGACCTGCCAGAGTCACCCCACGTCTCCGTCGACCTGCCAGAGTCACCCCACGTCTCCGCCGACCTGCCAGAGTCACCTCACGTCTCCGCCGACCTGCCAGAGTCACCTCACGTCTCCGCTGACCTGCCAGAGTCACCTCACGTCTCCGCTGACCTGCCAGAGTCACCTCACGTCTCCGCTGACCTGCCAGAGTCACCTCACGTCTCCGCTGACCTGCCAGAGTCACCTCACGTCTCCGCTGACCTGCCAGAGTCACCTCACGTCTCCGCTGACCTGCCAGAGTCACCTCACGTCTCCGCTGACCTGCCAGAGTCACCTCACGCCACAGCAGTTTACCCAGTGTCACTTCACGTCTCTGCTGTCTCCTCCGCCCCGCCCTGGTGGGCTCCTGCCTCATTGGCCCCACATGGACCTGGCCCTCCATTCCCTCCCCCGGTTCCACCTCCGCTCCACCACCCTCCTGGAGTATGCTTTGTGTAAGCGTCTGGAAGCCGCTCTTTGGGGGGGGGCTCTGTCATGAATCTGGTTACCACTCACTCTACTGCACATCACCCATGGACTACATCTCCCATCATGCACTGCACACACACATTCCCGTCCACCATTACACCAATCACACAGCTGTCACCATTCACTCATCACTCTGATTGCCTCACCACACCTGCACCTCATTCACTCACTCACATAAAAGCAGCACACAAACACTCACCCAGTGCGAAGTCTTGTTTTGCCCTGGCTACATTTCTGAGCGTTCTTCCCCGTATCTGTTATCTCTGTGTGTGACCCCGGACTGCCTGACCTTGGACTTCTGAACCTGTGCCTGTGACCTCGACCCCTGCCTGGTATTGTTTACGTCTCTGCTCTGCCTCCGATATTCCTGTTATGCCCTCTGACCATTGCCTGTGTGATTCTGCCTCTGTCCAATAAATATATATTACTGCACTTGGATCCCCTGCCTTTGACCAGTCTTTACAGTCATGTTAACTGTGAAGGAATTTGAGTAATGCCTGTATAAATGTCAATGAGTGCTATAATGCATTGTGACAGACTTTGCCATTCATTTGCTCCCAAATTCTACAGTAAAACCCAGTGAAAGTTGACACAGACAGAGTCTTGGGTGTCCTGAAGAAGAATTCATTCCAATTTTATTGTTAACTGTGAAGGAATTTGAGTAATGCCTGTATGAATGTCAATGAGTGCTATAATGCATTGTGACAGACTTTGCCATTCATTTGCTCCCAAATTCTACAGTAAAACCCAGTGAAAGTTGACACAGACAGAGTCTTGGGTGTCCTGAAGAAGAATTCATTCCAATTTTATTGTTAACTGTGAAGGAATTTGAGTAATGCCTGTATGAATGTCAATGAGTGCTATAATGCATTGTGACAGACTTTGCCATTCATTTGCTCCCAAATTCTACAGTAAAACCCAGTGAAAGTTGACACAGACAGAGTCTTGGGTGTCCTGAAGAAGAATTCATTCCAATTTTATTGTTAACTGTGAAGAAATTTGAGTAATGCCTGTATGAATGTCAATGAGTGCTATAATGCATTGTGACAGACTTTGCCATTCATTTGCTCCCAAATTCTACAGTAAAACCCAGTGAAAGTTGACACAGACAGAGTCTTGGGTGTCCTGAAGAAGAATTCATTCCAATTTCATTGTTAACTGTGAAGGAATTTGAGTAATGCCTGTATGAATGTCAATGAGTGCTATAATGCATTGTGACAGACTTTGCCATTGATTTTCTCCCAAATTCTACAGTAAAACCCAGTGAAAGTTAACACACACAGAGTCTTGGGTGTCCTGAAGAAGAATGTATAGAAAATGTCATGTTAACTGTGAAGGAATTTGAGTAATGCCTGTATGAATGTCAATGAGTGCTATAATGCATTGTGACAGACTTTGCCATTCATTTGCTCCCAAATTCTACAGTAAAACCCAGTGAAAGTTGACACAGACAGAGTCTTGGGTGTCCTGAAGAAGAATTCATTCCAATTTTATTGTTAACTGTGAAGGAATTTGAGTAATGCCTGTATGAATGTCAATGAGTGCTATAATGCATTGTGACAGATTTTGCCATTCATTTGCTCCCACATTCTACAGTAAAATGTCATGAAAGTTGACACAGACAAAGTCTTGGGTGTCCTGAAGAAGAATTCATTCCAATTTTATTGTTAACTGTGAAGGAATTTGAGTAATGCCTGTATGAATGTCAATGAGTGCTATAATGCATTGTGACAGACTTTGCCATTCATTTGCTCCCAAATTCTACAGTAAAACCCAGTGAAAGTTGACACAGACAGAGTCTTGGGTGTCCTGAAGAAGAATTCATTCCAATTTTATTGTTAACTGTGAAGGAATTTGAGTAATGCCTGTATGAATGTCAATGAGTGCTATAATGCATTGTGACAGACTTTGCCATTCATTTGCTCCCAAATTCTACAGTAAAACCCAGTGAAAGTTGACACAGACAGAGTCTTGGGTGTCCTGAAGAAGAATTCATTCCAATTTTATTGTTAACTGTGAAGAAATTTGAGTAATGCCTGTATGAATGTCAATGAGTGCTATAATGCATTGTGACAGACTTTGCCATTCATTTGCTCCCAAATTCTACAGTAAAACCCAGTGAAAGTTGACACAGACAGAGTCTTGGGTGTCCTGAAGAAGAATGCATTCCAATTTTATTGTTAACTGTGAAGGAATTTGAGTAATGCCTGTATGAATGTCAATGAGTGCTATAATGCATTGTGACAGACTTTGCCATTCATTTGCTCCCAAATTCTACAGTAAAACCCAGTGAAAGTTGACACAGACAGAGTCTTGGGTGTCCTGAAGAAGAATTCATTCCAATTTTATTGTTAACTGTGAAGGAATTTGAGTAATGCCTGTATGAATGTCAATGAGTGCTATAATGCATTGTGACAGATTTTGCCATTCATTTTCTCCCAAATTCTACAGTAAAACCCAGTGAAAGTTGACACAGACAGAGTATTGGGTGTCCTGAAGAAGAATGCATTCCAATTTTATTGTTAACTGTGAAGGAATTTGAGTAATGCCTGTATGAATGTCAATGAGTGCTATAATGCATTGTGACAGACTTTGCCATTCATTTGCTCCCAAATTCTACAGTAAAACCCAGTGAAAGTTGACACAGACAGAGTCTTGGGTGTCCTGAAGAAGAATTCATTCCAATTTCATTGTTAACTGTGAAGGAATTTGAGTAATGCCTGTATGAATGTCAATGAGTGCTATAATGCATTGTGACAGACTTTGCCATTGATTTTCTCCCAAATTCTACAGTAAAACCCAGTGAAAGTTAACACACACAGAGTCTTGGGTGTCCTGAAGAAGAATGTATAGAAAATGTCATGTTAACTGTGAAGGAATTTGAGTAATGCCTGTATGAATGTCAATGAGTGCTATAATGCATTGTGACAGACTTTGCCATTCATTTGCTCCCAAATTCTACAGTAAAACCCAGTGAAAGTTGACACAGACAGAGTCTTGGGTGTCCTGAAGAAGAAATCATTCCAATTTTATTGTTAACTGTGAAGGAATTTGAGTAATGCCTGTATGAATGTCAATGAGTGCTATAATGCATTGTGACAGATTTTGCCATTCATTTGCTCCCAAATTCTACAGTAAAATGTCATGAAAGTTGACACAGACAAAGTCTTGGGTGTCCTGAAGAAGAATTCATTCCAATTTTATTGTTAACTGTGAAGGAATTTGAGTAATGCCTGTATGAATGTCAATGAGTGCTATAATGCATTGTGACAGATTTTGCCATTCATTTTCTCCCAAATTCTACAGTAAAACCCAGTGAAAGTTGACACAGACAGAGTATTGGGTGTCCTGAAGAAGAATGCATTCCAATGTTATTGTTAACTGTGAAGGAATTTGAGTAATGCCTGTATGAATGTCAATGAGTGCTATAATGCATTGTGACAGACTTTGCCATTCATTTGCTCCCAAATTCTACAGTAAAACCCAGTGAAAGTTGACACAGACAGAGTCTTGGGTGTCCTGAAGAAGAATTCATTCCAATTTCATTGTTAACTGTGAAGGAATTTGAGTAATGCCTGTATGAATGTCAATGAGTGCTATAATGCATTGTGACAGACTTTGCCATTCATTTGCTCCCAAATTCTACAGTAAAACCCAGTGAAAGTTGACACAGACAGAGTCTTGGGTGTCCTGAAGAAGAATTCATTCCAATTTTATTGTTAACTGTGAAGGAATTTGAGTAATGCCTGTATGAATGTCAATGAGTGCTATAATGCATTGTGACAGATTTTGCCATTGATTTTCTCCCAAATTCTACAGTAAAACCCAGTGAAAGTTAACACACACAGAGTCTTGGGTGTCCTGAAGAAGAATGTATAGAAAATGTCATGTTAACTGTGAAGGAATTTGAGTAATGCCTGTATGAATGTCAATGAGTGCTATAATGCATTGTGACAGACTTTGCCATTCATTTGCTCCCAAATTCTACAGTAAAACCCAGTGAAAGTTGACACAGACAGAGTCTTGGGTGTCCTGAAGAAGAATTCATTCCAATTTCATTGTTAACTGTGAAGGAATTTGAGTAATGCCTGTATGAATGTCAATGAGTGCTATAATGCATTGTGACAGACTTTGCCATTGATTTTCTCCCAAATTCTACAGTAAAACCCAGTGAAAGTTAACACACACAGAGTCTTGGGTGTCCTGAAGAAGAATGTATAGAAAATGTCATGTTAACTGTGAAGGAATTTGAGTAATGCCTGTATGAATGTCAATGAGTGCTATAATGCATTGTGACAGACTTTGCCATTCATTTGCTCCCAAATTCTACAGTAAAACCCAGTGAAAGTTGACACAGACAGAGTCTTGGGTGTCCTGAAGAAGAAATCATTCCAATTTTATTGTTAACTGTGAAGGAATTTGAGTAATGCCTGTATGAATGTCAATGAGTGCTATAATGCATTGTGACAGATTTTGCCATTCATTTGCTCCCAAATTCTACAGTAAAATGTCATGAAAGTTGACACAGACAAAGTCTTGGGTGTCCTGAAGAAGAATTCATTCCAATTTTATTGTTAACTGTGAAGGAATTTGAGTAATGCCTGTATGAATGTCAATGAGTGCTATAATGCATTGTGACAGATTTTGCCATTCATTTTCTCCCAAATTCTACAGTAAAACCCAGTGAAAGTTGACACAGACAGAGTATTGGGTGTCCTGAAGAAGAATGCATTCCAATTTTATTGTTAACTGTGAAGGAATTTGAGTAATGCCTGTATGAATGTCAATGAGTGCTATAATGCATTGTGACAGACTTTGCCATTCATTTGCTCCCAAATTCTACAGTAAAACCCAGTGAAAGTTGACACAGACAGAGTCTTGGGTGTCCTGAAGAAGAATTCATTCCAATTTCATTGTTAACTGTGAAGGAATTTGAGTAATGCCTGTATGAATGTCAATGAGTGCTATAATGCATTGTGACAGACTTTGCCATTCATTTGCTCCCAAATTCTACAGTAAAACCCAGTGAAAGTTGACACAGACAGAGTCTTGGGTGTCCTGAAGAAGAATTCATTCCAATTTTATTGTTAACTGTGAAGGAATTTGAGTAATGCCTGTATGAATGTCAATGAGTGCTATAATGCATTGTGACAGATTTTGCCATTGATTTTCTCCCAAATTCTACAGTAAAACCCAGTGAAAGTTAACACACACAGAGTCTTGGGTGTCCTGAAGAAGAATGTATAGAAAATGTCATGTTAACTGTGAAGGAATTTGAGTAATGCCTGTATGAATGTCAATGAGTGCTATAATGCATTGTGACAGACTTTGCCATTCATTTGCTCCCAAATTCTACAGTAAAACCCAGTGAAAGTTGACACAGACAGAGTCTTGGGTGTCCTGAAGAAGAATTCATTCCAATTTTATTGTTAACTGTGAAGGAATTTGAGTAATGCCTGTATGAATGTCAATGAGTGCTATAATGCATTGTGACAGATTTTGCCATTCATTTGCTCCCAAATTCTACAGTAAAATGTCATGAAAGTTGACACAGACAAAGTCTTGGGTGTCCTGAAGAAGAATTCATTCCAATTTTATTGTTAATTGTGAAGGAATTTGAGTAATGCCTGTATGAATGTCAATGAGTGCTATAATGCATTGTGACAGACTTTGCCATTCATTTGCTCCCAAATTCTACAGTAAAACCCAGTGAAAGTTGACACAGACAGAGTCTTGGGTGTCCTGAAGAAGAATTCATTCCAATTTCATTGTTAACTGTGAAGGAATTTGAGTAATGCCTGTATGAATGTCAATGAGTGCTATAATGCATTGTGACAGACTTTGCCATTGATTTTCTCCCAAATTCTACAGTAAAACCCAGTGAAAGTTAACACACACAGAGTCTTGGGTGTCCTGAAGAAGAATGTATAGAAAATGTCATGTTAACTGTGAAGGAATTTGAGTAATGCCTGTATGAATGTCAATGAGTGCTATAATGCATTGTGACAGACTTTGCCATTCATTTGCTTCCAAATGCTACAGTAAAACCCAGTGAAAGTTGACACAGACAGAGTCTTGGGTGTCCTGAAGAAGAATTCATTCCAATTTTATTGTTAACTGTGAAGGAATTTGAGTAATGCCTGTATGAATGTCAATGAGTGCTATAATGTATTGTGACAGATTTTGCCATTCATTTGCTCCCAAATTCTACAGTAAAATGTCATGAAAGTTGACACAGACAAAGTCTTGGGTGTCCTGAAGAAGAATTCATTCCAATTTTATTGTTAACTGTGAAGGAATTTGAGTAATGCCTGTATGAATGTCAATGAGTGCTATAATGCATTGTGACAGACTTTGCCATTCATTTGCTCCCAAATTCTACAGTAAAACCCAGTGAAAGTTGACACAGACAGAGTCTTGGGTGTCCTGAAGAAGAATTCATTCCAATTTTATTGTTAACTGTGAAGGAATTTGAGTAATGCCTGTATGAATGTCAATGAGTGCTATAATGCATTGTGACAGATTTTGCCATTCATTTTCTCCCAAATTCTACAGTAAAACCCAGTGAAAGTTGACACAGACAGAGTATTGGGTGTCCTGAAGAAGAATGCATTCCAATTTTATTGTTAACTGTGAAGGAATTTGAGTAATGCCTGTATGAATGTCAATGAGTGCTATAATGCATTGTGACAGACTTTGCCATTCATTTGCTCCCAAATTCTACAGTAAAACCCAGTGAAAGTTGACACAGACAGAGTCTTGGGTGTCCTGAAGAAGAATTCATTCCAATTTCATTGTTAACTGTGAAGGAATTTGAGTAATGCCTGTATGAATGTCAATGAGTGCTATAATGCATTGTGACAGACTTTGCCATTGATTTTCTCCCAAATTCTACAGTAAAACCCAGTGAAAGTTAACACACACAGAGTCTTGGGTGTCCTGAAGAAGAATGTATAGAAAATGTCATGTTAACTGTGAAGGAATTTGAGTAATGCCTGTATGAATGTCAATGAGTGCTATAATGCATTGTGACAGACTTTGCCATTCATTTGCTCCCAAATTCTACAGTAAAACCCAGTGAAAGTTGACACAGACAGAGTCTTGGGTGTCCTGAAGAAGAATTCATTCCAATTTTATTGTTAACTATGAAGGAATTTGAGTAATGCCTGTATGAATGTCAATGAGTGCTATAATGCATTGTGACAGATTTTGCCATTCATTTGCTCCCAAATTCTACAGTAAAATGTCATGAAAGTTGACACAGACAAAGTCTTGGGTGTCCTGAAGAAGAATTCATTCCAATTTTATTGTTAATTGTGAAGGAATTTGAGTAATGCCTGTATGAATGTCAATGAGTGCTATAATGCATTGTGACAGACTTTGCCATTCATTTGCTCCCAAATTCTACAGTACAACCCAGTGAAAGTTGACACAGACAGAGTCTTGGGTGTCCTGAAGAAGAATTCATTCCAATTTCATTGTTAACTGTGAAGGAATTTGAGTAATGCCTGTATGAATGTCAATGAGTGCTATAATGCATTGTGACAGACTTTGCCATTGATTTTCTCCCAAATTCTACAGTAAAACCCAGTGAAAGTTAACACACACAGAGTCTTGGGTGTCCTGAAGAAGAATGTATAGAAAATGTCATGTTAACTGTGAAGGAATTTGAGTAATGCCTGTATGAATGTCAATGAGTGCTATAATGCATTGTGACAGACTTTGCCATTCATTTGCTTCCAAATTCTACAGTAAAACCCAGTGAAAGTTGACACAGACAGAGTCTTGGGTGTCCTGAAGAAGAATTCATTCCAATTTTATTGTTAACTGTGAAGGAATTTGAGTAATGCCTGTATGAATGTCAATGAGTGCTATAATGCATTGTGACAGATTTTGCCATTCATTTGCTCCCAAATTCTACAGTAAAATGTCATGAAAGTTGACACAGACAAAGTCTTGGGTGTCCTGAAGAAGAATTCATTCCAATTTTATTGTTAACTGTGAAGGAATTTGAGTAATGCCTGTATGAATGTCAATGAGTGCTATAATGCATTGTGACAGACTTTGCCATTCATTTGCTCCCAAATTCTACAGTAAAACCCAGTGAAAGTTGACACAGACAGAGTCTTGGGTGTCCTGAAGAAGAATTCATTCCAATTTTATTGTTAACTGTGAAGGAATTTGAGTAATGCCTGTATGAATGTCAATGAGTGCTATAATGCATTGTGACAGACTTTGCCATTCATTTGCTCCCAAATTCTACAGTAAAACCCAGTGAAAGTTGACACAGACAGAGTCTTGGGTGTCTTGAAGAAGAATTCATTCCAATTTTATTGTTAACTGTGAAGAGATTTGAGTAATGCCTGTATGAATGTCAATGAGTGCTATAATGCATTGTGACAGACTTTGCCATTCATTTGCTCCCAAATTCTACAGTAAAACCCAGTGAAAGTTGACACAGACAGAGTCTTGGGTGTCCTGAAGAAGAATGTATTCCGATTTTATTGTTAACTGTGAAGGAATTTGAGTAATGCCTGTATGAATGTCAATGAGTGCTATAATGCATTGTGACAGATTTTGCCATTCATTTTCTCCCAAATTCTACAGTAAAACCCAGTGAAAGTTGACACAGACAGAGTATTGGGTGTCCTGAAGAAGAATGCATTCCAATTTTATTGTTAACTGTGAAGGAATTTGAGTAATGCCTGTATGAATGTCAATGAGTGCTATAATGCATTGTGACAGACTTTGCCATTCATTTGC
This sequence comes from Oxygymnocypris stewartii, assembly GCA_003573665.1. Taxonomy (NCBI): domain Eukaryota; kingdom Metazoa; phylum Chordata; class Actinopteri; order Cypriniformes; family Cyprinidae; genus Oxygymnocypris; species Oxygymnocypris stewartii. Next base: position 40,343 of record QVTF01012824.1, read on the forward strand.
TCCCAAATTCTACAGTAAAACCCAGTGAAAGTTGACACAGACAGAGTCTTGGGTGTCCTGAAGAAGAATTCATTCCAATTTCATTGTTAACTGTGAAGGAATTTGAGTAATGCCTGTATGAATGTCAATGAGTGCTATAATGCATTGTGACAGACTTTGCCATTGATTTTCTCCCAAATTCTACAGTAAAACCCAGTGAAAGTTAACACACACAGAGTCTTGGGTGTCCTGAAGAAGAATGTATAGAAAATGTCACGTTAACTGTGAAGGAATTTGAGTAATGCCTGTATGAATGTCAATGAGTGCTATAATGCATTGTGACAGACTTTGCCATTCATTTGCTCCCAAATTCTACAGTAAAACCCAGTGAAAGTTGACACAGACAGAGTCTTGGGTGTCCTGAAGAAGAATTCATTCCAATTTTATTGTTAACTGTGAAGGAATTTGAGTAATGCCTGTATGAATGTCAATGAGTGCTATAATGCATTGTGACAGATTTTGCCATTCATTTGCTCCCAAATTCTACAGTAAAATGTCATGAAAGTTGACACAGACAAAGTCTTGGGTGTCCTGAAGAAGAATTCATTCCAATTTTATTGTTAACTGTGAAGGAATTTGAGTAATGCCTGTATGAATGTCAATGAGTGCTATAATGCATTGTGACAGACTTTGCCATTCATTTGCTCCCAAATTCTACAGTAAAACCCAGTGAAAGTTGATACAGACAGAGTCTTGGGTGTCCTGAAGAAGAATTCATTCCAATTTTATTGTTAACTGTGAAGGAATTTGAGTAATGCCTGTATGAATGTCAATGAGTGCTATAATGCATTGTGACAGACTTTGCCATTCATTTGCTCCCAAATTCTACAGTAAAACCCAGTGAAAGTTGACACAGACAGAGTCTTGGGTGTCCTGAAGAAGAATTCATTCCAATTTTATTGTTAACTGTGAAGAGATTTGAGTAATGCCTGTATGAATGTCAATGAGTGCTATAATGCATTGTGACAGACTTTGCCATTCATTTGCTCCCAAATTCTACAGTAAAACCCAGTGAAAGTTGACACAGACAGAGTCTTGGGTGTCCTGAAGAAGAATTCATTCCAATTTTATTGTTAACTGTGAAGGAATTTGAGTAATGCCTGTATGAATGTCAAGGAGTGCTATAATGCATTGTGACAGACTTTGACTTTCATTTTCTCCCAAATTCCACAGTAAATCCCCGGGAAAGTTGACACAGATAGAGACATGGTCGTTATGAAAAAGATTTTATTGAAATGTTCGTCTTACCTGTGAAGAAATTTGAATAATGCATGTAGAAAAAAGTAGGACATAATCAGTGTTATAATGTATTTTAACAGACTTTATTTTTGTGGAAAATACCACAGTATAATATATTCGAACATAATATAACTGAATCTTTTATAATGTCCAATATTAATACGCTTGTTAATAGTTTTTTTCCTGTTTTTGTGCACATTTAATAACCGCTGAAATATAGGTCTTCGTCAGCTTTTTGGCCGCTTCGTGTCTCCGTACCGTAATACCACCAACAGACGTGCAGCAGAATCCAGGTGAATGATAAACCTCGCTTACTTTAATTGGTCCATTTTCACAAGACTGTGATGACACGTATCAACTTAAATCCTCTCAAGTTTTGTATATATATTTTAATGTATGCACATTTATAACACTACTTTGTATTAGAAGTAGGGGTGGGCATAGATTATTTTTTTTAATCTAGATTAATCTAGATTAATTTTGGAATTAATCTAGATTAATCTAGATTAAAAAGGCTCATTTGAATTCTGCCGAAGGCATTCAGAATATGTGTGCTACCCAAATAATGGCTAAAAGTAAGTCTTTGAGAACGGGTTTCTCAAGCCAGGTAGCGCATTAGACCAGGGGCTCATCTCCTGTTTCCAAAATGCATCACAAACTGCTTGAGAAAGCTGTTCTACTATGATAATTAGTGATGAAAATAAACTATGTTCAATAAGATGTACTTTTTTTTACTAACTGTTTATTCAGTTAAACATGAATTTTGAACTGTAGGCCTACATAAGAGGTCGTGATGAACTGTTTACAGTTTCCATTGGGAAGCTTCTTTATGGAATTATATTTGTGTCAATAAAAATGAACGTCACTTTATAAAAATGAACGTAACTTTATACAAACGAACGTAACTTTTCCAGAAACGATCAAAAATATGCCATTACAAAAGAAGAAAAACACAATGAAAACAAAAAAAAATTACTCAGTCGCACAAATTTAACATGCTCTTCAAATAGGCTTCATTCTTTGTTAATGATTTTCATAGATTCGTTTTCGCAAATCGTGGATTCTGAATGCGTTGCCACAGATTTCGCTTACGCTTCGCAAATTTTCGTTTGCTGTTTTGGCACAAACCTCTCGTGGGGGCGGGCTTAACAGCGATCCACTCTGATTGGCTAGTGAGCTTTTGATAGACAGCTGCTCTCTGGAATTACAGACGTCAGTGGCGCCCATATTGGAAAGCTGTCACGGTGATTTGTGTGCAATACGTCGTGCTTGGTTTGTATTATATTAAGTATGTAAATAATATTTGACCTTCGGTCGTCTCAGTCTGTAAAGATGAGCTCTCAGGAGAGACACAGAGCGGCATCATCGTCCTCCTCAGCTTGTCCCTCAAGGCAGCTTGAAGTAAATTCGTGTTACTAAAGTAACGTTAATCAATAACATCGATAAAAGTTTTATTCATGTACAGTGTGCAACAGTTCGTTGCGGATTATCAGCATCTGGAGGTCAAATATTATTTACATACTTAATATAATACAAACCAAGCACGACGTATTGCACACAAATCACCGCGACAGCTTTCCAATATGGGCGCCACTGACGTCTGTACTTCCAGAGAGCAGCTGTCTATCAAAAGCTCACTAGCCAATCAGAGTGGATCGCTGTTAAGCCCGCCCCCACGAGAGGTTTGTGCCAAAACAGGAAACGAAAATTTGCGAAGCGTAAGCGAAATCTGTGGCAACGCATTCAGAATCCACGATTTGCGAAAACGAATCTATGAAAATCATTAACAAAGAATGAAGCCTATTTGAAGAGCATGTTAAATTTGTGCGACTGAGTAATATTTTTTTGTTTTCATTGTGTTTTTCTTCTTTTGTAATGGCATATTTTTGATCGTTTCTGGAAAAGTTACGTTCGTTTGTATAAAGTTACGTTCATTTTTATAAAGTGACGTTCATTTTTATTGACACAAATATAATTCCATACTTCTTAAAAATAAATTTTCCCTGAAGCAAACCCGGCGGCTTCATAGCTGCATCCATGTTAGCACGTCACGTCTGATGTGGTAATTTCACAGTAACGTTAGGCATACACACAGGTTCGAAGCAGAGGGTGACACGGGAGTGAATTCTCAAGTTCACATGAGACCTAAAGCGCATCCTGTTTGCTTAAAAGCGCAACGTTTCGTTGTTATTCTGAGTGCACACAAATAAACGTAAAGTCTTTACAGATTCGAAAGATGTATTAGGCTACTTTTATCTGTATGACCAAAAATGACGGAGATTTTAAGAGCAAGTAAGCGCACCGGAGCCTGTCCTGCAGCAAACGCGCTTCCACACAAACACTTCAATAGCGCACATTTCTCTAGGTTAACATCATATTGAGCGGCCATGTAAAGTTGCTACTACATACATCTTTCAGATGAAAAGCCATATTTGAGGTTGATGAATGATAGGTGAGCGTTTGGATGTCCTGCCCGAGTGTATTACCACATAGACCAGCCGTTAACAATCTGTCCATCACGGACTGCGAGCCTCTAGTTCGAAGACTCGTTCTCGCCCCCTACAGTGCAATTCGGCTAGGTATACATCCGCGCTAAAATATCAGGGTGAAAGTCATCATAGTGCGTAGTATAGTCCCAGCTCCCAACCCAACTTTGAGAATAGATTAACGGCGATATTTTTTTTATCGCCGATAAGAGTCTCGCGTTAACGCAGCACGTTAACGCCGATAACGGCCCACCACTAATTAGAAGTCATTAAGTCAAGTCATGTCAAACTCAAAATAAAAATATATCTATCTATCTATCTATCATTACTTTTGCATCAAATTACAAAATCAAATGATCGTCATTAAAATCAAATAAATTGCTACCAATTTGGCATATTACAGTTCGGCCTGTAATAGAGCAAATACATAACTTGTTCAGGTGGCTACACAGGCCTATTTTTATTCTTTCTTGACTCTTGCTAAAAAAAAAAAAATCAGAATCGGTCATGAAAAATCAAGATAGGTGAAATTAAGAAATTTAAACCATTCTAATTTTACAATGTAATACAATTAGAATAAATATTGCAGTTACTATAGGATGATACTAGTGAAATTCTTTCATTTAAACAGCTAGCTGACGTAATAATAAAAAGTGCACTTACATATCGTCATTGACGCACATCAACTGACCACTCAGGAATGATCAGAACAGGTGAAATTTAGCAGAAACCAAGCACTAACAGTCCACACCTGACCACACCTATATGCATCACAACTATACAGACACCTGACCACACCTGAGCTTCTGGCAATATCCTCATAACGCAATCAATGCTAGGGCTGATGCAATAATCAGAGCCGGTTCTAGACATTAGGAGGCCCTAGGTAAAATTCATGTTGGATGCCACACACCCATATAAGCGGTTCTCAATTCCAGTCGTCGCGTACCCCCGCTCTGCATATTTTGCATACTTTGTTAACAAACCTGATTCAGATCAGCAGCTTGTTAGAAGAGATCAACGTGCATGAACTGTGTTCCGATTGACAACGTCTGAAGTGATAAGAGAAACACACAAAATGTGCAGAGCGGGGGTACGCGAGGACTGGCATTGAGAACCGCTGCCCTATAATAATCTCTAATATAATAATATAATAACTGAAGCCGATGCGATACGCATCTTGATGCATAGCCAACGATGCTTTGAAGATAAATATGAAGCAGCTAGCGATGGGATGCGATACAATTCACCCCTATTAGTGTAACAAACGGTCTGAGGCATGGGGATCCATTTGCAGCTTTTATTAGAGACAATGTTAAACAGGCCAAGATCGGATACCAGCGACAGGGGTAATGGAGACAGGATCAAACTCATAAACGATTACCAGGCTTAGGTCGAGGCAGGCGGCAGACAGGAGAAGTAGTAGATAGTCCAGATATCAGATCACAAGGGCAGGCGGCAGAGAATCACAGAGTCAGGTAAACAGTCCTAGGTCGTACACAGAAGATCAGTAATACCAGGAAGAACGCTCAGAAATGTTAGCCGGGGCAGAAACAAGACTTCGCAATGAGTGCATGTGAGAGTGCTGCTTAAATGTGTGTGAGTGAATGAGGTGCAGGTGAGGTGAGACAATCAAGACTAATGAGTGAATGTTGACAGCTGTGTGATTGGTGTAATGGTGGACGGGAGTGTGTGTGTGCAGTGCATGATGGGAGATGTAGTCCATGGGTGATGTGCAGTTGTAGTGAGTGGCAACCAGATTCATGACAGAGCCCCCCCCCCAAAGAGCGGCTTCCAGACGCTTCACACACACACGGCACAATCCAGGAGGGCGGTGGAGCGGAGGTGAAACCGGGGGAGGGAATGGAGGGCCAGGTCCATGTGGGGCCAATGAGACAGGAGCCCACCAGGGCAGGGCGGACGTGACAGCAGGGACGTGAAGGGACTCTGGCAGGTCAGCGGAGGCGTGAGGTGACTCTGGCAGGTCAGCGGAGGCGTGAGGTGACTCTGGCAGGTCAGCGGAGGCGTGAGGTGACTCTGGCAGGTCAGCGGAGGCGTGAGGTGACTCTGGCAGGTCAGCGGAGGCGTGAGGTGACTCTGGCAGGTCAGCGGAGGCGTGAGGTGACTCTGGCAGGTCAGCGGAGGCGTGAGGTGACTCTGGCAGGTCAGCGGAGGCGTGAGGTGACTCTGGCAGGTCAGCGGAGGCGTGAGGTGACTCTGGCAGGTCAGCGGAGACGTGGGGTGACTCTGGCAGGTCGACGGAGACGTGGAGTGACTCTGGCAGGTCGGGCGCCCACCAGGGCGGAGCAGACGAGACAGACGGCCACCAGGGCGGAGCAGACGAGACAGACGGCCACCAGGGCAGAGCAGACGAGACAGACGGCCACCAGGGCGGAGCAGACGAGACAGGCGCCCACCAGGGCGGAGCAGACGAGACAGGCGCCCACCAGGGCGGAGCAGATGAGACAGACGTCCACCAGGGCGGAGCAGACGAGACAGGCACCCTCCAGGGCGGAGCAGACGAGACAGGAGACCTCCACAACGGAGCAGGTGCCCTCCAGGGCAGAGCAGAGATCCCTGGCCGAGACTGGGACCTAGAGGAGATGGAGACACAAGAGGCAGAGAGAGCATATTTGGTTTCAGGGACCGAGGCAGGGAGTTTAAGCGGCCATGTTAAATCCGGGGCCTCGGGCAGCCATGATGGATCAGGGGACCTCATGGGCCATGGCGGGTCCGGGGTCTCCGTGAGCAATGGAGGGGAGCTCCCTCCATGAAAGTTCTTGGTGAACTCCACCACCTCGAGGGGGCACTCTGGAAGCGCTGAATCTCGGTGGCGCTCGGGCGGCTCTGACTCTCTTGGGCACTCAGGTGGCTCTGGCTCTCTTGGGCGCTTGGTAGAACTGGACGGAACCAGCGGAGGCATCGATGAGCTGGGCGGGACCAGCGGAGACGAAGGAGAGCTGGGCGGAACCAGCGGCGAAGGCGAGCTGGGCGGGACCAGCGGAGACGAAGGAGAGCTGGCCGGGACCAGCGGAGACAAAGGAGAGCTGGGCGGGACCAGCGGAGACGAAGGAGAGCCGGACAGGGCCAGCAGGGGCTCTGGGGAACCGGATGGAACCAGGACAGGACCCGGAGTGCCGAACTCTGTGAACTCCTGGATCGGGACGGCCTCTGGAGCGAACTCTGTGAGCTCCTGGATCGGAGCGGCCTCTGGAGCGAACTCTGTGAGCTCCTGGATCGGAGCGGTCTCTGGAGCGAACTCTGTGAACTCCTGGATCGGAGCGGCCTCTGGAGCGAACTCTGTGAGCTCCTGGATCGGAGCGGCCTCTGGAGCGAACTCTGTGAGTTCCTGGATCGGAGCGGCCTCTGGAGCGAACTCTGTGAGCTCCTGGATCGGAGCGGCCTCTGGAGCGGACTCTGTGAGCTCCTGGATCGGAGCGGGCTCTGGAGCGGACTCTGCAAGCTCCTGGGACGGAGCGGAAAATGCTGCGGACCTGGAGACACCAGCTACTCGCACCGTCACCAGGGGTGCGTCCAACACACAAGCAATTAGACCTGGCCGAAGAGGTGCGTCTGCAGGCTTGGTGGCCATCTTGGCCGGGGACTCAGGCGTGGCCGACATGTTGCGATCGTGCTCTGGTGCGTCCGCCATCTTGGTTTCGGACGCGGTGTTGCGTTTCCCCTCTGAGACGCCCACCGTAAGGGAGGAGCCAGCACACAGCAAGGCAAAGTCAATAAAGTCCTTTAAGCTACAATTAATCCTCCCGGCAGGTAAGCATGATTTGATAGGCTCATTTAAGCCAAAACGAAAAATGTCTTTGAATGCAACCTCATCAAATGGTGCCTTGCAAGATATCTCGTAGAATCGAGTGACGTATTCCTCAATAGGCAAACTCCCCTGTTTCAGGTCGAGCAGCTGGTTGAATGCTTCCATACCTGGCCAGGGTTCCTTAGAAAAGCCGCTGGATCGCTGTTTTGGCGAAGTCTTCTGTAACAAACGGTCTGAGGCATGGGGATCCATTTGCAGCTTTTATTAGAGACAATGTTAAACAGGCCAAGATCGAATACCAGCGACAGGGGTAATGGAGACAGGATCAAACTCATAAACGATTACCAGGCTTAGGTCGAGGCAGGCGGCAGACAGGAGAAGTAGTAGATAGTCCAGATATCAGATCACAAGGGCAGGCGGCAGAGAATCACAGAGTCAGGTAAACAGTCCTAGGTCGTACACAGAAGATCAGTAATACCAGGAAGAACGCTCAGAAATGTTAGCCGGGGCAGAAACAAGACTTCGCAATGAGTGCATGTGAGAGTGCTGCTTAAATGTGTGTGAGTGAATGAGGTGCAGGTGAGGTGAGACAATCAAGACTAATGAGTGAATGGTGACAGCTGTGTGATTGGTGTAATGGTGGACGGGAGTGTGTGTGTGCAGTGCATGATGGGAGATGTAGTCCATGGGTGATGTGCAGTTGTAGTGAGTGGCAACCAGATTCATGACAATTAGCTATTACGATGTGCGATTCGAATTCGATTCAACACAATGCGATTCGACGCAATACGATCCAATGGAAAAAATATAATCGCTTTTATTTCTTTGGTTCAGACAGGCAGAAAATCATAAACGGGGCTGGGGAGTAACAAAATACATGTAACGGCATTACGTATTTAAAATACAACATATATTTAGTTACAATTACATTTGAAATAGGTGGCGATCAAATTACAGTTATAAGCATTTTAGATTACAAAAGTGATTACTTTGAATTGTAATGTAATTTCTTAATTTAATATTTAAGTAAACAGTTTGAGGATTTTAACCAATAAGGCAACTGATTCAGCAACTTGTAGTGAGAGTACGCTCATCACGACATGAAAATGGGAGTGTTGTGAACTGTAGTTCTTCTAAAGTGTAGAAAACTCAGAAGAGAAGACCAGGAGACTTCGGATTGGATCGTCAGCAGAATTTCTTTATTCTATGACATGTCTTGTTATCTGTAGTCATCGAAAATCTAAAGTAATTTTTACAGGGTATCTTATAGACAGAATTGGATGAGGGACTTTTGGAGGTTGAGACAAAACATCAAATAAAGCAAGCATCTGAGGGAGGCGTTAGTTGGTTGCTAAACTTCCCTTCCCGTGGTTCTAATACACTAATCCACGAATTCACGTCTGGGCCAGGACAAAGCCATTGACAGAACAAAAGTTGAATCTCTCAGTAGTCTGACTCATTGATCTTACCATTATCATAGAGACAAAAAGCACAGCTGTCTCGAGCTCAAATGGTCAGGAAACGATCTCAAAACACCTGAATTGCCTGACACTTTCTTAGTCAGGAAGTGAATTTAAATTAAACATTAAAATAAAATTTGTAATCCCTCAATTCCCCCTTTGAGAGTTCTAATAACTCTCACAAAATACAAATTTAGACACTTAAAAGTTAATTCTTGTAACTTGTAATCGTTACAGGCACATAGTACATGTTCTGTGTTGCTTATATGTAATTGCATGCTGACACAGAAATAAAACATGCAATTAGGGTCCGTGAAGTTCTTACGGGTAATAATCTTTTCTGGTTGGAACTGTCATTTCCTTGTGAGAGGCGGGAGTCATTTGCTGACAGAAACACTTGATACTGTGGATGCATAGATAGTACTCAAGTAGGAGAAACAACAGCAGAATTGCTATTTCCTTGATCCACAGCCAGGGTTTACCTAACAAGTTTCCGAACCATGAAGAATTATCTTCAGTCATCTGGTGTAATTTTGCTGAAAGACCAAGAATGTCTTGTTGGATTTTGTTCAAGTTCTCTGTTGGATCCATTAACCCGGTGCAGCATTCAGGACCGATAATGGTACAGGCTCCCCCTTGTGTTGCAAGAATGTAATCCAAGGCCACTCTGTTCTGTAAGATCATCATCTTGTGCGAGGCAAGAGTGTCCTTGATGTTGCCCAGGGCCAAAACCGTATCATTGGCCAATTTCTGTACTGAATCCGACAGGCTTCTGACCTGATCGAGAGCCTGCATGACACCATACGATGGGATTAATGCTCCAAGAGTTCTTGACCACCACGTTTGTACACAAGTTAGTCCTGGAATGCAGCCATCTTTGTTGGTAGAAGCTGAATTTTGTAGATGTGGAGAACTTGAGGTGGAGTGTGTATTTTCTCTGATGGCTGGTAGGACATAAACCAGGGTGCACCTGCCATTGAATTGGCTGGGTAGGATGCTGCAGACAGAAGTCCCACATAACCACAAAGTGCCAGTCGGTGGAGGAATCATACACCACTGATTTATGGCAAAAAATTTCGGTAGGGATGGGTTCCCGTAGAGACACTCTTTTAATTCATTCTCCTCTTTCTTATCTGATGTAGTAACGTACACATCGAATTCGGTTCTTCTTTCAATCACAAAGCTGCAACGTTCACGAGGAATTTCACCCAGTGTAGTCGATGCTGGAGCATGATTTTCCATGCACCAATAGAACATCCTTGGCATGAGTAGATCTGTCATGATGGGAGTAGCTGAAGTTAGGTTGCAGGATGGTAGTCCAGGAATGCAACACGAAGAAGCTGGAGGAATTGTTACGTTGTGACATGTATCCTTGTTGTATAATCCACTGGTATGATGATCGAATAAGGTACACGTATCACATTTGGAGATAGGGTGTGCCACCCATGGGATTCCTGCTCCTACTGAAGGTGCGTGCGGCATGCAAACGTTTTTTTCCAGCAAACAAGGCATTTCTTGACATATTCATCAGCTCTACGAATATGTTGTTTCTGGGGTCTACACTTTGCGTGATGTCCATGATGGTTAATAGTACGAAAATCTTGATCATGTTGATGGATGACTGAAGTTCCCGTATGTGAGTCTCTGCGTTGTGTATTTTTTTTTTTCTTCTTCTTCTTCTTTCTTTTCTCTTTCTTGTGTGATAGTTGGCTCGGCAATGGGTCTAGGTGTTTTCTAGAGGTTGTGGCTTCATCCGCAGGTGAGAAGGGCGGTGCATATGGATCTCAGGACAGCCATCAAATGGTATCTGCACAGAGGAAGAAAGAAACACAAACAAGAGAGAACAACGGCACAGAGCAGTATTTGTTGTGTCTGCAAACATTAGGGTTGTATCCTCTGTTCAAAATATAGTCTGCTATTGTTGTTCCTTCTTTCCCTATTTCTCAATTCCTGCGACACCTAAAGAACAGTGAGGAAAGGATGGACTAATGGAGGGGAAAGGCCTATGAGGAAATCTTCACCGCAGGGTTGGCCCCCGAAGCCTGTTGCTTTCGGTTCTTCCCTGGGCTCCTCACTGGTTCTTGTATCTGCCCTATCCTATCCCTGCTGGGGGAGGAACAATTCTAGACACTTCCTTGACTACCTGTCCTGTGAAGTGGGTACCTTGATCTGAGTCAATGCAATCTGTGTAGATATTTGCAACCGATCCTGAAGCTAGCGTGCATGCTCTAGTTAAGGCTACTAGTTCTGCAGCTTGAGCTGAAAAATGATCTGGAAGACGACCTGAAGCAACTACTTCAGTGGTGGAAGTTACTGCATATCCTGCTCGTCTGTTACCTTCAATAACTTGAGCTGAACCATCAACAAACAACTCCAATTCTGCGTTCTCTATGGGAGTTTCTGCTATTTCACTTGTCGCTGCATATGTAAGCGTAACACAATCATGAGTCATTTCGCCTTCATCCTCTAACACAAATTCAGTCATTGCAGACATCATACATGAGGATGGGTTCGTGACTGGTGCACGCTGTATAACAATATTCGGGGCTGTGAGAGTTGCTAACTTCTCTTTTATGCTACCTTTCACAAAAATTCTTTGGTCATTGTGTTGGATTACAGGGGAAAGGTAGCTACTCACAGCCCCAATAATTAGTTTTTTTCCTGGTCTTGTTGTGCTCTTAGAAGAGCCTGAACTATCTGTACCACAGTTTCAGTGGTCACTGGCGGAACTACTTCAGGGTTGTGTGCAGGCTGAGAAGGAGCAGAATTATGCATAGCATTTCTTTTACTATCTTGTAACTTCTTCCTACACTCTTTCTCCCAATGTCCTAATTTTTCACAGTATTTGCATTTGCTTTCTCTTTTAGACCATCTATTGTCTTGTTTCGTTGTGTTAAACGTAGCTGCTGCTACTCTTACTTTTGCCTTGACATCAGCATCTCTTTCCCATGTAGCTAACCTGTCTAGGTTACTTCTGAGAGTTCTGTTAGACCAAGTTAGATCTAAGAATGGTAAAGCTTTTCTGTATTCGGCTACAAGGCCATCTGACCAGATACGAACCAAGGGTCCCTTGTCATCTAGCACACTTTCAGGGTCATCAACAATTCCACTGTAGATTACAACTGACTGACAAAATCTCTCAGTATATTCACTCACAGTTTCTTCTTTCCTTTGCACACAGGTAGTAATTCTAGACCAATCTATTTTGGGTCCTAAGATATTCTTTAGGATTTTCAAAATACCTTCTCATAAATCACCCTTACTGGCATTTCGCAGTTCAGAAGTGACAGCAGATTCAAAACTGTTGAATTCAGATTCAGTTAGTATTTGTGACATCAGCTGCGTGACTTCTGCCAATGACATGTCATAAAGACGCATTTTACTGATCAATGTTCTTCTAAATTCAGAAAAATGTGTGCGTGCTGACGGTAAACTTTGAGATAGTCTCTCTATATCTTTAGGACATAAAGCTTTGGCAGCAGTTTGTATTTGCACAACAGAAGAATTGAGAGGAACACTATCAGTTTCCTCAATCCCCTGAGATCTTCTCCTAGCCCCACACACATGGACGGAATTTACAGGCACACCAGTTACTGATTGGAGAGCTACATCTGTTTCAAAGAACGCTTGTAAATCAGGGTAAATGTTATCAGGCTGACTTACTTCCACATCAGTTTTTGCTGCAACTTTCTTGAGGTTCAATTTCTTAGTCAAAGTGGATACTCTCGCACGGAGTTCATTGTTCTGTTTCTCTAGCTCTGTGTTACGCTGAGACCGTTGTGTCGCTAGCGTTACACTGAATTCCCTGTGACAACAGATAATGCCTTTCACATTGTTCTTACGAATACTTGCTCCTAGTACCTTTTTACACTCATCTACTGACCAAGTCTTGTCTGGATGAATCTCATATTTCTGCGTTAGTTCTAGTCTAACTTTTTCAGTGACTATTAGGTCCATTTGTTCCCCTAACAGCGTTTTGAATTCACTATCTGACCACAAAGGAGTCGCAAGACCACTCTTTTCTGTGGTTGGAATCAGTCTAGCATTCCTTCTAACCATTTTGTAAGTTTCTTCGGTACCACAAAAAAAAAAAAAAAAAAAAAAAACTTCTCTGATCAACAGAGGGTACACTTGTTAAATAATAAAAAAAGCTTAACTATTGTTAACTTTCCAAATTACCAACACTTCACACTTAACTTCCCTGCCTACAAGAACAGAGGATACTTTCATCTCTAAAATAAAAAAAACTTTAGAGGATAAACTCTTCCCTGCCTGAAACAGAGGATAAACTTCCCTGCCTACAAGAACAGAGGATAAACTCTTCCCTGCCTGAAACAGAGGATACATTTAGTTAAACAAACCCTACAGATGTATGTTAACTCTTCTCTGACGGCACAGAGGATACACTGGTCTTAGGTTCTTTTGGATTAGAGACAGCACTCACCACAACCCTTGGTTGAGAGAAAAATTCAGTCTGGGAATCCTTGTTCAGCTTGAAGTTTCGCTGGATTCCAAAAGATGCAGATCTTTGTTTGAGCTTGAAGTTTTTCAGGTGAGGAAGCTGGAACTCTATCCGGGTCACGGCACCATCTGTTGTGAACTGTAGTTCTTCTAAAGTGTAGAAAACTCAGAAGAGAAGACCAGGAGACTTCGGATTGGATCGTCAGCAGAATTTCTTTATTCTATGACATGTCTTGTTATCTGTAGTCATCGAAAATCTAAAGTCATTTTTACAGGGTATCTTATAGACAGAATTGGAGGAGGGACTTTTGGAGGTTGAGACAAAACATCAAATAAAGCAAGCATCTGAGGGAGGTGTTAGTTGGTTGCTAAACTTCCCTTCCCGTGGTTCTAATACACTAATCCTCGAATTCACGTCTGGGCCAGGACAAAGCCATTGACAGAACAAAAGTTGAATCTCTCAGTAGTCTGACTCATTGATTTGACCATTATCATAGAGACAAAAAGCACAGCTGTCTCGAGCTCAAATGGTCAGGAAACGATCTCAAAACACCTGAATTGCCTGACACTTTCTTAGTCAGGAAGTGAATTTAAATTAAACATTAAAATAAAATTTGTAATCCCTCAGGAGACACAACAGAAATCCATTAGCGTAATGCATTTCTCTCGTGGAAATACAAAGACTAGTTTATAAATCTGAAAAAGTAGGCTTCGTAACACCTCAATATAGTGCAATGACCTGCAACAAAACTTCTATCAGCATCGAAGGATTCAAAGTCTCTGAAAAAGCATCTTGAGGGAAGCTGTTCTTGATCTTTGAAAAATGTTATCCAGTAACTCGTTTTTCCATTTTCTCGTATTTTGAGTGTTGAATGGTTATCATTACGTTTAATATTTCTAAGAATTGAATAGAAAAAGACACCAAATTCTCCTAGAATTCACACTTTGCATTCAGTTAACAGATCCATACGAATCATGCATGAAATAACATTTTAAAAGTTTATAGTCAAACGATAGCTTTGTGTGCTTTTCGAATAAAAAAGACTTAAAACAGATGTTTGGTGGCGCGGTAATGCGAGTTCATGATTCGAATCGTGAACGGATGATTCTGTTGAATCTTTTAAATTAATAATTTTTTTTGTTTGACGAAACCAGTGTGAATGGTTCACATTAAACTGTATAGATCTCGGGTATGTTTCCCAAAATCATCGTTAGCGAACTGTGGTTGTTAAATTACGTTGAACTACAACGACCTTACTTGCCACCGTAGTTGCTTTGAGAAACGAGGCCTGTCAATTTTGACTCAATTATTTTGTGCCGATCGCTTCTCCATAGAGAGGATTATGATTTAATCACTTAAAGTATGGTCCATTCATTAATATATCAAATATATTGTATAACTTGGAGAACTGTGCCAGTTGTTTTGTCTACTTTTATGATAATGTTTGGTGTGTTTGGATTAGTTTTAAAGCTTGGAATGCCGCATGAAACATCACGGAATCCCATTCATTGTATACAAATTGAATTTATATTGATTGGAAGATTTAAATTACATACATTTATTTAGTTGTTCACAGAAATGCGGTGGGAAACTGATGTTGCTAAAAAATGCAAATAAAACACAAATCTTATGACTGGAAGATGCCACTTATTTAGAGTTGGAAAACATAAAAATAAGACATCAAATATAGGCTTATATGTTCCCTTGTATTACATGGCTTAAGTATTTCAAAGTATTCTAAAGTATTTAGATTACGAAACACATTTTAAAAGTAACCTCCCCAGCCCTGGTCATAAATTAACTTCTGTCTTCTGACTACTAACGCCTCAAGGCCTGTTTCATAAAACAAGTTTACCAAATGGGCCATGCTTATTTCAGTTAGTCTGACTCACTGTCAAATGATTTGGTTCCTTAAAGCAAATTTAACAAAGATCAACCTCAGTCACTGAAGCTACTTTTGCTGGAAAGCTAACTTGGTTCGGGGCAGGCAAAATGTCAAGCTAAGCTGAGCTCCTCTAACACTGACCAATAGGAACGCAATGATACACCACTCAGGGCCGTTTCTAGCCATTAGGCTTGTTCGACTTCATGCGGCGCCGCAAATACAAAAGCCAGGGCCGGCCCTGGCCAATTTACTGCCCTAGGCAAGATTTTGCCTGGTCCTCTTGCCTCACAGCCCATTCCACCAATAATCACTGTGTTCAAATATTCACACAGAAACTGCAAAGCTTTGTCTTGATTTTTATACTTATTTTGGAAGCACCCCCGCCCACCACAAACACTCATAAAACAAATTATAAGAACAATATACAGAAGATTATTGCAGAAAAAAACTATATTACAGAAACCTGGCTCGCATCGACTTTCTTGCAGCATATAAGTAAGGTTCCACAAAGTTATAAATAAGAGTGAACATTGCACCAAAAATAAATAAATAATAACTATACACAAACTTGAGTGCAATAGGCAAGATGTAGCAAATGTTCTACTGCCTTACTCCTCTGGGCTTTCTTGCTGCAAAGTCATCTATGATGTCATCATAAGAGAGCAGTTGTGAGACGACGTGATTTATACTGATGACTGAAAGTCCACCAAGACGTTCTTGAGGCATTGTTAATCTCAGATAGTTTTTAATCAGTTTGAGCTTAGAGAAGCTCCTTTCAGCAGCAGCAACTGTAACAAGTAGAGTGGCAGAAATTCTCAGAGCGATCCACATATTGGGGTAAATTTCCGTCAGCTTCTTCTTGTGCAGGAAAGTCAGGAGCTCTATATTTGTCATGTTTTTTGATGGCAGATGTGGAAAGTTCTGAAATTTCTGAAGCAAGTTCCCTGCCATCAATATCTGGCAGTCCATCATGGCTTAAAGCTGTGCTCAGGGTTTGGCAGTACTCTGGCAGCTCTTCTTTGGACACGTTGGGAGTGTTGAGGAGTACTCGAAATTTGCCATTTACCTCCCCCAGGGTCGGAAATCTGTCATCTAGTGAAGAAAGTGCTGTATCCACAACTAAATAAAAAAAGTTTGTTTCCATTTTTTGAAGTGCATCACCAATAGGCTCATCTGGAGCCTCATAACCAAACTGCCTTTTTTTGGTTCTCAACCTCTTTTTTTTGAGTACTGCTTCCACATTCATCTCGCCATACATTTCCTTTGCAATTGTCTGTGCTCTTGTAAATCCAGTACTTCTGTAGCTGTCAAGGGAATCTCTGGTTTTCTTCAGCAAGTCAACAGCCACGTCTATTTGTGTCGTGGCAATTTTTCACTTACTCTCATCAGTCAAGAGACCAATCAACTCTTAGTCTTTTAAAAGGTTTATTCTCTGCAGAAGGTCAACAGTCATACAGACACACACACAAGTTTCTGCAGAGTGCGACGAAGGGGGAGGGCGCTTCTCCACCTTATATTCACTCAAGGTTACTGGGTTACAATCGTGCACAGTACTTTTCCTTACTTGACATAGCAAAAAAGGCTTTGCACTTCATACACATAAGATCAGAATAAAATGAATTTTCCTCAACAATCTGCGTGGAGGGTGATTGCATTAGTTTACTCACATGCTGGATCTGGCTGAGGAGGTCATACCATATGACTGTGCAAATAGAAAATCGGTAGGATCCAATCACCTCAGCCAATGACTGAGCTTCAACTTTCACTACAGGGTCTTTAGTAGTTTACCTCACCTCCAGAAGAGCCTCTCTGCCTTGCCCTGCCTTGTACCTTACTGCCCTGGATGCTGTTTATTCTGCTTTCCCACCTGGTATCTGACTATGTTTTCAGAGAGGTTTTGGCATGTTTCAGGAGGATATCCCATCTATGGGTGGAGGCTGATAAGAGTTTGAATAATTGAGCTAAATATCCAAAGTAGCCAGTGGCATCTGGTGATCTCTTAGCAGCATCAGCTGCCACCAAATGTAAGGTGTGGGCAAAACATGGGACGAAAAAGGCTCTTGAGTTCAGCTGAAGCAGCCTAGCCTGAACACCTTTATTCTTTCCTTTCATGTTGGCACCGTTATCATAGGATTGTCCTCTGCAATCCTCAAAGGGGATGTTCAGCTCCTCCAGTCTTTTGAGGATGAGAGACGACAAACTTCCCTCTGTTGACTGCTCTGCCACTAGAAAGCCCATGAAATCTTCTTTAATTTGTGGTGATTCTTCCAGTGAAACAATTCTGACAATGACAGAGAGCTGTTCTTTATGACTCAGATCAGGGGTGCAATCTAAAATGATGGAGAAATACTTTGAGGTCTTGATCTCTTCCACAATTTTTTCCAGTATTTTTGTGCTGATTGAGTCTATGAGTTAATTTTGGATTATTTTGCCCAGGTAATGTGTGTGACTTCCAGCTCCACTTTTCACCCTACCAGCATGCTGCTTCATTACTGTGTCAAATTTGGCCATAAGCTCCACCTCTTTGAGAAAATTGCCATTGTCTGGTTTGTTTAATGTGTCTGTGGATCCCCTTAAAGCTATGTTTCTTTCAGCTAAAGACTGTATTATTGCCACCAGTCTGGAAAGCACCTCACGCCACCTGTTTCTCTCTTCCTCAGCGAGTGCCATCTCTTGCTTGTCTATGGTCAACCCCCTTTCAAGACGAACTTCCAATTTCTTCTACGTTGCCATGTTTGTATTGTGCTCCTTGCTATCCTCATGAGCCTTGATCAAGTGGTTTGTATTTTTCCAGTTCCTTAGTCCTTCTCTAATCAATTTGAAATCTTTCTGAGAAAATATTTAGCAGCAGAAGCAGTACAAACTATCCTTTTTTGAGTACATTGCCCAGCTTCTTTTAATTTTTTCTCCATTGACCAAGACTCTATTAAAATACTCATGCTGACACCTTCTCCCATCCTTTTGTTTCGGAAATGTGAAATTGTTTTTTATTTGATATGGTTCTCTGATAACAAACTTTGTTCTTACCTTTTCATTTAAAACAGCTGGCCAGTCAGTAGGGTCTATTGCTGCAGCCTTTTTGTAGACTGATGCTGAATCGCTGGGCTGTGTTGAGGTGGAGGGAATAGATGTGCTTGTCACGATCTCGGTGGGGGCTGCCTTGCTTTTGTTGTTCTGGAGCACATGGCCTTTTGTTTTGACAGCTCGCCATGTGCTCCGCTGTCATCGCTGTCTTGGTCCGCCCACCTTGTTATTCTATTTGCTAATTCTCCCTTCCCACCTGCACTCTATTCTATCCTCATTATCTCCCCTTTATCATGCCCTCGTGTCTGCTGTCTTTTGTCAGTCCGTATGCATTTGTTCTGAAGCTCAGATTATCTCTCTGCTGGTTGTTAAGCTGACCTCGTTTTGTTTTTACTTTCTAGTCCTGTCGGTCTGGCGCTCCTATTTTTGTATCCTTCCTTTTGATACTCACACCTGCCTCTCTAGGACTCTGGTCGGCTTTCTGCCTTGGTTTTTCCCTGCTCGTATGCCCGTCGCTTCACGTATCCCTCCCGTTTCATCTCTGCTCGCATCCAGCGCTTCCCCTGGATTTCAGCGGCGGCTGTCTATTGCCTTCTCGCTGCCTCTCTGCCCCGCCGGCTCGGCTGAAGTCGGTCTCTGTTCAGCACGCTGTAGAAGTGAACTACTTTCTGGTGGTTTATGCCAGCTGGCTGATTTTTGGGACTGAGTTTTTGTTTTCGCTGTTTAAATACATTTTTGTTTTCCACATGCTATTGGATCCCGGTCTCGTTCCTGACCGTGCTAGATGCTGAATTGCTGGGCTGTGCTGAGGTGGAGGGAATATATGTGCTTGATGCTGAATCGCTGGGCTGTGCTGAGGTGGAGGGAATAGATGTGCTTGATGCTGAATCGCTGGGCTGTGCTGAGGTGGAGGGAATAGATGTGCTTGATGCTGAATCGCTGGGCTGTGCTGAGGTGGAGGGAATAGATGTGCTTGATGCTGAATCGCTGGGCTGTGCTGAGGTGGAGGGAATAGATGTGCTTGATGCTGAATCGCTGGGCTGTGCTGAGGTGGAGGGAATAGATGTGCTTGATGCGGATTCGTTAGGCTGTGTTGAGGTGGAGGGAATAGATGTGCTTGATGCTGAATCGCTGGGCTGTGCTGAGGTGGAGGGAATAGATGTGCTTGATGCTGAATCGCTGGGCTGTGCTGAGGTGGAGATGTCTGCAATAGCAACAGGTGGCCTTGGAGGGATGGGGTTTTAAGATATTTCAAAAGAGCATCTGAAAATGGAGATGTCTGCAATAGCAACAGGTGGCCTTGGAGGGATGGGGTTCAGATATTTCAAAAGAGCATCATCAAATGGAGGAGTATGTGTGACTATTGGTTACATATTCTTATAAAAAAAAGCTGATGATAGAAAAACAGTAACACTTACAATAAGGTATAATTTGCTAACATTATTGAATGCATTAACTAACTTGATCTAACAACAAACATTACATTTGTAACAGTATTTGTTATTTTTGTTAATGTTAGTTATTGACAACCTTATTATTAACCTTATTAATGAAAAGTGTTCGATTTCCAACGTTATCACCACAAATTAAACTGTCAAACGTACATCTTTAAAATGTATTTTACATAAAAAGTTGCTATTTTAATAAGCCCAATTATATACAAACATTACTAAATTAGCCAATTCAAATAAAAAAATACCACAAATCCCTAAATAATACACAACTGTGGCGTCAAAAATTATTAAAACGTGTTATCACAAAAAATGACACAATTACAAAAATCTCAGATCTCTGGGACTCCATATATTTGACATTTTTAAACAAGGCTTTCTAGACTAGGCCAACAAAGTTTGTTCACAAACTTTTACCTCATCTAGTTTATTTATATGATCCTCATCATCATTCATTACATTGTTTTACCTCTGTCTTTGTCCCATTTTTCTTCTTTTTTTTCTTCTCTGGGCACAAGAGGGCTTCTGTCTTTTTGACATTATGATAGATGTTCACTGATGAATTCCCACTATCAGGTAACTGATGCATGTGGAAGAGGCTGCGCAACGAAAGATTGATCATGCATGGAAATGGGGTGAGTCGGGAGAGAGCAATAAAATAGTAATATTATTGTTGGACAATAGTTGTTTTTCAAATATTTGAAATGCATAATATTGAAGTAGTATTGGTAATAAAAAAAAATTGTAATGAAAAAAAAACGTCTCTCATTTTGTCAACGTAAAATAACGTCTCTCATATTGGCGCCCTTAGGGATTGGCGGCGCCCCTAGCATTTGCCTATTCCGCCTATGCCCAGGGCCGGTGTTGTGCCGAAATCTGCACCCCTGCCAGTTTATGCATCCCCTCATTGAAATCGCTACCCGATTGCCTAATCCCAACCCCACCCCTAATCCTAACCCCTCCCCCACACCTACGCCTAAACCTACCAATAATAGGGGATGCATAATCTGGCAGGGTGCAGAATTCGGCACGACACCGGCCCTGACAAAAGCAATGCATTCTGGTTAGAACATTTGTCTGACTTTGATCGGCGCTGCAGCCGCTGATTTATACTCGAAGCGTACGCAAGTTCGCTTTAAGTGATATGACGTCATCGCGGTGTTGGCAGAAGTTCGCTTTGAATGCGCGAGATGTCTATTTGCGTGGCAGTGTGCAAAATTCAGGGCCGACGCCAGGATGTTATAACTGGGGGGGGCATTTCAATCCCACGTGGGGGCGCCACTACTTATATGCACAATGACAAAACAGACACTGGCGCCTGCGCAGAGATGGTCCTCACTGCAGAACACAAGATCCAGGAGGCGTAGCTGGACCAAGATCCAACTCCTCCCACCTCACATTTACCTAAACCGACCTGTTTCTACCCACTGATCCCTAAACCCCCCATTCTCCACCCCTAAACCTACCAATCTCCACCCCCGTGATATGGATCCAACCCCGTCCCCTGGATCTTTGTTCTGCAGTGAGGGGCTACTGAATTTGTGTGTGCAAGAGTGTGCGCTTTGAGCACAGGACCGTTTCTGCGCTCGTGTCATCATTTGTCTCGCGCCTGTCGTCTCCAGTTTGATGTGGTTGTAAAGACTTGCTGCGACTGAATAAATGCACTCCTTGTCAAGAAAAAGGCGAAAGAGTTCTCTTTTTAATTAAAGAGAACTTGGTGTGGGCTGCTTTTGGTGCCTGGACTTGTGCTTCAATAATGAAATCCAGGTTTAAGAATACACTAGAAGTGAGAAATCTTCCCTCCGGTAGATTGCATGTTTTCTTGGCTTGTTGGATGTTGGGCTCATGATCAGTAATCACGTTGTTTGCATTGACCGAAACTGACAGAGAAGGGAATCGTGAGTCCCGCTCGCCATGAAGCAGGAGCGACCAGCCAGCAGAGGATTTTTCAAGCTCTTAAAGCCTTCATCGAGTGGCTACGTGCACAATTCAAACAGTAATTTGTACAGAAATACTTATTTATTACAAAATGTGCTTATATTAGCTAATTAAATTCAGATTGTGTAGTAATCTAATAACGTTTGTTACACTATCATTGACTCAAAAGTGTTTTGAGCTGATTTCAGTTTTAAATTTACAATCAGGACATTAATGTTACATGGTTTAACTGTTACACTTCCTATCCTAAAAATACAATCAAGTCCAGGGATCAGTGTGGGAAATGGTTGTAAAAGGTAATTTATTATTTCAATATATTCATATTATCTATTAAATCTCACAGAGATGTGCTGTACTCGTTGTCACATCGGACACAAATATGGCTGCGAGCGTAGTTATGTTTTTGGAACCCTTAGGTCTGTAAACGTTTGAAATGCATGTGATTTGAGGCTGAGCTCTAATTGGCTTGTTTCAGATTGTCAGGGCGCAGATCACTCTTGATCTTAGCGGATCAATATTGTTTTTATATATTTTGTCTTCATGTGATTGGACCGTCAAATAGGCGCAATCTCTCTTCCGAGATGATAGTAAATCTGATTTTAATTTTACCAAAAATCCTTTCAAAAGGCATTCAAATGAAGAAAATAATAAAATACAAATACAGATAATGAAGATTGGATGGAGTTGGCAAGCAGGATGCGATGTAAGTCATGCCTTTTATTGTTTTTCCTGATTATTTACAGCGACCTCCTGACTCCTGGATGGCAGGTAACCCTGGATTCATGACCCCACTGAAGGACTTCAGGGCGCAGCGCCTCCGGCATGAACAACCGACCCGCATGACACTCAACTGGCACTTCCACCCCTCATCTGGCCTCTTCCACACTCTGCTCAATGTCCCAGGAGAGAGCCCCTACCAACACTCCTTCCGAGAGTATGGCATAAGCCGGGGTCTCTTCTCCCGGCCGCTCAAACTGGTGGGAAAGAGTATCGGGCTTAACATTTTTGGACCCAGCAACGACACCGGCAACGCACACCCCTATTTTGACCTCTTGCTTTATTTATGTCCTCTTTCCCCTTCTATCCTCTTTGCCCCACCTCTATCATGTGTTTCCAATACATTCCGGTTGTCTCGCAACTACGGTCTTACATAAAACGCAGATGGCAACACAATCTTGCTCACCTGTGTTCTACCTGCACCTCTTCTTCTTTACCCCTCTCTTTCTCTATGGGCCTCTGGAACTGTCAATCTGCGGTCAACAAAGCAGATCTTATTCCCGCTATTGCTTCCCAAACTGCACTTAGCCTTTTGGGCCTGACTGAGACCCGAATTTGTCCAGAAGACTCAGCAACCCCTGCTGCGCTCTCTAACAACTTCTCCTTCTCTCACACCCCCCGTCAGGTTAGGAAGGCTGGAGGTACTGGTCTTCTCATTTCTAACAATTGTAAATACTCAGCTTATACTCCCCTATGCAATAATTACTCATTGGAATCTCATGCTATTACTCTAATGGCTCCGGTAAAACTCCATGCTGTAGTCATTTATCGCCCTCCTGTGCAATTGGGCACCTTCCTAAAAGAGCTGGATGGCCTGTTGTCCTCATTCCCCGAGGATGGCAGTCCACTTGTAGTCTTTGGTGACTTCAATATTAATTTGGACAGGCCTTATGCTGCAAATGTCCATTCAATTCTAGCATCATTTTGACTTAAAACGCCTTACCACCACAATCACTCACAAACCTGGCAGCCAGCTAGGCTTAATTTACACACGCAATTGTGTTGCAGACAACGTTTTGGTAAAATCCCAACACACCTCTGACACCAACTTCATAACATCTAACCTACATCTTGCTACCTCTGAGCCACCAACCCCTCTACCAGTTACCTTTAGGCGAAACCTTTGTTCCCTTTCACCATCACATCTTTCCTCTGTAGTGTCCTCCTCTTTTCCCTCACCCACCCATTTCTCAGCTCTGAAGTGAATGCTGCAACTGACACTTTGTGCACCACTTTAACTTCTGGCCTAGACAATATATGTCCTCTCTCCTCCAGGCCACCACGTGCTGCCCCTTCTAACTCCTGGCTATCTGATGTTCTTCGTGAACTCGTCCAAGCTCAGAGCAGCAGAGAAAATGGCGCAAACCAAAAGATCCGTCAGACCTGAGTATCTATCAGTCTTTGCTTTCATCTTTCTCTGCTGAAGTCCACACTGCCAAGGCTTTATACTTCCACAACATGATCAACAGCGCAACTGACACATGCAATCCCTTCAAAACATTCAACTCTCTCCTCTGTCCTCCTCCACCAGCACCCACCACCTCCCTAACAGCCGATGACTTTGCCACGTTCTTCACAAACAAAACTAGGTCAATCAGTAGCCAGTTCTCAGCTCCACATATGCAGGAACTCAAACAAATCACATCTACTGATAAAACTCCCCTCTTCGCCTTCTGTCCCCTCACTGAGGCAGAAGTATCCAAACTTCTCCTCTCACTACAACATGTCCTCTAGATCTAATACCTCACACCTTCTCCAAGCAATCTCTCCTACACTCTTACCAGCACTCACACACATAATCAACACATCTCTCCTTACAGGCACCTTCCCAACTGCATTCAAGCAGGCTCGGGTAACCCCACTGCTAAAAAAAAAACATTTCACTCACAGATAGCTACAGACCTGTCTCTCTCCTTCCATTCATAGCAAAAACGCTTGAACGGGTTGTTTTCAACCAGTTATCCTCATTTCTGTCAAAGCATAACCTACTGGACACTAACCAATCAGGGTTCAGACATGGACATTCAACTGAGACGGTGCTACTCTCGGTCACTGAAGCCTTGCAGATTGCAAAAGCTGATTCCATATCATCAGTTTTCATTCTGTTGTATCTATCTGCTGCTTTTGCATCGGATCCTCCTGTCCACCCTCTCATCACTGGGCATCACAGGGATTCCACTTCGCTGGTTTGAATCCTATCTCACTGGCAGGTCCTTCAAGGTGGCCTGGGGAGGGGAGGAATCAAGAGCACATCAACTGGTCATTGGGGTTCCTCAGGGATCGGTTCTTGGATCTCTCCTCTTCTCCACGTATACTACATCACTGGGTCCCATCATACAAGCACATGGTATCTCCTACCTTTGCTATGCTGATGACACACAGCTCTATCTCTAATTTTGATCAGATGATCCAACGGTATCTGCACGGAACTCAGGCTGCCTGGTGGACATCTCGGCATGGTTGAAAGAACATCACCTACAGCTCAACCTGGCAAAGACTGAGCTTCTTGTCTTCCCAGCCACTCCAACTCTACAACATGATTTTACCATCCAGAGATTCATCAACAATTACCCCATCAAGCTCAGTCAGAAATCTTGGGGTAATTTTCGATGACTAGCTCACTTTCAAAGACCACATTGCAAAAACTGCTCGATCCTGCAGGTTTGCATTGCAAAACATCAGAAAGAGCAGGCCCTTCCTTACACAGCACGCTGCACAACTTCTTGTCCAGGCCCTTGTCATTTCTAGACTGGACTATTGCAATGCTCTTCTAGCTGGACTTCCATCATGCACGATCAAACCTTTACAGATGATTAAAAAAGCTGCAGCACGATTGGTCTTCAGCGAACCCAAAAGGGCCCATGTCATACCTCTCTTTGTCTCCCTGCACTGGCTCCCGGTTGCAGCTCGCATCAAGTTCAAGACACTAATGCTTGCATGTAGAACAGCCACAGCCTCAGCACCCTTCTACTTCCACTCACTGATGACAATCTATATCCCCTCCAGAAGCCTGAGATCTGCAAGTGAGCAACGCCTCATGGTTTCCATCACAGAGAGGCATAAAATCACTTTCCAGAACGTTTTCATTCACCGCTCACTTCCCACCCCTATCCGGAATGCTGAGTCCCTGACAATTTTCAAGCGACACCTGAAAACTCATCTCTTCCATCTTCACGTGACTTCTGCTTCTTCTTCATAACCCCCCCCCTCCCCCCCCCCAAAAAAAACCCCCCACCTTTGCTCTCTTTCCATAACCTCTCCCTGTCTATCTAGTTTTGCTCTGAACAATACCTGAAATATTGTATTACAAGCAATTCCTGTGACTGTTTGCCTCTTTATAATGTATCGCTTATTGTATTCCTCAATTGTAAGTCGCTTTGGATAAAAGCATCTGCTAAATGAATAAATGTAAATGTATACAATGGTTGTCTCTTTTCAAGTAAATTATGAGTTTTATGTAAGGATTATTATGCAAATATATAAATAATATAGTGTCCCATATTCAGTCTGACATGTCTGACAAATAATTTATTGTCAATAACATTAAAATTAAGATAAAAAAACATAATGGTCTTTAAGTCTCTAGGATATGACAGTTTTTGCATACTTATTACATTAGACTTCATTAAACCTTATGGAAATATAATGAATTTATATGCAATTATTTTTAATAAAAAGTAAATTTTATTGAACCATTTTCAGTTCTTATCATGAATGATTTGATATCCTGTGGCTCCCTTGTGTGGACAATTATCTCTGAATTACGTTAATATAAATGGATATTATTTTCGAATGATTACAAATGTTTAATGATTACTTACAGATAATATACACACATTAAAGTCAAATTCACTGATTTGGTATCTTATTTTACACTTTAACAGTTGAATTTTCATCTGTTAATGAGATGAAATTTCATTTTAAGCAGTAATAATTCATTATTATGTCACTTGTTAAATGGTTATTTATCAATTGCATTCAATATGCTGTTGCATTAACAGTGTGATTAAGTTTGTTTGCGCCCCCCCCCCCCCCCCCAAAGGTTTGTAGCACCAGCCGCCACTGGATATGAATGAGGCCTGACGGCTCTTGTAAACCAAAGTTTACTAAGAGTGTTTGGCCTTTTTTGACATTATGCTGTTGCACTTTGCACATACACTCTATTTGCTTAGTCATCCTGACTTTTATCAGGGAAACACAAAACATGAACTTGTGAATATTTGAAAAGAGTAAAGTATATTGAAAACTTCACAGTTTTAATGTGTCATCAAAACCTTTCATTTCTGACCTGGAAGTGGATGTGCCATTTGAGCTGGAAGTGGTCAGCGTACATGCAGTAGTAGTCCATGATGAGGGAGTTGTGCATGTAGTTTGGGAAGTGGGCAGGAATGGGGAAATCACTGTAGCACATCATCTCCTTTGATATGTTGATAATCAAAGAGTAGTAAATCCTAGCATGATCTGGATATGGATTTTCCTACGATGGAGGGACATGCAAAGAAATTATTTTAATTCTATTATGGAAATTTATGCAATCTCTTCCGAAGCATGAAGCTATCCACCAGTTCTATTTCCATCACATCTCAAATTATGCACGTTTTGATAGCATAGCATTATGCATGTTCTTGGTTGCACTGCATCTAAAAAATTGTATCACTCTGTTTAACCCTTTCAAAATGAGAAAGCCATATTACATAATATGTTGAGTATATCATCTCATATCAATTCACATTTATTTGATACTGAAAATGAGAAAGACCACCAGGGCTGCATTTCCCAAAAGCATCGTAAGCTTATGCACGGTACACACCAGAAGATAATCGGACTGATTTTGGGACGATTTTTCCCCTTCAGACAATCCTAGGTAATGTCCCGATTATCTTGGTGGATCTAAAGATTATTTTATCAGATTTTCCTGAGGTGTATGGTGTGTTAAGTGTGACTGAATCTGCTAGGAGGAACGTCGGAGGTGCCCCGATCACGAATCGTATATTCAACATGTGAATATACGATTGCATATTTACGTATTTTTTACGATCAGAAATCCTGCTGTGTGGGGGGAACACCGAGGACAAACGCGCATGTGAGCTGCAGATTATCATGTGAAATTAAACAATATCCAATCAGAAAGCGAGCTGACAGAAGACGGATCCATAACAGACCGTAACAAACAGGTCATGGTGCAACACAAAAGCATTTGGACACTATCGTCGCAATTTCTTCCTGCCATTACCAAATACTGGGACTTTGCCTTAAATCTATTCTTTGAATAATTTGTAATTATTTATACTTGTTTAAGGTAATGTCATTTTCTTATTGGTTTTCTTTTTTCATTTGAATTATATATGTATATTATTTTCTGTTTATTATTGTATTTGATGCAAGTTATGTTATTGCCCTTGTATGTTCTTTGTTCTAAAATAATAATACAAAAAAAATCTTGTTTATTCTCAAGTCTTGAGAGATTCTGCAAGATTTCCCGTGTTCACATTCGGTTCTCTGGTTGAAAGTCTGTTGGTGTGTGGTGTGCTTTGTCACATCGCGGAACACCACACACTATAGGAGCAAAACGGTTCAATCTAGGATTTTTTTATCCTCATGTTTGTGGTCTCTCACATTTTGAAGATCTTATAAGATTTAAAAAAAACATTTTAGTGTGTACCCAGCATAAGTACATCGTAGACCCATTGAAACCAATGGAGCTACGATCAACTGAGGCTTACAATACTTTCGGGAGAGCAACCCTGAAAGAAAGTTATTGGTCATAAATCGGGAAGAAACCAGAGTGTATTCCAGCGAAATAATTTGAGGGATGTCGTTCATTAAATCAATTGACCATAAGACAATTTTTTTTGCACTACTAAAGCAGAAAAAAATTATAATAATAAAAACTAAAATCACGCACAGCAAAATAAGTTGTCTAATAAGCTCTTGTAATGCAACCTTGTCACAATAAAATACCAAGCGCTCCATATGTATCAATCACACATTAACTTGTAGTTGCAATTAGGGCTGTGACGATAACCGCATTACCACGGTGATGCGACCGCGGTGTTGAGGTCATCACCGTCATCACCGCACTGTTTTTCGCGGGATCCGACCAAATGTCTTGCAACGCGGGAATAAAACACAGTAACAGTCGGTAACTCTGGTGTAATTTGAACGGGAGTGGGCGGTCTAACAATATCCCGTTCCCGACATCCTTTCAGAACAGCATATCTGTGTGTTTTTACTCCCTCTTACCGCTCACGCGCTGCACGCACGCACCAGTGCTTCTGTGTCATGTGTTTTATTGCGCACAGTGCGCAGCATGTGCATAACCACCCTGACAGAACAGGCGATCTGCATGTGCATATAGGCGAACAAGGCAGTCGCCTCGGCAGCAACACAGTCAGGGGGGCAAAGGGACAGATATTTGTAGTTTATCTTTTGGGCATTCGTTATCACTGCTTAGTTATTCTACATCTAAATTAACTTTGCTTCATAGTAATGCCGCTCCCGCGCCGCCCCCCAACTGAGCGTCATCGATAGGCTACTCTACATGCAAAACATTATAATGTTCATTCATAAATGTCATCAAATCGAATAAAGCTATCCAGACATGAATTCCTTTTGCTGCTGCTGGTGCTGTCTGATGAGTTTTAAAGCCAGACACGCGCTTCTAAAAGGTAAGATTATAGCCTAATGTATGTGTGTGAGAGAGAAAGCGCGGTGGAGATAACACAAGTGTTATATTATCTATTAAATAGGCTTACGTACACCCAAAACCGTGTTTTGTTGTGTTTTAGCCAAGTGGAATACTCAATATTTAGCGTTTATCATATACAGTGTTTAATTTGTGTAATAAAAGCGGGGTGATCGATCCGGCATCAGAGGATGGAGAGGTAAGGGATAATTCGCGCAATCATTCCGTTGACCCACTTAAGTGATTACCAGCTTGCATCAGTTGCTTTTATTGTGTGCATATACTCTAAAAATCACGGTTATTTTATTAAACATTTTTTTGTAATGTTTGGGTAGTTTTTGTGTAACCCATATCCTATATGACAGTCCAGAGTCTGCATTTGCTTTGAGTGCACGCAGATATTTTGCCTTCTCTTCGGGTGAAATTAGTTCTCAGTGCCACTTACTTTATTTTTGTCAAATATAGGTTTGTTTCATGTAATCTATAAAACAGTAAACGATTTTATTTTATGCAAAGCAAACCAAGTCACCTAAACGAGCCACATCAGGGTTTTTTTGCGACTATGAAAGTTTTATTTTTACTTCTAAAATGCTTGTTAAACGAATTTAAAAATAAGAAATGTTGTATACATGTTTAAACGGTGAAATATGTTGTATTAAGAACTGTATTTGACAAAAATAAAGGCACTAAGACAAGAAAGAAAGAAAGAAGAATAAAAAACAATGACAAGCTCTAACAAAACGAAACCAACAGCGACTATATAAAATAATAAAATAAATAATTTTCTAATCTCAGCATGCTTTAATTTTGTGTGCTAGTGGTTTGCGTCAATACGTTTAAATTAAAATGTCTTTGGTCTGTGCTCTGGAAGTGTTCTGTTAATTCTGCTAAACTTGAATTACTACAACTCAAATTAAAACCGAAACTAACCTGTATAGGGTAGGAAACTCCACTAAATAAAAACTCCACTAAAATTAACCAAATTATAAAAAAATAAAAACAAAACTTAATTTTTTAGCGAAAATTGAAAGCAATATTAAAATAAAAACGAATTTAAAAATGCAAAACTACAATAACCCTGACACAAACGTATTTCTCTGGAGGAAGAGGATCCGCCAGATGAGATGATCGGAGTTCGGAGGTGCTGATCCGGACCGGGTCTGTTCAGATCAAGCCCTGACTGCTAATTGCACATGCCCGTGCTTGCTTTTATTTTAATGTAGTTGTTAATAAACAAATTATCCAATCTTTCACTTGCATCTTTAAAATCCTATTTGAGTGAAGTGGGTGCGGCTAGAGCCCCGTCGATGAGTGACAGAGCAGAATAAGGATGAAGTTTAGCTAAGTGTGGATTCTTCAACTGCGACTGCAAAATGGTCAGTTTACTGCGAAGAAACCCACATCAGGCAAGTCTGACACGGGACATTCTTCTCAGGGAAGTTAAATTGTTTGGTTTCATGAAAAAGAGATTTAATTTTGCAATGTCTAAGCCAACGGTTTTGGTCATATTTTGCATATAAATTTAAATGACAGATGTCTTTTTTTTCTGCGACACTTTTCCGTGTTGACAGCAAAAGGTTAAACAAATTTAGTATTTTGACAAGAAGAATAAAAATAACAAACATGCTATTTTTACATTTTTGTACAAACTGGCCTACATTATTATTATTATTTTCTCTCTGCGACACTTATTATTACGTTGACAACAAAATGTAAAACTAATTTGATTCTGGACAAGACGAATAAAATAAATAGCCTACAATAAAATAATTTTTGTGCAGACTACATTTTTATTTGTTATCTCTCCCTCTTTCAGTAGAGGAAATGTAATTGTGAGATTCTGGAAACGAGATATATTTCGCGGGAACGGTCGGGTCAGGAAGAAGAAAAAGCATATTTTATTTTGCACTTTAAAAAGGTTGTTATTATAAATGTAGCCTAACGAATAGTCAAATAATATTAATTACATCCTAATTTGCTATTACAACCTATCCGTTTCAACAAATACATTTTGCAACAAGTTGACAAGTGCGTTTATCCACGGACTCTTACCCGAAAAACAATGTCTAAAGAAATATGAATCGAAGTTTAGCACAAATCACCAGAACAAAGCATGGGGCATGTTAAGCTCGCTTGTTGTTTCTGCAGCTTGCTTAGGTTGTTATTCTTTTAATAATTTGTACAAAGAATGGGTTACAAACGATGACAAAGACTGTTCCATAATTCCTATTAAACTCAGAAGATATTGAAAAAAAACAAAGTTATAGAGATTAATATTATTTTGTTATTATTGTTAATTGAATTTGCTGTTTTAAGAATAAAGACGACTTTATTATTATTAATTTCCATGTTCATTTACAAGCTGCATGCGTTCTTGATCAAGTCATTCAGGGCTCTACTCATTCTTCCCACTGGTCGCAACTTTATCTTTTTGATACAACATTATGATAAAAGTTAATCAGCATGCATTGATTAATCTAGTTTATAGCTATATGGTAACAAAAGTGTTTAACATTCAACCCGTTCTTTTTCATCAGTATTATTTGTGTCACCTTCTCTGGTTTAAGAAGCAGTCTTTTACTTTAGTTTGAAAACCAAATCCTCCAGTGTGTTGAGCTTATTCCGGCTGCGTGCACCTTCGCGCTGGTGCTGATGCAGTGAGTGTAGGCTCTACCCATGAAGCGCTCCCGCTAAAATTGCATCTCTTCACATGATAAGTGAAATCTGACTCCTGATACAATGTGCTGTGGCTCAGCAGCGCGCAGACGCAGACTTGCACAAGTGCGACCACGTCAATTTTTTTTTTACTGGGGGGGGGGGGGGGGGGGGGGGAAGGGGTCGTATGACTAACCGCCAAACCGCGATATTTGTTGCTGCTTCACTGCGGTAAGGAAAAATCCAATACCGTCACAGCCCTAGTTGCAATGATTGAAACTTTTGACGTTACAAAACCGAACCATTTCAAATAAGCTATTGTTTGGTCATTGCTTCTGCATGAATGTCTAAGTATTTGTGAAATCGACTTGCTAAAGCGCCGACAAGAACATACGGAAATTTTAAGCATCAGATTTCAGTCCAATTTGGACAGGCAAGCAGCTTTGCCGTCTTTAGATAAATAACAAAGTTACCTAAACCTGTATCAATCAACAATGGAGTTATGTTAAATGATAATAAAGGTTTGTGGCATGCCATCTTACCTAGTGTGAAGTTGTGATCGCAGAAGTCCCTTCACCACACCCCTCTGTCGACGTAGATGTAAAAGGGGCGGAGATCATAGTCGTCACTTGCTTTGCTCAGTAAACATTGAGTTAGTTAAACATTGATGACAGCAAAGTCCTGTTTTCTTTTGCCACTTACACGTCCCAAGGCTTGCTTTTTACTTTTTGTTATATGAAGTTCAAGGTCACATTAAAACTATATCTTGGAAAAGTGTTTACCATGCTTTCATCGTTTTTAAAAATGTAAGCTTAACCTATGAAAATCTATTAGTATTATTTTACATTTTAAGTGGAAACCCTGAGAAATATTTACAGTTTTCTCAAATTTTCCACTGATTTTTTTGGGTCATATTTAAGTGTGTGAGAGAAACTAAATGATATGTAGGCATGATAATAATCATCTCACAATCACAAAATACCAGCCCTGACAGATTCAGGCTTCTCCAAATACTTTTTTATTTAAAATTATATTAGAGTAATGAAAATGCTGACACTTTACTTCTGTGATGATTGTCAAAAGACATTTTACTACATTACCTGGTTGAAAAACAGGACAAAACACAAAAAAATATAATTATGTCTGGATATATGGCAGATCACTTGTTTTGAGATAAATCTAAGAACAAAAAAAAAACTTGTTTGAGACAAGAATTTAAAATATAACTTTTGACATGGATTTTACAAGATAATGAACTCCAAGAATTAGACTAAAAAACAATTAGGTTAAAGTGTAAACACGAAAAGGAGGTAAAACTGAGTGTGGGATATCGATGGGATCTAATCGATATTCAGAAACAGTGGGATCTTTTTTTGCATTGCCATTAAAACAAAAATCACTGCAGCCCCTCCTGACAGGCCCAGCCAAAAAAATACACTGAAGGATGAAGTTTCTGGAATGGGCCGTGTCTTCATGGGTTTGGCCACACGATCCCATTGGGTAAGGATGGCCTGACGGGCACCTTTCCAGTGCCCCGGTCCATTCAGTCGAAACTGGTAGGGAGTACAGGGCCCAAAGAAAACCCTCAATCCAACAGCAGGGTCCCTCAGGAGCAGCCAAGCAATGTTGGGGTGGACACCCACTTCCTTTGCTATTATATCTAGGTAAGGGATGTAGTCCACTTGAAGAGCAGCCAGCTTGGGACAGGGGTAACTGTGGAGAGACAGCAGATTAACTGTCAAAATAAAACCTATTTGAAATGATCATTCAGGTGAATAAATAATTACCTCTTTAAATTAGCTTGTACGTCTTTCTCAATTATATTATCCATTTTCTCAGCTGGAGGAAGATGGTTTAGTCCTTGAAGAACAGGCAAATTAATATATATATATAATTTTGTTTTACCCATAATCACATATAAATATGTTTCATATTATTCTCTATATTTACTTCACCTACAAATGACAAAATATATATTTTTTCATGACTTATTATGGTTGCTCATTACCGGCAATGACCCTGGTGGCCCAGCGTGCCTGTAGCTCTACAGCTGGCATGATTGACCCTTTGGTCTGCAGCAGGCCCATGATGGCCAGTGTTGGACGCTCAAGAGATGGAGGGAAGACTCTTCTGTAGAGTTTCACATCTCCATCAGAACCAGAGTTTAAGGAGGCAGGGAGGAAGGGGAATTTATAATCGTATCCTGTGCATAAAATCACTGCATCGACCTTATCTTCTACAGTCCCATCATTAAAGACCACCGTCGAGCCTTGAAACTTCTGCACATTTGGTTTCATCACCAGTTCTCCTACCAGAATACGACCTGGGAGGTCATCATTTATAATGACACGCTGGTCAAGGACCCTGGAATCACAAAACATGGGTAAAGGTCACTGTGAATCATGAGGTAATTTTTAAACTGTCAGGGCTTTACTTTAATCATCAACAATGAAAATAATCTTTGAGGATCATGTTTTGGCCCTTCACCTGTGAGCAGGCTGTAGTCCATACAGCTTGTGGTCGTGTCTCTGATTGAGGCTTCTCTCCCAAATCCAGTTTAGCAGAGCTCGAGGCAGGAGGCCGTAAATCAGTTCTCGAGCTCGTGTCATCATTGTCATATCTAGAGGAAGCCCCCTATTGACCACGCGACCTATGACCCAAGCACCTTTCCGGGTACTCAGGAAGGTCTAAGAGAGTGAGAAAGAGGAACAGCAATTAAGTGGATAGGCGAGAGTGAATTTAAGCTTGTCAAAATAGGATAATATTAATGCGAACCAAGAGAGTAACCACATATTCAGAACTGAGGTGGTAAAATGGAGACACAAATCAGCCAAATGGACAGAGTCTGATGATATATTGTGCGCTGATTTAGCAGGGGTAGATGTAGAAACTTTAAAGTTGGCCTGAAATGGAAATTGTGATAATCTATTCTGCCCTATTGTCTGGTATAAATCAGTGAAACAGCTTCTCAAACAAACAAACAAAACATTGTGGGACTTGATTTTGTCCATTTGGAATTGGTTTGGTAATTGCTACAATCTCATGTGAATGACAGGTTGTTGAAGTAGAGGTTATTGTAGATGCTGTCGCAAGGGAGGTGGTATTTTGATTAAAGATTACGAGAAGATATGAATAAAAAAAACAACAACACAAAAAACAATGAATAAAAAATATTTAATGGGAAGTTTAATGTTTATATTAATTATATAAATATACAAAATGTAATGTATATATATATTACTCTACTTTGTTAAATTACCCAGCAATTGGTTTTAGCAACTTTTATGGTTAGACAAAATACTAAGGGAAAAAAAAGAAAGAAAAAGGCAAATTCCTATTTGTACCTATTTTATCATTAAAAAAAAGTAATTTTGTTCTTGTTAGATAGCTAACTAAATTGCTGAATGAATTAATCATATCATTAATTTAATATTATGCTAATACAGTCATGGCCAAAAATATCATTACCCTTGATAAATATCAGAATATAAAGAAGGCTGTGAAAATTAATCTACATAGTTAATGATCTTTTATTAAAAAACATCTAAAAAATCAAACCTTTCATTGCATAATAAGAATTTAAAATTATGGGAAATATCATTATGAAATAAAAGTTTTTCTCTAATACACATTGCCCACAATTAACGGCACCCTTTTATTCAATACTTTTTGAAACATCCATTTGCCAGTTTAACAGCTCTAAATGTTCTCCTATAATGCCCGATGAGGTTAGAGAACACCTGACAAGAGATCAGAGACCATTCCTTAATCCAGAATATCTCCAGATCCTTTAGATTCACAGCTCCATGTTGGTGCTTCCTCTCTTCCGTTCACCTCACTCATTTTCTATAGGGTTCAGGTCAGAGGACTGGAATGGCCATAGCAGAACCTTGGTTTTGTGCCAAGTGACCCATTTTTGTGTTGTTATTGAGGTTCGTGTTTGGATTATTGTACGGTTGAAAGATCCAAACATGGCCCATTATAAGATTTCTAACAGAGTCAGTAACTTATTGATTTTTTATCTATTGGTATTTGATAGAATCCATGATGCCATGTGTCTAAACAAGATGTCCAGGACCTCCAGCAGAAATATAGGCCCACAACATCAAAAGTACAGCAGTATATTTCATTGTACATATGGGGTACATCTTATCCCTGTGTTCACCAAAACCATCTCGAGTGTTTGCTGCTAAAAAGCTCTTTTTTTGTTTCATCTGACCATAGAATCCAGTAATTTGAAGTTCCAGTCGTGTCTGATAACTGAATATGCTGGAGTTTGTTTTTGGATGAGCTAGGATAATTTTTCTTAAAAACCCTCCCAAACAACATGTGGTGATGTAGTACATGCTGTTTAACCATTTATTTTAAGGTATTCTGACCCGAGGCTCAACTATTTTCTGCAATTCTCCAGCTGTGGTCCTTGGAGAGTCTTTAGCCTCTCAAACTCTCCTTCTCACCGTGCATTAGGACGATATAGACACACATCCTCTTCCAGGCAGTTTCGTAACATTTTATGTTGATTGAAAATTCTTAATTATTGCCCTGATGGTGGAAATGGGAACATTTCTTAAAGCCACTTCACTAATTTGTGAAGCTCAATTATCTTTTGCTGCACATAAGAAATATATTATTAGTTTTTCTCAGTGATGGATGATGATTAAGGGAATCTGGGCTTTGTTTTCCCTCCTATTTATATTTCTGTGAAACTGGAAGCCATGGCTGGATAATCTCATGTTTTTAATCACCCTAGAGATATATGTAACAAAGTTTGTGTAAAGGAAGGAAGGAGGCGGGAACCGGCGAACATTTAACATATTTAATAACAAATAAATAAACAAACAAATGAAACGCGGCAGCCCCTCACGGCCGACTGCCGCACACAGAGCACAAACTAAAACTCCAGGCCTGGTCCTCTCTCCTGGTCTGCCCTCATGTCCATCAGCGCCTTGTGGTGTTCCTGGTGGAGTCCCGCGAGCGATTGGATAACCTCCGCAAACGGCGATCCCGTTGGTGAGGACATGATGGCAGCGGCGTTCCGGCTTCCTTACCGGGTTTCGGCACCAGTGTAACAATGTTCGTAATAGAAGGAAGGAAGCGGACAGGGTTGGCTTAGGAAGACTCGGGTGAAATTTATTCAGATAAACTTAAACAGCTGCGCACTCTGCGCGCTCTAAAAACATCAACTCTCTCGGTTGTCTCCGCGATCACTCTCAGCATTCGTTTCGGCTGTCTCCCGCTCACAGACCGTGCGCCCGAGTCTTCACTCCGTCTCTCTCTCTGAACTGCCGTTCCACAGCGGCTTTTATCCGGTCTCCACGCCAATTACTGCAATCAGACACAGGTGATCCTCATTTTGCACTTGACCCACTTACTTACCGCTGTCTCCTGAGTCTTTCTCCCGCTGCAGACTTCGCTGAACCACGCCCCCCTCGCCACAATATACTTCAGAGATATTTTACTCATAAGAATTTCTAGGGGTGCCAACGTGTGTCCAACGTGTGAGAAAAACGGTAACACTTTACAATAAGGTTCATTAGTTAACAACATTAGTAAACATGAACTAAGAATCAAAAATACTTCTACAGCATTTATTAATCTTAGTTAATGTTAAATTCAGCATTTACTAATGCATTACTAAGATCACAAGTAGCATTTATTAACATTAGTTAATGCACAGAACTAACATGAATAAACAATGAACAACTGTATTTTCATTAACTAACATTAACAAAGATGAATAAATAGTGTAATAAATGCATTGTTAATTGTTCATACATTAACTAATGCGACACCTTATTGTGTTACCAGAAAAACATTTATTTCATAATTATATTTTCCCCATTTTAAATTCTTATTATCCAATGAAAGGTTAGATTTTTATGAATTTTAAAAATAAAAGATACAAATTATTAACAATGCGGAATAATTTTCACAGCCTTCTTTGAACATATTTACCAAGGGTGCCAATATTTTTGGACATGACTGTATATGTGAATTATGATATTATTTTTTAAACGAAGTATGATTTGACATTATCGAGTATATCATGAAAAACAAACAAAACACAGAGTGCACGCATTCATTACGTGAAGTCCATTAGGTTAGATTGTTAGAGTGCGTTCTTTTACTGCATGATTCAGTCTGTTAAAATGCATTTAGAATGATCTTAAAATTCAAGATATGAGGGCAGAAAATTGATATATTTATATTTCATGTAGTTAATCAATATGACAAGAAAAGTGCATTTTTTTTTTGCCTCCAGACTTACGTTTTGGACACCATATATCCTGATTTTGCTCTACTTTGCCAACAAAAATAATTCCAAACAGCCACAGCAATGTTTTGCATCTCTGATCAACAAGACAGTGTTTCATTCCAGAATGAATCAACCATTTAAAAGATTTAGTTCAAGCGCAATGACTCACTTATTAAAAGCGACTTGCTTCCTTCCACCTACTGGTGGTTTTAATTTCACATTTAAAGTATCTTTTAATTTTTTCATCAGTATTCCATGTTTTATGTAAAAAATATAAAAACATTATTTATGCATTTGTAACTGCAGGTTAAAACATTCCATGTCCCTCTGAGCGGCATTAAACAGAGTGTAAACTATTTATTTTGTATTAGGCCTATAGCATTGTGTATTTTTATTCGTTTTATTATTAAAAGTGAGTTTGTCGTTGTACTGTTTTGTCATTGTCCAATTGCCGCCAAATTGCCACTAATTCAAAATTTACAAGCTATTTAAAAGCGAAGGAAAGCAAGAAAAAGCTTGAACACACTCCAACATTATCCTTTCTGTAGGCAAAATATTTCCACATAACTGACAATGTTTCTTTTTGCAACCAAATCTTCCATTTTGGTGCTTTTCTCCCATTCCTCGCTTATTTCGCCATGCGCACGCAAAGACTGCATGTCAAAAACGTGAAGCAACAAACGTGTGCTTTGTAACCTAAATAGTTTTATAAGAACCCTTAAATCAGAATTAATTACTTTATATCAGGCAAATATAGAACCGTGTGAGTTTTTTTCTTTTGAACAGTGTTAATTTCGTCAACGAAGACTACGACAAATTTTTTTTTTTCTGTGACTAAAAGACGAGACGTTGATGAGCTAAAATTTACATTTGATGATTAAAACTATGACAAAATGTATGCCGCGCCTTTGTTAACAAGACAAGACTAGAATGTCATTTGAGGACTACCAGACATTCAAAATACATCCTATAGGCTAAGTTAACTGTCTTGACTTTCAAAATGTGCGTCTCTGTCATTGGATAAGGGGCGTTTGCATATCTAGTCTCAGTATGGCAGCTGCAGTGGATGGATAGGCTACCAAAATGCAAACTAGCGATCTGAAACAATGGCCTCAGCACCCGAAGGATTAGGGACTGTGTGAACAGATGTCCTGTTTTTCCCGGGAGTCATAATACGTTGTCGATTAACTTAAAGTTATTGAAGGAGGAATAGGCGGAATCGCGCTGATAGTAGTGCTCTTAAGAAAATGTATTCCAGTTTTTCCAAATTTAATCCTTGATTCAAACTTCTCATAAGCTTAATTGATTTGGTCTAAATAGAGAATAATTTATGACTATTTTTGTTTGAATACTACATATAAAATAGCTACCAAAATAAATGTTGGTAACGGTAGTTTGACTAAAAGTTGACAAAAATGCAATGACTTTTCATCTATTAAAAGCTAAGCAGGGCTGAGCCTGATCAGTACCTGGATGGGAGACCTCCTGGGAAGACTAGATTGCTGCTGGAAGAGGTGTTAGTGAGGCCAGCAGGGGGTGCTCACCCTGCCGTCTGTGTGGGTTCTAACGCCCCGGTATAGTGATGAGGACACTATTCTGTCAAAAAAGCACCGTCTTTTAGATGAGACGTTAAACCGAGGTCCTGACTCTCTGTGGTCATTAAAAATCACAGGATGTCTTTCGAAAAAGAGTAGAGGTGTAACCCTGGCATCCTGGCAAAATTTGCCCATTGGTCTCTGACCACCATGGCCTCCTAATCATCCCCATACACTGATTGACTTCATCACTCTATCTCCTCTGCAGCCATATTCTGGCGCAACATGGCTGCCGTCGCATCATCCAGGTGGATGCTGCACATTGGTGGTGGACGAGGAGATTCCCCCCTTCTATGTAAAGCACTTTGAGTACCCAGAAAAGCGCTATATAAATGTAAGGAATTATTATTAAAACTAGTCTAAAACTATGAAAGACTCAAATTACTAAAATGTGACTATTAGTGAAGACTATTAAGCATTTTCATCTCAAGGTAAAGACTAAATAAAAATTGCCTGCCAAAATTAACACTGCTTTTGAATCAAACACAAAAATATGTATATGATTTGCATCGCACCTCCTGCAATGTGACTATTAAGCATACGCACATCGCAATACCGATGCTGAAATAATGCATCATGCAGCCCTAACATATATATACTTACATATTACATTAGATATTACACTATTAAATCTTGCTTGCCTTCTCACATGCTCTGCTGAGCTCCACGGCAATGTCTCCACCAGAATTCCCAATCCCAACGACAACAACTCTCTTCCCAAGGTAAGGATCCGGGTCCTTATAATCCCAACTGTGAACTATTGCCCCTGGGAATGTGTCAATACCTGCAGAACATAAAATTACAGTTAAATTGATTTAATATAGTGATGTTTCCGTATACATATTAAATCCATTATACAGAGCCATGCAGGGAATTAGTCCAACACACAGTGCTGAATGCTGTACAATCTGTGTATATGATGACATAGTGCTGTAATATCAAGTGAGCACCTGGGAAGTCTGAGAGGGGTTTGATGGGTTGTGTGTAGTGTCCTGTACACACTAGCACACCTTCAAACACATGTGTCTCCTCTTGTCCATCTCTGTCCATGGTCACCACCTCCCACTGACCAGAGTCAGAGAAATCAGGCCTTTGTCTCACACTCCAAACTGTGGTCTGAAATACACCCAACCACACAGAGACTGACTGCTACCGGCATCTTTACACAGAGAATGCTGTTTCAAACACTCCAAAAATATGATAGATCTTGAGAAAGTTCACACAATTACGTGATAATAATTATGTGATCCTGAAACATCACTGTTGTCTAATAATCCCAGCCTCTAATCCTAAAATCTGATTGGATGAAATATATGTTTGCCAGGACCAACGAGGATGTAAATTCCAGAATATTTCCTACGAGGTAAAATCTCAGCAGATGTGATGTCATGGTGTTTATTACCTGAAAGCGAATGTGTTTGAGCAGGTTGAAGTGCTCAGCGTAGAGTCTGAAATACTGCATCATCATAGAGTTGTGTATGAAGTTGGGGTAATGATCCGGCATAGGGAAATCACTGTAGCACATCATCTCTTTAGAGGTGTTCACTATGACAGAACGATAAATGCTGCAACGGTCTGATTCAGGTTGTTCCTGTGAATGAAAAGAGGAAAAAAATTTTGTTTAAAGGTGAAGTGTGTAATATTGTTTTTATGTTAAAATACTCTCTTATCCAATCGTAATATGCAGCAATAACAATAAGTAAGCCATTTGAAGCAGTTTTACCTCCAAAAGTGTAAACAAAACCAA
The DNA here is from genome assembly GCA_003573665.1 of Oxygymnocypris stewartii. NCBI lineage: Eukaryota > Metazoa > Chordata > Actinopteri > Cypriniformes > Cyprinidae > Oxygymnocypris > Oxygymnocypris stewartii. The sequence continues at coordinate 81,811 of QVTF01012824.1, forward strand.
CTAATCTAATAAAGTGAATTTTGATGTGGGACTATGTTTGTTAGAGTGACCATACGTGCCCTTTTTCCCGGACACGTCCTGGCCAGGATTTCTATATTGCCTAAAATATCTTGATTTTGGCTTTCTTTGCATGTGCAGACCGATCGGTGTATAACGGTGTATATACTTTGATGTCAAACACTGATCGATCTGAGCCGCGCTTCTTTAAGTCGAACACACTTATTATTTGGCATATTTGCATCGCTTTGACCATAGATCTCACCTTCTCACACACGATTGGTCCCTTATGTACAATGCTTGCATGTTATTGGTCAAACTACTTTTCAATCATTACCTTCAGCAAGTATGAAAATAATAAAACAAAGCCAAAACAAATCCTGGCAAGGACATGTCCGGGAAAAATGGCACGCATGGTCACTCTAATGTTTGTTGACCAATAGCAGTTGGTGGAAGTGTTTGGGAAACCGTTTAAAGACATAATAATACATTTTAGTTTTCTTCTTTCAGCAATACTGAAAACTTTCTATTCAGGGACCATAGAAAGTATATTGACTCAGTTTGGTATGGAAACACCTCCAGTCAGGACTGCAAAGCCCTGCAGAGTTGTGCGCTTAGCTGAGCGCATCTCAGGGTCTGCTCTCCCCTCTCTGCAGGACATCTACCTCAAACCCTGCAAATGCAGAGCTGCTAAAATCATCAAGGTCACAAATCACCCTGGTAAATGTCTTTTGATTGTGCTGCCATCTGGTAAGCGCTTCCATAGCATGATGGCAAAAACTGAGAGAATTAGGAGGAGCTTCTTCCCCCAGGCCACCAGGCTCCTAAACTCAAACTCAGTCTCATAACATCAACATGACTCCATTTAATAATCAGTAAGATATTCATTATTCTCTACCATTCACATTGCTTCTATCAGGGTTCGTACGGTCATGAAAAACCTGGAAAAGTCATGGAATTTTAAAACCACAATTTCCAGGCCTGGAAAAGTTTTGGAAAAATGAATAAACCCAGAAAGTTTTGGAAAAGTCATGGAAATCTATTTGACAAATCTCTGTATAATACAATTATGTTTATTCAGGTCCTGAATTTCGGTGCGGGATTGCGCATGGGCTATATCGCATATTTCTACTCTTTCCCGCAGCTTTCGACTTTAAAATGATGGATATTCACACATTTATTCAATAGCCTATAGCTTGTAGCCTGATGAGTAAATAGATCCACACAGAATATCAAATCGGTCATTTGAAAACGGATTCATCTGCTGTGTTTTCTCTCTTTGACTTTCTCTTAAAACACGTAATCAGCGCATCTCGTCTGCACTAAAGAGCTGCACGGTGCGATACAAGTCTTTCTCTGGCATTTTGGTACAGTTGACAGAATTGTCACCTGCCTAATCAGGTTATTGTTGCATTGTCACTAAAATGTAGCCTATTATTTGTTTGTACGTCTTTTTAAGCCGTTCTGTACTCGCGCGCTCCAGAGGCGGTTTCCGCTGCACTCAGTCATGTCCAAATGGCGTCCGTATAAAGCCGCCTTGCGAGTAGCAAATTGACTTTGGTACCAAACAAGCTCAGTAGAATCCTGCACGGGCCTCAAACATACGCCCCAGTCCAATCCTTTCCAATCCCAAATTATCAGAATTACCTTCCTTCTCGAGTCCGACTGGAGCCCATGTCTTTCTTTCTCTCTTCCCCATTACACAGCTGCTGTTCTAGCCATTAAAATAGTTCAGTTTCGTTTTTAATGGCAAATATGTTTAATTTGTAATATGTTTGGAAAATGTATTTGTTTATTAAATTCAAGTTTTTGTTTTTAAAGTAGCTTTTGAGCAATCGGCCAGCTCCAGACAGTGAGTTTGCCTATTATGTTTGATCAATTTAGCCTTCTTAAATCACCACTTGACTAAAATAAAATCTATATTTAAAATACTTAAAAAAGCATATCACAATGTTAGTTTAAACGTTTAACCTAGACAAATGTGTGCTATTAGACAGGTCGAGCTGCTCTTGTCAGTCTGAAAACATGATTTGTGGAAAGTAATTTATTTTTTGGGGGGTGGGTCTCAAAAAATATTGACTGTGTTATTTTGACGTGCAATTTCAGTTTTGTGTACTGTGATCATCGTGGATTATTATGTGTAAAATTGCAACAACAAAAATCGTTAATTAATGCTTGACGATTGCGATTTAAACCTAACTCACTTCAATAAAGATAATTATAGGCCTACATGAGCATCTGCTGTCCTCGATTATGCAGCGCTCTTGTTAGGATGACAAAAAAGCTTTAAAAGTCTGCTCTGCCTCAGCGGGCAAACAGCGCTCGTCAATGTCAAAGTAATTGAATATCAAATCAAAGTAGGCGGGGTTTAGCGTTCACAGATGCTGAGCGTGCGACGAAGCGTCAGATTAATAAAAGAGAGCGAGGTAAGATGTTTAGTCAACTGTTTTACGAAATAAATGTTAAATGACCGACAATTATATTCAGTGAAGCAAACTACTCGACTTGTTTCTCAAATATGCCCATTTTGAGAGTGACAGAGAAAGAGAAGAAATGTGCATGTTTCTGTTTGTCCCTACAAACAATGAAACTGTGAATTTAGTTCTACTTCAAAAACACGTCTACTACTACTGTTGAAAAATAATACAACTTTATTTTACTAAGACATAATCACAAAATATTTTATTTTTAATAGTAGGCTAAATCCCCTTTATTTTTCAACATGTAAATGTTTAATTTTCAATCATTAAAATATAAATTAAATCGATGTATATTATATATATAATTGTATCTTTTTTTGTAGCTTTTATGTATCTTTGTAAGCCCATCGCAAGCGCACAAAATCCCCCCGTTATTAAAAAAGAAAGAAATGGGCTCCACAAAGTCCACGGTATAATTCGAACACTGCTGGCGAGTATCCTTGTAAGCATTGTCATTTTTTTCTTAATGTAAACACTTGCGAAAGAGAAAAGTTTCCAAAACGAAATTCTGGCCCTACGTTTAACTGAGTTAAATAAATGATAATAGTGATGTGATATGTTCTCTGTGTGGAGTAAAGGTCCTTACACACCGAGTCAGAAATTTTTGTATGCGCTTTTGCGTGCGAATATTTCGGACCGCAAGGACCTTCACATCTGGCGCAGTTTCAGCGTGTACTAAAACAAAAAAGCAAACAATAGTATTAATAGTCATTCATTTTAGTTAAAATGCTATGATAATTTAAACAGATTTTTATTCTTATTGCAAAATAATGTGAAATTAGGTCATGGAAATTGTCACAAAAGTCATGGAAAAGTCATGGAAATTTGTTGGTAAAAATGTGTACGAACCCTGTTCTATGTAAATACCCTGTACAACCTGTTTGCACAATCCTGCTTATATAATTATTTATTAAGTCTACAGTATACGGTCCTGGACATTTTATTTTATTCTTATTTTTTTACTTGTTTTTCATACCTATATTTATGTATATTCTTTTGTGTTTGTATTCCATATAATTGCACAGTTCATGGAGCGGACCTGATTTACATTTTACTGCTGGGTATATTCTGTATAATTGTGCATGTGACGAATAAAACTCTTGAATCTATATAGGCTACTAACAGTCCTTACATAAAATAATGTTTTAATGGTTGACTGTTACAGTTGATCAATTTCTGACTTCAGAGAGGTCAAATAAAATAAAAAATGCCCATTTAATTTGATATTCCTCACTCCAGTTTGTCATTTGTCTAATAAATTACGATCTTTTCTTTCAGATTCTTAAAATATTTGTTCATGTTGTGTTTTCTCTTTATTTATTAGCGTTATCCGTGTACACACACAAAAACACACATATATATGGGGTGTAATGATACACGTATTCATATCGATTCATTCCGTACGAGGCTTTCGGTTTAAAAAGATTTGTTGGACTAATCTTATTACAGCATATTATCCTATTAGGTTAGACTAGTCATGTGCATTCTTTCATGCATGATTCAGTCTATTAAAATGCATTTACAATTATCCCAAAATTCAAGATATGGGGGCATAATTTATACAGTATATATATATTAGGGCTGTCAATCGCATGATTGTCATGAGTTAACTCGCGATTAATCGCACATTTTAATTTGTTCTAAATGTACCTTAAATGAATACTTTTCATGTTTTTTATACACCAATCAACATGGGCATGGACAAATATGGATGCTTTATGCAAATGTATGTTTATTATTATTATAACCATGGTCAACATAGAGCATGAAGAGTAGGCATGTTTCAAAGGTGTTTTTCAAAGAACTTGTTCATGTCTATTAAACACATGAAAAAATTAATACCAGGTTCCCGTTACTTCTCTTTCTTTGCACTGAGCAATTTACATAAACCTGTTTACATTTTTGCACACAGGGCAGCTCTTCTGAACATACAAAATGTACACAGCCTAATAAGCCTATATTATTTATTATTGCATTTGTTTGCCTCTCTGTTCCCACATGTAGTTTTCATTGATATATTTTACTGGTTGTTGTCAGAAAACGGGATGAATATGAAATAGAGATTGAAACGCGACCCAGTAAGACTACATAACCAGCTCTACTTTCCAAGATGTTAATCTGCACAAAAATCCTGACAATCGAGCCATCGTCTGATGAAATCAAATACACATAAGAAAATGACAATAGCTGTGCTGGGATTTCGGCTATACTTGCATGTACAATTAGAAAATCAAGCAACATAATAACTGTTTTTAACTGAAAGTGCTGCTCCTCTCTACTGCGCGCAAAACATGGCAGAGTGAGGGGGGCTACTGGGTCAAACAGAAAATATGCGCTGCGTTAATAAAATTAGTGCCGTTAAAATGAATTTGCATTAACATGTTATTAACACGTGAACAGAAAGGGTGAATTGAGACACGTGAAATTAACGCCAGGTCTCTCATCTCTCTGATTTCCCTACCCGTAGGTCTACCGCTCTCTCTCTCTCTTTCTCGGACAATGGAAGAGATCATCCACCGTCTCACTGAGCTCTCTGTTCGTTAATAGCAGTTCACGGAGAGGCTGGCAGGTCGACAGGAATATACTGACCGGGTAGTTAAGCAGCTACAGGCCAGCGCGGCGGGGAGCTTCCCCCTCCCGAACGCTACCAGCAAAGCGCATCAGTGCTTACTGAGGTATACAGACCAAGATGATGTTGAGGCTTACTTCCATACATTTGAGGTCATTGCTACCTGGGAGGGGTGGGTGAAAGAAGAGTGGGCTCGCATCATCGTGCTCTTCCTTACGGGGAAGCGCAGTGAGCCTATTATGCCTTACAAGCCCCATGTAATGAACAGTATGATGACCCAGGGCTCTAGACTAACTTTTTGCACTGGTTCCACTGGTGCGCCTAACTTTTTTTTAGGTGCACCAGCACAAAAGTTAGTTGCACCCAAATTTTCATATAGGCAATATTGACTAGTAAACGATTAACTAATAATCTGGTCAACAAAGTTCTTTGTTTGAAGCACAATTCTACAAGAAAGGTAACTTACTGAAAAAGTGTTGGTGCTTAAAGTGCTTCACTGAGCTGAGATTTAAACGTAAAACATCTCAAGATAAATGAAATAAAAAGAAAATGTGTCAAACTGAACATCTCATGGCTCAATGTCTTATGGACTATCCTCCATTGCAGTCACATGCCCCTCGAATGGCCAACTCCTGTAGTTTAGCCTTCTTGATCTTTGGCCTTGGCTAAACCAGCTGGCCGCACTCTCTCTAGCATCAAAATCTTCCAGATTTGGCCCCTCTACACTGATTCTTATCAGATCTTCCACTGTGTCTGAATGAAGGGATGCTCTAGAGCAGTAGCTCTCAAACTTCTTTGGTCGCACCCCCCCTTAAACCTAAAAAAAAATTCTGGCGCCACCATCCCACCTCAGACTACCAAATAATTTCACTAAACATTATGGAAAAAAAATTGAATAAGTATTTACAGAAAAAAAACATTTTCTGTTCTGTCTAGTTGTCTCTCTATGCTCATACTGTATTTTAATACAGCCAAATTCTCAATATAAAACTGGTTTACTTAATATATTTAACTGTTTCTCTTGTCAGTCAATGGGATGAATATGAAATAATGACTGAAACACAGCCCTTTAAGAATACATAACCAGCTCTCCCTTCCAAGAAGCTGTCACGAATCTGGTTGCCATTTCACCACATGGACTCTTGCATCAGACTACAACTCCCATCATTCACTGCACTCACGACACACACATTCCCATCCACCATTGCACCAATCACACAGCTGTCACCAATCACTCATTTGCCCTGATTGTCTCACCACACCTGCACCTCATTCACACACACACATATAAGCAGCACACTTCCATGCACTCACTGCGAAGTCTTGTTTAGCCCCGTCTGACATTTCCGAGCACTTTCCCTGAGTTTGTTTCCCTGTGTTTACCTGGACTGCCTATACGACTCTGACCGTTTGCTGCCTGCCTTTTGACCCTGCCTGCCGTTTGATATCCTCTCTGTCTGCCGCCTGCCCCAACTTTTGCATTGCCCCTGTTGCTGATTCTGCCTTGCCTTCGTTACTCCTGTTACTGTCTCTGAACCTTGCCTGTTTGACCTCCTCTTGTTTATTAATAAAGCTGCATTTGGATCTAACGACACTGCCTCTCATTCTCATTAGAGAAGCTAGTCTGCACAAATTCTAATTTATAATTTTATCGAGCCGTTGTCTGATGAAATCAAATAATACACACAAGACAAGACAAAGACAATTATTGTGCTGTGATTTCGGCTATATTTGCATGTATACTTAGAGAAGCAATAATATCTCTTGTAACTGAATGGGCTGCTCCTCTCAGACGCTAGCTGAACAGAGCAGATGCAGAGAAAGAGCTGCGTGCGCACTGATCTCGCGCCGTTGTGGCAGTAACAATGATCACAGTGACTCGCTAAAGTTTGTCCAAGAAGTCGCTAGATTTGTCACTAGTTGCTAGGGGTCTGAAAAGACAAAGTCGCTAAGTTGGCAACACTGTGTGCATCTCTACTAACCTCTCTATCTGTCTGTCTGCAACAGCATATGCATTTTCATATGAACACACGTACAGGATTATCTGGGCCACACCTCAGATTTTTTTTAGTCGCACCATTGAGAAATTAGGTCGCACTCTAGAGCCCTGTGACCTGAAAGCCGAGATCCTCACCTGGGTGGGCTTATCGCCGATGCTTATCGTGCATTTATCGGGGGCTGGCCGGATCCCCGTCTGTGATCAGGTTGTGGAGAGGGTAGTCGTCGATCGGCTGCTTCGAGCCCTACCGAGATCCATGCGACGCCCGGTCAGTATGAGGAATCCCCTCGATATTGCAGAGCTGATAGAGGCAGTGGAGTTGGCTGACGCATCGTTCGCTCGCGACACCGGAGAGAGAGAAGGCCTGGCACCCCGGAGGTTGGAGGGCACCTCAAGAACAGTCAGCAGGCCGGGGTCCCCGATATTGTCGACAAACTTATGCCCACCGAACCCCCAGATTACGAGCGTGGGTGGCCAGCTGCAGTCTCCATCGTACCGTTCCAACCACAGCCCCAGGACGAGCCGTTAAGGTGGATGGCAAGACAGTTCAAGCTCTGCTTGACTCTGGGAGTTCGGTCAGGCTTGTCAAGTCCACCGTTGTCAGACCACGGCAAGAGCAAAAGACGGCTCTCCCTATAACCTTTTTCCACGGTGATGCACGGTGCATCCACGTTCATATCTCTGCAGAACCCAGGACCTGGTCAGTGACGGTCAGCATCATCCAAGACCTCCCTGTTTTGATGTAGCTGGGAAGAGACTGGCCAGGGTTTGACCAACTATTAACCCCAACACTGCAGGCGGTTGCCACAAACAGAGAACGCCGACGGAGAAGACGCCAGGGACCGCCCACCAGACAGGCCGTTCTACTAGCCCCCGACAACGAGAGGGAGGGTGAGTCTCAACCTGCCGGTTTGCCCAATGTTTTTGTTGACGTGTTCCAATAGGCTACTGTTGGGGGTTCGTTTGGCTGTGAACAGCGGGAGAACGAGCGGCTCTTGCCACTGCTGGGATCAAGTCTGGCAGATCGAAGATGAGGAATGGTTTCCAGCCCCGCATCCCCTCCCTCACTTCGTCATCAAAATTGGCCTGCTGTACTGTGTTACCCACAGGCGGGGGGAGGAAAAAATGCTACTGGTGGTGCCTAAGAACAAGATGAGGCGGTCATCGAGCTGGCACACTCCCATCCAATGGCTGGACACCTGGGAGCTACGAATACTATCCAGCGGATAAGAGATTTTTCCACTGGCCGGGTTTGGATGCGGAAGTAAAAATTTTCTGTCAAAGCTGCCCAAACTGCAAGCAAACGTCCCCGTGTTGCCTTCGCCCAGCCCTTTAATACCCCTACCCATCATTGAGGTGCCCTTCTAGCGAATCGGAATGGATCTGGCAGGCCCGCTGCCAAAGTCTTCCCAGGGTCACGAACACATCCTTATCTTAGTGGACTATGCCATCCAGTACCCGGAGGCCATTCCCCTTCGCAAAATGATGGCTAGGAACATCGCAAGGGAGTTGTTTCTTCTATGCAGCCGGGTGGGCATCCCCAAGGAGATCCTGACTTAATGACCCAGCTCATGACTGACCTCTGCTGGTTACTACAGGTGAAACAACTACGCACATCTGTTTATCATCCTCAGACAGATGGCTTAGTGGAGAGATTTAACAATACTCTTAAACAAATGCTGCGGCATGTGGTAGCCGAAGATAGCCGCGGCTGAGACCTTATACTTCCCTACGTGCTGTTTGGAGTCAGAGAAATACCTCAGGCTTCCACAGGGTTCACAACGTTTAAGCTGCTGTTCGGAAGACAACCACGAGGACTCCTGGATGTGGCTCACGAAGCCTAGGAGAACCAGCCCACTCCAAACCGCACCCTCATAGAGCACGTATGGGACATGAGAGAGAGGATCGACCGTGTAATGCTAATCATTCGAGAGCATTGAATAACTGCCCAGCGTGCCCAACAGAGGTTGTATGACCGGCCAGCTCAAGCAAGGGAATTCCAGCCTGGGGATCAGGTCACTGTCTTGGTCCCAACGGCTGCCTCCAAGTTCCTGGCCACCTGGCTGGGACCTTACGCCGTCATGAAACGAGTGGGGCCGGTCACCTACCGAGTCAGAAAGCCAGGACGTAGAAGGGCAGAAAAGATCTACCATGTTAACATCCTTAAAAAATGGGCTGCGCGCCCCGAGCAGCTTGCCGCCTTCGCTCAAAACCAGCCTCCTGTCATGGATATAGACCCACAGCTGTCCGGGCACAGAAGAAGGAACTGGAAACATTGGTCAGTCAGTTTTCAGATGTGTTCAGTGAGACCCCAGCGAGGACTTCTGTGATACAACAAGAAGTTCACACCTCGCTTGGAGTCGTCGTGCGGCAACGGACTTATCGGATCCAAGAGGCTCGCCGGGTCATCGAACCATCCCATAGCCCTTGGGCTAGCACCATCATTATGGTACCAAAATCCGATGGCACCCTTCGCTTCTGCAACAACTTCTGTAAGTTGAATGATGTTTTCACCTTTGACTGCTATCCCATGGACGAGCTCCTGGATTGGCTGGAAAGGGCCCGGTACATCTCGACGCTAGACCTCACCAAAGGCTACTTGCAAGTGCTCCCCCAGTGGCCACTGGCATTACCGGGTCCTACCGTTCGGGCTACACGTGGCTCCTGCAACCTTCCAGCGACAAATGGACATCCTCCTCCGGCCCCATCAAGCATATGCAGTGGCGACTTGAATGATGCCATTATCTACTCTGAGAGTTGGGAAGCCCATTTGGATCGTTTGCGGAGGGTGCTGATTGAGTTGCGATGGGCTGGCCGCACAGCCAACCCCAGAAAATGTCACCTTGGACTGACGGAAGCGAAGTATCTGGTTTATAGGATCGGAAGTTCCCCCGCCCCGCCAGTAAAACCCAGGTACGTGCTTTCCTGGGGTTGGCAGGCTATTACCGGTGTTTTATCCTTAACTTTTCCTCTATAGCCAGCCCCCTGTCAGACCTGACCAAGAAGGGGCAGCCAGAGAAGATAATGTGGTCCACAGAGTCGGAGAAGGCGTTCCAGATCCTGAAGATCGCCCTTACGTCCTCGCCAGTCTTACACGCCCCAGATTTTGTCTGCCTCTTCATTCTGCACACGGATGCCTCTGGCACCAGGTTAGGAGTGGTTCTTTCCCAGGTCCAGGAGGGGAAACTCTCCCCCACAGAGCCTAGGTATGCGGCGGTCGAGAAAGGGGCCCTGGCCATAAAGTGGGCGGTCCTGGAGCTAAAATACTACCTGTGGGGCTGCAGGTTTACTCTCATCACCGACCACGCACCGCTGCAGTGGATAGCTAAGGACACCAACGCTAGAGTGACACGTTGGTTCTAAACGCTCCAGGACTTCCACTTTCAGGTGCAATATCGGGCCGTGTCCTAGCACGGGAATGCCGATGGACTTTCCCGGAGCTGGTCAGGTCTGACAGATGTTGTGTTTACCCCACTCCGTACTGTCCCAACAACTAGTTGCACTTTCCCCCACAGGACCAGTTCGACGCTTAGGGGAGTGGGGTGATTAATGTAGCGAGTATCTCGAGGGCAGATCAGCGGCGCCCTGGGAACGCCGCTCCTGCACTAATTGCCAACTAAGAACACCTGAGCGTAATGGCCAGTGCACCTGGAGCTTATTTGCATTGGCTTTAAAGCTGGGAGGAAAACCACACCAAGATGAGTTACATGCTCCCTGGAAGAGAGACTAATATGTGTTTTCTCTTCAACTTCAGAGTCTGACTGAGCTCCTGGTTATTCGCTACCTTTCACAGAGGATCACAGACACTACCATCACTAGGACTCAGCGCACCTGCACAGCACCGTATTACCTGCAATTTAAATAAATCACCCTCTGTATATATATGGAATAATTGACAACGGGCCGTTGAATTATTAGAAAAATTATGTGGTGGGATTACGCAAATAATTTGGCGAAGTGATATGGACATGTAATGCGGTGCCTGGAACTACGTTCACTGTGTGTTTCCCTGGACATAATTGCACACCTTAGAACATTCGTCAGCCAATCAGATTCAAGCATTCAAATGTGTGCAATTATGTTCAGGGAAACACACGGCGAATATAGTTCCAGGCAGGTCGTGACCGCATGACTATATCACTTCGCCAAATGATTTGAGTTTTTTCAAAGGTCCTTACAGCCTAAAACAGCAAAAGAAACAAAACACACAACCCCACTGGCCAAACAAATAAATATAGTAAACAAAAGGATACACTCGACAGATTATATCCATGTTTTTGCCAAAAAGTTATGCTTTTTGTACGGAAAGCACATACTCTCACTTCCACTCTTTCTTCCACACAGACAGTTTGCACACACGTTAGCATAAACGCTAATGTTGTTAGCTCTACTCTGAAGATTTTATCAGTAACATAGTTTAACAACTTAAAAACTACATGACTTCTCACAAGCGAAGTAACAACAATGGCGCTGTTCGTGAAGAAAATGAACCCTATAGCGCTTTTCCACTGCATGGTACGGCACGGTTCACTTTTGGGAGGTTTTCCACTGGGTACAGTACCTGGTACTTTTTTTAGTACCACCTCGGCCGAGGTTCCAAGCGATCGGTACCATTACCAAAACGTGACATGTAAACTGTAACATATGTCGGCAGGAATTCAACTGTCTCTACAGTCACCAGGGGCCAGCTAGAGAATCAGCGTCTCTCTCTCTAAAGCCCCTCCCCCTCATCCAGCACAAAAGCACGCATTTTCTCTCTATTACAGAACAAAGAGAAGTGACCACGGGAAGATTTCCAAGAGACACATTCATTTCATGATAATAATAATTCATCTACACAAGAAACATATGAATATGGATGTTGTACTCTTTCCTAATATGCTTGTGGGAATATAAACTGCTTAAGAAATGTGGGATGAGTTTATGCGTGCCTTAAACTGTATAATCCGAGAAACTGTAATGTGTAGGTTGTGCCAAATGCGATGTTTAGTCTCTAAAAGAAGCTAGCGTCGTAAGTCAGAAATGTGTAGTTGACCGTTAAGCTTTGGCATCATAATATATGTGTACAACAGTTATAAAAGACCGGTGTATATCTTTCACGCTGAATTAAATATCAGATGACGAGTGATCACGTGCCTTGCAAGGGAGCTGTGCAGGTGAAGCTCCGCCCCATACAGACACTCTGATTCGATCAGCCGCCTGTGGGCGGTGTCCAAATCGGACTGTTTAAAACAACGCGCCAGTGTGCGTTTGCTCTCTCTTCCTGTTCTCAAATTCGCTCTTCAACGTCGCAAGGACGACCCGGATGGCCCGCTGGACCCTCGCCTTAAGATCGGCTGAGACAAATTATCTAGGCGGATCAAAGACTGTGTAAACGCCGTAACGTCGCAGAACCAGCAGCGTAACGACGAATTCATCTCAATGCAGAATCAGCATCAAAAAGCCTCCGCGGCTCCTCGGTGATGTCACGCAACAGCGACGCAGCCAGCAGAGTTTCCCAGAGCAACGCGTGGAAACCACGTGGAAACCGTAACAAAGAACCGAAGGAGCACGTTGAACTCACGCGGGAAACCCACGTGCGAAGCGAAACCAAAGATCCAGCCTGTTTTAAACCATCCGAAAGCAAGTACCAAACTCATTCCTAATCCTGACTAAACTGGTAAATTTGATCTGAATGCAGAAACAAAGCATACGTATTTGTTCGTGATCTTTGCTGGTTAGTTAAGTTACGAAACAGGAAAGAATGTTATTATTTCAACCTTAACCTCAAAACTCCCGTATGCATGTGTGTGTATGTTTGTGTTTCATTAGGTAATCCATTTATGTTAGAATAGCAATATTACAAATAAACCTTGTTTCATTTTAAAAAGAATTGTCTCTGGAATGTAATTTTTCAAGATTGTATCCTTATTGCCATAAAGATAAAGTTACCTAGGCTTGCCTTTGAGATATTTATTAATCTCGTTTTATTGTTATCATGGCCATGAGGCAATAGAAACGAGGTTTAATAACGATATACTGATGTAGTGATCGCTGGACGAGCACTTAAAGTATAAATCGTAAGTTAAATATTAATATTACTTTAACCCAAGCAATAATACAGAATGATGGAGGATAAAAGCGAGCATTAAAGATTAATCTGAAAATCAAACCAGAGACAAGAGTATTTCTCACTTTTATCCGGAAAAATTTAGTAAATACAGAGAAACAAACGGTTATTTGTGATATTGTATTCTTGGTTGTAAAACATAGTGCGTTTGAATGAAAGAGAGTGTAATTGTAACTCGAGTTCGTAAAAAATAAATAAATGAAACTGCAGTAAAAAGTCGCTCTAAAGCGCATAAGAGGCGAGTGAGCGTGTTCCTCATTGCCCCTCTATTAAGGCCTCCGTGGTAATGTTTTGTGTGTGCGTGTTCCACTCACAAATTCAGCCAGGTTATTCTCCCGGCTGTAGGGTATTAAAGTAATTAATTAATTCTCAGCCATTATTTAATTTCACACGAGTGAAACTCAAACGCACTGCGCTCAGACAAAGAAGTGGCCCAGGCGGTTTTAGAAGGGAGATTTTCAATCGATTGAATTGTTTTTATGTGTGCTGTCTGAACAGACAAATATTCGCATAACGGTCCGCCGAGGCCGCAATGATTTATAATTAATCTGTAGATAAATTTATCCCGCCCTAAACGAGTGAGATTATGTGCTATAAAAGATTCAAGTCTGAATAATGCTTGTTGATTTTGAAGCGTGATGCACATTTCTTTTTTTACAGGCACTGAGTTGCCATAGCGACCAGTTTAGCCAGGAAAGTGGAGATTTAGCCACGTGTAAACTAATAGCATTTGCGCTAAGCTAACAAAGAAGCTTTAGCATCGTAGCAAATGCCATGCTGTTAGCATTACGGCTAGCGATTAGCACATAGCATTTAGAGCTTGAATGCAGTGTGTTTGGAAATGTGGTTCACAGCTAACACTAATTCTCTTTCTCTTGCTCTCTATCTCCCCATTTAAAAGACTAACATATGTTAATAAATTGGCTGTGTTAATGTTATACCCAATTATCAGTTTAACAATTTCACAGGTTGGTTTAATATACTTTTGATTAAAGTCTTTTACCTTTTGTGGGTACCAGTTTAATAGTTGGTAGTTTTATTAGAAGATAATTCAGTATTACCTTGATAATATGGTGATTTTGATTTCATTCAATTATAACCGCTTTTATGATTTTAAACACTTCAGTGGATGAGTTGCTATTGTTAGGGATTTTTAATTGTTAAGTGAATGTCATAATTAATTACAAATTTGCAATTAATTTCATTTAATAAAATAATTTTACCCACTGATTAATCATAAACGCCCTTATAATATGACAACCACTGTAAAACCTTAATTATTATCAAGAGGGCCAGAAATTTTTTATTTCATTTACAAGTAATTAGGATACAGATTAATTTGATTTGATGTTAATGACACAATGAGAATGAGTAAGTTGAAAATGATTTAATTACTATTATAGGAATCCGAAACTAGTGATTTAGAAGCTGTAATTTAATTTCATAATGAATTAGAATTCGAAAATTCTAATTACATTTAATAATTAATTACACTTCCTGTTTACATATTGCAACAATATTGGTTTATCAACTCAATTGTAGATCGCTCTTGTAATTCTAATCCTAATGGATTCTATCAATTTTAATTATAACATCATAAAATTAATTAGAAACCACAAATTCTATTATTTTTTTATTATTCTAATTTCAGACTTAACACAAGTCTGGCTCTACCTTTAGGCCAGATTTCATCTCCTCAGGTGATCTGATTAACTCAAAACAATTTAAATTAAATAATTGTATTAAATAAAAATTTAATAAAGTCCTCTTTACTTAGGCCTGAGAGTAGATAGTGCTCCCCCTAGTGTTGTGTTGGAGAAGTGACAGTGACACCCTGCAATCAATGTCACTTCTCACCAAGCTTGGAGCATAAAAACGCTGACCTTCTAATTAGAAAACCCCAAAAGGGAAATTAAGGTTTCCTCAACTTAGGTCAGTTTGTTTACCCGGTAAACAGAAAAACCAACCTAAGCATATCGACTGAACAGCACCACCATGCTGCCAACGTATTATTAGTTTTAAACCTTGGGAAGAAATCTTCACTTCTCTTGTTTTTCCTCCCTGTTACTAACTTCTCCTAATTTGACTTGTTTGCTTAAGACTTGGCCAGTGGGAAGATCACGAATAGAGCGAAATGTCACAATTGAACAGATGTTTATGAAACTTGAGAACTACATTCAAAACTGTTTACCATTTACCCTCTATTGTGAAATCCTATCCCCCAGGTTAAAGCAGGTGCAATGAGAAGATAGACATCGGCAAATTTTTTAAACACGCGCGAGAGACACGCTAACCAGCGTCGCGGTGTAAAATCTTGCCATCAAGGGACAAGCACTGTCATTGCTGTTGTTTTCCTCCATCAAGGAGAAAATTGGAATAGCAATAACAGTCCTATTGCAAAAGAGAAAATTTCGCCTACAATCCTCTGATTAGAAGCGTCCTTCTAAATCAGACTTAACAAAGCGAAAAGAAGAAAATCTGCTATTAAAAGAGAGATCTGTTTAGTGTTATTGTCCTTCACCTTCGTATTTAGATTGATCTCCTTCCTAAAAGGGAAAGGAGGCTTTCTTGTACAAGAAAAGGTGAAGCACGCAATTATTATCCCTGTGTACTCATTCTGTTAGTGTGCTTTTCTTTCTCTGTTTCCCAGCTGTGCTGCCCTTACGTGTGCCCAATAATTTCTCTGCAGAGACTACGAATTAGAAGCACCTACCACAGAGGACCACAGACGCAGAGAATCACACTCAACACTAGCATACACTACACTGTGCACATTCACACCCCTGTTTGTTTTGCTTTGCTCTGTTTTGTTTTGTTTTGCTTTGTTTTGCTTTGTTTCCCATACAAGGTCTGTGTCAGTTTGGTCCAAGATCTCTCTCACCACCAGAACATGTCTCACAAAACAGAACATGTCGGTCACTGGGAAGGACTGGAAATGTGGCTAAGTGTTACAACAGACAGCATCCTCCCTAAAGCTGCGGAAGCACTCCGACATCAGACACAGGATCAACTAGATGACAACATCACAAGCATCATGAGACAAGACCCAAGTCAAAACTACAATCACAAAGAGTTAGCCAAGATCACCGGCTCCTTAAGCCACACACTCATCGCCACCCTCAAACTGAGCGACAAGCACGCCGCACAACGCCAGCAGGAGCTGATAAGCGCACAACGACGCATAGAGCAGCTGGAACATGAAGCTCAGGAACGACAGGAAGGGACCGATGAAGTGGAGCAAGGCGCTGAGGAGGAGATCAACAGGCTAAAAGATACTCTAGCAGCTACCAGCCACGAAATGCAGCAAATTAAAAGGGACTTCGCTGACTGTGCAGACGAGCTACAGTATGCAGAGAAGCTACTAGAGAAGGCAAAGACTGACTTCAGGGACAAAAACAGCAGAATCAAAGCCCTTGAAGCTCATCTGGCTGAGTCAAGAAGCGAGATTAGCCGCCTAACACGACAGCTCGACTACTTCAAAGAGGAGTCTGAAAGTTTCCAAAAGGGACTCAAGCACGCCTATGAACTACGCCATGAGCCGTCAAGGACAGGACGTGCACCAACCGCACCCCTGCCAAGCAGGACCAAGTCACCTGTTCCTGGACTGACACGTGCACATAAGACAGAGGGGGTGGTGTTAAAACATTCACCAGCGGCGTCTGAAGAACTTTATATCACGACAGAACCAGAAGAATCTGCTGCAGCCAGCCGCAGATCGTCGCACGGCTTGGACCTAAAAGACTTTGACAAGCTCGCCCGAAACATCGGAAAATTCAACCCCAGCTTGCCAAACAGCCAAAATGTCCAAGCTTATCTGCAAGATATTGATTTCCATCTGGAAATGCGACCTAACGTTACGGACAAATATAAACTCTACTTACTCCGAACGACATCCAGTCCTGAAGTGCGCAGCTTCCTTGACCGGCAGCCTGTTAACACAAAGACTGACTATCAACGGCTTCAAAAGGCCCTCATTAAAGAGTTTGCCGATCCTGAGTCCGATCAAGGCTTAGTGGCTGCCCTGGAGACGAGACAAGGACGTCACGACACTCCTCAAGCTTACTACAGTCGACTCAGACAAGCATATTTTGGAACTCGCAATGAATCTGACATGGAAGATGAACTGAACTTTAAAACTCTCTTCCTGAGGAACCTTCATCCTGGCACAAGCCACCATCTTGGCGTTCTCGCATGCCCACGAACGATGAACACTCAGCAGTTGCGAGACTTGGTGCAAAAGGCCTACTGCAAACAGAAGATGGCCGCAGAAAAAAGCGCAAAAACCCCAGCAGTTCTTGATTTCAACACTCAACACCATGAACTGGCTCTAGAGGGCACCCAACGCCAAGACAGTGCTAAGCCACCACACAGAGAGTGGAATGCACCCCTGTCCAACAGAGAACGAGACTCACACGCTGACACCTTACCTGAACCAAGGTATGACCGATGGGATGGACCGCGTGGACGTCAACGCTCACCTGGACGACACTGGGACAGATCGTGGAACCAGCCAAGCTCGTATAGAAACCCCAAGGGAAAGCGACAAACTTACCCTGGAGCAGTCAGCCCAAAGAATCGACGAAAGAAGTCACCAAGATTCCAAACTGACCGAGCTCAAACTGAATCCACGCAAGAACAAGAAACACCACCGCATTTCGACTCACAAAAGCTGATGGAAATGATGGTGAAAGAGTTCTTCCAACGAAAAGAGGAGGACCGGAAGTGGGAAAAGAAAGAGAAACCAGATTCAGCCTGACTAGCTGTCGGACAAAAAGGCAGTGACAAGCTGAACAAATCAGCCACAGAAAACAGCACTGCTTCACCTCGCTCTCAGAGAACAGTAAACACCCTAACTTCAGATGGACATGAAACCCCACCTGAAAACCCAGCAACAGAGTTAAACACTAACTCAACACCCAATACTCCAAATCACAGCAGCGTCCAACAAACACCTGCTGATGAAACTCCAAGTTCCTGAAAGTGCTGTCTCAGTCACCTGCCATTCCTCCGAAGAACACCAGATCAGTTCTGACATCCCAAACGTTTCCTCCCAAACTCCAGCCCCTCAAATGACCAAACAGATGCCCTCACCAAAGCAGGTGCATTACATGAAGAGTCCTGGACACTTCATGCCCTCCCACCCAACCCTACAGTGGCAGCAGTAACCCGACGCCAGCACACCACTGGCGTGCACACCCCTGCCCTCCTGCATTGCCATACCACCTCAGTTCGCTGCTGACGATCTCCTCACCCTCAAATGCGGATTCGTCACTACGAACCATGACAGCTCACATGTCAAACCCATTTGAACATTCCATTTCCTCTACGAACCTGAACACATCCTCCGAGCTCCGCACGCTCCACTCTGTCAAGTACATGCTGCATCTGCAAGACGGTGTCCACACGTATGTCCCTGAGCCACTCACTACGCCAAAGCTCGTAGTACCTCACGGCCAGAGGGGGATTATGCTGACACACGCACACGATGCACCATGATCCAAACCACCGACATGAAAAGGGGGAAGATCAAACCCACTGACACAGACCGACAACCATATGCTACACACTACACAAGCATAAGTATTGTCATTTTAGGAAAACATATTGCAACCATGCTTAGACACAACCCATATTCTCTCCTCCGCAGCACTGCTAGGACCAATCTAGTAGAGAGGAGTTACTCTCAATTTTTTTTCAATTTTGTTTTATTTTTATTTTTTTAGAGAATGTTTTCTGTTTATAATTTTACCTTTGTGTTTTGCTTCAATAAAAATGATCTGATCTAATAAGTGTACCTCCAGACTATATTAAAAATGCATTATTTTATGAGCACGTAATGTAGCTCTTGATAAAGACAAATGGAATGATACAAACCATTACATAAATAAAAAAACAAGGGATACATTTTAAACTTTGAAATATTGTTCAAAATTGCATTGATAATTCACTTTACAGAACATGCTGCATTAATAGTTAACTATTAAATTAACGCATCATGCCTGCACGAACATCCCTGCCCTCCTCCTCTACAGCCTGTGGCACTGCCACCGCAGTCTCTGCTGCTGGGGGTAAATCCCAAGCATTCTCATAGGCCTCTCCATTGCTGTTAAAAACATCCACATGCCGAGAATGAAGAACACCATTCCGTCTATATGCTCCTTTGTTGTGTGTTTGTTTGTGGCGTGTTTACAATGATGTCACGGCAGTAGAGGCGGCGCAACTATAACGACATGTGAATAATCCCGCCCACTCTAAAGCTGTACTAAACTGCAGTGGAAACACAAACCAACCGAGTCATACCACGCAGTGGAAAAGTGCCATAAGTTTCACTACAACAGAGACATTGCTGCCGAACACTATTGAGATGCACAGACTCACAGAAATAACTTTCATCTCTCTCTCCAAACTTATTAAATGAATTAACTGCATTAGTCTGCTATCAACTGCCCAAACCTCTGTTACTAGGTTTAAAATTACGTTTTGGAATTAGCAACGGAGGCGTTGGATGAGATGTGGAAGAAATGAAGCCTACTAACAATAGCGATTTAAGTAGAAAAACAGGATGAATGCCTAGATCGATGTCTTGAGGTGTGGCGACCATAGTATAAGTGGAATAATTGACTTCTGGCCGTTGAATTATTAGAAAACTAATGCACACCCGAGATGTAACGGCCACTCCGTGCTGCTTCGCATTGTGGCCGTATCACCACCTGCATGCATAATTTCATATAGTTAATCAATAGCACAGAAGATGTGGTTGAAAACAGTATGATTTCGTTAATCATTTAATACTCATGTTTATCTTGAATATGTTAAAATTAATTATTTGTCTGTTTCTATGAATGTCTCAAATTGGATGTTTCACATTGGGCTGTAACAGCCAGCCTGCTGGTGGAAAATTCCCAGAACCCCTAAATCAAGATTAGGGTGCGGTACGAGATGACACCAGCAGGGAGGAGCAGGGGCTAGTTTCTAAGCAAAGATCTGCAGACAGAATGGCATTGTTTTCACATTATCAGCCAGAAGAACATCTGGGTGAAAACTTTCAGTATTGTTTGGGCTGAAGACGATTCTTCAATAAAAACGTTTTTATTCTTAAAACATCCTTCGTCTCGACTATCTTCATCCAAAGTTTCAACCACAAAAAGTTGTTTTTTCTCTCTCCAACAATCAGCATGATTACAAAGTATTTTTTTACAACAGTTCAATAAGCAACAAGTTAACTAAGAGATTTTTATTTTAGACATCATATTGCCTATTTTTGCTCAATTTCGCCAACAAAAATAATTCCAGCCACAGCACTGTTTTGCGTCTATGAGCAAAATGACGGGTGTTTCGTTCCTGATTGAATCAACCGTTTAAATGATTCCGTTCAATCGCAATGAATAACTTATTAACAGTGACTTGCTGCTACCTGCTTTAATTTTCAGATTTAAAGTATCTTTTAATTCTTTAATTAATTTCAAACATCAGTTGTCCACGTTTTATGTATAAAATATCAAAACTTTATTTATGTATTTGTTACTGCAGGATAAAGCATTACATGTCCCTCTGAGCTGCATTAAACAGTGTGTAAAAGCATCTAAATGCCATTCAGATGCAGCTTCCATGTTTCCTCTGCATTGCAAAGATACATTTAGTCAATAATGACATAATTTGCTTGGTAACAGACCAAATGTCTTATTGACTGATTAAATGCAAAAATGTACTCAAAAGATTATGCATACTTTTAGAAAAAAGTTGCTTTATATAGGTAAAAAATGGCCATAAAAAGTAAAGTCAATCTAAACTTATTGGAAAAGATTAATCTGCTACATGACAATAGGCTTCATTAACTGGAATACTTCAAACCAGGGCTATTTTTGTTTTATATACTGCTAAGACATCATTGTTCAAAGTAAAAAAAAATTTTTTTCAAAAATAAATTAGTAAAAATCAAGGCGATTTCTTTCTATTTACTGTATCGAAAACATACCGAACCGTGACACCACCGTATCCAACCGCGAATTTTGTGAACCGTCACACACACACACACACACGCATTGTATCCCTTTAAGTATTTTTAAAGTCAAAAGTTTATCATCTTGTTTTGTAATGTCTTAACTTAATACTGAACACAAAGAATAAAACAAAAATTAAAACAAAGCTTAAGCATTTAAACACTTTAATTGAAATAAAATGTTTTTACTATGTACCATTATTTTTATACACATTACACAATTATACACAGGATTGAAGCAAGCAATTTCAGATCCATCAAACCCAAAAATCAAAAGACAAAATATATTACATTTTAATAATTTTTTATTTTCCATTTAAGTAGCAAAGGCATAACATACAAAAAAAATTCTCCTTGAGAAAAAAAGTCTATCATTCATATTTTGGAAGTGAAAGGCTAAAGGCTCTTTGGCCAGTTGTTGATCATCATCTGTTTCAGATTGTGAAAGCTGAAAAAAAGCCTTTTTCCTGGTCTTGCTCTTTCAATTTCAGAAAGCACAGCTCTTCCACTAAACCTTTGAAGACTTTTGCTTGTTACAAAGCGATCCGACTGCTGTGCAGATAGGGGCATTCTGTTATCTGTGGCTTCTTCTTGAGAGAAGTGTACAAATATTTCCTGTGAAAAAATAAAGTTAATTTATAGTCAAATGACCAGGAGAGAGAGAGTGGGATAAAGAGATACATTTTAACTGCAAAATTCTCTAACAGGATAAATAATATTTGCTTGAAGGGACATGCACATGGAGGGGAAAAATACAATGTTAGCAGATCATCAATTGGAACAAAGTCCATATATGCCCCCCCCCCCCAAATAAATGAATAAATATGTACAGTGTAAACACCAGTTTTAACCCCAAGTAGAGGAACAGTTCACACTTGTAATGGGGGTTAGCACCACTTTTACTTGGTGTAATGAAAGCCTACTCCAGAGAAGGGTGTCTACGGCTTTAGCAATGTTAACCCTTTATCAACAGACAGACAACCAATTACCTGCCTCATATTCAAGTGCTTTGGACAGTCACTGCAAAAGTAAGTGACTTACCTTGTGTACTTCCCTTTTGTGTCTCCTGCTGTTTGTGTGTGTGTGTGTGTGTGTGTGTGTGTGTGTACTCCTCGCTCCAATGTCTGTTCCTTACACCACCTCACTGTGGATCCTGCCACTACTCATCATACGAGTGTGTGCTATCTCCAGTCTCCATTCCACGATCTCCTGCAAAACAAGAAACAAGGTTATATACTCCATCAATCCAAGAACTGTTCCATTGCCCGTACCACTCACTTGCCATTACCATCCACCTCAGTTGCTGTCAATAAATACTTTTCATATTGTTTCTAATCCTTTGTCTGAGTCTCCTTCCGTAACACAACCCTAGGTAAATTATATTCTATGTGAAACATGAAGCAAGATAAACCAGTATTAGAGGTCGACCGATTGATCGGCCAGCCGACTTGTTTTGCTTTTCTCTCTGTGAATGAGTGGCGTTGTGTCGTGTACT
The DNA here is from genome assembly GCA_003573665.1 of Oxygymnocypris stewartii. Taxonomy (NCBI): domain Eukaryota; kingdom Metazoa; phylum Chordata; class Actinopteri; order Cypriniformes; family Cyprinidae; genus Oxygymnocypris; species Oxygymnocypris stewartii. The sequence continues at coordinate 104,459 of QVTF01012824.1, forward strand.
ACATACTCAAGTATGCATTCTGGCACCGCTCATAGTGTTTAACAGCACCTGCTGTCTCACTATCTGAGGACAAACACAGAGAGAACATTTGCCCTCACGTTTTTCATTCTAACGAAAAGAGAAGTTGATATTTCAAGATCTTTTTCTTACCATCAACATGAAGATCCCACAATCAATAGAACCGGCCAGCTGTTGTGGACATTCTAAAACAAAATAATATTATTAAGTATTATTTGTATTAAAAATTATTTAAGTTTATTTCTGTATATGTAGAATATGACAGCTTTACATAACTAACCTTGTTTTCAATCAGCTTCCGTTGGCAATTGGTATGATTGGCAATTGTCCATTTACTGCAACAAAATCAAACAGATTTTTTTTATTATAAATTAAATGTAAATTATTTATAACCAAAAGAATTGCATAAGATAGCCAAGTTTCATTGTACTGAAAATCCAAAAACAACTTTTTAAATTCACAATATAAAAGAAACATGCAGAATATTATGCAAATTAACATAAATGAACAGCAAACCTTGAACTGCAACCATAATATCCATATTTGTAAACACATATAGCTGTTAGGTTGTGTGTTTTCCCAAATTGTGCAGGCAAACTAAAATTTCAAAAAAGACTACTATTACATACCATTTCTTGCCACTGCATATTAACCAATGCCTCACAAAGTTCATACCTAATGCCTGTTTCACACATATTCCGTTTGCATTGCGTATTTTTTCTGCACCCATGTTAACGGATCAGAGCGTTCACACTGCACGCGGTTGCGGTCCGGCAGTGCGTTCCAGGAGTGGTGCGGCTGCAGCAGTGCAGCTGCGTTTCCGCACAGTCTATTTTTGCTGTGCTGCACGCGCTGAATTAAAGTAACAGTGCTTTTTGTACGGTAAAAATTTACATGGATTGATATGGAAATGTTGTAATTTCACAATAAATAGATATAATTAAAGTCTACTGTGTTTCACAGGCTTTTCGGCTAGGTTTAAAACAAATAAAAGTGCACTTTTAGATAAACAATGCAACATATGCACTTGTGTCTTGTGGAGGTAGAAAAAGAAAGTTCTTTAAGACCCGCGGGACAGTCTATAATGAAGATTTAAATGTAAAAGGCACTAGAGCCGACTTTCTGTCAGTGCAAAGTTTTAATTTAAAATATTTGTGAAAAGTAGGCTGTATGCTGTTTAAATGTGTTTCCACTTGCTTGAGCAACTTAATATACAAATCTAGAAGATAAATGCATTTAATATGTTGTCTATATTAATTGAGTTTAAACGTGAATATGTCTATGAAAGATTGTGTAACTGAACTGTGATAAAAGAACACAATGCTGAAAAAAACCTTTCAGTATAGGCTAACGTTTGGATTTAAAATCAAAATTAGCGATTTTGCTTTAAGACCCATAGGGCTATTTGTATTAAATATTTCAATGTAAAAGGCTCGAGAGCCGACTGTTTCTGTCAGTGGTTTTAATTTAAAATATTTGTGATAGCCTAACACAATGTAGGCTATATGCTGTGTTTAAATGTGTTTCCACTTGCTTGAGCAAATTAATAAAAATCTAAAGCCAAATGCATTTAATACGTTGTTTATATTAATTGAGTTTACACGTGACTATGTCTATGAAAGTTTGTGTAACTGTACTGTGATAATAGAGGATCACAATGCTGAAAAAGCACTTTCAGTATACAAAAGGTCACGTTTGGATTTTAAATAAAAATAATGGATAAATGTTGTGTTTGTGTTAAAGAGCCGCAGATCAGGAGCAGACTGCAAACGTGTCCTGTGTGAAAGCACAATGAGTCTGTGCTGCTTCTGCACCCCATACGTAACGCACACTGACTGCATACGCACTGCAGATGGAGCATGTGTGAAACAGGCGTAAGGTATACATTCAACCTGTGACATCTGGTCCTTTTTAAAACACTGGACAGTGGAAATTGTTGCAACAACTTTTTCTAAGTAAAGCTGAGTGTCTCTGAATCATATTATGCCTGTTTAAATAAAAAAATCTGCATACAACATTGGTCAGCATCAGAAAATGTAACCACTGAAATAAAATACAGTGCCAAGTTAACAATCCATAACAAAGTGAGACGATCAAGTTTTAAATATCAACAGAAGCGATAACGCACTTAATCACACAGCACATTAACAAAAAATAGACTAGAGTAGACATGTTCTGTATAAATTGCTTATCAAATACAAACGATTAAAGGCATCAATAAAGAAATTTGATCGATTAATTACCTTTTCACCGTGTTCTTATCCGTTTGTCCGTCTCCGTCTACTTCCAACATAAGACTGTAACTCTGCCCACTTCCGGCCTCAGACAGCTGGCCTGATGCTGCTGTCCTCAGACTGTTGTGCTGTAATGGTTCTGCATTTCTGCAGTTGTTTATTATTGCTATTAGGCGCATATCCAATCGTTTATGCAGAGAGTGGAAGTTGACGCTCGCTTCAGAACATCATTGTTCAGACATCATAAAGGTTAGAATAATACACCGTTCGTAAATGTAAAGAGTCCATTTTTTATTTGTGTGCACTCACAATATCAAGAAAACTTAGTGCTTTTCTAAAATAAAGAAAACGAATAGAATGCGCTTGCCATCCCAGTCTTGAGCACTTAACAAAAATGAACCAAAACTCTGAATATTTTCCTTACAGGCATGATGAATAAATCTATAGAATAGGAATGCAGCGATTAACCGGTTTTACTAATACCCACGCTTTAAAATGTCACGATTAATTAATCATAAAGGCTCCGCTACACCGAGTGTTTCTGTTGCACGGAACGGAACGATTGCAGCTTGCGCAAAACGAAAACAAATTTACACTAGCGTCGGTGCACCAGCTTAAAATGCCGTGCCTATCAGAGACACGGAGGCCACTAAACACACTACATTAACTATGACAGAGGAACCAAACAGTCTGAAGTCGATAGTGTAGGACCATTTTGGGTAGACCAAGAATGGTATTTAAATATTGCCGTAAAAATAGTTTTCAAAGAGTATACGTTACATAAGGGATAATGCACGGCTAGCCAACCTATTCTCATTGTGAAATAATTTATTTTAATGCACGACGTGAAGGCAAGGACCACCTGACGCGAAGTTCCTTATCTCTAGCATTCTGCCAGCTTCAGACAGAGATGAAATAGTGCGGAGAGAGAGAGAGAGAGAGAGAGAGAGAGAGAGGTGACCGTTCCGTTTGTGAATTAGTCTACTTGCATCTGCGCGTCACAACAAACAATGAAGATTTGAGTTTAGTTATTTAAAACAGTCAATTTATCCCTTCTTTGCTGATTAATATAGCGATCTAGTATCTAAGCTATTTTATTAATGAAAGTCGCTGGGCAGCGTTGACAACAAGTTTCTGTCCTAAATGTTTGTGTGGGCAGATCTCGATCTCACAAACCAAAACAATAGACATGATTTTCTCAGGCAATATGTAAAATCAGATGTATAAAGATTTTTAAAATGAATAAGTATGGATGATAGTGGATTACAATAATAGTTCAGTTTATTCCCCTCATTAGTAATAATGTCCCCAGTGGGATAAATAAAGTTAATATTAGTAATAATGATTAATAATACTTAATTAACGATGATTGTGATTTATCATCCCTATTATAATGTTATTCATAAGTCTTTTTTTCACCATCTTTCCAATTTCTGTACCTCAGGTCTAAAATAAATGTAGAAAGAATATACAAAATGAAAACACCAAATACATTTGTGATACATTTCCATTTGTTATTTTCAAAAGGGAAATACTGACATGGATGTTTATAGAGCAGATGACACCTTTTTTATTTCCAATAGGAGAGATGGACTTTTTTTTCTTTAGTATTATTATTTTGTGCTGTATTATTGGTTACTGTGCTATTTCTGCTTTTGAAAAGGCAGCAAGAAATAACACTTTAATATCTAAAGAGTATTTATGTAATTTTATGTTGTGAAATTAATAATTGCATAATAATCGTGAAACCGTGATGATTCCTCAGACTTTAATCGTAACAACAAAATCTATAATCGTTGCATCCCTACTATAGAAAGCTTTGAATTACTTCAAAACTAAATAATTCATATCCAAAACAAAAACTCTTTCATTATAATCCGTATTTATTTCTAAAGAGGCATCCAATGAGAAGATGGCAAGTCAGGATTTTTAACTTCATCTTTGTGACTCTGACTCAGAAAACACTAGTTTATTAATAAATAATTAAAATATATCCTCAACATTCAACATTTAGGCTCCGTAACGTCTCCTCTGTGTCAGCATAGCGCCATTTTGGAGATTATCCCCTGGACGCAAAATGTGTACGCTCTTCTGTATCAGCCTCGACACAGGGATGAGTCTTCTCGTCGATTTACATTCCGATTTGAACGCAAACAGCGTACTCTTATGGCCTGGCTGATACAAAAGAGCATATGCACTTTGCGTCCAGGGGATAATCTCCAAAATGCCGCTACGCTGACTCAGAGAAGACATTACGGTGCCTAAATGTTGAATAAAGTTGTTATTTTTGTATTATTTCCATACAAAAAGTGAAGAGCTCTTTTCCAAAACGCGATAAACGCCAAATTTAAAAAAAATGAGTTCGTCATGCCATTTTGCTGTGTACTGAACCTATTCACTGCTCCATCAATGTTTCATGCCAAATCGCTATATTTCCTTGTTTAAAAAGTTCAAGATGCAGTTCTTTTCCAAACCGCTACAAGCGCCGAACCTGTTTTTAGCCTAAACGCAATATATCCTCATATGACTGGACAAAGAAAATCACAAAAAAACCAACAAAAAAAGAAGGTTCGTTACTCAGGTGGCACGTTAATACCCACTGTGGAATGTCAATGTAACAGATGTGTATGCCAGTAAGGGCTGTGTGTAAACCTCACTCCCCTGACCTCAAAAAGAGGCGCTCTAGCGACTGACGGCTAGAGGCTGTAGCCTTTGGCGTTCCTTGTTAGAGCGCCCGCCTCCCGCGCCGGTAACCCGGGTTCGCGATCCGCTCGGTGTGATGGTGCGGACCCGGGGGGGTTACATCAACACAAGGCTGGTGCGACCGGCTTATAGTGTGAGTCCCTTATGTCATATGTTGCATGTTCTCTTTTTTTTTTTTTAAGATATAAACCAACATAAAAAAAAGGATGGATTTGTAGCGTTTTGAAAAAATAAAAATAAAACTTGGAATTTATAATCGACAATATTGTTGTTTCATTTAACAATCATTGTTTAACATGTTCAGACTGAGCCAACAGACCATTTTAACAGGATAAATTGAATATTAACAAAATGTATGGGTCTAGGTAAAAAAATGTCATTTTCTCTAAAACTATTAAAATGGATTTATAGCGTTTTGGAAAAGAGCTCTTCAAGTATTCTCATCACTTCATAATGTTATAATTGAACCACTGATGTCAGATGGAGTATTCTGGCGATGCTTTTCATACTTTTCTGGACCTTGACAGTGTAATTTACACAAGCCTCCCGGTTCTCATCCAAAATATCTTAAATTGTGTTCTGAAGACGAACGAAGCTTTTACGGGTTTGGAATGACATGGGGGTAAGTGAAAAATGACAAAATGATCATTATGGGGTGGAGTAACCCTTTAAGCTATTGAAATGCAAACAACAGCAGTATATGCAAGAGTTGTGTGTTTCTGAGCATGCTTTCTGCAATTGGGTCGGATTGAGGCCGGTCCATATTGATCTTTAAATGATTTTTGGGAGTCATTTTTCTGCCAAATCTGATGTGCGATTAATTAGATTAATTAATCGCCACATATTTAATTAATTAGATTAAAAATGCATCGCTTACCAGCCCTAATTTAATTATTTAACAGTTATATTTTAAATAAATTCTGTTTTTAATTTTTATTTTCTATTAATCAAATAATCTTGCAAAATGTTTACATGCATCATGGTTTCCACAAAAATATCAGCATGACATTGAAGACTGGAGTAATGGCTGCAGAAAAATCAGCTTTGCCTTCACAGGAATAAATTTTATTTTAATATATTAAAATATATTTTAAATAGTCACCATTTCACAATATCACTATTTTTACTGTATTTTTGATTCAATAAATGCAGCCTTAGTGAGAATAATAAACTTCTTTCAAAAACATTATCAACCCAAAACATTTGAAATGAATGTTAATGTATTAAAATGTTAGTGTATATACATGGTTAAGGTAAAGGCTTCTGGCACTTGATCTTGTATTGCTTCGATTACAGTGTGCTAAAAACCATTCTTGTCATTTATCACTGTATCAGTAATTTTCCAATTCATGTTGGTACCATGGATGGCACAGAAATTACACACTTCTGTTCAAAAAAAATAAATAAAAAAAAGTGAATTAATTTCAACCTTTAACTTCCAGAGTCCTCCAATATCATCACCGCTCTCAAAGCACACAGGCTCCAGCTCTTCATCCAAGCAGCATTTGATGGAGGTCAGTCCTGAGCTGCCTGCTCCAATCACAGCCACACGCTTAGCCATGCTGTGAGTCTGCATATAGGAGACAAGGAACGATCACTTGAAGAAAACAAATGGTGATAATGCACACATTTATGAAAAACAACATTTTGTAAAAAAAAATTGTGTCTCCTCAGTTGTGCACCTTTGATGAGGTATTCCAGGAATGATTCAATATTTGACATCATGTTCAGCGTTTATTGGTTAATCATTAAAAAAAAAAAAAAACACACGCAAGACAGACGCAAGTCTAAACATATGCTGACTGCAAGCTTTAAACCTATGACATAAATTCAAATATTACCTTTAAATCGAAGATGGTCTGAAGCCCTCAGCCTTCAAAAATGCCAAAATTATGTTTTTCTATTCCTAATAGTTAGAGCAGCTTTCTGTGGCAACCGTCTCATTGAAATCAGCCTGTTATGTAAGCAATTGACCTATCGGTAAGCCCCACCCCCCCTTAGTTACTGTTGCTCCCTCGGACAAAAAAACAGAGTTTGTTCCTTGTCTTACAATGACAGCTGCAGTGTGAAAACCTTGCCCCACGATGTCTTTGCACAATTTTGGGCACATAAGGCCACCAAATGTGAATGAAATATTCCATGGAGGATTTAAGCGAGGGTTTACAGATCACATTGCAAGCGGGAGTAGTCTCGTATTACGGTCGGTCATCACGATTGCGGATGACAACATGCAGGATCAACACTGTTCATGTATCGCAGGGTACAATTAAATGAATGTACATTTAATAGGTTTAATATGAAGAGAAACGTTTATGTGTTTTTGACCTATACTGTACAAGACGCAAAAATAGTCTGCTATTTAGGTTTGTACATTGGCATGGACTGATTGGACTCACTAACTTTAACGTTAGCTAGTTTTAGCCTGAGATACCTTGCTAAAGCACAAGATAACATTAACGTTCTGCTTGAGCAGATGAAAATTGTAACTTAATGAGTCTGACAACCAGAAAATGTACGTTTTTGTCTTCATTTGTATTGGGGTTGAATACATAGGGACATTTTACTATGTTTTGTTTAGATTCAGGAAATGTAATAAAATAAATTCAATTTTACCCCAGGGTCTGGGGTGGGTGATATGACCAAAATCTTAAATCACCGATATGACACATTTTATATCATGATAACAATATATATCACGGTATAGTGATTTTTTTTTTTAAAGGGTTCAATTATATTAAAATATTTGATACCATAGAATTTTCATAATCCTTGTGTAACCCTGGTTAAATGAAGTGTAATTGAGAGAATAATTTAATTTATTCACAGTTTAGTAACATCATATTTCTTTGATAAAAGTTGAAAAAAAGTGTAGAAGTTATTAAAGAACATTTAAAAATTAGTCAAATTATCCTATTTAGAAGATTGGTCATTGACCAATGAGAGCTCTTTGTCGTTGCGCGCCCTGCGTATCGACGAGCATGCGCAATGACAGAAGAGACCAGCCTGACAGAGAAGAAAAGACGTGATCTGATCTTCGCAATCCAATTTAAAAGAAATATAGATTAAAAATCCTCCGAAAAGTGTACGAAAGTATTAGAACTCATTTATTTCGTGCCATCCAGTATCTGAAGAGGCCGATTGAATATTGTTGAATTACATTTTACTCGTTCACCGACGCCATTGTTGGTCACGCACGAGTGTGTAACAGACACGCGCCTGTGTAAGAGTAAAATGGAATATTGAGGTAAATAACTGATATATCATTTCTTATAAAAATGATATTTGTATGTGTTATTGTTTAATTTGATTATATCAGTCTAAGCGGTCATAATGAACCGCATGGTTATTATTTGTTCATTGCAGTGCACCGACGCCATTGTTGGTCACGTGCCTGTGTAAGGAAAAAACTATTGATAGAGGTAAATGAAAAATTTTATTTGTCTGTTTATTTGATTGTTTTGATCTTTCATGTGAAATTATTCTTGAATTCACTAAATGAATGTTCTGGTCTGTGATCAGGCCAGGTTTTTTTCTTCTTTGTGTTTTTTTTTCTTTCTTGATTCTACGGATTCGTGATACTCCCATGATCTTCTGTGACATCCTGTGAAACTTCACATTTGATGGCGAGCCAACCAAATCTGCTACAGAGAAAAAAGACGACACATTATAAAGAAGAGGACAATATCCTTTCTTTCAATTATTAGCCTTGCTTTATGAATGCAAGACGATCCCAAATATAAAGAACTGTTAAGTTCCCTTCCTTGAGGGAATTGATAAAGAACGGGAAAAGAGAAGAAACTGATCAGTACTTTACAGAACATTGAACTATTGATGGTGTATGGTTACCCATAACCCATTTGATTGACACCGAAGTCCTTATTGGGGCAGCTGTGATATTTTGAGAGAGAAGTTATTTGTTTTATTCATTTATTTTTATTTAATTTTATTTCTTTCTGACATTGAAATGACCGGTCTGCGTATATTTTTGGGGTAAAAGAAGAGTGCACTCAAAGAAAGTTTTCATAGTTGATCCTTATTGTATATTGTTTGTATGACATTGTAATTTACTTTCTTTTATTTTGGTTATTATTTCCACTTTGTATCAAAAGGAATAATTACATTTCAAGTTCAAATTTAACTTTGTGTCTGTCTGTTGTTTCTCACCACAACCCGCCACCTCCTTTACGATCTCTAAATCTTCTGATCAAATTAAATTATGTCTGCAGTAACAGCAATTAAATTATTGCAAATTCCTTAGACATGTGTTACATAAATTTGGCGAGCCAGCCAGGAGGAGGCGCTGTTGCTGAGAACCAACAGCTGCACATTTAATAGAAAAAAATATATATAGTTTTTTCCTCTCAAGCTAGCAGTGATAATGGACATTATTGAAACTGAAGGGATTCAAATTCCAAATTCCGTAGTAGTCAGTGGCTTAACTGAAACTGAAAGTGATGACGAATTATTTAATACTCTAAAAAAATACGGGACAGTTGTCAAAACCGTGCGCATCGATGACAAAGAATCCGAGTTTTACCGAAACGTGATAATTGAGTATGACAGTGACCGAGCGTTGCAGTCCCTAGGACCTCAATTGCCGTATATTCACCAGCTATCAAGCGAACCGGGTATTAAGTGCCATGTGAGAGCATTAGCCAGTGTGTTTACGCAGCAACTGGGCAGTAGCATAACAAAGTCCTACCTAGAAAGGTTGAAAGAAATAGCAGAGTTTAGTGGAAACAACTTTGTGTCTATACTGAGTGAAATGCTGTCACAAATGAGTGCTGACCTCACACCAGGACCCGCTGAACCTGTAGTGCTAGTGGAAATACCTGTGAGAAAACATATTGGGCGTCCCCTAATAGGAATTCTGACCCAATCCCTGATTCACTGAGTCAGTCAGATGACATGCCGTCCCAGCCTATTCCTATCAACTTGATTGAGCCAACCCTTGAGCCTTCATCCAAAATCCTTAATCCGCCTGAAGTCCAAAGACTTGTAGTTGAGCACGTCGTGCGGGGTGGTGAAGTGACTGCTCAAGGGCAGGCACAGCCCAGGCTCAGAGTATTTTCCGGGAAATGCCCCAGGCCTGGCAACGAGGTAGATTACGACATTTGGCGTTCTAGTGTCGAGTTCATTTTGAAAGATCCTTCCTTGTCTGATTTGCATGTGTCTAGGCGGATACTGGATAGCCTTTTGCCTCCTGCAGCAGATGTTTTAAAGCATTTGAATCCTGAATCTCCTCCTGCCGCTTACCTCCAACTGTTGGATTCCGCTTTTGGAGCTGTGGAGGATGGGGATGAATTGTTAGCGAAGTTCATGAATACTCTGCAGGATGCAGGTGAAAGGCCATCCACTTATCTGTATAGGCTGCAGTCAGCGTTAAGAGTAACCATCAAAAGAGGTGGTATTATTCCGGAAGAGGCAGACAGGCATCTCCTCAAGCAGTTTTGCAGAGGCTGCTGGGATAATGACCTAATCACTGAACTGCGACTAGAACAAAAGCGAAACAATCCTCCTTCTTTTGCACAGCTTCTGCTTATGCTTCGTACAGAGGAGGATAAACACACTGCGAAAGCAACTCGAATGAAGCAGCATCTTGGGCCTTCCAAGCAGAGAGCACTTATGCACTCTCAGAAAGCGTGGGTTTCTGCTGAATTGGAGCAGGAGGAAGCTCCAAGAGTGAGCCTTCTTGAAACTGAAACACGTGAGTTAAAGAAGCAGATTGTTAAGCTTCAGAGTCAGTTAGCCAATCTTGCGATCCGACCAAAACATCCAAAGAAAGCTCCGTCACAAGAGGTAGTCAAAAGGCCTGCACCATCTGATCAAAGGAAGTCAGGAGCTGCTGCAAGCGTAGTTTCAGTCAACAGGAAGCTGACTGATAGACCTAGGCCATGGTACTGTTTCACATGTGGTGAGGATGGCCACATTGCATCGTCCTGTACTTCCGAGCCAAATCCTGAGCTTGTTGCTACAAAACGTAGATTGTTAAGGGAGAAACAGTTACAGTGGGAATCACAGAATTCCACCACTAGCTCTGATTTAAACTAGAGACAGTTCCTGTTGTGGGACAGACAGGAGCTGAGTCTAAATCGAGTTGTCCCATTGTAAACCGTGTCTTCAAGAAATGCCAAATTCCTAGAAACCAGAGTGCAAGCCTACCCAAAGGTCTAGTCGGTGCTAGATGTGTTGCTGAAGTCAGCATAGCTGGTGAGAAATGTCATTGTCTACTAGACACTGGATCACAGGTCACAACTGTGCCTAAGTCCTTTTATGAACAACACCTCTCAGCATATCCAATTAACTCTCTTGATGATATACTGGAGGTAGAAGGCGCCAATGGCTTTTCTGTCCCGTACGACGGTTACATAAAGGTAGACATTACTTTTCCTGAAGAATTTCTGGGTGCAACTGTTGAGGTGGCCACGGTAGCCTTAGTCGTTCCAGATGTAAAATCTCACACTCAGCCCTTGGTTTTAATAGGTACAAACACTCTCGACATTCTTTATGAGCAGCAGTTAAATGCAAAATCCCCAATGCATCAACCATCCTTATTTGGGTATAGGGTGGTTCTGAAAACCCTTGAGATGAGACGAAAGCAGAACACAAGTGGCGTTCTGGGTCATGTAAGATTAAGAAGCAACGTACCTGAGGTCATGTCCGCTGGTCAAACTGTTGTTATGGAAGGTTCTGTTGCAGTACCTGGTAGTGTAGATAAGTGTGTAGTAGTAGAGCACCCATCTGATTCCTCTTTACCTGGTGGTGTGTTTGTAAAACGCTGCCTATTTACCCCTTCTAATGGTCAGCCTGTCCGGGTACCTGTGGTACTAAAAAACGAAACCGAGCATGATGTAGCTATCCCTCCGAGATGCATGATAGCGGAACTGCATGCAGTTGAGTCTGTACTTCCTCAGCCGCATGTTTCTCCTCTTAGTAAGCATCTACCTGCTCAGGAATCCAATTTTGCTCTGAATTTCGGCGAGTCCCCATTGCCACAAGAGTGGCGGGACCGCATTTCTGCAAAGCTCAGCGAAATGCCCGATGTTTTCAGTCAACACGATTTAGACTTTGGGCATACGCAAAAAGTGAAACATCGTATACAATTGCACGATGAGACTCCATTTAAACAAAGGGCGCGACCGATCCATCCACAGGATCTGGACGCTGTCCGCAGACATCTGCGCGATCTTCTCGCAAGCAAAGTTATTCAAGAGTCCGAGTCACCTTTTTCTTCGCCTATCGTAGTGGTGCGGAAGAAAAACGGAGATGTACGGTTGTGCATAGACTATAGGAAGTTAAATCTCCAGACTGTGAAAGATGCTTATGCATTACCCAATCTCGAGGAAACGTTTTCCGCTTTAACTGGGTCAAAATGGTTTTCCGTGCTCGACTTGAAGTCTGGATATTACCAGATAGAAGTAGAAGAAGCAGACAAAGCCAAAACTGCCTTTGTCTGCCCCTTGGGGTTTTGGGAATTTAATCGCATGCCTCAAGGGGTCACTAACGCCCCAAGTACTTTCCAGAGATTGATGGAAAAGTGTATGGAAGACATCAATTTGAAGGAAGTACTTGTTTTTCTGGATGATCTAATCATATTTTCTGAGACTTTGGAAGAGCATGAAAGACGGCTGTTAAAAGTTCTTTCTCGACTCAGAGAGTATGGCTTAAAACTTGCCCTTGAGAAGTGTAAATTCTTCCAGACTTCCGTTCGTTACTTAGGGCACATCGTGTCAGAGCGCGGAGTAGAGACGGATCCGGAAAAAATACAAACCTTAAAAACCTGGCCGAGTCCCAAAAACCTTAAAGAATTAAGGTCGTTTTTGGGCTTTTCGGGGTATTACCGCCGATTTATTAAGGACTACTCTAGGGTGGTGAAACCACTCACTGACTTAACCGTAGGGTATCCACCGACTAGGAAAGGTGCTAAACAGAGCGAGGGTAAGGGTCCATACCACAATCCTAAAGAGCCCTTCGGGGGTCGTTGGACACCACTCTGTGAGGTGGCGTTTCGGTCTGTTATCGACAAACTAACTACTGCACCTGTATTGGGCTTTGCAAACCCTAAACTTTCCTACTTTCTACATACAGATGCCAGCACCAGGGGGTTAGGAGCAGCCCTGTATCAGGAACAGGAAGGGCAGATGCGAGTCATTGCATTTGCAAGTAGGGGTTTGTCCCGCAGCGAGTCCCACTACCCGGCACACAAGCTTGAGTTCCTTGCCCTTAAATGGGCAGTGACTGAAAAGTTTAGGGACTATCTGTATGGCAGCCAATTCACCGTCATTACAGACAGCAACCCTTTAACTTACGTGCTTACAACAGCAAGACTAGATGCAACTAGCTACCGGTGGCTTGCTGCTCTTTCTACTTTTTCATTTAAGTTACAGTACAGAGCAGACAAACTAAATGCTGATGCTGATGGTCTATCGAGGCGACCTCAAGAACAGTTGGCCGAGGATCCTGTATCTCAAAAAGAGTACGAACGGATTCAACAGTTTATGCAGCATCATTTTACGGAAGCTGCAGAAACTTGTGATGCCACAAATGACGTAGTTCAGGCTATCTGTGAGATGCACCTGGTCAGACAGCCAACGGACGTTGGGTCTGGTACCACTTTCGTTGAATCTATTGCACTTCACCCTGATGCTGTACCTGACAGCTATGAGCAAGAGGGTGATTTTGAGGGGTTACCTGTTGTATCTTTCTTGTCAAGGAACCTCTGTGACGAACAAAGGGCAGATCCAGTCATTCGGGAAGTAATATTTCACTTAGAGTCTGGAGAAAAGCCATCACCAACAGTGAGGAAAGAACTCCCAGACTTTCCTTTCTTTCTAAGAGAGTGGAACCGCCTTGAGTTAAAAGATGGAGTGCTTTATCGGAAACGGCAGGTGGAGGATTTGGTTACTTACCAGCTCGTGCTCCCTGAAATACTGAGGCCCTCTGTATTAAGCAGTTTGCACGACAGCATGGGTCATATGGGGGTGGAGAGAACACTAGATTTGGTTAGGTCTCGTTTCTATTGGCCAAAGATGGCTGCTGAGGTAGAACAAAAGATCAGGACATGCAGTCGTTGTGTGAGGAGGAAAGCATTGCCTCAAAAAGCTTCACCATTGGTTAATATTCAAGCCACAAGACCATTAGAGTTAGTCTGTATGGACTTTCTCTCGTTAGAACCAGACAACCGTAATACAAGAGACATCTTGGTAATTACAGACTTCTTCACGAAGTACGCTGTGGCAGTCCCTACACCCAATCAAAAGGCAAGAACGGTAGCGAAATGCCTTTGGGAGAACTTTGTGGTGCACTATGGGTTCCCTGAGCGCCTTCATAGCGATCAGGGCCCAGATTTTGAATCACGCACCATTAAAGAGCTCTGTGAAATGGCAGGTGTTAAGAAAACTCAAACAACCCCTTATCATCCCAGGGGAAATCCTGTCGAACGCTTCAATAGGACCTTGCTCAGTATGTTGGGTACCTTAGAAGAAAAAGACAAGGCTCATTGGAGAGACTTTGTAAAGCCATTAGCTCATGCGTACAATTGCACGAGACATGAGGTTACTGGGTTTACTCCATATGAATTGATGTTTGGGCGTCAACCCAGGTTGCCTGTTGATCTTGCTTTTGGATTACCGTATCATGATAGTCCACGTCAGTCTCACTCCGAGTACGTCAAACACCTGAAAACCAATCTGAGAAAGAGCTATCTACTTGCATCATGTGGTATGTCAAAAAGTGCAGAAAGGAACAAAGCTAGGTTTGACAAATCTGTAACTCACTGCTCTTTGGAGATTGGTGATCGAGTGTTGGTAAGGAACGTTAGGTTACGAGGGAAACACAAGTTGGCAGACAAGTGGGAGTCTGAGGTGTATGTTGTAGTGAATCAGGCAGCTGATTTGCCAGTCTACACAGTTTGCCCGGAGAGAAAGGACGGTCCTCTGCGTACTCTTCACAGAGACCTTTTGCTCCCTTGTGGATTTTTACCCTCTCCAGAGGTTGAAACATCCACACTAGACAAATCCATCTCAAGACCTAGAACACGACAGAGTCCTGATGTTCCGTTAATTGATGACAATTCTCTTTCTGATTCAGAAGAAGGAAATTCGTATTTTGGGTACAATCATTCTCCAAATAGGGAGGCAGTGCGTTTTTCTACAGTTCATGATATCTGCAAAGAAAGAGAGACGGTGTATGGTGATTCTGCTGATGACTCAGCCAAACAAACTTTTCCAAATGGCGAAATTTTGCAAGGAGACCAGAGTGAATACTTACCTGTTGAACTCTCTGACAATAACATACCTGTCAGTGCTCCAGGTGAATACTTACCTGTCGATGTTCCTGGAGTCCCTGAACAAAGTAACTTACCTGATGAAGTCCAAGTTGAAGTTGTAATGGGTAATTCTGTTGCTAAAGGAGCTGAAGTAACCGGTGTTGAGAATTCAAATTTTCCTGCAAAAGAAACAGAACAACACACAGGGGATGAGATAGAAAACACAGACACTCTGCCAAGACGTTCTGTCAGACCGAGAGAGAAACCAGAGCGACTTACTTATTTGCAGCCAGGAAACCCATTAATATATGTGGTTCAATCCTTGTTTCAAGGTCTGAACTCAGCTTTTGTTAAATCTCTTGGTGGAGATGAAGATCTGAACATCTTTCCGTTAATGTCTAATGGTTCACATGGTGTGGTAACCAGTCAGCCAAGCGGAACATGCAAAGGGGCTTGCATGAGTTCAGGAGGGGAGAATGTAACCCTGGTTAAATGAAGTGTAATTGAGAGAATAATTTAATTTATTCACAGTTTAGTAACATCATATTTCTTTGATAAAAGTTGAAAAAAAGTGTAGAAGTTATTAAAGAACATTTAAAAATTAGTCAAATTATCCTATTTAGAAGATTGGTCATTGACCAATGAGAGCTCTTTGTCGTTGCGCGCCCTGCGTATCGACGAGCATGCGCAATGACAGAAGAGACCAGCCTGACAGAGAAGAAAAGACGTGATCTGATCTTCGCGATCCAATTTAAAAGAAATATAGATTAAAAATCCTCCGAAAAGTGTACGAAAGTATTAGAACTCATTTATTTCGTGCCATCCAGTATCTGAAGAGGCCGATTGAATATTGTTGAATTACATTTTACTCGTTCACCGACGCCATTGTTGGTCACGCACGAGTGTGTAACAGACACGCGCCTGTGTAAGAGTAAAATGGAATATTGAGGTAAATAACTGATATATCATTTCTTATAAAAATGATATTTGTATGTGTTATTGTTTAATTTGATTATATCAGTCTAAGCGGTCATAATGAACCGCATGGTTATTATTTGTTCATTGCAGTGCACCGACGCCATTGTTGGTCACGTGCCTGTGTAAGGAAAAAACTATTGATAGAGGTAAATGAAAAATTGTATTTGTCTGTTTATTTGATTGTTTTGATCTTTCATGTGAAATTATTCTTGAATTCACTAAATGAATGTTCTGGTCTGTGATCAGGCCAGGTTTT
The DNA here is from genome assembly GCA_003573665.1 of Oxygymnocypris stewartii. Lineage (NCBI taxonomy): Eukaryota > Metazoa > Chordata > Actinopteri > Cypriniformes > Cyprinidae > Oxygymnocypris > Oxygymnocypris stewartii. The sequence continues at coordinate 120,915 of QVTF01012824.1, forward strand.
TTTCTTCTTTGTGTTTTTTTTTCTTTCTTGATTCTACGGATTCGTGATACTCCCATGATCTTCTGTGACATCCTGTGAAACTTCACATTTGATGGCGAGCCAACCAAATCTGCTACAGAGAAAAAAGACGACACATCATAAAGAAGAGGACAATATCCTTTCTTTCAATTATTAGCCTTGCTTTATGAATGCAAGACGATCCCAAATATAAAGAACTGTTAAGTTCCCTTCCTTGAGGGAATTGATAGAGAACGGGAAAAGAGAAGAAACTGATCAGTACTTTACAGAACATTGAACTATTGATGGTGTATGGTTACCCATAACCCATTTGATTGACACCGAAGTCCTTATTGGGGCAGCTGTGATATTTTGAGAGAGAAGTTATTTATTTTATTCATTTATTTTTATTTAATTTTATTTCTTTCTGACATTGAAATGACCGGTCTGCGTATATTTTTGGGGTAAAAGAAGAGTGCATTCAAAGAAAGTTTTCATAGTTGATCCTTATTGTATATTGTTTGTATGACATTGTAATTTACTTTCTTTTATTTTGGTTATTATTTCCACTTTGTATCAAAAGGAATAATTACATTTCAAGTTCAAATTTAACTTTGTGTCTGTCTGTTGTTTCTCACCACAACCCGCCACCTCCTTTACGATCTCTAAATCTTCTGATCAAATTAAATTATGTCTGCAGTAACAGCAATTAAATTATTGCAAATTCCTTAGACACGTGTTACACTTGTCACCAATGTCAATATCAAACTAATACAAGCCTAAAGAGAGAGAGAGAGAGAAAAAAAACTCAACCTCACTGAAGATAAATAAACAGTCAATGATGAAATAAGGATAAGAAATTAATGGCAAGCAATAGTCAAGAGCAGTGAGAGATTTTCTAGCAGTCTGCTGTGATTAACATGAACGAATATTGGAACGCTTCCCCTTTAAGACCGAAGTCCGGATCCAATATAGCTAAGTTACTGTTACATATGCGTTTTCTCTTTCTCTTTCTCTAAATCACTGTGTTTATGAGGATACTTGCAAAGATGGGTATTATGATGCGTTTAAGTGTTTATGTAATTGTTCAAAGTCGGTAAAAAAGAAAAAGTGCTCCTCTCACACAGAAAGAGACGGCGCACGCATATAGGTCTGTTGTTTGAGTTTTTAACGGCTTAAAATCGGTTGTTTTAAAACTGCATTGCTTAAAAACACGTGACCATGCTACAGATGTAGACCCTCCTCGTTTAGGAACGAGCTCCTGGTTTTGTCCTGGCTGGTCGTTCTCCTCTTCTGTCTCCCCTTCAAGCACCGTGGTGTGCGGCGTATAAAGATCGCAGTCACTCAAATGATGAAAAGGTATTACCGTAAACAATGTATTTTGTGACACCACAAAATAAACGATAGAACATAATATGAAACGATAGACTTTTTATTTTGTCCATCCGATATATATCGTCATATCGCACAGCCCTACCCCAGGCACATCGTTTTTCATTTTTGAAGCATAAACCCCATAAAACCAATGCAAGCTTCGGATCTTCCAATGTTTCTCTATGGCACTGAAACTTAAAGATGTCCGAGTTCTGCTCCCCGTGCAACTGAAACTCGACTGCCATTGGCTAGTCTTCGTTTGAGGGGGAGGGGTTTACCGATAGGTCAATTGAGTCTATCTGCACCAGGTAGGTGCATGCACGTGCGTCAGACAGACGGAACACAGAGGGAGACAATTAAAAGGCTTTTCAGCGCAAAAATATCCATTGTGCGGAAATATCTGTTGTTGAAAGTTAAATTAAGGCTTAAAAGTCAACATGCCGTGCGAGTATTTTATGAGAGTAGAAACTGTTAATATAACAGTTATAACAGCATATAATTTTTAATATAAGTATCAGACGCTTCATAGTCGCCTTATTACAAGATAAATAAATGACACATGACTGTGATCAAAGTCAACGCGTGTTCCTGCAGAAAATTAGAGATCGACCGATATATCGGTTTACCGATATTTTTCCAGATATTTAAGCATTTTACCATTATCGGATATCGGTTTAAAATATATATATATATATATTTATTTTTATTATTTGTCACATACACAATTATACAGAGTATAACCAGCAGTGAAATGTGTTCTCTGTATTTGACCCATCCAAGTGCACACACACTTGGAGCAGTGGACACTGTTCACTCAGGAGAAGCTCCAGCACGACCACCGCATGTAACTTTATACAAGATTCACTTGTTTGTAACACACTAAATTACATTAACATTTACTATAGAACCATTATTTCACCAATAAACATCTAAATAAATACATCTCTATCGAAATTAATAATTTATTATCTCTGCAAGCGATCGCAGTTTGAGTATAGTTCTGTGTAAATAGATAAACCGCGCTGTCAGCAGTTTTCATAATTTAGAATGACAATTTTTTTTTATAATTCTGATAAAACATGCCAGTTAAGAAATGCAATAAAATACGATGTTTTGTTTGTTATAGCTTATTTCAATATTCCAGAGAATATTATTAATTGAATTAACATTATCCAGTGAATTATTATTCACTCTTTAGCCTATTCAACAGCTTATAAACCTACTAAAACTGTAGTTTAAAATGAGTTAAAAAAGTTTATGACTTCTGTCCTTTATTTTCTCCAGTTGAAAACGTTAGACATTATTTTGCTTATTGTTAATATCAGTGTTGCTGATGATGATTTTTATAAATAAAATGTTTTTATTGTTGTAATTTGAAGATATAATTTTACATGAAAATGTTAATTTTCAACCATTGTTTGTTGTTGTTAAGATGACTGAAATGAGGAAAAACCAAAGCGAAGAATGGACTTACTTCCCTCTGTTATTTATTTACTTTATAACAGTAAATAAATATCGGTTCTGCATATCGGTTATCGGGAACATAAACATGCAAATAATCGTTATCGGTATCGGTTCTAAAAAATCATTATCGGTCGACTCGATCACTACTTTTTAGATAAAATTTTCTTTTCCGACAGATTCCTAAAATATTTGTGTTTTCTCTTTATTATGATAGGTGGTCAAATAAATTGTTAAGTACTGTGTATATGTATATTATCATTCAGTTGGCACGTTTGTTTGACAGACATTGGACAGAATGTGGAGTAGTGTGTTTTTTGTCAATAAAATGTTTTTAATCCGTTTAATCAAAAGCAAAACCGGCCAACTAATCGATTATCAAATTAATCGTTAGTTGCAGCCTTAGTTCCAAGTCATTTATTCATAGGGATGGGTGATGCTACTTAATTCGTTTTTTATAATTATTAAATTACTAAGAGTAAAATATGTAATGACATAACTTTATATTTGAAACACAATTTTATTAGATTATATTTTTGTTTACACATGGTTAAAATATGTTTACTGTAGTGGTAGCCATGGAAATCGCTTTAGGTTAAACTTACTCATGTAACCTCGGTTCGCCGAAATGAGGGAACGAGATATGTAAGTTACAGGTGCATCTCAATAAATTAGAATGTCGTGGAAAAGTTAATTTATTTCAGTAATTCAACTCAAATTGTGAAACTCGTGTATTAAATAAATTCAGTGCACACAGACTGAAGTAGTTTAAGTCTTTGGGTCTTTTAATTGTGATGATTTTGGCTCACATTTAACAAAAACCCACCAATTCACTATCTTCACTTATTATTTTATCTTCGTGTTTGATCTGAAGCGGACATAATGCAAATAATTTTACCATTCAGATCAAACATTGCACTGAAAACATTAACACCATTAAAAAACTGTTTAATTTAACGTTACAGCTAAGGTTAGCCGTGGATTATCCCTTACACATTTCATGAGCACAACTACGTTCTTGTCAACGTTGCCCCGATCATTTTAATACAATAACTTTAGCTTCAAAACTGAATCGTTAACTTACAAAATCGCTGTTTTGAAGAAACTTAACGTTAGCTCTGCTCACAGCGTCATTGATTGTTGAGACGCACATTCATACACACAACTATAATTTCTCTCAAAATAGCCATATTTCTATCGTAAAACGGTAACATAATATTACATTTATATATAAAATAATATAAATATTTAATCTTACCTCTCTGTCTTTCAACGTTAAACTAACGCTTCATGCTGGAAATTCGCGCTCTTCTGCAAACGGTAAACCCCGCTTGGCACTTACTTTGATTTGATTGGTCCTTTTTCAAAAGATTGTGATGACGCGTTTCAACGGTCATCGATTTTTTTTATGTGTGCACATTTATAACACTATACTTTATATAATAAGTTATTAAGTCAAACCATCATGTTACCTCAAACTCAAAAGAAAAATATATCTATCTATCTATCTGTCTGTCTGTCTGTCTGTCTGTCTGTCTGTCTGTCTGTCTGTCTGTCTGTCTGTTTATCTATCTATCTATCTATCTATCTATCTATCTATCTATCTATCTATCTATCTATCTATCTATCTATCTATCTATCTATCTATCTATCTATCTATCTATCTATCTATATATGTCTGTCTGTCTGTCTGTCTGTTTATCATTACTTTTGCATTAAATTACAAAATCACATAATTGTCATTAGAAATCAAATAAATTGCTACCGATTTGGCATATTACAGTTTTGCCTTGTTTAAATATCTTGTTCATGGCTACACATATTTCCATTCTTGTCTCTTGCTAAAAAAAAAAAGGTAATAAGAATCAGCCATGAAAAAATCAAGATAGGTGCATCCCATTTAAGAATATTTTAAATGAATAATTTAAAATATAAATATTGTAATTTTACAATTTAATACAATTTGCAGAAGAAATATAAATATTTTAGAATTTCTTTTAGAAATTTAGAAATGCTGAAAAATTACTGTGTGATTAATTATGACTGTTTTCTCAAATTTTCATATATAAAATAGTATTGTTTTATATTTATTGCATGGAAATGCTGAAACATATTTATTGTGTGAATAACACTGTTTCTGTTGTATCCACTACAATAAAGAATTTTGTCATTTAAGAGTGTGTAAGAGTGAATCTAAATGATATGTAGAAAAGGTTAATAATTGCACAGTAACTCATATCATAAAATGATACCAGCCCTGCCAGGCACAACATTGGTTGTTTTATTTATAACTTACTATATAAGTATAGTTAAGTATATTTAGTGATAAGCATGCTGATACTTCACCTCTGTGATGATTGTCAAAATATATATTACATTAATACTATTACCATGGTTGAAAAAAAAGATAGGCTAATAATGTTTGGAAATATGAGAAAGCACTTGTTTTGAGATAGATAGAAAAAAATACATCTCTTAAGACAACTACAAGTTTCACTTGTCTGATTACTTTGTTAGGTATTGTTTATTTTAAATTTCCTCAAAAGAATACAAGATTTAAACCATAACTTATTACACATGTTATAAAAGATAATGAACTCAAATAATAAGAATAAGAACCAATTAGGTTAAAGCACAAATACAAAACAGAGCTACCCAAAAACTGAGTGTGGGATATCGATGGGATCTAATCGATATTCAGAAACAGTGGGATCTTTTTTTGCATTGCCATTAAAACAAAAAACACTGCAGCCCCTCCTGACAGGCCCAGCCAAAAAAATACATTGAAGGATAAAGTTTCTGGAATGGGCCGTGTCTTCATGGGTTTGGCTACACGATCAATATTTTAAACTGACAAAAATGCCTTTCATTTGCCTTTCAAAAACATTATCTACCCCAGACTTTTTAATGTTTTTGTTTTAAAATGTTAGTGTATACATTATTAAGGCATGGGCTTCTGGCACTTGATCTTGTATTGGTTCGATTACAGTGTGCTAAACATCAGTCTTGTCAATTATCATATTAGTCATTTTCCAATTCATTTTGGTTCCATGGATGGCACAGAAATGATACACTTCACCTTTTATTTTTCAGCTGTTCAAATTTCCAAACATTAAATGTTTAAAATGGAATTCATTTTTCAACCTTAAACCTCCAGAGTCCTCCAATATCATCACTGCTCTCAAAGCACACAGGCTCCAGCTCTTCATCCAAGCAGCATTTGATGGAGGTCAGTCCTGAGCTGCCTGCTCCAATCACAGCCACACGCTTAGCCATGCTGTGAGTCTGCATATAGGAGACAAGGAACGATCACTTGAAGAAAACAAATAGTGATAATGCACACATTTATGAAAAACAACATAATATTACACTAGTGTCTCCTCAGTTGTGCACCTTTGATTAGGTATTCCAGGAATCATTCACAATGTTTGGCATGGATGTGCAGCATTTATTTGTTAATAATGAAACACACACTCACACTCACACACACACACACACACACACACACACACACACACACACACACACACACACACACACACACACACACACACACACACACACACACACACACACACACAAGATAGATGCCATTCTAAACATATGCTGCAAGCTTGACACCTATGACACAAATATAAATCTTACCTTTAAACTGAATAGCAAGCCCTCAGCATTCAAAATGCCAATACGATTTTCTGTTCCTAATAGTTAGGGCAGCTTTCCATGGCAACATCTCATTGAAATCAGCCTGTTATGTAAGCAACTGAGTGTTTCTGTAGTCTCAAAGAAGAGGGTGGTCTCAGCTTCCACTAGTTTAAGGAGGATCAAACTGGAAAAATTAAGGGGAAAAACAGTGTGGTTTAAGTGTTAAAGCCAAGAATGTTCAAACATTATCAGACATGCAAGTCTTTATCTTTGAGTATTTTCATAAATCTTATCAGAAAACCAAAGACAAGTCCATTGGTTTTTCGCAATAGTCTAAAACCTGTAGTTAAAAATAAAACAAACATTTTATTTGCAGAGGTTTTATATAGTTATATAATATAGAGGCTGTATTAAAATAACATAAAAAATGCATGTCTGTCTTTGGGCAATAACGACACACATCATGTTTGTTTGTTCAAAAGCTGAACTAAAGTTGAAAGCCCATGAAGAATAAGGTGAAAGAGCGCATGGGGTGATACATGTCCCAGGGTTAACCCTTTACGTCAGTCATATGACTGAAGAAACAAATTAATGTTTATCACTGAATATCAGATGTGTACCAACTGACTAAATTTCTTATTTTATTTATTTATTTTTCAAAAATGGGAACATTTCAGTTCAGATATTATAGCCCTACAAAATGAGATACTATAAACCGAGATCACATCTTTTCTGTGCATAAAATGTCAGTAGCCATTAAAACTTTAATTAAAATAAGTCATACAGGTTGTCCTTTAATGTGAAAAAAATTGGAAAACTATACAATTATTTTTCTAATGTTTACTAATAATTAGCAGTGTAATCCTCATCGTTTCCAGCAGAGGTTCTTGCAGTATTACAGTTTTGAGAACATGGTTGGTTTGGTTTAATCACCAAAAACAACATCTTTCAGTTTAACAATCAGTTTATTCAGTAAACAATGTAAGATACATACTTCAAATCATCATGGTTGCTTTAAAATATATGTTATAGTAATACATTAGTAATTACAGTTACTACAGTTGTCACCTTAGAAAGTACACTTAAATGACTTGATACTGACTTAAATTGAATAATGTTCATAATCATATCTTTCCGGTGTGTTATCAAAAGGTGTGATGACAAGTTGACAAACTGAAACCACTAAGCAGTGAATTATATTAATTAGAGAACTAGGCTACTATTAGGACATCTAGTGGTGATCTTGTGAATCAGATTTATATTATTTTGTCCTGGCTCGATCCAGAGATGGGCACATATACATATGTTCAATGTATATTATTAAAAAAGCGTGGCAAAACTGCCAGTGTGTGAGTGTGAATTTCCTTTCGCGGCATCCTACACTTATAATAAGTGCAACCGTGTTCAAGCACATCCCTGTTCGTCCATGCTTCTCTATCCACTCCAACTTTCCAATACTTCCTACAATCTAAAAACTGCATGGATATATCTGCTTATATAGGCTTATCTATGTAAATGGGACCTATATGTAAATGATTTAGAAAAAGTTAAACCGATTCACACTTTATATCCACGCCACGATTGTTAAGTCTTAATGTTAACATAAGAGAACCATAATGCAATATTAATATGCACAATTGACAAGCTAGTTGATAAAAAAAACTATTAATTATCAAAATTGCTTGGCTATTGCTATTTTTACCGCTCTACTATTCTTTCATGTTAACTCGAGGCACATTTGAATGATGCACTATTTTAACTTTAATCAACAAGTAGATGACATCATCATCTTATCTAATGATGTCAATGCTCTAATATGTCTGCTGCTGCTGATATTACATAATAGATAAAATATCCAAAGATGAACTAGCAAATATTAACACTTTTTTTTACTTTCACTTTTCCTTATTGTCACTCAGAAATTTATAATAAAACAATTAAAAAGAAACCGCTGGCAACACACTGAAGTGAAAATGAAATTTGGAAAAAGTGAAACAAGGTAAATAGTGTTTCTTTCTGTAAAATATACAAACCCGATTCCAAAAAAGTTGGGACACTGTACAAATTGTGAATAAAAACAGAATGCAATGATGTGGAAGTTTCAAATTTCAATATTTTATTCAGAATACAACATAGATGACATATCAAATGTTTAAACTGAGAAAATGTATCATTTTAAAGGAAAAAATAAGTTGATTTTAAATTTCATGGCATCAACACATCTCAAAAAAGTTGGGAAAAGGCCATGTTTACCACTGTGTGGCATCCCCTCTTCTTTTTATAACAGTCTGCAAACGTCTGGGGACTGAGGAGACAAGTTGCTCAAGTTTAGGAATAGGAATGTTGTCCCATTCTTGTCTAATACAGGCTTCTAGTTGCTCAACTGTCTTAGGTCTTTGTCGCATCTTCCTCTTTATGATGCGCCAAATGTTTTCTATGGGTGAAAGATCTGGACTGCAGGCTGGCCATTTCAGTACCCGGATCCTTCTTCTACACAGCCATGATGTTGTATTTGATGCAGTATGTGGTCTGGCATTGTCATGTTGGAAAATGCAAGGTCTTCCCTGAAAGAGACGACGTCTGGATGGGAGCATATGTTGTTCTAGAACTTGGATATACCTTTCAGCATTGATGGTGCCTTTCCAGATGTGTAAGCTGCCCATGCCACACGCACTCATGCAACCCCATACCATCAGAGATGCAGGCTTCTGAACGGAGCGCTGATAACAACTTGGGTTGTCCTTGTCCTCTTTAGTCCGGATGACATGGCGTCCCAGATTTCTAAAAAGAACTTCAAATTTTGATTCGTCTGACCATAGAACAGTTTTCCACTTTGCCACAGCCCATTTTAAATGAGCCTTGGCCCAGAGAAAACGCCTGCGCTTCTGGATCATGTTTAGATATGGCTTCTTTTTTGACCTATAGAGTTTTAGCTGGCAACGGCGAATGGCACGGTGGATTGTGTTCACCGACAATGTTTTCTGGAAGTATTCCTGAGCCCATGTTGTGATTTACATTACAGTAGCATTCCTGTATGTGATGCAGTGCCGTCTAAGGGCCCGAAGATCACGGGCATCCAGTATGGTTTTCCGGCCTTGACCCTTACGCACAGATTGTTCCAGATTCTCTGAATCTTTGCATGATATTATGCACTGTAGATGATAACTTCAAACTCTTTGCAATTTTTCTCTGAGAAACTCCTTTCTGATATTGCTCCACTATTTTTCGCCGCAGCATTGGGGGAATTGGTGATCCTCTTCCCATCTTGACTTCCGAGAGACACTGCCACTCTGAGAGGCTCTTTTTATACCCAATCATGTTGCCAATTGACCTAATAAGTTGTAAATTGGTCCTCCAGCTGTTCCTTATATGTACATTTAACTTTTCCGGCCTCTTATTGCTACCTGTCCCAACTTTTTTGGAATGTGTAGCTCTCATGAAATCCAAAATGAGCCAATATTTGGCATGACATTTCAAAATTTCTCACTTTCAACATTTGATATGCTATCTATATTCTATTATGAATAAAATTTAAGTTTATGAGATTTGTAAATTATTGCATTCCTTTTTTATTCACAATTTGTACAGTGTCCCAACTTTTTTGGAATCGGGTTTGTACTACAATAATTTGTTTTATTTACAACTTCTAAAAATCTTTTTGTGTATATGTGTAATCAGTCCTTTCCTCCTGTAGACAGCTTTCCCATCTACAAGCGTGGGCTGATATGTCATAAGTGCCTAATAAACACAGTACTTAGGAATATGTACCAACAAACCTGTCAAAAGAATCATTCTTCAATAAATCAGTTTACTCTGTTCAAACCTTAAGACTCGTTCTCTGAACGATTCGTTCGTGACAGAGACGTTCTCGGGTGATAGCGTCTAATGCAGTGACTGATATCAAATTCAACCTTATTGCAAAGTGTTATAATTTAATGTGCTGCTTATTAATGTAAACTGAACAGACCTCGGTCCCTTGAACAAAGTCTCAAAGGAAGGGTCAACAGTTTATATTGAAACAAAACTACATTCTTAAATGGTTTTCCTTATAGGTAAAGTTTCACATCCTGTAAATTTCAGAACCAAATGAGGTGTTTTGTAATTTGTTCAATAACACCGGTTACTTTTCATAAGATTTACCTGTCCCACATCTCCATGTGAAAAACCTTATAGCAGTTAAACATCATATGTTGCAAGTGGTCAAAAGATATTGCTGATCTTTTTATCTTATGAGTCAGAGCTTACTGTAAAGCAGATATCACACTGAAGAAAAGTAGAGTTTCTTGCTTTACAGTGTCAAATATGTGATGTTTGAAGAAGAAACGATTCAAAGACACAAAGCCATGATGTCTTCATTTTATTTAGAAAATTCAATCACATTATGATGGATGTAGAGTATATTTTACATCACAAATATAATCAACAGTCAACAGGCACCACTATAAGCTTATAAATATGCCTTGTAAATTTGACTTTGGTGAATGTAAATTACCACGTTTCACTGCAGACTACACAACGATCAAATGTCAGATTGTGAAATAGCTGGTGAAGCCTTTTAAAATGACTGTACATGCAAAACACGTGAATTAAATATAAATATCTTCCCTCTCGATCTCCTAAAGAAAAAATATTACACATGGTCCCAACAAACAGCCATCACCAAAACAGCACAAAGTTATTGCAATTTAAAAATAACATTATTGGTTGTCATCTGTCAATTTTCATATTGCACAAATGATCAAACGACAGCGCTTTCAAGAAATAACAGTTATTGCGAAGGAAAAACTTTGCATATGGCTCTCTTGAAACAGTCAAAACGGCCATAACCTTCACCAGATACGTATTACTGTGAATCATTTTGAGGGCATGTGCTGTCAGAGAAGAAATATTTCATATCAAAGAAAGAAGAAAAATCTCTAGATTTTGGGGTGGATTTGTCGAATCATCTTTGATGCTACAGTACTTTACAGTCAGCTTGACAGTGTTTCAAAAGTCCCTTTCAACTGTTCAACCAGCCTGAAAGGGTTAAACAGAATGTGAGAAACTCTTATTAAAAATACATGCATACATACACATGCTGTGTATGTTTTGTTAAACCAAAACAAACAAACAAAAATCCGGAAATGACAGATTTGACATCTGCCTGATACTCAGACTGAAAAGAAAAAAAAACATGGAATGAAAATGAAAAGGAAACAAAATACACTACTATCACATATACGGTATAATGCATTATTTGTAGAGACTGAGACACTGTAAAATACAGTTATAAATCTCTATATTGTCTATATCTAACCTTTATTTTTCATATTAAGTTCTTCTGCATAACCAGTGGAATGTAACAAGATGTACTACATGTCCAAAAATATGTAGACACTTAGGAATAATGAGTTGAGTGACAAAAACAAGTCTCAAAATTGTATTCTAAAACAGATAGTTCCGGTCCTGATTCTGATACGTTGAGCCGCGTTCAAAGCTGTTGTAAATTACTCAACAAACATATGCCTTTGTTTACGTCTGTGTGTTGCTCGACAACCACTTAGTTGCAACCACAACATTTTCTGAGGAACTACATTGTTTGGCGGAAGAATTATGTTTTTATGTATATCATTACATTTTATTCGCGTTGTTTTATTTAGTGAAACCTTGCTACATATATGCAATAACCGATTTATAAAAGCAATAAGCCCCTTAAAGCCATGGTTTACAGTGAATTTATAACAGCTAAGGGGCATTGTTAAAACCCTAAAACCCTTTAGATGTTATAAATTCACTGTATACCACGGCTTCTTGGGGCTTATTGCTTTAAAATGTCAGTGGAAAAAACGCAAATGGGAAAGTCACCCCCCACCCCTTCTTACTTAATTGATTGAAAATGTCAACATCTTCCTCCACTAACACAAAAAGTTGCATCAGTGCTTTAATTACACCATGTTATTTTGCACATGTACATGGCAAGACCATGAAAGGAACAGTTCACTGCTCAAAATAAAAATTTGCGAAAAATTTACACTCAGGCCATCCAAGATGTAGATGTTTATTATAAACAAACTGTTTTCTCTTCACAAGATGTTAATTGATGGACTGGAGTTGTGAGGATTACTTGGATTATAGCAATGCTTTTATATCAGCTGTTTGGACTCTCATTTTGACGGCACCCATACACTACAGAGGATCTATTGGTGAGCAAGTGATGCAATGTTCAATTTTTATATATCTGTTTTGATGAAGAAACAAACTCATAAATGTTTTGGATGGCCTGAAAGAGAGTTAAATTTAAGCAAATGTTCTTTTTTGGCTGAACTATTCCTTTAAACACCATGTAAAGACTGTGGTTCATAAATGGTAATCACTCAGTTCAATGACATATTAAGTGCCATGATTAGTAATATTACTTGAGTACTTCTTGGTCCAGTCTGAGCGTGACAACTCAGCAGAACTTTAGTCAAAATGATGGCCATCGTGGTGCAATTTACACCTGCTGAATGCTACCAAATGGTTATTATGACAGGTTCTCCTGCAATATATGGCAACAATTTGCAGCATATCATGTGATTTATGGCTCTATAATTACAGCTGTGGCTTTAACCCAATTAAAAAACAGAAAATTTATACACCAATAAGACCGCATCAAAACGTGCAATACAATTTAACAGTGGTTAACACGGTCACAATAAAAGCACAGTAAAACAACAATTTCACTTTTTTGAGACAAACACAGAACAGAGCTTTAAAACACACACAAAATACTTTTTCAGAGAAGAGATATCAGTGTAATGAGGAACCCTATACAACCCTTCAGAGATAACAGAACTACTCCCCCGGGGAATGTCTATTGAGGATGCCGCATACCCTAAAGGTATTAGATATGCGCAGAAATTCACCCCCGTTTCAAATCCTCTTCCCTTGTTTAATTAAACATTCATTCATGAAGAGCTTTTCATATTCATTAGAGATCTGGCTGGTTATTAATTAAAATGGAAGCAAAATCTTCAAGATGATGCCTAGTGTTTCAGGTAATATGGTGAGGTTTTATTCTGTAAACATGAACACTGATGTTAGAAGCCAGAGGTTGCCCCATCCATTCTCCTTTGATAAGGACTAATCCTCAAAAGAGCAGAACAGGATGGCAGCTGATTCATTAAGACTGGAAAAATCTAACAGTGATGGAAAACAAGTGAAATCTGTTTACACTTCTCCAACTTAAACTAATTTATCTGTTCAATATGATCTAATGCGAATCTAAAAGCTTGGATATTACTGGCAGAAGATATGTGACATTACATTCAAGAAAACGTGATAAACTCACATAAAGCAACTTAACAGACATTATGGAATTATTACCAGCATACTGGCAGCAAACAAATGTGTCTAGATCCTCAAATAATGGGGACCTCAGTCTTAAATTCTCATTGAAGCTGTCCAATCGTGCTTTGCAACATGACTGGAGACAACCAGAGCATCTCAACCAAATTATATTGCCAGTAGCCCATGAGGAAACCAAACGCAACATCTGTCACGTAATGGCGTCCAAGGAGAACTCTAGAAAAACCAACAAAAGTGGCCCAGAGCAGGACGAGAACACGGAGTGGGGCCGCCAGCACAAGATGGGCCAAGAGAAAGCGGGCGCACATTGCAGCACGTGTGGCATGGCCTGATGGGAAGGAATAGCCGTCCACAGAGAACGTGGCAAACATGTCCATACGGTTATGGGCAGGACGTCGCCGTCGTACTACAGTTTTCATCACGCCGACCAGGACCAGGTCCAGAAACAAGGCTGAAAAATAAATTATGAAAATGTAAGTCAGGCAAACTTGCATCCAACCTAAATATTAAAGGGTTAGGCTAGTTCACCCCAAAATTTTAATTACCCCGCGATTTACAACAAATTTGCATACAACATTTTACGGTGAGATTACAACAAATTTGCATACGGTGAGTTTACGGTGAGATTACAATTTATAAAGTTTTAAATGTAGATATTTTTCTTACACAAATGCATCAATTCACTTCAGAAGACATTTATTAACACCCTGGAGCTGTGTGGAGCGCTTTTTATGATGGATGGACGTACTTTCTTTTGTTTAAAAATCTCAACTGCTATTCACTGCTATTATAGACATTTCTTGAATGCGGAAGTCATGTCTGACTCTTAACCGGAAGGATGCTTTGCATTTCCACTCTCCAGAGTTTCTAGTCAAATTAGCCTATATTCCGAGCTGATAATCTAATGTTATACCTATTAAAATGTTTAAAAGAAAGCATATGGCACCATAGCGCCATCACTTTATAGTGATGACAATGACCGTCATTTGTTAGTGCCTCACTACTCAAAGTTTAATGAGTGTGTATGACACAAAGCTGCCGATGTTAGCTACATTAAAAACAGATGGGCACTATTTGAGTGGGTTCCTATGGAGACCAGAACAGCAGAGCATCGGTAGTTAGAATTCGTTATGGTAGCACTCATTGTTCACTCAGGAAAAAGGTCTAAAAAGCTTGGAAGAGCCAGGACATTTTTGAATATAACTCAGATTGTATTCGTCCGAAAGAAGAAAGTCATACACATCTAGGATGGCTTGAGGAGGGTGAGTAAATCATGGGGTAATTTTCATTTTTGGGTGTAACTATCCCTTCAAGACCAGTTCACACTGCATCGACAGATGCAGACCTAGCCAAGAGTCATTAGATTGCAACCAGAAAACAAATGCAGATCAACGGCAACTGAAGTTGAAAGGAGTAATGCACTGATCTGACAAAACCTGATGAACATGTTTGTTAACATTTGTCTCCGTCTGTCACTCAATGTGACCTGGCCTTTATAGGAATGCCTTAATAAAATGTGTTTGTAGCTATGTCACATTTGCATTAAGCCCACCTAATAGCTGCTTTGGCCTGTCCTCAAAGAATAGTTGGGTAAGTGATTTTGCTAAGTTAAGGAGATGCTGCAAGGCCAAAAAGCATTGTATGAACCTCCAATACTAACTCTACAGTAAGTATATAATCCTGTTTACAGCTGCTCATGAACCTGTGGGAACAGAAACACGAAAAAATGTAATGCTCCTTACAATTATCAACACATATTCTAAGTGGCTGACCAATCACAACACTCTGGGCCAGCTGACCAGCCAGAGCAGACTGGGCTTTTCAGAAATGCGGGCTTTAAAGAGACCAAATGCATCTTTTAATAGAAACCAATTCATATAGCAAATGTGGGAATTGTGTTTCATAGGTTTACAGCCCAACTTGCAGTAGGTCTTGTTGATGGGAACAATTTCAACAATCATGGCCAACTACAACTGGTCACACAGAAGACATTTTCTACAGTGATGAGTGGAAAGGTCTTTTCAGAATACGTCATGATTGATTATAGCTGCCACAAGGCACTGTGATTACCAGGATTAATTAAATGTTTGATAAAAGATGTTAAATTGGGCGAAGAAGTTGTAACAAATCACCTCTGCAAACAGACCAAGCCTGGATTTCATTAACAAGCTGAATAGGCCATCCAGTTCAAAGTAGTTTTAGAAAATGTCAACATTAATGACTAGGATGTCAAAGCAACAGGGTGTCAGTGGAACGACATGCTGCTGTAGTGGGATTGAGTGAGTGAGTGATTATCACTTAATTTGTTCTCTGGAAATACTGCAGAGAATCATGATAAATATGTCTGGCTCTCTCTGCAGCAACAAACAAGAAGCCTATTGCATTTTAAACGGGTTGCCAATAAGCCACATCAATAATGGAGAGCTAAACTGAACGGCAACATGATTCACCTGCAGAAACACCAGGCACCGAAAACATCTGAATAAAAGAGGTCTAAAAGAAAAAGATGAGTGATGTGTCATAAGGAAGGTGGGAGGAGATGGGCTATGATATGCGTCTTGCATCATGGAAGAGAATGAGCCTGAAATGGAGCCAGAAAGAGTGGAGAAAATATATAAGAAATTCGAATATGAAGCCAGCCTATAAGATTGATATTAGCTGACTAAGCAAAAGGTCTGATGGAGAGATATGGACAGCAGTGTCAAAGCTCTAAAGAAATGGTCCAGGTTCAATAAAAGAAAGTTACAAAAATTGGGACCTAACCCTATTTCTTGACAGTTTCAGAGAATTAATAATAAGGTATGAGGTTTAAATTACTTGAAATTTTCTTTCAAGTTTTGTTTCAATAAAACATGATATACCTCAGGAGTGAATTCTGACACTGGTCTTTTTTTAAATTAAACCCAAGAGATTAACGGCTAAATTATTAAAAAATTTAAAAACATCATGCAGATACTATTCAGTTGCAATGCAAGTCTATGATGTAAGGCAGTGCAGCAAGAGTAAAGCCACAATACGTCACATGATTTTTGCTCACCAACATTTTCTCTGCAAAATTGTATCGATTTTTAACCTCTGTACGACCACGTAAATCCATTAACTTTCACATGATATGCACAAGATTGACAGTAAAGGACTGTTAACTGAAAAAAATTCACTTACAGGAATAACACACTTAACTCATAATATCCAGAAGTTCATCCATGTAGCACCAGTGCAGCACCATCCAAAAGGGCTATTTAGACTTTACAGCACATATAACACATTTCATAGAAGAATAAATAAAGGCCTTTTAACAAAAGCACCAGATTCCTACTTTTTAACATTAGGAATAACTTCCCATATTGACCTACACTGCAATAGCATCAATTCATTTCTGAGCTAAGCTTGATGCTGAGAGGTGTCTATATGGCAGGGGGTTCAATTTGGGTTCCTGCAGGCACTTACAGTAGGCTGCAAGAGAGTGCAAGGGGGTCGTGTAAATATAATAAATTAAAATAAAACATGCATTAAAAATTAAAAAGTACTAAGTAAAAAATGCATTAAAACAAAAATGATAAAATAAGCATGGACTTAAATGACTAAATACAAACTATTGATGTAAATAACTGCTAAAAGTACATAAAATGCATTTTGATTTACTTAATACATCTAATAGTACAGTACTATTTTCTACTGTAAGGTAATCAAAACTAAATATTATACAAATGTGACCCTGGTCCACAACACCAGTAGCACGGGCATATTTGTAGCATAAATCATAGTATGGGCAAGTATTTTTTTTGATAAATTTCCTACCGTTAATACATCAAAACGTAATTTATGATTAGTAATATGCATTGCTAACTTCATTTGGACAATTTTAAAGGTGATTTTCTTTGTTTGCACCCTCAGATCTCAGATATTCAAATAGGCCTAGTTGTATATCCGCCAAATATTGTCTATCCTACCATACGTCAACGGAAAGCTTATTTATTCAGCTTTCAGATGATGCATACAAATGTACCCTTATGACTGGTTTTATGGTCCAGGTTCACATATACATTTTTCACAGTAATAAATATATTACATTTAAGGATGGGGTGACTGCCTTGCATGAAGACGATCATATTTGTGAGTGAGGTGCATCTGAAAGACTCATTTTGAATCTGACCATTGCATTACCAAGCATCAGCTAAAGCGCATTACCCATGAGCAGGTTCAGCATGACTTCCTGACCGGCGGCGCTGTCGCTCTTGTACAGGCAGTACGCAGCACCGGCCAGCCACGGGATCCCGTGTCCGGAGATCTCGACAAGCTTCATGAGCGGCCGCATGCTGCCACAGGACGCGTCCTCACAGGCGCACACCCCGAGGCGCTTCGACAGCCACAGGTCGATGGCCAGCAGAGAGCTGAGCGCGATCCCAATAATGGACGGGTTCAGTTTCATACAGTCTTCCTCCGGTAACTGCTGCCCGCCGGTGGAGGAGGTGGACGAACCCGAGCCGCGTTGCCGGCTGGGGCTCTCGGAGGCACGGAGCCGGGCCGCGGTGGGATCAGAGCCCTGCCTCTGCAGCAGGTGCGGCGGGGGAGTCCGGTTCAGAGAGATGAACTCGTAGCGTCCGTTTCCACCGGCACACGGAACACTGCCGCTGCGCTGCTCCGCGCTTTAGGAGAAGGCATTTTACTTCACTAATGCGAAGACAGGCTAGTCCGATATAACTGGAACGTCTTCTGTGTTATACTACTGCTTTTGGATCTGTCTTTGTCAAGTCATAGTTGTACAGGTGTTAACAGAGAACTGGTATTACTGGACTACCGTGCATCGCCATCTTTAAAATGCAGCTAACGTTATCTGCGCAATGCACACTGGGGAAAAAATGTGTTCTTCAACCATGTGACTACATTACAAAATGAGTTAACATAGTAATTATACGTTAAATAATAGTTAAGTACTATAATACAAAAGTGGATTAAAAACAGTACAAAAACGGATCATAGGTTTCAGATTTCTTTGAATAAAATATATACATATTGTTCTACATCAGATCGCTCATTCATGAAATGCAAGTAGTTTAAATACAGATCACTGCATAATTTGTTGCATATTTGTGTTTTAGGATGAGTCTTATGTGCTTTGCCTGACATACGATATTAGAATACATTTTAGTTATTAAAAATACAAACAAAAAGTATGAACTGCATGGCGAATTTCAAAATTATTATAATAAACGCATGGTAAAAATCTACATAAAAAAGGAAAAGAAAGGAGCTGTCTGATATTTTAACTAAACTATATATATATATATCTTTAAGGTTAATTCATATGTGATAACATGATACAATATTGAATAAAGCAGAAAACACATAATTGCATTTTTAACAATCTTTTGATAATAAAGTCTTGCATAAAAATGCAGTCACGTCTTATCTGCTCAACGCAATATTTTATTTATGATGCAGAAACGATAAACAAAGCTCCTCTTAATCGTTGAACTGTGACGTGCCAGCGTTTCGTCCAATCATAAGCATCGCCCCGCCCACTTCTGTCTTCCTGATACATATAAACCTCCATTCCGTGGTTACACGTGCTGTCTGTAGCACAGGTCCAAAGGAAAACAGTCATGCCTGGTATTCTGTTGGGAGACGTGCTCCCTAATTTTGAAGCAGAGACTACAATCGGCAAGATAAAGTTTCATGAATTCTTGGGAAATTCGTAAGTAACTAATATAGATACATTTTGTTTCTGAGCGAGCAGGGCCTAATCGGACACGGTCTATCTGGGTTTATTGTGGTTTGACACTTCCGCATGATCAATATGTGGCTGATGTGCGACATAAACATGACACGATACCTTACCAATATAACTGGTTGTGATGTGGCATATAGCGGCTTACATACGTCTTTCTCTGTCGATCGTTAGACTTGAACGGAATACACCCATTGAATAATTTTAGTAGCAATAGTTTAATCTAAAAAAATAAATACTATTTCTTATTTTTTTGTGGCAGAGTTGGCTTCAAAAAGAGTCTGAAAGACTAAGTTTAAGCCGTGAGAAATGTGCAGTCAGTCAGAAGCTTTAGGAATCTATTATTGTGCAAACCCTGGTTTTATTGCATGGTATGACATTGCTGCATATGTATGCACTCCGAGTAACAGCACAAACAAACTGTTGTATAATTCATAACTAGTCTATTTTGCAAATGTAACTATTTAGAAAAGGGTTAACTTCAAATTTAAGTTAGTTTTATTTGTGTAGCGTAATACAGTTTAAAAGCCACTTTACAGAAACTCATTATTTTTATGTTTATAATATCTTTGTGTATTCTTTGTTGCATCTAAAACTGCAATAAAACCGTAGACTAAAACTGTGCAATAATATAGCTAACATTTTGTGACTCTGTAAACAATTGGACCAAAACTTTTGCTATATATTATTTATTGCTTTGCCTAGTACTATATGAATGCGTGCCATTTTGGATGTACTATATATATATATATATATATATATATATTAGAGGTGGGCATAGATTAATTTTTTTAATCTAGATTAATTTTGGAATTAATCTAGATTAATCTAGATTAAAATGGCTCATTTGAATTCTGCCGAAGGCGTTCAGAATATGTGTGCTACCCAAATAATGACTAAAAGTAAGTCTTTGAGAACGGGTTTCTCAAGCCAGGTGGCGCATTAGACCAGGGGCTCATCTCCTGTTTCCAAAATGCATCACAAACTTTAATCTCTTCCCGTCCCAATCCCACGAAAAAACTGGAGGAAAATCCCGTTCCACTCCCGGAAGAATGACTCCCATTCCCTCCCACTCCCGTGTTGTTGTTTTTGTTTTTTCGATAACTGTCAATTACAGTAAAAATATAGTACAGATCACAGCGTGGCCACCTTATTAGTTGAATAAAAACCCAAAATTTCGTTTTTTGTTATTATATTGAACTGAAAGCCATCTTATGCACAGTGTTGCACAGATGAAATTTCATGTAAATCATCCATGCTAACACACACGTCTTCTATTTTTATTTTTTAGACATTTCACTCTCTATAGATATATTTTTCAAAGACGGAGTTTCTAAGTTTCTCGCTCAAATTCACATGAGACCTAAAGCGCATCCTGTTTGCTTAAAAGCGCAACGTTTCGTTGTTATTCTGAGTGCACACAAATAAACGTAGAGTCTTTACAGATTCGAAAGATGTATTAGGCTACTTTTATCTGTATGACCAAAAATTATGGAGATTTTAAGAGCAAGTGAGCTCACCGGAGCCTGTCCTGCAGCAAACGCGCTTCCACTCTCCACACAAACACTTAAATAGCGCACATTTCTCTAGGTTAACATCATATTGAGCGGCCATGTAAAGTTGCTACTACATACATCTGTCAGATGAAAAGCCATATTTGAGGTTGATGAATGATAGGTGAGCGTTTGGATGTCCTGCCCGATTGTATTACCACATAGACCAGCCGTTAACAATCTGTCCATCACGGACTGCGAGCCTCTAGTTCGAAGACTCGTTCTCGCCCCCTACAGTGCAATTCGGCTAGGTATACATCCGCGCTAAAATATCAGGGTGAAAGTCATCATAGCTTGCGTAGTATAGACCCAGCTCCCAACCCAACTTTGAGAATAGATTAACGGCGATATTTTTTTTTAATCGCCCGATAAGAGTCTCACGTTAACGCAGCACGTTAACGCCGATAACGGCCCACCACTAATATATATATATATATACACACACACATACACAGCTTTAAATATATTTCTGGGTATTGATATTTATATATATATATATATACACAGCTTTAAATATATTTCTGGGTATTGATATTTATATATATTTTTTTTACATTTTGCTGTATAGTGTATATGCATAAATTTGCATGTATGGAATATAATGTTTCCAGTTGTGTATAAATGGTATAACCCGTTTAGAATTGAAAAATACATGAAAGCAGTATAAGTTGTGCATTTACAGGGTCATCTTTTCATAGCAGAGTGCAAAGGTTTTGTTAAGCAAGTTGAGTTCAACGAACTAAGCTTAAAAAAAGTAGCATTTTTAATATTGAGGTTGTGTAACTGTCCTCATTTGTCCCTAAAAGAATGCCTGGCCGTGGTCCCCATTTCAAGCCAAACACCCTCCACAGTGTGTCTAGGAGTTTCTTCCCATGGGAGGAAAAGCGGAAGATGC
Source organism: Oxygymnocypris stewartii (assembly GCA_003573665.1). Classification (NCBI taxonomy): domain Eukaryota; kingdom Metazoa; phylum Chordata; class Actinopteri; order Cypriniformes; family Cyprinidae; genus Oxygymnocypris; species Oxygymnocypris stewartii. The sequence continues at coordinate 142,894 of QVTF01012824.1, forward strand.
TGAAATTGAAGCATGTAGCAGATGTTGGGATGAATAAGAGGGTGTTTAGCAACCCTTCATTCTGCATTTCCCAACTGTGTAAAAACACAAGTTTCTCAAAATCTTCCTGTTTTTGACAATTTTAAAGCATCACCTCTAAACTTGTCTCCCAGTTTACAGTGTGAACTTAAAATGTTGGGGAAAGCACTTGAATTTTCTTTCATTGTGGTGATCATGTGACAAAGAGTTTGGCGTTGTTTCTTTGACTGCAGTCAAAACAGCTGTTGGCCTTTGAATAAGAAGTGCTGCTCTGTGCATTTCTACGAAACAATACCGAAACTCTTTTGGGCGGAATGGAGATAATGCTCAATTTATCAAGCTAATGGGAGAGTCCCAGAACTTCCCAGATAGATAAAAATACTGTTTTCAGACGTGCTCAAATTCATGTCGCCAGGCTGTGAATGATTATTTTCCTTATAACTTGAAAAACATGTGACATGGTTACATAATTGTCTCTACACCCAGATGGCTTCCCGACACTACTGTTTTATAATGGCTCAACTTGCCACTTGTTACTTTTTATCTAGTACAAAAACAAGCATGACTTTGTAATCCATAACCATCCGAATCTGCTATTATCTATTGCTCTTTCCATTTAAATGGGTAATTTACTGCTGGCAAGAATCTGCTTTTAACTGGTGGTGCTACAGTATATTGCTAGAAAGAAAAAGGGCTTTGCTGTTCCTTTTTGCCTAAAAGGTAGAAAGAATTGAATGCTTGTAACACTGCGCTTGATCCAACTGTTTGAGGTGTGAAGTCCTGGAGCTATCCATTTATATGTAATTTGTTTTTTTCCCCTCTTTAGATGGGGTATCTTGTTCTCACACCCACGTGACTTCACTCCAGTATGCACGACTGAGCTAGCCCATGCTGCGAAGCTTCATGATGAGTTTAAGAAACGTGACGTGAAGATGATCGCACTGTCCATTGACAGCGTGGAGGACCACCGCAAATGGAGTGAGGTCTGCAGATATTACACTTGCATCCTACAAAATAAATATTGAACTCCTGACACATTGTGTAAATCAATTTTTTATCTAAATGTTATTAAAATACTATTAAATGTATAATATTTGGTCCTATATCTGTTGCAGAAATTGCATACTATAATATTTGTATTGCTTCAGTAACCTAAATCCCATATACTACAGTTGAAAATGTTGGTGTTTAATTTATTTTTTTTAAATAAAGGAAATTCCTAGTTTTATTCACCAAGGATGCATGACATTGAGCAGAAGTGATAGTAAAGGCATTCATATTATTTCAAAAGTTTTCTTTTGAACCTTTTCTTCAAAGAATCCTGAATTAAACCGCACTTGTTCAATGGTCGTTTAAATGCTTTGTGCATATTAGGGATGGGCATTTTAAGCAAAAGTAATATTCGATAATCGCTGGGTATTATTCGATTACTATTCGAAAATCGCACCCCTCCCGTGCATGCACCCGCCCAACCACGCACACACACACACACACACACACACGCACACACACAGAGTGAGAGGGGGAGAGAGACCATCCAGGCTTTCAATCTGTATGATAACAAACTGTTTAATTAATTAGAGAATAGTCTCTTAACCCAAGAAAATTAATGGTTGTAAAGTATGATTGCTGAAACATATTTTCACCAAAATATGAAATATTTTGAAATACATATTTTCACCAAAATATGAAATACAAAATATTTTCATATTAATATAACTTAACCTAATGACGGCATTTATTAACAGAACAGTCCGCCGATTATCAACTGCTCATAAAGCTAGGACATTTCTATTTTAAAAAAGAACATGAACTTTCATATTATTAAAAAGAAAATCTTAAATTTCATTAATGCATCAATGAATATTAGGCGTAAAACATATTGCGTGCTAAACAGAATGTCATTCTTAAAACATTACGCGCTAAAACAATTTCTGAACCACCTGAATGACGGCACTTGTTATGTGAACATTAATTTTAACGTCTGTCTTCATAACAATAACCTATTTCATATATATATATATATATATATATATATATATATATATATATATATATATATATTAAATTAACATGTTCACATGCTCGGGAAGAAGACGGGATTGTTGTTCACAATTAGTTCGGTGAACTTTGAATTGAAACAAGGGAACGAATATAGAGTGAATGAAGCGGCATTTAACACACAGAGCCGTAGTTCACTGACAAGCTACGCGATCTCACGTTCACTATCACACGCGATTCATCTGCGATTCTGAGCGCGAATTGCATATGTAACGGATGTATGCCAGTAAGGGCTGTGTGTGTAAAACTTCGCTCCAATGACCTCAAAAAGAGGCGCTCTGGCGACTGACGCTAGGGGCTGTAGCCTTTGGCGTTCCTTGTTAGAACGCCCGCCTCCCGTGCCGGCGTCCCGGGTTCGCGACCCGCTCGGTGAGTTGGTGCGGACCCGGGAGGGGGTGTTACACATGGTGATGAAAACAGGTGATGGAGATTTACGGCTAATCACAGAACCGTCTTTACTGACGAGATGCGCATGACTATCGCATGCAATATATCGTGCAACCCTAGTTCACATGCTCGGGAAAAAGACTTGAGTGCAATCTGCTCACAATTAGTCCGGGGAACTTTTAATTGAAACGAGGGAATAATATAGAGCCCTGCAGCTTCTCAGAATTCTCCGCCTGAGTCCGACCAGAGCCCGTGTCTCTCTCTCTCTCTCTCCTCTCCGTTACAAAGCTGCTGTCGCAGCCATTTAAATAGTTCAGTTTTGGTTTTTAATAGCAAATTGGTCATTATTTAGTTTCCTTTCTTTATTAATTTAGAAATAGGATTGGAACATTTTATTTTTGTTAAATTCAAGTTTTAGTTTTTTTAAATACCAAGCGGCCAGCGCAAGTTTGATCGGTTTATTCTTCTCAAATAAATAACTAAATAAATAAGATTAACGTCATAATATTTTAAGAATAAAGTCAAAATTCCGATCATAAAATCATGTTACATTGCCTGAAGTTAAAGTTAAAATTACACCTGTATACTCTGCCAAAAAAATAAAAAAATAAGTGTGGCATCCAGCCTGTCATTCCTCACATTTAACACGAAAAACAACACAAATATTTTGCATATAAATATTTATGTTATCAACCAGTGGAATATTACATTATTCTTTCAACAAAAAACTAATAATTTGAATGCAGGGAGCTCGTCACGGCTTCATTAGTGGGAAACAGCACGTGAAGGCGGCAGAGAAGCACTCTCGTGCATCGTTTTGTTAACGTTGGTTTATTATTTTGAGTTTGTTCGGGATGCTGTAGCAAACGGCCCTCTCACAATATATTGCTTAACAGGTCTATTATTCACGCAATCAGGCTGCACGTATCAGAAGTTCCGTTCTCAGGCGTGGTTAGTGTTCACACTATGTGTGGCGTGCCCGAGTGCCGACAGTGCACTTTGTGTGCAAGCACTGAACAGAAGATGCTCTAAAATAAAACAAGCAAATATCCTGTTGATCGGTGCATCTGTACTCCAGTATATCAATTCAATATAGATTAATTATTGCTAAAGTTACTTGCCAAGAGGGGAAGTTTGACATACTTTATGTATTTGCCCGTTCAGGCGGCTCGCGCTGTTTACACAGAACACAACGCATGTACTGAAAGGAGTTGTCTTCCGCGCCCAAATCCTTTTTAATCGCTTACATTTTTAAACAAACAAGGCTTAAATACGCATGCAAATGATACAATTTCGTGACGATGCTGCAGTGGCCCAATCTGGGAAGTGACAAATCCGAGCGTCCTTCACGCCATCGGACCGTCTTTATTGTCAAGCCCTGGTACACCTTTAGAAAATAAATCGCACAAGCTAATCGATATTCTATAATTAAATTTACTAATCGAATATTCGAATATCGTGACCCATCCCTAGTTGGTATTCTTTTTAAATCTAGATTAAAGACATCTCTTTAGCCAAGCATTCATATAATGCATCTCACAATCTTGTACTGCCAGTCTATCTGAACAAATGATTAACATCCCGTGGTAGCTAGGAATTAAACAAGCTTCAGTCTGGATCCAACCCTTAAACGATCTGAGATGACCGAACACCTGAGAAGAGACGATGACAACCCCTCGGAGAACCTCAGAGGAAGCCAACCATCAGCGATTATACTGACTTAACCAAAGTCAGCCATAAATGGAGGATTAGCACCTGGAGACAACCTCTACAGCCCTGACCGTCAGCGGAGTCTAGGACACATAGATGAGCCCCAGAGACAGATCTCCAGTAAGGAACTCGTCACCTAGACATCCATCGGGGAAAGACCCCTGGAACCAGTGGACCACTTACACACTGACTTTGCTGCATTTAGAACAAACTACTGATTCGTCTGGCCGGAGGGGAACCGGCCCCCCGACTGAGCCTGGTTTCTCCCAAGGTTTTTTCTCCATTCTGTCACCAATGGAGTTTTCGTTCCTTGCCGCTGTCGCCTCTGGCTTGCTTAGTTGGGGACACTTCATTTCCAGCACAATCATCGACTTGATTGCACAGATATTATTTAAACTGAACTAAGCTGGACAATGACATTACTAAATTCAATAATGAAATGCATTCAGCTGATAATTGAGTGTTAAATCCTGTCATTTTACATTGACACAATTTGTCTATTTTTTATATTGTGCAGTGCTTTGTTACAATTTGTATTGTTAAAAGCGCTATATAAATAAAGGTGACTTGACTTTTAGAAAAAACATGCAAGTCCTATCAGCGACAGCCAGTTTAGTTTTACTTTTCGTTTTTTAAAAGCTTGTTATCTTTGCTGTTTCTCACGTTATCCTATGGAGACTTTACTTAATTTTTGTTAATATTATTCATTTGATTCCTCTCAGTTTGCTAAACATTCTGTAATTTATTAGTCGGTATTATAATACAGCATGTGATGTGTTCTATGCCATTCCTTGTCTTATTCGTTTTTTGTTAATAAATGTTAGGAAAGACAGTTTGTCATTGCAGCCTACTATTTTCTTGGAGTTGTGCTTTTTAATTAAGAATAACAATGAATCCATCTTTTGTTTTAGTCTTAAAAAGTGAAAGGTGTATAGATATAATATTTTCTTGTAAAACGTGACCCCAAGATCGAGCATTTGAAAGTGAAGTGAAAGTGCAAAAAAAAAAGGAATTTCTGTTCACAAACTTTAAATCACAAATAAAACTGATGAAAAAGAACGGATTGAATATTGAACACTTTCGTTACCATATAACTATAAACTATGATAAAAGTTCATCAGCATGCATTGATTAATCAAATGTTTTATGTGTAAAAAAGAAATGCGACCAAATTATGTGCTAGTGCGACCAACTGAGAAAGTTAGTCGCAAAAGTGCGACCAGTGGGAAAAATGAGTTATGCTAACAACAATAAAGACATTTGACATTAAAACAGCGACATCTGCTGACGCACACCATGCTGCGCTGTCACGGGAACAGCCCAGCTGAAGATTAGGAAATTAGATCGCTCCATTTGCCAAGTGCATTCCAAACGACTAATGATATGCCCTGCTCACTCCAAAGTCCCCACTCCAAGGGGATAGGGATGATCACTTCCATTTGGAACTTGCCTGTGAACCATTCGATACACGATTCACGTACCATTACACCCCTAATTAGTATGTGGCAACAAATTAATAAAACAAAAGCTTTCAGTTTGTAATTATAATGTCTATTGTTTAACTAAGCAATACCTTTTATTTCTTTTAAGAGCAGGACACTGGTGGGCAAGTCATTTAAATGGCGTATGGCAGTCCACCACGTAATACTGATAATACCCACTATCATGGGAAGCCTACAACTAGGCTTGCCGCGATAGACGGTGATGACGGTTATACCGGTGTTAAGCCGCAACACCGTTACGTCACTTGCCCACCATGGCACCGTCCCTCACCGTCGTTTAGATTTTTTTTTTATAGTAATAAAAATAATTGTTCAGTTAGAGGACACTACAATTAAAACTGAATGCTGCTGCTTAATGCAGCGCACTGAACGAACGATTTCAGATTTCTTGTGCCACGGGATTAATTTCCAGAATACAATGCGGTAACGGTTGGTAACTCTGGTGTAATTTGAACGGGAGCGGGCGGTCTAACAATATCCTGTTCCCGACGTCCTTTCAGAACAGCATATCTGCGTTATCCGTTATGCACGCGCTGCACGTACGAACCAGCGCTTCGTTTTATTTGCGGGGTCTGAGCACAGCATGTCAACTATGCTCAGAGCAGTCTAGCAGATATAATATACAGCTCTCAAACAGAACAGTCAGGTTGTGATGAGTGACAGCAGAATAAAGATAGAGTCTGAATGAGATGTCCTTGAAGGAAGTTCAACTCCTCTTTCTTTTTTTGTATTATGCTTATTCTATCATTTTAAATGACAGACTGTCTAATTTATTTATTTTTTCTCTGCTGCACTTTTCACTGTGTTAAAATTAATTTAGTGTTTTGACAAGACTAATAAAATAGCTATTAGGCTAAACCTACATTTTTTTCCTATTGTGTTGTAGGCTGAATGTTAGCCTAAACTAATTATATCCTGACAAAACTAATAAAAATAAGGATTACAATTTTTATATAACTTTTTTTTCTCTCTGTGGCACTTTATTCCGTGTTGGCAGCAAAATGTTATTGACATTTTTCTGTAAATAAATTAAAGACTCTTGACAAGATGAAATAAAATGTTGTGCAGACTACACTTTTATTTGTTAGCCTATCTCTCTGTCTTTCGTCAGAAATGTGAACAAACAGTGAATATATCGCGGGAGCGGGTGGGTGCGGAATAAAACCTAAAATAGTCCCGCGCAGACCTCTACATCACAGATCAGATTTCATTTATCATGTGAAGAGAGATGACTGACAAGAAGAGTGAGGTGACACAGACAAGACAATGCGGAAGAGTTTCTAAACGAAATGTAAAAGCGCCCGTTTTAAGCCTGTTGACTTCTGAGTCTGACATTAATCTAATTCAAGGAGAAAACTCACCGAGATCTACCAAGTGAAAAGTAAATAAATGATCAAATACGCATTAAATAAATAATTAAAAAGGCTTGTTGTGATGTATCTTTATGTTGCATTAATTTAATAATAATAAATAAAATAGTGTTTTATTATGATTCACTATTCACGACGCCATCAGTAGTTCCTCTGTAACATAATGCACATAAACACCACTGATCCTCACAAACGTGTCCAACACACGCGAGCATCCGGTATAAAACACTTGCTGTATTCAAGCAGAAATACGATGTTGGAGTGATCGAGAGCGCACATACACGGTTCGTTTGCGCATCATTTATAACGGACATAACGCGTGCCTAATGCACAATCCTGTATGTCACTGTAATCATCTTTACCCTGATTACAATAGTCGTCCATCAAAACATGTGGCTACTAGTGTGACACTGGCTTCTTTTATCCAGCCGAGAGCTGTAGTTTGTGTATCATATACTCATAAAGTGGTTTTGAGCCGCTATTCCGTCTGTATTACACACGATGAGAAACATGTGCTGCTCCGAAACACAGAATACGTAGAGAGGTGGTACTGTTATTTATTTATGTATAGGCTATATATTTTTTTTACATGACTTTACAGGCGAGTCATAATAGTGAATATATAATATTGTAGTTTTATCTCTCTCCCCCTGGTTGAGAAACACTGACCTAAAGCGCGATCTTCCAGCATTGCCTTCATGATCGATCTAAGTGATGTTTTATTTTATTTAAACAGTGCTTGATGCAGAATTGCCGTTGATATTAGTCAAAGTAAAACGCACACAGCGCTTACAGGGTATTGTAAGCCCCCACCCCCACAGTGATACCGTTATAACCGGTGTGACATCAGGACGATTAACCGGTGGGAAAATTTCCTCACCATCACAACCCTACCTACAACGTACATTCTTTACAACCCAACCCTTCTGTAAACCATGAATAAAAAAAATTCAACAAAAAACCATCCAACTGTCACTCTCACCTGCCCAACCCTCATCAGCATCAGTGTCCAGATTGTCTAGCTCTTTTAGTTCAGTGGCACTAACAATTGATGGCCGGTCTGGATCCTGCAGCCATGACTGGGAGGGAGACTGGGTAGGTCTTCCACCAGGCCGTGGACCCCTAAGCGGAGAAAAGAGGAATGTGAAAAAAGCTAGAATTCACAAAGCTTCTAATGTCCTGGAAGTATTCCAAAATACCAGTTTGCTTGTCTTGATCAATAAAATTTCACTTTAATCTGCTTCCACTTTTAACCCTTCAGAAAAATAACTAGTTAGAACTGTAACTTCAACTTTAGAAAGCACCGTCTAGCGTAAAAACTTCAGATTCATCAAAATAAATTATTTATGGAAACTAAAAGAAAGGACTAAGTAACACTGTCTTTCAACCTTAGCTTCTAGACCTTAAGCCATTTAAGTTCAGACCTTATGGGATCACTTACTTAGACATCTCCTGTTGTCCAGGGTACCTAACGCTGCCTTGTGCAGGAGGAAAGGGCCCTCGAGGGTAAGCACCGAACATCTGAAAAGATAAAGTACACATTAAAATAGCACTGCCAAATAGCGTTGTGCCGATAGAATTGTGTATCGATGATAGTCAGAGATATCGACGATAGCAAATGTCTTTGTCGATAGTCAAGACGATATTATGCTCATTCTCCTATTAATGTATAAAACTATTATTATTAGGCGACCTATTATTATTGGGCTATCAAATTGCCCCGCTATTTCACCTCAGCGCCGCACTTCATACACACACGCAAATGAGGATTAAGACCAAAGTATACTTCGGCCGTCCACATACATGCATCGTCCGCATTAGGTCACTTTCATCATAAAGACGGCTTATGGACAGCAGCGCATCCCGTCCGCGTGCAGGCAATTTGAGACCATGCAGATGGCCCTTCAGCACTCCTCTGCCGCTGAGTATACTTTGAAAGCTGCAAGACGGAATGGAACGCGGAAAGTGAAGTATAAAAACGGACTCTAAAACTAAGCCAACTTCAACTTGCAGTTCAATTGAACTGCAGAGTGACAATCTTTATTTACAAATTAGGACAAGAATGCAAAAGAGACATTGTTTAGACATCGTCTTAATAAACAGCTTCGAGCTATGAATGAACTTGACGAAAGAGCACCGGCAGCATTTTGTTTTCTTTACAGCACATCAATAAAAAACATTGATGTATATTCTTCAGCGTTATAATAAAATATATGCAGTTAACAAGTTATTAGTCTAAAACAGATCTCGCCAAGGGGCGCGCGGTCCAGAGTGCTGTAGTATGACAGATATAGCCTTTCAGTTTAATTTAAGTTTACGCCAAAAATATGAACTTACCTGAAAATACTTCTATCTTTAACGTGTACATTTATGTGCAATATTTAGTGTTAAACTGTTGCTCTTTAAAATGAATCTACTTTTGATTTTCACCTTGACTGATTTTTAGACTGATAACTTCCACGCTGATGCGGCAAACTTGTCAGAGTAGGACTTGCGGCCCTAAAACCGATATATGACTGCTGTATCCGAATATGAACTAGCTATTTTAAATATTTTTATATTTAACATGTTAGTTTTTCAGTATGTTTGAAAATATATTCTTTTGGTTACTGGTAATTCCAGGCTCTCTCTCACACACACGCGCACAGTTTAAAATCACCAAATGGTTATGAAATAGCCTATGACAAGAGTCTCTCGCTTGCCCCCACCCATGCTTGATAATATCGTGTATCGGCGATCTCACAGGCTGGGGATAGGATGATATGAAAAATGACCATATCGCCCAACACGACTGCCAAATACAATTCACAAAATCAGTACCAAATAAAACAATACATAGCAGGATGTCTCATTTCAGAAGGCAGATTAAATTACAAAAAGGCTAAATCACTCACATATGGTGGCATCATGCTCCTGAACTGAGCAGCATGGAACTGAGATGACATTCCTCTTGCCGTTTGCTGGCCACCATTAAGTTTATGCTGAGGGGCAGTAGGTGGGAGCCTGTCTCTGGCATCTCTCTTTTCTCTACCCTCCCCAGCAGAGGGTTTCCCTGCCTCATCGGAGTCCCCAGAGGGAGATGGTGTGCCTCGACCCACGCCTAACTCCTCAGAGGGCTTACCATCGGTCTCTGAGGGGCCGGGAGCAATGTTTAAGTTCCTGCCTCCACCTTCCCGCCAGCTACCGACATCTGAGTGGTAATGGAGATGAAAGGCCAGAGTGAGGGTGATAATTATATTTAAGAACTCTCATGAAGAAATTGCTGAATATCTTTTTTCCCCCCCACACAGTTGCAACAAATAGGTTACACAAAGCTCATAAGAAAAGGTAAAGGATGATGGTCATACTCTGAGGCCTGAGGCTGGGGCCCGGCCCATAGGGTTCATCTTCCTGATCGCCTGATTTCTCCGCTTCACCCACAGACTTGGAAACTCATGATGGAACTGACTGCTCATTTGAGGAGCTCCTGTAGACACAGTGACATTTAAGCACTTGACTTCAGCAGTTCAAAATTCGTGATAATTAAGATAAATCTGCAGCTTAAATTTGTTTTGATAAGGATTTACGGTTCACCGAGTAGCATTTAGAGAGTGAACAACGAAAAGGTTTACAGAGGAAATGGCTTACCGTCCACCTGCCCAGACTGTTTGTTGTTGGCCCAGGAGCGGCTAACTCCCAGAGGGGCATCAGAGGTCTGGGGCACAGTTGGCTTTGGCGGAGGGGTCTCTTGTTGCCTACAATCATTTAAATAAATAAATAAATAAAAAGTGGCAGTGGAACCTAATGATTGCAAAACACACAGGACGATTCAAAAGAGTATGTCCGGAAAATCCAAAACTGATCTTTCAATAGTAACTACACCATTTGAGAGGGTGGAGTTTTACCGTTCTTCTCCTGGTTGATCTTGTCTGGAGGCCCATCCGCTGCCATCCTTGGGTACGATGCTAACGTTGGGATCATTGCCTTTGTTCTCAGCTTTTAGGCTGGGCAGGTTAGCCGGGGGGGGCATGCGTCGACTGGCCGCAACTTTGCCCAAACTTTGGAGCCCATGTCTGGCAGCAACTAAGTAGAAGAAAAGAAAGACATTTCAGTTTTCTGACCAAAAGTCATTTATATTTAGTCATTTAGCGGTAGGGCTGGGCGATATATTGAATATTAGCGAATATATTGCAATAATTATGACGACGATGTCAAATTTGAAAATATCGAAGATTTCAAATTCAAGCATAATTCCCAAAATAACTCGCTGAACGTCCAATATTCCCAGGGATTGTAGGAATTTCACTTATAATATTTTTAATTTGTTCTACCAGTTTTCCCAATGGCACTTTTCCACTGCATGGTACGGCTCGGTACGGTTCACTTTTGGGGGGTTTTCCACTGGGTACTGTACTCGGTACCTGGTTATTTTTTAGTACCACCTTGGCCGAGGTTCCAAGCGATCCTTACCGTTACCAAAACGTGACGTGTAAACTCTGCTGATCACTGATTGGCCGGAGAGAATCGTCATTACTGCGTCAATGAACTTGCGACATGAGACCCATAGACCCGCTAGATTTAAATCTGCACAGCCAGCGAAGGATCGGACGCAACTTTTGTTTGAACAAACGCACCTTTTTGTATAAACCAAAAAATGTCTGTTTCGATCTCTATTGAGGAAGTACAGACGTTCCTCTCGTTGATAGCCGAGGAGCGGATCCAGTGAGAGCTTGATGGCGCGACGCCGAAGGAAAAAGCCTTATGTATATACTTTTGAACTTGCTATATTTTCGGAGTATTTCTTCTGTTTATATTTTTACCTTTGTATGTGTTTTGCTTCAATTAAAAACAATCTGATCGAATAAGTGTACCTCCAGACTATATTAAAAATATTATTGTATTATTGTATGAGCACGTAATGAACCTCTTGAAAAAGACAAATTATTAATGCCACGAATATAAAAACCACATAAATAAAAAAAAACAAGGGATACATTGTAAATTTTGAAATATTCTAAAGTTTATTGATAATTCACTTTACAGAACACGCTATATGAATAGTTAACTAATCAAGTAATGCAGCACACCTGCACGAACATCCCTGCCCTCCTCCTCTACAGCCTGTGGCACTGCCTCCACAGTCTCTGCTGCTGGGGGTAAATCCCAAGCGTTCTCATAGACCTCTCCATTGTTGTTAAAAACATCAACATGCCGAGAATGAAGCACACTATTCCGTCTCCTTTGTTGTGAGTTTGTGGCGTGTTTACGATGATGTCACGGCAGTAGAGGCGGCGCAATTATAACGACGCGTGAATAATCCCGCCCACTCTATAACGGTACTAAACTGCAGTGGAAACGCAAACCGACCCGAACTGAGCCGTACCGAACCGTACCATGCAGTGGAAAAGCGCCGTAATATAGACGGAGAGAGTGCATAAGTCTTTGGTTATATTGTGAGAGAGTGAGAGTGTGAGTGTGTGAGAGAGAGAGTGAGTGAGTGAATGTGTGAGAGAGAGAACCCGTTTTTCTATCCTGGTGGGGACTTAAACCTGAATACACACAGACTCATGGTGTTTGTCCGTGCTGCTGAGAGGTTTGCTATTGTAGCTCTGTGTAGCTTCACTTCTCTGTTTGAATATCTATCTTACCTTCACTCTCTGTTGTTTTAGTAAAATATAACTTAACTCTCACCATATCTCTGATATTATCTATCAAACTAATCTGACTAATTTGATCGTTCGCTTTTCATCTAAAACCGCGAGTGCATGGCGTTAGCATTTGTTAGCTCGTCATTTGTTTCTATTCGTGTTTTTTTCTGTTTCATTCCTCTCGCTCTGTTTTTTCAAGAGTTCATCAAACAACGGTGGTAAGTGATAAGTTAAGTCTGTATCATTCATCAATCATGGTGAGTAATGGCTTCTTCTCCTGCTATTGTTCTTTGCACTGTCTGCCACATGTACAGTTCTATCTGTCTCTGTCAGCAGCGAGGGATTCACATGTGATACATGCAGGGAATACTTATGCTCACATCAATGAGTGGGATGAACTCTAAAAGTGCTGTTCTTTTTATTTGGTAAAACATGTACGTGTTGGAACGGCTAATAATAAAATGTGACATTCTGTAGTTATGTCTCATATTCATCATTTAATCATGTGCTAATGTCTTGACTCCACAACCAACAGAGCAATTTTGCCTTTACTGTTCCAAAACTTATGGAGGGCACTGTATATAATGAATCAGTACACTAGATGAGGTAAAATAAACCATGTATGAGTCCACATTCTATTGATTTGTGCTCATGGTGGGCAATCATCCATAAGGCACTTTACCCCAAATTTGCTAAATTAGTGTTCCAACAATTAGCTCTCCATCTGAGAAGGTTTTTAAGTGCCTGCGGAAACATAGTATCATGCCACAGATCTTCTCTTAAACCAGACAGTTGACAGATTTGTGTTCATACCTAAACACTTGTACTTATCCCAGTTTATTTCCCCCAGTTGCACAGTGTAAATTGTCAATTGCATGCACTAAAAAAGTTTGCATTACCTACATGTGTACATTCAATAAAAAGCTATGAGAATTTGGTCTAGATATTTTTTTTTTAATGCTTGAATTTGCACTAAACATTTTGTATTTACTTTGTAACAATAGCTGTTCTAGATAAATCGTATTTTTTTTTTTGGGGGGGGGGGGGATATTTAAAAGCAAATGCAAACATAGATATATATCGAATATTGTAAAATTTTTGAAAATATCGAGATAAAAAAATTTGATATATCACGCAGCCCTATTTAGCAGACGCTTTTCCCCCCCAAAGCGACTTACAAATGACAACAATAAAAGCAATCAAAATCAACAAAATAGCAATGATAAGCAATAAAATGAACATCATTTGTACAGGAATATTGCTAATATGAGCAGTAATCTTACAACAAATGTTCTTTGGGCAGTCTCTCTATATTTGAGCTCATAGTAATGCACAGCAGTAACCGAGTGGACAAAGGCTGCTTATTTGATCCAGTGATGTGAAGGAGGCTGATCGGAGAGCTCAATGAATGACAGTTCAAAGACTTTAGTGAATCACTTGACACTACTCAATGAACCATTCTAATTTTAAGAGTTCGAGAGCAAATCATTACAAGTACCCAAGTCATGTGCAAGTCCCAAAATCTGGCAAGACTGTCTATAGATTGTCTGTTTTAAAAGTTACTGAATTTATTTGAATGCAAGTATTTTTATGTTTGCTCCATTGTCTTTATGCAAAAAGCAGTTCAACATTTTAGGTTTTGGGGTGAAACGTAATCTGAACAAGTTCTTGACAGCTATTAAGGGATTCACCCCACCACAGGGAACTCAGTAATTAACAACAGCTTGTTTGTAAGATTGGTCAGTGGACTCACCTGCAGATTTCTGGGTCTCCAAAGGCTTGCCCTTGTACGTGTTGAAGAGGCTAAGGGTTGCATACTTGGTCTTGCCATCCTTTGCCTTGGTGCTCTGCCCTGACTTCTCGGACATTTCGCTGGAAACTCATCGAGTCTGGTCCTGCGGCCTCACCCCTCAGAACCAGCCCCTAGAAGAGCACAAGAAATAAAATATTCAGTGTGCAGATGGTGAACCAGATATTTTCTCTAATATTCCACCTGCGCCTCTTAAGCATTTTAAGTAGGGCTGCACGATATATAATTTCAGCATCGATATCGCGATGCGCACATTGCAGAATTTGCAATTTTTAGTATACTGATCGTTGAATTTATACTGATTGTCTTTGCGACATCTGCTGCACCGCGCCACCCCGCACTGTCTACACTGGAAGCGACAAAGCGAACGTTGCAAATCCTTTCAACTTTCAGGCCTTCACCAGTCAGGCTTAAGAGTAGGCTACATCGCAACACCAAGAGCCATTGTTGAGCAACTACAGAGACAAACAGATAAATGTGCATGTGAGAAAGCAACACTCCCCAAAAACAGCGTATGTGAATGATAGCCTTTATACTAGTTTCACAAACATTACTAAATTAGATTCAGTAGATTCAAACTGGAAGGTTTATTCAAGGCTATGCCCCCAACATGCAGAGAATAACTCAAGCATTAAGTGCACAATCAGGCTTTTATCAAACTTTCCTAATTCCTGGTTAAGGCAGAATCTTATGTGCTGACTTTATTACAAACACTAACAGTTCCAAAACATTGATCAACCTACAAATTGCGTGTCTTTGAAGGAGATGGACTGCAAAGGCAGACAGAACTCTACATCTTTGAATCCCAATGGTTCAAATCAATGAAGCCCATCAAGTTGCCATGGCGATGTCAGTGTAGACGGTTAAGTGACAGTAAGGGAAGGGGGTGCGGCAATCTACCGTGGGCCACATGGGGCTCCATTCATAATTGATGTAGAGTGAAGGGCTTATGCCAAGACAGCACAGTAGAAGCAACAGGGTCACCTCATGTCCATACACAATTAGATTCAGTGCACTGCACACGGAAAAATATGAAGATGTAGTATTCACAACTACATTTATATATAATGCTATCCAGAACAAAAATGAACACTGAAATCTTCAGAAGCCGTTAGAAATCAGCTTTAATACGAATGAACAAGACTGAACACTGAAGCAACAAGCCTCTGGAAGGGAGTTAAAAGGCAACATTCATGCCAAATCAAATACATACAGTGCATAAAACTTAACATCATGCAAACCTGCTCTACACACACAAACTAAAAGTCACATGATAAGACAGAAGGTGTAATGAAAGTGAAAGCGGTCATATTTTACTTTGGGTTATCAGCATTCACTGACAATCATTTCATTAAAACTTAGTGCAGCTTCACCGGTTACATACCAGCTTTAGGGCCCTATGAATAGGGATGGGTATCGAAACCCGGTATTTAATCGGTCTCGGGGCTAAATTATGAAATACCGGAGTATCGATAAACTCTGATGTTAACAGTTCTGCTATCGGTACTGGAGGAATTAAGAAAACACATACATTTATTATTGCTATATATACACATTATCTTGCAAATTCTATCTCAGCAGAGTTGCCAGCTCTTTTTATGTGTAATGATATTCAAACATTTGTCTATGATGCATTTTTGCTATTCTCAATTCAGAAGCGAGATCGCGGAGTTTCAGCACACACAACATGAAAGCCCTTTTAATCATGATAGAAGAGTGAACTAACCATTAAAACATATGCTTACACTTTAAGCCTGTGGCTGTTATATTAAACTTTTTTTTGGGCTTCTAAGGATTATAGCCGCGTTTCTTCTAGCACAGCTTCATTCCCTTCACAGCGGTGCGCATTTAAGGCGCAGCCAAACGATCAAACACACACAAAATATGTAAAACCGGCCGGCTTGGAGATTATTCACAGTTCATGTCTTAAAGTGAACGAGAACAGTTGGAGAAAATCCGATGTGTGTCAATATTTTGTCTTAAAGTGACTGACTGCTTCATCAATGTTAATCAAAGAACAAAATGCAAAGAGAAAATCACCCACAGCTCTTGATCTGAATAAAGTTATAGCTTTAATTAGGGCTGCAGCTAATGATTATTTTTATTGTCGACTAAACTATCGATAATTTTTCAATTAATCTATTTATTATTTTATCATCAGTTGATTTATTCTTTAGTTAAACTATCAATAATAACAGTAAATTCTGTTATTAATCTTATTTTTTATAATTAATTAAAAAAAATTACGACAAAAGGAAAAAAGAATATAAAGAAAGATGATAACAAGAGATAAAAAGAAATAACAATAAATAAAAAATATATGAAATTACAGCAATAAAACAAAAACAATAAATAAAACAAATAAAAACAATAAATAAAACATATGCAAGAAAAATAATAATAAATAAAAGAGAAAAATAATAAAAAATGAGAAAAAGAAACGTAATAAATAATTAATAAAAAATAGAAAGAAAGAAAGAAAGAAAGAAAGAAAGAAAGAAAGAAAGAAAGAAAGAAGAAAGAAAAAGAAATTACAGGGCAGTGATACAATCAATAGAAATTATGTCTGCGTTCATAGTTATTGTTTGGGACTGACAGCAGTTGCTTACAGGTGAGAGACTTGAAAGGTTTTAATCATTCAGCAGATTAAAATATCTGCTTGAATACATATCTGTATATGAATGAACAGCTGAAGTCACAACCGCATTCAGGACTAGGGTTGGGTACCGAAACCCGGTACCAACATGGCACCGGTACCTACCGAACAGAATCAGAACGCAGATTTCGGTGCCATGCCTGAGCGATCGGTTGAAATATTTGTCCTTTGTTTATCCGAAACGGCCGTAAGAATCATCATCACCGGCACTACACGTGCAAAATAATTTTCCGACTGAGAAAATGCACATTAACTCAATACAAAAAACTCTAATAATACACGTCCAACAAATCTTTATAGTAACCCGAGTGTGTGGTTTTCACATTCAGACTAGGGGTCGACCGATTATCGGCGCCGATATTAAGCATTTTTACGATTAATGATATCGGCCATTTTCAAAACAGGTTTGCCGATAATTAAAAAAAAAAAAAATTTTTTTATTATGCAAACAAACATACTATTTACAGGTGACATTATTTATTGGTGAATAAATAATACAGGTGAAATTATTTAATGTTTAAATGCACTATTTGACTCGATGCAGCCTGTCTGAGCTCAACACTCTGTGGCCTAGAGCAATCTCCGCCCACCGCTCATCTAATATGTAGAGAGTCACGAGTCCAACCAATCAACGCGGAAAACTGAAGGCAGTCTCACACCGAAAGCACTTGCTAACTGGAGCTGCCTCAGTGATCACGCATCAGTTTTCCCTCAAAAGTAAGGCAGCAGCAGACGTTGCTGAAGTTGCAATAAATCACAATCCACTATGATGTCCGCGATGCGGAAAATGCGGGCGGAACCGCGGAATGCAGTCATATAATGGAATTTACCGTATAACGCGGAATGTCATGGAATGTGTCGAAGTTTGGATGAATTAATCAAAAGTAGGTCAGTACACTTAAATCGACTTGCGCTATGGACTAGTATCTAGAAATATTAAGCCGCAAAAACACTATTTAAATATGAATCCTGCATGTTCTGCATCTCTGTTAATGAATGACACAGACGTGCGGTTTCATTTCATTCAGAGCGTCTGATGCTCGTGGTGTTTTGAGCATCTGCCGTCTCACTAAATGAGGACATAAATACATGAACAACATCCCCAGAACTGCTCGGAGAGTCACTTCATGAGCATTTGACCGTTTCATTTGAGTAAAACGATCGTCATATCATATATACATAGGCTACAGAAACTTAAAATGTCCTCATGGCAACCTGTCAAAATATAAGTTCGGTTTAGCCGAATATATTACTGTGGTGCAGTAGAATATACGTAATACAACTACAACAATTATTACAACTTTTGTTGAGAATAATCACACAATACGCTAAATACGTTTACTTTAAGTTTTACAAATTGTTTACAGAATGCTTCTGGGTGATCCCTGCACTTATGTTATTATTAATATTACTGTTTATTTAATGTTGTTATTAACAGTTTTCAGAATTAAAGACATGTTTAAAAGCATTTAAAGAACGTTTTTTTGTCAGAGCTCTTGTTATTATTAATTTTGGCATTCATTTTCATTTTTACACCAGACATGTATATCGGTTCAAAATATCGGTTATCGGTCTACTTGATCTGTAATAATCGGTATCGGTATCGGCCCTGAAAAACACATATCGGTCGACCCCTAATTCAGACTTAAAGCACAACTCGGGGAATGAGAGTATCTGAGGAGCGCGTGAATTAAGTGATTACACTTGCTCTGACGACCTTCCATTAACTAACGTTAGCTAAGCTACTACTGCACAATGGGCTACTAATAAGTCTATTAGCAATGGATTATAAATATTCTTAATTATTATGAAAATACCCAAGATGGCTTGAATAACACAGATAAACTATGCATTGTCGTAGTCGAGTGTTTATTGTATTTATTTTAATTATTCAAAACGTGTATATCTTTTGTTTACTTATCCATATCACTGGAGCATCGATCAAGAGTTCGCTACTTCTGTGACTGGATCTGTGGGTTTTCTGTGCGAGGGTGCCCTCTAGTGTCCAGTATGAACGAAAAAGACATCACCCCCCTGGTTTCACAGACCAGGCTTGAAACTAGTGCTAGACTAAAATATAACTCTTAGCTGTTTTAACTGAAATAAACTTCCACTGACTGATCCTAAAATATATCAGTGCATTTGTTTAGTCTCAGGATGCACCCCAGTAATGTTTTTTTTTTTGAGCGTGTTTATAAAAATTACTTAAATGTAATAATTTGATTATGATCTAATCCTGGTTTACATTTACATTTAGTAATTTTGCAGATGCTTTTAAAGCGACTTACAATTGTGGAATACATAAAGCGATTGATCTTGAAGAGGCAAACAGACAGAGGAAGTGCTCGTAACACCAAGTCTCAGGCATTGTTCAAATAAGTACAAGCTAGCAAGGGAAGGAGAGAAAGATAAAGAGAAAGATGAAGATTTTGAAAAAGCGAATAATCAAATTTTTGATAAAGAGGTGTAGTCTAGGGTTAATTCTAAGCCCTTTCAGTGTGTCTGTGAAACCGGGCCCATGTGTTTAGTGCTAATGGCCAATCCAATTATTAATTGGTCGTTTTTTATTTTTATAAGTACCGGTTCAGGCACAGTTTAGGCACCGGTACCGTTTTAAAAGTATCGATTTGGCACCGGTATCGAAAAAAAAAAAAACAATACCCAACCCTATTCAGGACACAAGAGCGAGAGAATCAAAAATGTCGTCACTACACCGGGAAGTTTTATCACAGCTGACAGACCGTTTTTAAATAAATGATCCCAGTCGAGGCTTGCCCTATCCATCACACAGTTAAACAACTAACAATGACTTGAAATACTTTGTTAGCGCGTGCAGAGAACGCGTTTAATGTGTGCGTCTCCGAGTTCTCGCGCGCGTCATTTTGTATCTACAAAAAAAAACAAAAAAAAAACAAAGACAAATTCTGTGATATTCCGCGTTAAACTGTAAATTCCGTTTTTATGACTGGATTCCACGATTCAGTCCCTGTTTTCTGCATCGCGAAATCATAGGGCCCTACAGCTTCCTCTCAATCTATTCTACACCTCAAGAGATGTCATCCTTATAGCAAGCTGTCTGGTGTATTGTAAAGGGAGGAAAGGTTACAGGAAGTTAAATGCAACCAATGGGACTACACAAGGGCCAGAGAAACATTTAACTGACTCTTTATTCAAAACTGCCAGGACAGGAGATGAATAGCTAAACCCTCCTAAAGATCATGATTCATTATTAGGATGTCTCAGACTAAAACGGTTAAGGTTGGGAAAAAGTGACTCTTAACTAATTCCAGGCATGTAAAATATTTCACTCATGCTTTAAACAATAGTTATTGTTGTGTAAACATTCATTTATTAAGTACTGATGGACTTGGTCTGAAAGATTTAGATGGATTTGAAATTTCAATTAAACATCTTTATTCTTTCAACCCCAACCTCTAGCAACCAATCCATCCCCCCCCCCATCACCTGGCCATCTGCGTCCTAACACACAAGCCAATCACTGCTTTCCAGTGACAATCCCAAATGAGCATGCAAGAATTCACTGGCATTGAGCTGCAGCCCCTGGGGGATGAGAAAAGTCAATATCTTTTCAATAGATTGTGAGGGGCATCCTTAAATCAATGAAGAACATACTCTAATATGACCCCCCCCCCCCCCCCCAGCTCAATCAGATCCAGTGTTACCAGAAAGCCTCAAATCATTCACTTGATCTCCTGTTCCGGTGGCTGTGTTTCTTTCTTTGTGAAAAGCACCCCTTAAGGTAAGTCTTATTTCAACCAATGGTGTCCTCGTGGCATTTCCTCTTATGAATATGTAAAGCTCTTTAAGTGGAAGTTAAATGATCAAGTCTTCCTCTACTGACGCTCACAATTATCTTCCCACCAGCTGCCACTGTGATGAATCAAATCGAACTTGTTCCGGATTCTGCTGAAAGACTCTGTTGTGCTTTGAGCCCAAAGGCTTCTGATTTGATGACTCATCATACATTAAGTCATCAGTAAAGTTGAGAAAGCCTGTTCCAGAGACAGCCATGCATGCCCATGCCATGACATCACCTCCACCGTGCTTTACAGATGAAGCTGTATGCTTGGGATCTTATACAGTTCCCTTTTTCTCCACACTTTTGCTTTCCCATCACTTAGATAAAGGTTCATATTTGTCTTATCGGTCCATAAACACAGTTTCAAAACTCTTCTGGCTCATCTTTGGGCTTTTTTGCAAACTCTAATCTTGCTGTCATGAACTCCTGTTGTTTTCTCAGCCGATTAGGTAGTTGTTGGTTGCTGGTGTCGCGGGTGGTTTCCAAACTCTTGATATCTTCATGCCCTTTGTTTTTGCTAGAGCTCTAATGGACTTCCTCTTTTCTTTTGGCATCCAAATTGCTTGCTTTTCTCTCAAAGTCAGCTCCCTCATCTTCATCCTGGTTTGTGAGTGTCATCATCGAATGCAGAAGTATTGGATATAACCGATACGACACATTCTCTGCTTTTAATATCTGAAGAATAAATGCACCAGGACAAATCTGATCACTTAGAAAGACCTGTGAGGCAACTGTTCCAATACTTCACACCTCACATCAGATAGGGGGATGAATCTCTAAAAGTGCTGAACTTCTTAGCTGGTAAAACATGTATGTGTTAAATCACCCAATAATAAAATGTGACATTCTGTAGTTTTGTCTCATATTCATTTTTTTATCATATTTGTAAATGTCTTGACTCCACAGCCAACAGAGCAATTTTGACTTTACTGTTCCAATACTTTTGGAGGGCACGGTATATATATATGTGTGCCTGTGTGTGTGTATATATTTACTGTTCTCCAAACAGGTGCTGTAGTTCTTGTCTAATCTTTTGTTGGATCTTGACATTTTTCAAAATTTTTCCAAAATAATAACATTATTTTTATTGGAATTTTATACATGTATAAAAAATATTAATCTTAAAAATAATATATGTTTACCTTCTAATAACATTTTCCACATTCACCCCAAAAACTAAAAGACGAACAATTGATTCTTATTTTCTTCACAGAAATATCTAAATCAATATCCAAATTAAATCTAACATACTTTTAGCCTAGCTGGATATACAATATAATTTTTTTATGTAATTATTTCAACAATAATTTTCATGAATACTACAAGCTTTAGTTTTTAAATGTATTTGTCTACAAAAAGCTTTTATGAGTAGCTGTTTCAGCTATTATAACATGTCGTTCAAGGAATATTTCCCCAGCAAACCAATAGCTTTTCTTCTTCTGTGGAACACAAAAGTTTGGCAGAATGATGACACTGCTCTTCTCCACACAACCAGGGCATTTTAAGCTTAAAAGTGCACTGTGAAAGTATCATACAAGTCAGCATGGTTTGTGTTGATGCTTTTTGCAAATTTTCCTCCCAAGTAAAACATAGTAACTACGCATTTTGTGTAAGTGGTCTAAACTGTGATTAGACATTACTGCATTTTTGACATTGACTGTATTTGTATTTCATAATCTTTAAGGAATAGTTCATCAAAAAAATAAATAATAATATTTCATCATTTACTAACTTATACCCTTTTTTATGTAAAATAATAAGATGTTTTGATAAATTACTGTTGTGGGCAAATATAGCCTATACAATTCAAATTATATAATTTCCATACTTTCACATGATGTGTTCTAATAGTGACCCCAAAAGTGACCTAATTTTATAGTCTATCCATTCATATCCATGTGCCAATACATTTACTTACAGCAGTAAACATGAGCATGTAAAACAAGTTACAATAAAAAATTACTTACAATGAGATGCAGTTTATATATATATATATTATTGACTGTGAGCATTGATCCACTAAAATTAAATGTAGTTACACAACAATTTCTGTCATTTCTTCATAGTAATGCAGTAACATTTTGATATTACTTGGAACAAATCGAATATGCTCAATGGTTAAAATCACTTGTGTAGTCCTGAAAAAGTATATCTATACTTATCTTATAATGCTCAGAAAGTTCAAATATATTTACTAAAATTATATTTGTTACATTTTTAAATGGCAGTAATAGCTGAAAGTTTTACATCTATAATGTAACTCAATAAAAAGTGCGAAAGAGTTTAATAGCGCATGCTGGTTTTCAACAATTAAAATACAGAATAGTTTTTTCTACATTACATAAAAATGTAGCTACATTATGCACAAACAGTTTTTTTTAAGTGAAGGCACTTGCTGATGAATCAAAGGAATTCAAAAATCAGTTTCAGTATTACTATAGAAAATTCACAGAGTGTAAGAATTTCACACACTACTTTTCTTCTTAAATTGTTACAGTTAAGCCCAGTCGATTTATGTTGTCAGATTTTATAAAGCTATGTTATGTTTCTGATTCACATTGCTGGATCACTGTGAGGTCAGTGGCAATGGAACAAAAGCCCTGATCTTGTCCAGGAGTGATGAAGGGTCTGCTATGAGTGTGTGCAGACTGGCTCTGCTGTAATACAGAGCAGACAGCAGCGCTGCAACAGACACTGAGAATATAAGTGAATGAGAGGAGCACTGTGACTGCGGCTCTGGTATACAGCGTGTTCTCAGGGGCTTGTTGACTCGATCCCACTGAGTCAGGATGGCCTGACGTGCACCTTCCCATCGACCCGGCCCGTGCAGCCGAAACTGGTATGGGGTGCAGGGACCAAAGATGACGTTTAGAGCCAGTCTAGGGTCTGTCACGAGCAACTTCAGGATAGAAGGACGGACACCCACTTGTTTAGCCAGCTCATCCATATAGGGGATGTAGTCCACCTGGATGGTGTGTCTCTGGGCCGCCACATACCTGCACGAGAACACGATTAAGATCAAGATCCACTGAAAATACATACTTTTAACTGTAGAATTTGTGTAAGTGCTGTCTTATATAGCCATTTGAGATCAAGTGTGAAAAACCTTCGAGCCATTGCTTCATCATTTGCTTTAATGTCCTTCATCATTGCAGTCATTGGAGGCAGTTTGCACAGTCCTAAGTGAGAATATCACAGCTTAATAAGTACAAAAACACTGAATACGTAATCTTCTGCCATATTCATATAGGTCATTTACAAGTACTACAGTATGTTGTTATACTCTGAATTTTAGAACTCAAAACCAGTCCAAATTGATGATGATGAGAAAAAAAAAGTATTCTCTAAAATAGGAACACCCTGTATTTTCTGTGTAGATGGTCAGCGTCATGTTTGATACCTTTAAAAACACGAGTGGCCCAGCGTGCCTGCATCTCAGAAATGGGCATAATGGCTCCCAGAGGCTGGATCAGACCAATCACGGCTAAAGTTGGCTTTTCCAGTACTGGGGGATATACGTATTTGTACAAGGATACTTTGTTCTTTGAGACAGGAATTACATGTGAAGGCAGGAAGGGGAAAGAGAAAGTGTAGCCTGTGGCAAACACCACCAGATCAATGTCATCCTCAACAGTGCCATCCTCAAACACCACACTTGATCCACGAAACTCTTGAATATTTGACTTGACTGAGACGGTACCGGAGAGGATGCGGTTTGGTAAGTCATCATTGGCCATGGGATGTTGACTGAAAACTCTGCCAGATAAAAAAAACATGTATACAAAACAGCACTATTCAACAATATATAATATTGAAGAGAGTATGTTTAATTTAACTTCAATGGTCTTGTTATCTCCAGTGTTCACAGTACCTGTGCGCAGGCTGCAGACCATAGAGCTTGTGGTCGAACCGTTTATTGAGTTGTTTTTCTCTCCATTTGTTAGAAAATCCAACTGGCAACCATCGAAGAAACCACTTTAGTGCTCTTTTACTAAATATCATATCGGAAGGAACACCTTTGTCTCCTACGCGATTCAATATCCAAGATCCCCTTCTGGTGCTCAGATAAACCTGAAAGTAAAGAAAAAATTGACCTAAAATAAAATAATTTCATAATTTTCTTACCATCATTTTGACCTTTTGTCTTTCTGTGGAACATGATCCATGATTTCAATGGAAAGTGAGGCAAAACCTGTCCAAGGGGCATAGGAACCCCAGTGGCACCCCTAGATACTTTTTATGGTACTTTCGTGCCCCCTTTATCCAAGTGATTGGTTGGTAAATTACAAAGTAGAATGTACTGTAATATGGATAAAATGAGCCAAAATATAATGACCACCAGCTTATTATTACTCTTAAAGGTGTCCTGTGGTTTCTGGCATCAAGACATTAGCAGCAGATCCTTCGAGTCCTGTTGGTTGCGAAATGGAGCCTCAGTGGATCAAACTTGTTGACCCAGCACATTCCACAGACGCTCAATTGGATTGAAATCTGGATAATTTGGAGACCAGCGCAATACCTCGAATTCTCCATCGTGTATATCCGACCATTCCTGAACAATGTGTGCTGTATGACAAGGTGCATTATCCTGCTGAAAGAGGCCACTTTATGAAGGTATTTTTACGTCATAAAGATTTGCATGCGTATGGTAAGATTTGTGAAAGTGTACATAAGACTGCAAGCGCAAATAAAATTTGCAAGCGCAAGAGAAGATTTGTAAAGGTGTAAATCGCGTCTCAAGCGCAAGAAAAAAGTATTTGCAGCATTTTGCTGTTACTCGTAAGTGTAATTCATGTTTTGTGAAACTGCAACTTCATGCTGACACTAAATAAATATGATCTGCATTCGTATGACTTCCATTTTTCCGCGCTTACACTTTTGGTACGTTTTTTTCATCCAAAATACGGTCAAATGCACTGAAAGCCTGTGAACAGTGATTTGCAAGCGAAAACAGCAGTTTAAAGAACTGCAAAACGGATTGACCGCGTAGAACCAATCTGTATGTGTAAAAAAACAGACTGTCACATGTCTAAATGACTTGTTGTGTATGTAGGGTAACAAGTTCCCGAAATAATCCGATTTGTACAGCTCCGTCTTTCTTTCATCTGCGTTTGCAGTTTTGGCACGATTCTCTCACTAACTGAGATTCGCAAGCGCAAAGGGGAGGCGTCCACCTTCTTTCAGCCAATCAAACGAGGCTCTTGCTGACTCTCCATTTACTCTTATCTGATTGGTTCAAACAAACACATCAAATGCCAAGACATGTATCTTCATTTAGTTCGGGAACGTTCTTGCTGCCGGAATGTTACTTTTATCGTACACATGCAGTAAAAAACAAATAAATACCAACTTCATTAAAACATTATATTTTATACCATTAAGCTAGACTCCCATGTGTTCAAACTGAATTACGAGCTGGTGTTAAGGTTATTTGGTTTGGTCAAAACATGAATTACACTTACGAGTAACAGCAAAATGCTGCAAATACTTTTTTCTTGCGCTTGAGACGCGATTTACACCTTTACAAATCTTCTCTTGCGCTTGCAAATTTTATTTGCGCTTGCAGTCTTATGTACACTTTCACAAATCTTACCATACGCATGCAAATCTTTATGACGTAAAAATACCTTCATACCACTTGATGTGGCATAACACCTGTTTGGCCATTCTGCTCAGCTCCACAGCAATATCTCCTCCAGAGTTCCCAATACCAATCACAACTACCCTCTTCCCTCGCCATTCTTCAGTTGCAACCTACAGGACTCTTCCGCCAGGGAACACCATTGTCATATGGGGTATGCCTGGTCTGAAACAATTTGTATGTAGTTAGCGTGTGTCAAATTTAGATCCACATGAATGGCTGGACCCAGGATTTATTAGCAGAACATTGCCCAGAACATCACACTCCCTTCACCAACTTGTCATTGTCCCATAGTGCACCCTGGTGCCATCACTAGCCCAGGTAAACAGTGTACACATACATGGTCATTCATGTGATGTAAAAGAAAATAGTATTGAACATGGCACCTGATGACTACTTGACTATGTTTTGCTCCCTGACATTTTGCTCTATTTGATGTTTGATTAATTACGGGTTGCCTCTAACTTTATACTTCAGGGTTCCCTTGCACATTTATGCACTTGTGCAATCTTCAAAAACTATGTTGGTTGATGACATGAAATATATAGACTGAAATGTATATATTTAACTGGAATTAAAGATACAGAATGTACTAAATCTTAGCTTGCTTATTATGCCCAAGAGCATGATCTATTTAAGTGCATGTCATATTAACATGAAACTATGCTTCTAACCACAGATCAACAGCTGTAATTCCAAGTTCCAACCATGTAAGTTTGCAATGCTGTTTGTGAATGTTCATTGGAACTATGATTTCGTGAAACAATAAATCATTAAACTACAGGTGCATCTCAATAAATTAGAATGTCATGGAAAAGTTAATTTATTTCAGTAATTCAACTCAAATTGTGAAACTCATATATCCCCAAATTCAATGCAAACAGACTGAAGTAGTTTAAGTCTTTGGTTCTTTTAATTGTGATGATTTTGGCTCACATTTAACAAAGACCCACCAATTCACTACAAGGTCTGTTATGGGTTGTGTCATGTTTCCATGTCTTTTATTTTTAAGTTTAGTTCCTGTTTGTGTTATGCTTCCCTTGCCCTCATGTCTTTTTTGCTATTGTTCCCTTGTTCTTTGTGTCATGTTATGATTGGTTCTCTTGTTCATTGTGTCATGTTCTCATTGGATTGTTAATGTCATGTGACCCTCCTTGTTTGTTATAATAGATATGTCCTTGCCTTTGTTTCTTGTCGTGTATTAATGTTGTAACCTGCTGTTGGTGAGTCTAGTCCGTTCATGCCATGCCATCTCAACAAATTAAAATATGGTGACATGCCAATCAGCTAATCAACTCAAAACACCTGCAAAGATTTCCAGAGCCTTCAAAATCGTCTCTCAGTTTGGTTCACTAGGCTACACAATCATGGGAAAGACTGCTGATCTGACAGTTGTCCAGAAGACAATCATTGACACCCTTCACAAGGAGGATAAGCCACAAACATTCATTGCCAAAGAAGCTGTTCACAGAGTGCTGTATCCAAGCATGTTAACAGAAGGTTGAGTGGAAGGAAAACATGTGGAATAAATAGATGCACAACCAACCGAGATAACCGCAGCTTTATGAGGATTGTCAAGCAAAATTGATTCAAAAATTTGGGTGAACTTCACAAGGAATGGACTGAGGCTGGGGTCAAGGCATCAAGAGCCACCACACACAGACGTGTCAAGGAATTTGGCTACAGTTGTCATCAGAGGCGTCTTACCTGAGCTAAGGAAGAGAAGAAGAACTGGACTGTTGCCCAGTGGTCCAAAGTCCTCTTTTCAGATGAGAGCAAGTTTTGTATTTCATTTGGAAACCAAAGTCCTAGAGTCTGGAGGAAGGGTGGAGAAGCTTATAGCCCAAGTTGCTTGAAGTCCAGTGTTAAGTTTCCACAGTCTGTGATGATTCGGGGTGCAATGTCATCTGCTGGTGTTGGCCCATTGTGTTTTTTGAAAACCAACGTCAATACACCGTTTACCAAGAAATTTTGGAGCACTTCATGCTTCCTTCTGCTGACCAGCTTTTTAAAGATGCTGATTTCATTTTCCAGCAGGATTTGGTACTTGCCAACACTGCCAAAAGCACCAAAAGTTGGTTAAATGACTATGGTGTTGGTGTGCTTGACTGGCCAGCAAACTCACCAGACCTGAACCCCAGAGAGAATCTATGGGTTATTGTCAGGAGGAAAGTGAGAAACAAGAGACCAAAAAAAATGCAGATGAGCTAAAGGCCACTGTCAAAGAAACCTGGGCTTCCATACCACCTCAGCAGCAGTGATGGGAATAACGGCATTATAAATAAACGGCGTTACTGATGGCATTACTTTTTTCAGTAACGAGTAATCAAACTAATTACTGTTTCCCCCATTACAACGCCGTTACCGTTACTGACAATAAAATGCGGCGTTACTATAATTACGGTCACTGAAGCGGTTTTCATCCGAAAATTACAGTCTCTCTCAGCCATAGTACCTGCACAGTTTTTTCTCTAATGTGTGTGTGTGTGTGTGTGTTCAGGGGTGGAGCGGGACACATAAACGCTGATGATTGGT
The DNA here is from genome assembly GCA_003573665.1 of Oxygymnocypris stewartii. NCBI lineage: Eukaryota > Metazoa > Chordata > Actinopteri > Cypriniformes > Cyprinidae > Oxygymnocypris > Oxygymnocypris stewartii. The sequence continues at coordinate 172,031 of QVTF01012824.1, forward strand.
GTGTCTGTGAACGTGGTGTGTCTGAGAACGTGATGATTGGCTTACATAGAGTACATTTCTATCGTTTGCCAACCAGAGGCAGATAGTAGTGTAGAGCGGGTGTTCACACACAAGCACATGCACAGTTGCACACACCAACGACCAGTCCAGGAGTAAGCACGATGGCAAGTACAACGACTTCAAAGGTAGCTTTTGCAAACTGGAAGTATAAGCACTAGGCTACTTTTCACTCGTTGGGGTGAAAGGCAAGAATTTTTATGTAATGTGCAACTTATGCCCAGGAAGAGAGAGTCTCTCCGCGTCAGTGGCAAGTAATTCTAATCTAATGAAGCACCTCACGTCGTCACATGCCGCCACAAAAATAGTGGCTAAGAACGCAGGTGATAACGTGAGCTCCGCTACCAAAGGAGGAGATGGAGCCATGACATCAAAGCAACTAAAACTAGATTGATACATTGTTCAGTATTATATTGAGAGCACTTCTTGATAAACTGTTTACTTTTGTGAGGAAGAAAATACTTCAAGTAAGCTACAGTATGTCTACCAGTTGTGAAGTTGTGTGACAGTTTTATCATTTGAATTTGCACTTCAAAGAGTGTATGTATATTTATTATTAGTATTTATTTATTTTTTGTATATTCCTTAAGAAGCATAATTTATATTAAGACTTATTTGTTGGCCAGTTGTGATCTGTGCAATAAATATTAAAAGTTCTGAATTTTTTTTAAAGTAACGCAATAGTTACTTTCCCTGGTAATTAGTTACTTTTATAATGATGTAACTCAATTACTAACTCAATTACTATGTGTGAGAAGTAACTGTAACTATAATTAATGACATTTTTAAAGTAACGTGCCCAACACTGCTCAGCAGTGCCACAAACTGATCACCTCCATGGCATGCCGAATTGAGGCAGTAATTAAAGCAAAAAGGAGCCCCTACCAAGTATTGAGTACATATATAGTAAATTAACATACTTTCCAGAAGGCCAACAATTCACTAAAAATGTTTTTCTTTATTGGTCTTGTGAAGTATTCTAATTTGTTGAGAACGAGTTTCACAATTTGAGTTGAATTATTGAAATAAATGAACTTTTCCACGACATTCTAATTTATTGAGATGCACCTGTGTATTGGTAATGACAGAACTTATGACCATAGTTCGCTAACAATGCTTTTAGAAAATGCCCCTTAGATCTTCATTCATGCTCATTTCTCTTGCACCCAACACATTGATTATGATAACTGTATGATATCAGAGCGAATCAGACACTTTAAGATTCAATCAGAACATCGAAACATAATTCCAACTCAGGAAGGAGATTGTCAAATTTGGGGCAAGTAACCAAGATTTATGGTTAAGAGATGCAAAGTATGATCATCACATGTAAGAAATCATGAGCTTCCTCAGATTGACTTCCCCCCCAACTAGCAGGACAAAGAACAGACTGAAATTCCTTCTAAACCATTTTTTACTTTTGTTCACAGAACACATTCTCATGTCCACAGAATGACACAGAAACTGCCTTTTCCATATACACCTAAAATCATCTTAACAGACTTGAGAAACTAATGATTTCTATGCATAACTCCATATTATGTATGTAACCCACACATTTGACTATTGTGTTCTAATCACTCATTATGTATGTATTTTGAATAACTATTGAATAGCTTAAGGTTCATATTCATGTTTGGTATGTATGAGGGTGAAAAATCAAGCTTGAAGCGTTTCTTCCAATCAATACTTTGTCAAATGTATCATATTCTGGTTATAGAAATCATGTCCAAAATTATAAGAGCAGGATAGTTCAGACCATGTGATTGACCAGATAACATGTTGATTTCTGGATTGGGAGGAGAAACAGAGCAACACCCCGAACTAAGATAATATCTAATTGGTCAACACACCATTTTGGGATGTGTCTAAAAGCCCAGTTTAAAAACGCAGGACACAATCAAACCATGCTTTTTTGCGTTTTGGCTTTTTGCCACAGCTGTTTTCCCATGAATTATTTGAGCGCTGTTCCAGCATGCTCTGGCCTGCTTGCCAGCTGCTACTTAACCACGACGAGAAGAAAACCCGTCTAGTCTCGTTACATCCTGTTATTCTTTTACTTTAATTTATTTTCTTTCCCGTTGTGAGTTTCGTGTTCTGAGTTAAGTTTTCCAAGTCCAACTCCAACTGCGCCCACCTCAAACTCAGACCAACTCCGCATTTTCAGCCAATGCCCAAGACTTCACTACGAATGACCACTGAAATTTCAGCCAGTCAGGAACCTTGGAAAACCCCCTTTCTGCAAAGACGACAACAAAAGGGAATCCCTGAACACAAAGGCAATGCAAGTACAAACTCCAGATTCTAGCTGAGCTGGTGCATTTAATATAAATTTTAGCCTCATTGAAAAACTCAAGGGTCAAATAAGTGATTGATGGTTGCTCAGGTCTATGCAATAGCACATACTGTATTGCTAGAAGCTTGGGATATCACATTTTCATTCTCTTAAACTCTTTATTTCCTCACTTTCTCTCTTCCAGCAACGTGTATGAATGTGTAAGTGCGTGTGATTATGTGTTTTATCCACTAAAGTCTTATTTATATTGAAAAGAGAAGTGTCTTGTGTTTTGTGCTTACAAGTTAATGTCTTAAACTGCTGATCTTGTTACTGTGCTATTTAATAGGGTTTTCACTACATCTGTAGCTGGTGTGTGGTGAGCGCACTGGCGCCGTTGTCCTGTGGCAGCCGTCGCATCATCCAAGTGGATGCTGCACACTGGTGGTGGTTGAGGAGAGACCCCCACATGATTGTAAAGCGCTTTGGGTGTACAACAATACACAAAAAAGCGCTATATAAATGCATCATTCATTCATTCATTCATTCATTCATTCATTCATTCATTCATTCATTCATTCATATTTAGGATTTTAATCTCCAGTGCAGAGTTGAGGTTATGCGGCTCGTTCAGTGAACCAACTCAGTGATCAGCCGTAAAACAGGGATTCTGTTCAATTCCCTATAAAATAATAAATGATTCCCTTTGAGCTAAATTGACCTGTTTTCCTTACATAACTGATTGTTTATCATCTAATCTACCCAGACCTTAATACGTGGCCATTTTAGGAGACGTTTGCTTCGAAAGTGACTGGTCATAATGTTTTGGCTCATCATTGTACACTATAGTCGTATATAGATATAGTGGCATGTCACCTGTTTGGCCATTCTGCTCAGTTCCACAGCAATGTCTCCTCCAGAGTTTCCAATACCAATCACAACTACCCTCTTCCCTCGCCATTCTTCAGGGCTTTTGTAGTCACGGCTGTGGAAGAATTTCCCCTTAAACGTGTCTATTCCTGAAAATATTTTTTTAAACAAAAAGCCTTTACATGCAATCACATCATTTACATAGCACAAGCTTATGTGCCTCTGCTGATGTTGCTGCAAATGAGCTACCTTTTCAGAATTTCTCTGAAAACCTCTACCTCCCTAGCTCCACCTGTCTAGATCTGCCTATACGGTAATCAGCTTACATGCTCACAACAGCGTTTCTGTGTATGTATTGGCAGCAGCAAGTTTCCATTGTTGCCATGGAGCACCAACAGCAATAACAGGAGTAGAAAGTGTACAACATTCAACTTTAATGTGTCATTGCACACATGTACTGAACATATTGATGTTAAATCATTCTTTGAAAGCCATGTAAACTTCCTAATCATAAATTCTATTCATATGCAACAAAAAAGTGAGAGACTCTTGTACACCTAAAGTTTACTTTGAGTGTTTGACTTTTACTGACTTTGTTTTGTTACACTTTGCTCATACTGTGTTTAGTTAGTCATTACATGTACTGCACCTGGAAAGTCTTGTAGAGGGAGGTGAGGGTGACAGTGGTGACCGGTGCAAACCATCAAAGCATCAAACACCTGCTTCTCTCTCCGACCATCTTTAGACTCTGTCTCTACATCCCACTGTCCAGAGTGAGAGAAGTCTGGCCTTGGTGTAACACAAAGGACTTTTGTCTAGTAAACACAAAACACAAAACACAAATGTGTGAAATTGTGAAAACCCCAAAACCAAGCTAAATATGAGATACAGTATATCCCTAACTTCACAGTTTGTATCATAACCTTTCAGTTCTGACCTGGAAGCGCATGTGCTGTTTGAGCTGGAAGTGGTTAGCGTACATGCGGAAGTAGTCCATGATGAGTGAGTGGTGCATGTAGTTTGGGAAGTGAGCAGGAATGGGGAAATCACTGTAGCACATCATCTCCTTTGAAGTGTTGATAATGAGTGAGTGATAAATGCTAGCACGGTCTGGATCTGGATTGTCCTAAGATGGAAAGCCATGAAGCAAACTGATTTAGTTTCTTTCAGCATCTTGCTTATCGATGCTCTGCAGTAAACTGTTTCAGGGTTCAGTGCTTGGCCTCCTACTTTTCTTCATATGCTCAAATTTAATGGGTCCAATATTAAAGACATACAGCATCTCACCTTAAACCTCCAGAGTCCTCCAATGTCATCACTGGTCTCAAAACACACTGGCTCCAGACCTTCATCCAGGCAGCATTTGATGCAGGCCAGCCCAGAGGTTCCTCCTCCAATCACAGCAATACGTTTAGCCATGATGATCCCCAACCGACAATCTTTAGGGAGATGAAGGTGATAGAAATAAATGTGAAATTTTAAATATTTAATATATGTCAAAGATCTCGACTCTGGCCCTAAAGAGAGCAGCTAGGAAAATAGAGCAAAGCTGTAAGAAAACAAAACCAGAGGTAGTTCGTATTGCACAGAGGGAAAGTACTTTCTCCTACAGAAAAGCCTTAAAAATGGCTAGAACTTTTGGAGTTGTTCTGAACTTGAAATTTATTGGAGACATATAATACAAACTATTGGCAAAATAGTTAATGTTACGCTTCCATCTGACCTGAGATTTATGTTATTGGGGGATGAATCAATTCTTCAACTTGATCAAAGGAAGAATTTATATTTAGTTAAGATGGCTCTGATAGCAGCAAATAAATGTATAGCTGTACAATGGGTTACAATGGAAATCAGAAGAACCACCAAGTCTTATTGTATGGCTTAGAGAACTTTCGTCCTATGTTCCTGTTGAAATAATAATGTCAAAAAAATCATCAATGTTTGAAAAGATTTAGGGAAGATTTATTGCATACATGAATAGTTTTCAGTTACATTGACTGAAAATGTGTATGGGATAAATAACCCTTCTTGACTTTAATATCTTTATTGAATATCATTACTGGTATGTATTTATAAGTGTTTTAAATATTTGTTTACTTTTTCCCCTCTTATTTTACATACCAGCTCAGTGCCTCACAATCATTTTTATAATTTTCAGATTTTCCTGAAAGTAGACGAAAATAACTAAATCCAACAAATGAGACACAAATATTCTCTGATATGAAATATGATCCATTATTACCTATCTGAGCATTTAAAAAGTATGTGAATCTCTATGATTAGTTGTTAATTTGAAGGTGAAATTAAAGTCCATCTGTTCAGAGGTGTTTTCATTCAGTGGAATGACCAGCCCTGTTTTATTTAGAGAACAGGAATCTATCAAAGACTGTTCTTGTTTGTGGAAGTGAATCATGGCACAAACAAAGAAGATCTCCAAGGATATTGTCACTGTCATTAGGATATGTCCCAAAAACCTTCAAACTGGCTGTTATTAAGTCTCTTGATCCTGAGAATTAGTTATTTACAGACCGATCAAATAATTCAGATAATAGAAAAGGCAACCTCACAACTTTGTTCCTACTTTGAGAAAAATGGTATATATGAAGATTCCAGTCGGGATTTAGACCATATCAGAGTACTGAGACTGCTCTCATCAGAGTAACAAATGGTCTGCTATTATCATCTGATAGTGGTTGTATCTCTCTATTAGTGCTACTGGATCTTAGCCCTGCCTTTGACACGGTCCACAACATTCTTTGAATAGGCTAGAAAATTATGTTGGCATTAGTATAACTGCATTTCCATGATTCATATCATACTTATCTGACCATCATCAATTCATGACAGTGAATAAAAAGTTTTCACATTGACGATCAATCAAAAATGTAACAGTGGACCACAAAACCAGTCATAAGTGAAAATTATTCTACATTGAGATTTATACATTATCTGTATAAATCTGGAATCTGATGGTGCATAAAAAAAATGAAAATATTGAGAAAATCTCCTTTAAAGTTGTCCAAAATAATTTCTTAGCAATGCATATTACTAATCAAAAATGAAGTTTTGATATATCTACATTAGTAAATTTACAAAATGTCACCATGGAACATGATCTTTACTGAAAGTCCAAACAATAATTTTGACAAATACAATGTATTTTGGCTATCGCTAAAAATTTACCCCAGAGACTTAAGACTGGTTTTGTTGTCCAGGGTCACAAATGCCACGTGGAATACCCCATATTAGCCCGTTTCTGTCAACACTGAACTGGCTCCCTATTAAACATTTTACAATCTTGCTGTTTACTTACAAAGCCCTGAATGTTTTAGCTCTTGCTTTATAGTTTTTTCATGTCCACTGCAATTTCAAAACTCTTGCTCTTTGATAATACCTACTATATCGAATCCTATTTAGATTTATATCCAAATCCTATTTAGCACCCAAACTCAGGAACAATCTACCTAGCGTTGTTCAGGAGGCAGACACACTCTGTCACTTTAAATCTAGATTAAAAACCCATCTCTTTAATCTTGCATACACATAACACACTGTCAAATTTCTATAATTCAAATCTCGAACCTCAGAATTGTTAGACTGCATTAATTATAGGTCAACCGGAACTGGTAACACTTCCCATTGTACCAGATGTACTTGCTACATCGTAAGAAGAATGGTTTTACACAAATTTTAGTCTGTTTCATTCAAGGTTCAAGGTTCAAGGTTCTTTTTATTCGTCACATACACAATTATACAGGATATAATCAGTAGTGAAATGTAAGTTAGACAGGGAATTGAAGAAAAATACAGCATACCATGAGGAAGGTGAGGAGAAAAAAAATAACCCCCAGACTATGCTCCTTGGGGAGTACAGTGTGAGAACAGGAAAAACACCTCAGTAACAAGCACATACACCATAGACACACGACTTTGCAACAGGGGAAATAATCCAGCTCCAGCAAGCAGCCATCCGGTCCCGCAGCCACTTTTCTGGCGCTGGTCACAGACCCGCTTGTCAGGCTGGCGGTTCAAAGCGACAGAGGCGAGGGATCGGGGGGTGGGGAGGTGAGTGCACATCTTTATATGTGTTTATGTGTGTAATCAGCAGGTGTCTGTAGAATGGGGAAGGAACGCAAGAGCGTCTCACTGCAGTGCTCTTCCCAGGGGTTGATTTTCCAGCAGCAGCCTTGGCCGAGGCTAGTGCTGGTACAGGGGAGCCAAAAAAGATAAGATTGCGATTGTTTAGTCTTGGGGCGAGTAACCGCATTCCAATTCCACGGCTACTCTCTTTGTCCATTCAGGTCTCCAACACCATCAATTTTCCTTTGCAAAGCCGTGAGCTTCTCCATTATAGAATCCATATTGCGGGTTAATAGTCTCAGTCAACCATGGTAAATGTAGTAAAACTGTGGTCATACAGTCAATACACCAAAAAACAAACAAACAAACAAAAAACAACAACAAAACATGGTTACTTCACTTTTACTACAATAAAACCGTGATTAATTTTCGTAAGGGATATTCAACCGAATGTGCACTATCCCTTACTTAATCTGGTGTCAGATTTTTTTTGTTTTTATCACATGGTCACAGTAAAAAAAAAGAAGAATTAATAAGTAAATAAATAAATGTGGTTTAATTAGTTAACAAATCAAAATAAGCGTACTTCTTTACATTTATGCATTTAGCAGACGCTTTTATCCAAAGCAACTTACAGTGCATTCAGGTTATACATTTATTGTCAGTATGTGTGATCCCTGGGAATTGAACCCACAACCTTTGCGCTGCTAACGCAATGATCTACCACTGAGCCACAGGAACACTTTAAAGCACGACAAAAGATTATTACAAAGTTTTTAAATTAAAACCCTTTAATATATTAAAAAATTTGCACTTTAAAGTGTACTCGTTTTAAGTATAATGTACAGCCTTTTATTTCATTAATATAGCCCATACAATATTATCTGCAAGCACACTGCAGGTGCACATTTGGTACAATTAATTATCCTTTGTTTGGCAAAGGAACCTATGCATAATTCAACATAGTGGTCCGTTATTTTTCTTATGTAATCGTTTGTGAACGCACTACGTAGTAGATAGGCTTCCAATCGTTGCACGCATATGACTGTTATCGTGCAGTCCACTTGAAATACCTTGTCATCACTAGTGTACCAAATATGGAAATGTATAGTGGAATCTTCCACAGTCCATTTGGCAGAGGTGGAAAGAGTACGAAAATATTCTACTCAAGTAAAAGTACCAATACATGGAAATTTTACTTAAGTACAAGTAAACGTACCAGTCTAATAATCTACTCAAGTAAAAGTAAAAAGTAGCTCATTTAAAATTTACTCGGAGTAAAAATTATTACTTACATTTTAACAGTGGGAGAGAGGCAAATCTGGAATAGGCCAAGGGTGTCAAACTAAGTTCCTGAGGGGCAACAGCCTTACACAGCATAGATATGACCCTAATTAAACACCCCTGGGATATAAATCTCAAACTAGTTGTTTTTAATTAAGGAATCGGTTATTTATAATAATAAGACATTTGGGCTGTTACTTGGCAAATTATATCAGTATCAACAAAATTCATCTTTGCAATGCAGAGGAAACACAGTAGCTTCCTCTGAAGTGGCATTTAGATGTATTTACACACTGTTTAATGCAGGACATGAATGCATTTAATCTGCAGTTACAAATGCAGACATAATGTTTTGATATGTACGACATAAAATGTTGAATAGTCATTTTAAATGATAAAACAAATAAAAAAATACATAATACAAAAAAGATACTTTAAATGTGAAATTAAAAAACGCTAGTAGGTGTCAGCAAGTCACTGTTAATAAGTGAGTCATTGCGATTGAACTGAATCATTTAAATGGTTGATTAATTCAGGAACAAAACACCATCATGTTGCTCAGAGACACAAAACAGTGTTATGCTGGCTGTGTTTGGAATATTTATGTTGTCGAAATAGAGTAAAAACAGGCAATATGGTGTCTAAAATGCAAGTCTCTTAATTAACTTCTTGCTTATTTATCTGTTGTAAAAAAATATATATGTTAGATTAATCTAGTATAAAATCTACTAGACCACGGCACTCTATAGGAGTGTTTTGTTTGGTTTTTGGCAAAATACTGATAATGTCGAAGCGCACACGTTAAAACAGTCATTATGATATTATCGCAGACGATATATCACACATCCTGCATTAATGTGTGAGGTGTGCTTCATTTTAACCACCAATGCAACGATGCAAGTACCTTACCTCTACATGTTTTCGAAGGGTTGATGTCGAGATTTTATAAGCTGCTAGTTTAGTCTCCCTTGGCAAACACAGCTTACACTGCATAATAGAGCATAAATATTGCCAGGGGTTCACTTAATTTCCTTCTTGTTCAACTTCAGCAGAACACGACGGGGTTTGGTTTTCAGCTGGGTCTGCAGCATAACGCCTATCTTGTCCGTCTGCATCTTTTTTTGTGGTTTTAGCGCCAGTATGTTCTCCTGCCCATTAGCCTATTTACTGCTGTAATTTCAGGGAACGATTTAAATTTTTTAACTCAGTAATTAATGTGTTTTAAAATGTAGAGAAGTACAATAATTTAAACTAAATATATTTAAGTAAAAGTAAAATTACAGATTTTAAAAATGACTTTAAAAAGTAGAAGTACACAAAAAGCTACTCAATTACAGTAACGTGAGTAAATGTAATTCGTTACTTTCCACCTATGCTATTTTGATATATTAACAGATAACATTTTAAGTAAACAACAACAAATTAAATGTAATATTAACTAATAAATGCCAGACAAAAATATAGTTACATTAGTGTCAATGTTAGATTTGTTGCATTGTGTCTTACCAAGCGTGAAGCAGCGAGGGAAACAATTATGGGAGATGATCACTTCAAAGTAATATGGAGACTTCACCACATCCCCTTGGCAGAGATTCATTTAACTGTCCCCTTCTCGGGTCAATGTTCATATACACACAGGGCCGGCCTTGGCCAATTTGCTGCCCTAGGCAAGATTTTACCCGGTGCCCCTTGCCTCACTTTAGTGAATATTAACTAACTTGATCTAACAATGAACAATACATTTGTAACAGTACCTATTTATTATTTTTGTTAGTGTTAATTATTGACAATTAACCTTATTTTAAATTGTTTCCAGTGAAACTATAAAAATATGGGTGTTGCCTAAGTAACTTTATAAATTAAACAATTAAAAATCAAGAATAATTACATCTTGTATTCTTGTAAAACTGTATTAGCATACAGTAGGCTACTGTTTAATCTTCAAAATAAACTTTAAAAGTGTTCTTTTCCAGTAGATGGCAGCAATGTTCTACTAGACCATTCTAATGTTTTCACCATGAATTATAGCCTATTAGAAACATATATCTTTAAAGTGAATTTACATAAATTTTACTAGTTTAATAAGCCCAGTTATAGGCCTATACAAACATTACTAAATGTGCCAATTCAAATTAAAAATAGAATAAATCCCTTAAAAACTACACAACTGTAGCGTAAAAATATGATTAAAACGTGTTGCCATGTAAAATTACACTTATGTTACAAAATCTTGGATCTCTGGAACTCCCAGAGATTGCTATTATACTATTTTAAACTTTTAGTCTATAGGCTTTCTAGACTAGGCTAACATAGTTTGTTCACAAACTGTTACCGCATCTAGAGCCCTTAAATGCATACATGAGGTCTTTAGCGAACCGGGAGAATATTCACTACCTTCTCCCTCCTTCATTTTTTTAAGTTAGACGCCAAATTTCTTAGTAGGCTATTCCTCAATATATGCATTATAAACAATATAACAAAAAATAGTATATAAAAGACTGCCTTTTTCTGATTTTTTTTAAAGTGTATATGTGTAATGAAGAGGCAGTGTCGTTAGATCCAAATGCAGCTTTATTGATAAACAAGAGGAGGTCAAACAGGCAAGGTTCAGAGACAGTAACAGGAGTAACGAAGGCAAGGCAGAATCAGCAACAGGGGCAATGCAAAGGTTGGGGCAGGTGGCAGACAGAGAGGTTATCAAACGGCAGGCAGGGTCAAAAGGCAGGCAGCAAACGGTCAGAGTCGTATAGGCAGTCCAGGTAAACACAGGGAAAGTGCTCGGAAATGTCAGACGGGGCTAAACAAGACTTTGCAGTGAGTGCATGGAAGTGTGCTGCTTATATGTGTGTGTGTGAATGAGGTGCAGGTGTGGTGAGACAATCAGGGCAAATGAGTGATTGGTGACAGCTGTGTGATTGGTGCAATGGTGGATGGGAATGTGTGCATCATAAGTACAGTGAATGATGGGAGTTGTAGTCTGAGGTGGAGTGATGTGCAGCTGTAGTGTGATGCAAGAGTCCATGTGGTGAAATGGCAACCAGATTCGTGACAATATGGTTGCTAAAGACACAAGGTATGCTAATGTGTAAATATGTTTTTCCTGCTCACTGACTCAATGTGCACTGATTATTTATTCCTCGAGGTGGCACTGTTTGATACACAATGACAACGTGATGTTTCACTCAAAATTTCGAGATGGTCATAATAAAACTAAATAATATCATCAAAAATGTAATTGGTTTGAATGGCTTTACTGCAGAGCAATTACTGTATGCAGTGAAATCTCAATTTCACTGGCATTTGATGGTGGATGTTGTGAATAAGCAGCCAATGATCAAAATATTGATTTTGAAGTTATTGAAAACAATCGTTTTGAGAATATGGTAGAGATTGTAAATATGAGCCAGTGGAAGTGCGCTGTGACGATGACAGCGATGGTAAAATCATCTGCTCAAATTGAACCCTTCCAAGTTTCAAAAGGTAACAAAATATGCTTTATTTTATTATTTTGTGATTGTCCTCAAAATATCAATTTTTTATTTGTATTTAGCTATTGCATCCAGCCCTATGTATACGGATCTCTAAAGACATGAATATCATGATTAGTGAAACATTCATGCATTTAAGGGCTATTTTATTTGACCATCATCATTCATTACATCACATTCCCTTTGTCTTTATCCCGTTTTATTTTTTTCTTCCCTGGGCACCAGTGATAATTTATAAGTGAACGTATTTTACAACCAGGTAGCCTAACTGATGTATGTGTAAGTGCGGCTGTGAGGGAGAAGATCATGAGTCGAACTGAGGAGAGCAATAAAATAGTTGTTTTTGTGGGATGATCGCTGTTAGTGTAACATTTTAAAGAATTGGTAAAAAAAAAACATCTTCACTCATTTTGGCTCCCCTATCAATTTGCCTATGCCACGGGCCGGCCTTGATACACATTAGATATTTAGTTTTAGACCACATCTAATCACCACAGATTACTGTTAATCATATGCAAAACAACACACAACATCCACAGATCAAGTGTTCTAGGGTTACCCAGGATGCATGACACAGAAGTTTTACTTTGAGGTTTATTACAGCGATTTAAAAAAAATATATATAGACGAGAGGGCGAATTATATTTTAAAGCTTTTATGTCTGCTTTTAAATGTGAATTTATCTTGGAATCTCAATAAAAATAAAAAATACGTAAATGCATAGAAATAAAAAAATTCCTACCAGCTCATATATATATCGTCCTAGGGGCTCTGCAGTTTCTTTATTCAATTGCTCAGCAAACTGGATCTCACAGTACAGCTGAACAAACTAAGCATCCTTTCATTCAGGCATCAACAACATCTGTGCACTGAAAAGAGCAATAAACACACGACACCAGGTAACTTATATTATTTTCATTAGTGCTTGTCAACCCCATCTTGAGTTGGTGAAACAGTACAATCCCAAACAAACATCCATACAAATTGGGTAGTTAGGATGCCCAAATTAATGGTATATAACTTAAGATGGGCCACTCTTAAGTAGATCCTTCAGTTTCATATTTACTTCTATTGTCCTGCAGATTGTACTGACAAACATCTATGGTAAACTAAGATATAATTTAATAATGTTTCTTTTGAAACCTCAATGTCATGTATTTAAAGAACTTATAATTGCACATTGATGATGCAGCTGAAATATAGTAGGCCTACATAAATACTGAATACCACTACGGTTCAAATGATAATCAAGTACTTTACACGTGCTTGTATGTTAGCCAACAGATCAAAATAAGCACACTTCTTTAAAGCATGGCACAAGGTTATTAAAATGTAATGATTTCAAATTTACTTTAGTCTACTTAAGTGTATTAAGAAACTGTCATAAAAGTCTACTCTCTTTTTAGACTATCTATATGTAGTTTTTTTTAATATCATTTTAATATTTGATTTGTAACAATTTAATCAGTCATTACTATTATCGCTAAAATATGAACACAAATTAACATGCTAAAAAAGACATGCTAACAACTGCAGCAGCTGAGGGTGATGCATAATTAAGATAATACTTGCAAAACAGTGTGCTAATACATGCTAGTGAATTAAAACCACACAACAATACAATTAAAATGTAATTAAATACAAAACAGCAAATAAAAGTAATTATTTTACAGTAAAACTAAATGTTCATTATACACAAACTGTGTTTAAAATGTTAAGGGACTTGCTGATGAATATCGGTCTCAAACATTTTATATAAGCACTGTGTCAATTTTGACATTTTCATGTTGACTATGGCTTACCTTAATGGAAGGACATTTCTTAAGGTGATATATTTCATGTAAAGTATGTTTCTGATTCACATTGCTGGATCACTATGAGGTCAGTGGCAATGGAACAAAAGCCCTGATCTTGTCCAGGAGTGATGAAGGGTCTGCTATGAGTGTGTGCAGACTGGCTCTGCTGTAATACAGAGCAGACAGCAGCGCTGCAACAGACACTGAGAATATAAGTGAATGAGAGGAGCACAGTGACTGCGGCTCTGGTGTACAGCGTGTTCTCAGGGGCTTGTTGACTCGATCCCACTGAGTCAGGATGGCCTGACGTGCACCTTCCCATCGACCCGGCCCGTGCAGCCGAAACTGGTATGGGGTGCAGGGACCAAAGATGACGTTTAGAGCCAGTCTAGGGTCTGTCACGAGCAACTTCAGGATAGAAGGACAGACACCCACTTGTTTAGCCAACTCATCCATATAGGGGATGTAGTCCACCTGGATGGTGTGTCTCTGGGCTGCCACATACCTGCACGAGAACACGATTAAGATCAAGATCCACTGAAAATACATACTTTTAACTGTAGAATTTGTGTAAGTGCTGTCTTATATAGCCATTTGAGATCAAGTGTGAAAAACCTTCGAGCCATTGCTTCATCATTTGCTTTAATGTCCTTCATCATTGCAGTCATTGGAGGCAGTTTGCACAGTCCTAAGTGAGAATATCACAGCTTAAGTACAAAAACACTGAATACGTAATCTTCTGCCATATTCATATAGGTCATTTACAAGTACTACAGTATGTTGTTATACTCTGAATTTTAGAACTCAAAACCAGTCCAAATTGATGATGATGAGAAAAAAAAAGTATTCTCTAAAATAGGAACACCCTGTATTTTCTGTGTAGATGGTCAGCGTCATGTTTGATACCTTTAAAAAAGAGTGGCCCAGCGTGCCTGCATCTCAGAGATGGGCATAATGGCTCCCAGAGGCTGGATCAGACCAATCACGGCTAAAGTTGGCTTTTCCAGTACTGGGGGATATACGTATTTGTACAAGGATACTTTGTTCTTTGAGACAGGAATTACATGTGAAGGCAGGAAGGGGAAAGAGAAAGTGTAGCCTGTGGCAAACACCACCAGATCAATGTCATCCTCAACAGTGCCATCCTCAAACACCACACTTGATCCACGAAACTCTTGAATATTTGACTTGACTGAGACGGTACCGGAGAGGATGCGGTTTGGTAAGTCATCATTGACCATGGGATGTTGGCTGAAAATTCTGTGTAAAAACAATAGACATTATATTATATAATGTAATTGATTGCAGCAAAGAATCTTTCATGTATTCTGTCTTGTTCTATTTGTATAAAGATTAGGGATGGGCATTTTAAGCAAAAGTAATATTCGATAATTGCTGGGTATTATTCGATTACTATTCGAAAATCGCACCCCTCCCGCGCATACACCCGCCCACCCACGCGCACACACACACACGCACGTGCGCGCGAACACACACACACACACACACACAGAGAGAGAGAGGGGGAGAGAGACATATTGTGAACCGCCTGAATGACGGCACTTATTATGTGAACATTAATTTTAACGTCTGTCTTCATAACAATGACCTATTTCATATACATAAATATATTAAATGAACATGTTCACATGCTCGGGAAGAAGACGGGAGTGTTGTTCACAATTAGTTCGGTGAACTTTGAATTGAAACAAGGGATCGAATATAGCCCTGCAGCTTCTCAGAATTCTCCGCCTGAGTCTGAGCCCGTCTCTCTCTCTCTCTCTCTCTCTCTCTCTCTCTCTCTCTCCTCCCCACAATCTGCAGTTGCAGCCATTTAAATAGTTCAGTTTTGTTTTTTAATAGCAAATTGGTCATTATTTTGTTTCCTTTCTTTATTAATTTAATTTAGAAATATGATTGGAACATCTTATTTTTGTTAAATTCAAGTTTTTGTTTTTTTTAAATACCAAGCGGCCAGCGCAAGTTTGATCAGTTTATCCTTCTCAAATAAATAAATAAATAATTAACGTCATAATATTTTAAGAATAAAGACAAAATTACGATCATAAAATCATGTTACATTGCCTGAAGTTAAAGTGAAAATTTAACTTTTATAAAAATTATAATAATAAGTGTGGCATCCAACCTATCATTCTTCACATTTAACACGAAAAACAACACAAATATTTTGCATCTAAATATAATATATCAACCAGTGGAATATTCCGTTATTATTTCAGCAAAAAACGAATAATTTGAATGCAGGGAGCTAGTCAGGGCTTCATTAATGGGAAACAGGACGTAAAGGCGGCAGAGAAGCACTTGGAGTGCATCGTTTTGTTAACTTTGGTTTATTATTTTGAGTTGTTTGGGATGCTGTAACAAACGGCCCTCTCACAATATATTGTTTAACAGGTCTATTGTTCACGCAATCAGAATGCACGTATCAGAAGTTCCGTTCTCCGGCGTGGTTAGTGCTCACACTATAGTGTGTGTGTGTGTATGTATGTATTGTGTACACATGTATGTGTGCCGCACCGGAGTGCCGACAGTGCAGTTTGTGTTCAAGCACGGAACAGAAGATGCTCTAAAATAAAACAAACAAATATCCTGTTGGTCTGTGCATCTGTACTCCAGTATATAAATTCAATATAAATGTATTATTGCTAAAGTTACTTGCCAAGAGGGGTAGTTTGACATACTTCATGTATTTGCCCGTTCAGGCGGCTCGCGCGTGTCAGAGACGCGGCTCTGTGCTCGCGCGGTTCACACAGAACAGAACACAGCGCGCATGTACTGAAAGGAGTTGTCTTTCGCGACCAAATACTTTTTAATCGCTTACATTTTCAAACAAACAAGGCTTAACGCATGCAAATGATACAATTTCGTGACGACGCTGCAGTGGCCCGATCTGGTAAGTGACAAATCCGAGCGTCCTTCACGCCATCAGACAGTCTTTATTGTCAAGCCCTGATACACCTTTAGAAAATAATCACACAACCTAATCGATATTCTATAATTAAATAGAATATTCGAATATTCGAAAATCGTGACCCATCCCTAATAAAGATGGCCTCCTCATGCCTTAAGTGCCAATACTAAGACTGACCAACATCATCAGAGTCTTATTTCTTCCAGTGTTCACAGTACCTGTGCGCAGGCTGCAGCCCATAGAGCTTGCGGTTGAACCGTTTATTTAGTTGTTTCTCTCCGAAATTGTTGATGAATCCAACAGGCAAAATTTGAATAAGCCAATTACTCATTCTGTTATTAAACAACATATCTGCTGGAACACCATTGTCTCCAACACGATTTAGTATCCAAGATCCCCTTCGGGTACTCAGATAAACCTGTAATTAAAGTAAGGGAAACAATGTGGAAAACAGAGGCTTCAATAGGAGTAAAATACTTCATACACTATAATTTTTGATACTTTAGTTGCATCACCTGTTTGGCCATTCTGCTCAGCTCCACAGCAATATCTCCTCCAGAGTTCCCAATGCCAATCACAACTACCCTCTTCCCTCGCCATTCTTCAGGGCTTTTGTAATCATGACTGTGGAAGAATGTTCCCTTAAACGTGTCTATTCCTAAAGAGAGGATATGAATGAGGCCTAACGGCTCTTGCACACCAAAGTTTACTATGAGTGTTTGGCCTTTATTGACATTATGCTGTTGCACTTTGCACATACACTCTGTTTGCTTAGTCATCACATGTACTGCACCTGGAAAATCCTGTAGAGGGAGATGAGGGTGACAGTGGTGCCAAGAGCAAACCATCACAGCATCAAACACCTGCTTTTCTCTCCGACCATCTTTAGACTCTGTCTCTACATCCCACTGTCCAGAGTGAGAGAAGTCTGGCCTTGGTGTAACATGAAGAACTTTTGTCTGGGAAACACAAAAACACCAACGTGTGAACTTGTGAGAACCCCAAAACCAGCTTAATATAAAATACAGAATAACTTCACAGTTTGTGTCATCATAACCTTTCATTTCTGACCTGGAAGCGGATGTGCCGTTTGAGCTGGAAGTGGTCAGCGTACATGCAGAAGTAGTCCATGATGAGGGAGTTGTGCATGTAGTTTGGGAAGTGAGCAGGAATGGGGAAATCACTGTAGCACATCATCTCCTTTGATGTGTTGATAATCAAAGAGTGGTAAATGCTAGCACGATCTGGATCTGGATTTTCCTAAGATGGAGGGACATGCAAATTGGATGAATTTCTTGCAGCATGTTGTTTATTGCTGCTTTGCAATAAACTGTACCTTAGGGCCTCCTTTTCTTCATATGCACAACTTTAATGGGCCCGATCATAAAGACATATCTCACCTTAAACCTCCAGAGTCCTCCAATGTCATCACTGGTCTCGAAACACACTGGCTCCAGACCTTCATCCAGGCAGCATTTGATGCAGGCCAGCCCAGAGGTTCCTCCTCCAATCACAGCAATACGTTTAGTCATGATGATCCACAATAATATTCAGATTAAGACAGCTGGAGAAGATAGAACATTTTGAATTAAAGGAATAGTTTATAAAAAATATTCACCAATCATACACACCCTTGATATTCCAAATCCATATGATTTTCCTTCTATTATGGGAATGTATGTAATCTCTTCCGCAGCACGAAACTATCCACCAGTTCTATTTCCATCACATCTTAAATTATGCACGTTTTGACAGCTTTTTATGCGTGTTTGACAGCTTTTTGTGGCAGAAATGTAATTTTAATACACAATAAAATCTTTGCACAATTTTACAAATTGATTTTGAGAAAATATTTTCACACCTGACATTTTCCTTTTATATAACAAGCATTAGGCAATAGTAATCATTAACTGGTTGGACTGCATCTACACTTTGTATCCCTCTGTTTAACCCTTTCAAAATGAGAAAGCCATATTACATAACATGTTGAGTATATCATCTCATATCAATTCACATTTATTTGATAATGCCTTGGTAAAAGACGTGTTAAAGTGCCAGAAAGAAAATGAGGAAGACCACCAGAAAGACGTTGGCCATAAATCTCGAGATCAGAAAAAAATTAAAAAAACACACAGCAAAATAAGTTGTGAAATAAGCTCTTGTAATGCAGCCGTGTCACAATAAAATACCAAGCGCTCCAATATGTATCAATCACACATTAACTTGTAGTTGCAATGATTGAAACTTTTGACATTACAAAACCAAACCATTTCAAATAAGTTATTGTTTGGTCATCGCTTGGGCATGAATGTCTAAGTATTTGTGAAATCGACTTGCTAAAGCGCCGACAAGAACATACGGAAATATAAAGCATCAGATTTCAGTCCGATTTGGACAGGCAAGCAGCTTTGCCGTCTTTTGATAAATAACAAAGTTCCGTAAACCTGTATCAATCAACAATGCAGTTATGTTAAATGTTAATAAAGGTTTGTAGCATGCCATCTTACCTAGTGTGAAGTTGTGATCGCAGAAGTCCCTTCACCACACCCCTCTGTCGACGTAGATGTAAAAGGGGCGGAGATCATAGTCGTCACTCGCTTTGCTCAGTAAACGTTGAGTTAGTTAAACATTGATGACAAATGACAGCAAAGTCCTGTTTTATTTTGCCACTTACACGTCCCAATGCTTGCTTTTTACTTTTTGTTGTATGAAGGTCACGGTCACATTAAAACTATCTTGGAAAAGTGTTAAAAGTGCTTTCATCGTTTTTAAAAATGTAATCCTGTCCCAGACTTTTAAGCTTAACCTATGAAAATCTATTAGTATTATTTTACATTTTATGTGGAAAACCTGAACAATATTTACTGTTTTCTAAATTTCCAGAATGATATTTTTTGTTGTTGTCATATTTAAGTGTGTGAAATAGAAACTAAATGATATGTAGGCATGATAATAATCATCTCACAATCACAAAATACCAGCCCTGACAGATTCAGGCTTCTCCAAATACTTTTTTATTTAAAATTATATTAGAGTAATGAAAATGCTGACACTTCTGTGATGATTGTCAAAATACATTTTACTACATTACCTGGTTGAAAAACAGGACAAAACACAAAAAAGATAATTATGATGTTTGGATATATGGCAGAGCACATGTTTTGAGATAAATCTAAGAACAAAAAATACACTTGTTTGAGACAAGAATTTAAAATATAACTTTTGACATGGATTTTACAAGATAATGAACTCCAAGAATTAGACTAAGAAACAATTAGGTTAAAGTGTAAACACGAAACGGAGGTATCCAAAAACTGAGTGTGGGATATCGATGGGATCTAATCGATATTCAGAAACAGTGGGATCTTTTTTTGCATTGCCATTAAAGCAAAAATCACTGCAGCCCCTCCTGACAGGCCCAGCCAAAAAAATACACGGAAGGATGAAGTTTCTGGAATGGGCCGTGTCTTCATGGGTTTGGCCACACGATCCCATTGGGTAAGGATGGCCTGACGGGCACCTTTCCAGTGCCCCGGTCCACTCAGTCGAAACTGGTAGGAAGTACAGGGCCCAAAGAAAACCCTCAATCCAACAGCAGGGTCCCTCAGGAGCAGCCAAGCAATGTTGGGACGGACACCCACTTCCTTTGCTATTGTGTCTATGTAAGGGATGTAGTCCACTTGAAGAGCAGCCAGCTTGGGACAGGGGTAACTGTGGAGAGACAGCAGATTAACTGTCAAAATAAAACCTATTTGAAATTATCATCCAGGTGAATAAATAATTACCTCTTTAAATTTGCTTTTATGTCTCTCTCAATTATTGTATCCATTTTATCAGCTGGAGGAAGGTGGTTTAGTCCTTGAAGAACAAGAAAATGAATATATATATTGTTATTTTTTTTTACCCTCAATCAAATAAAATATGATTCATACGATTCTCTATATTTACTTCACCTACAAATCACAATTTCTTTTTTTCATGACTAATTATGGTTGCTCATTACCGGCAATGACCCTGGTGGCCCAGCGTGCCTGTAGCTCTACAGCTGGCATGATTGACCCTTTGGTCTGCAGCAGGCCCATGATGGCCAGTGTTGGACGCTCAAGAGATGGAGGGAAGACTCTTCTGTAGAGTTTCATATATCCATCAGAACCAGAGTTTAAGGAGGCAGGGAGGAAGGGGAATTTATAATCATATCCTGTGCATAAAATCACTGCATCGATCTTCTCTTCAACAGTCCCATCATTAAAGACCACCGTCGAGCCTTGAAACTTCTGCACATTTGGTTTCATCACCAGTTCTCCAACCATAATACGACCTGGGAGGTCATCATTTATAATGACACGCTGGTCAAGGACCCTGGAATCACAAGACATGGGTAAAGGTCACTGTGAATCATGAGGTAATTTTTAAACTGTCAGGGCTTTACTTTAATCATCAACAATGAAAATAATCTTTGAGGATCATGTTTTGGCCCTTCACCTGTGAGCAGGCTGTAGTCCATACAGCTTGTGGTCGTGTCTCTGATTGAGGCTTCTCTCCCAAATCCAGTTGAGCAGAGCTCGAGGCAGGAGGCCGTAAATCAGATCTCGAGCTCGTGTCATCATTGTCATATTTAGAGGAAGCCCTCTATCGAACACACGACCTATGACCCAAGCACCTTTCCGGGTACTCAGGAAGGTCTAAGAGAGTGAGAAAGAGGAACAGCAATTAAGTGGATAGGCGAGAGTGAATTTAAGCTTGTCAAAATAGGATAATATTAATGAGAACCAAGAGAGTAACCACATATTCAGAACTGAGGTGGTAAAATGGAGACACAAATCAGCCAAATGGACAGAGTCTGATGATATATTGTGCGTTGATTTAGCAGGGGTAGATGTAGAAACTTTAAAGCTGACCTGAAATGGAAATTGCGATAATATATTCTGCCCTATTGTCAGGTATAAATCAATGAGTAGCTTTTCAAAAATAAAAATAAAAGAAATAAAAGTGTGGGACTTGATTTTGTACACTTGGAATTGATTTGGTAATTGCTACAATCTCATGTGAATGACAGGTTGTTGAAGTAGAGGTTATTGTAGATGCTGTTGCAAGGGAGGTGGTATTTTGATTAAAGATTACGAATAGATATGAAAAAACTAACAAAAAACAATGTTCTGGACAGATAAATGATTTACAACAAACTGCAATATTGCATAAAAAATACTTAGTGGGAAGTTTAATGTACATTATTTAAATATACATTATTTGATGTATATTTATATTACTGTACTTTGTTATATTACTCAGAAATTGGTGCAACTTATATAATTAGATAAAAATCTAAAGAAAAAGGCAAATTCACGTATGAGGAGTACCTATTGTATTATGAAAATAAATGTAATTTTGTTCTTGTTAGATAGCTAGCTAAACTGCTGAATGAATTAATCATATCATTATTTTATATATGTTAACATGGTAATTATGAAATAAAATGGTTTAATAGTGTTGACAATAGGCGTGTGAGATATATATTGTCTGTGATAATATTGTAATTGTTGTTTAAACGAAGTACGATTTGAGTGTTTTATATCATGAAAAACAAACAAAACACAGAGTGCACGCATTCATTACGTGATGAAGTCCATTGGGTTAGAATGTGTTTTTCACTGCATGATTCAGTCTGTTAAAATGCATTTAGAATGATCATAAAATTCAAGATATGAGGGCAGAAAATCTATATACACTATATTGCCAAAATTGGTCATGTTAGAATAGAAAAGGGTTCTGTCCAAACTGTTGCTATAAAATTAGAAGCACACAATTTCCTAGAATATCATTATATGCTTAAACATTAAGATTTGTACTCTTGGAAATGTTTTTCCACCCCCCCATTTCCACCCCCCCATTTCATTAGAAGGGGGTGACCCAATACATTTGGCAATATAGTGTATTTATATTTCATATTGTTAAATCAATATTTTGTATGTGATTAATCAAGATTAAACATTGGACAGCACTAATTTATTTATTTATCGTGCTGCCAGAAGCAATTATATTTATTATTAATTATTGAATGTAAAAATAATAATCAATTAGGCCCTACAAATTAGCACCTATCATTCAATTGCTAATTATATTTCCATATAATTTAGACACTTACAAGAACCTAAAAATAGAATAAAAAAATTAATAAATAAAAATAATATATATTAGCTGCTCGCATTAAATTCAAGGCATTAATGTTTGCCTACAGAACTACCTCTTGCTCTGCACGCCTTTATCTAAATTCATTACTTCAGACTTATGTGCCCTCTAGAAGCTTGCGCTCTGCAAGTGAACGACGTATTACTGTACCATCCCAAAGAGGCACAAAATTACTTTCACAGACTTTTTCATTTACTGTTCCCATCTGGTGGAATGACCTGCCCAACTCAATCCGAGCAGCTGAATCCTTACTCATCTTCAAGAATCAGCTAAAAACACATCTCTTCCATCTTTATCTGACCCTCTAACGCTAGCACTCTCTATTCTAATTTTATTTGATCCATCCGTCTTCTTTTTATAAAAAAGACAACAACAATAAAATCACACATTTGACCCTCTATCAATTGCATATGCATTCTCTAACTGCAAGCTTTTCTTGTAAAACACTAGTTTTCTTTTTTCTATTCGATCTACTTGTTTTCTTTAAAAGAAAAAAAACGTTCTATGTCTACTGCGTTAGGCTAACCAAGACTTGTCATAGCACTTGCATGTTGTTGCACTTTTGTTGGTATTGATTGCTTCTAATGTCCTCATTTGTAATTCGCTTTGGATAAAATCACCTGCCACACACACACACACACACACACAGGCCACTTTATTAGGTACACCTTGCAAGTACCAGGTTGGACCCCTTTTTGCCTTCAGAACTGCCTTAATCTTTGGGGCATATATTCAACAAGGTGTTGGAAACATTCCTCAGAGATTTTGGTCCATATTGACATGATAGCATCACGGAGTTTCTGCAGATTTGTCAGCTGCACACCCATGATGCGAATCTCCCATTCCACCACATCCCAAAGGTGCTCTATTGGATTGAGATCTGGTGACTGTGGAGGCCATTTGAGTAAAGTGAACTCATTGTCATGTTCAAGAAACCAGTCTGAGATGATTTGAGCTTTGTGACATGGTGCATTATCCTGCTGGAAGTAGCCATCAGAAGATGGGTACACTGTAGTCATTAAAGGATAGACATGGTCAGCAACAATACTCAGGTAGGCTGTGGCATTTAAACAAAGCTCAATTGGTACTAAGAACCCAAAGTGTGCCAAGAAAATATCCCCCACACCATTACACCACCACCAGCCTGAACCGTTGAGACAAGGCAGGATGGATCCATGCTTTCATGTTCTTTACGCCAAATTCTGACCCTACTATCTGAATGTCGCAGCAGAATTTGAGACTCATCAGACCAGACAATGCTTTTCCAATCTTATATTGTCCAATTTTGGTGAGCCTGTGTGAATTGTAGCCTCCGTTTCCTGTTCTTAGCTGACAGGAGCGGCATCCGGTGTGGTCTTCTGCTGCTGTAGCCCATCTGCTTCAGGGTTTGACGTGTTGTGCGTTCAGAGATGGTATTCTGCATACCTTGGTTGTAACGAGTGGTTATTTGAGTTACTATTGCCTTTCTATCATCTCGAACCGGTCTGACCATTCTCCTCTGACCTCTGACATAAACAAGGCATTTTCGTCCACACAACTGCCGCTCACTGGATATTTTCTCTTTTTCGGACCATTCTCTGTAAACCCTAGAGATGGTTGTGCGTGAAAATCCCCGAAGATCAGCAGTTTTTGAAATACTCAGACCAGTCCGTCTGGCACCAACAACCATTCCACGTTCAAAGTCACTTAAATTCCTTTCTTCCCCATTCTGATGCTTGGTTTGAACTTCAGCAAGTCGTCTTCACCACATCTAGATGCCTAAATGCATTGAGTTGCTGCCATGTGATTGGCTGATTAGCAATTTGTGTAACCAAGCAATTGAACAGGTGTACCTAATAAAGTGGCCGGTGAGTGTATGTATGTATGTATATATATATATAATACATAGTAAATTACATTTAAGAAAGTTATTAAATTATATATTTTTTATATTATCTATAAGTGAGTATTAGATTGTGGCGAGGGGGGCGTGGTTCAGAGAAGTCTGCAGTGGGAGAGAGCATCGGGAGACGAGCCGTGAGTAAGTAGGTCAAGTGCAAAATGATGAACACCTGTGTCTGATTGCAGTAATTTTTGGTGTGGAGAGGCCAGATAAAGAGCCTCTGACAGTCAGGGAAGTCAGAGAGACAGACAGGATGGAGATTCATGGACACTGACTGCGTTATGAAATGGAGAAGTCCTGGAAACAGCATACTTTGGAAAGCTGAGCTTTTGTGAACAGCGCCCAGATGGCGACCTTTGTTTTGTGATTTTGAGTTATTGAATAAAAGCCACCAAAATCTCCTAAATGCCAACCTTGTCCTCTTGTCCTGTCACATAGATGTTGGCAAAGATCTATTTTTTATTCAATCTTTCTGCAAAAGATTATGTTTATATATATATATACATATATATATACTTACATATTAAATTTGATATTACACTATTAAATCTTGCTTGCCTTCTCACATGCTCTGCTGAGATCCACGGCAATGTCTCCACCAGAATTCCCAATCCCAACGACAACAACTCTCTTCCCAAGGTAAGGATCAGGCTCCTTATATTCCCAACTATGAATTATTGTCCCTGGGAATGTGCCAATACCTGCAGAACATAAAATTACAGTTAAATGTATTTAATATAGTGATGTTTCCGTATACATATTAAATTCATTATACAGAGCCACACAGGGAATTAGTTCAACACACAGTGCTGAATGCTGTACAATCTGTGTATATGATGACATAGTGCTGTAATATCAAGTGAGCACCTGGGAAGTCTGAGAGGGGTTTGATGGGTTGCGTGTAGAGACCTGCACACACTAGCACACCTTCAAACACATGTGACTCCTCTTGTCCATCTCTGTCCACGGTCACCACCTCCCACTGACCAGAGTCAGAGAAATCAGGCCTTTGTCTCAAACTGCGAACTGTGGTCTGAAATACACCCAACCACACGGAGACTTACTGCTACCGGTCATCTTTACACAGAAAATGCTGTTACAAACACTCAAAAAATATGATAGATCTTGAGAAAGTACACACAATAATATGTATATGATTTGCCCTGCATCACACCTTCTGTTATGTGACTATTGAGCATGTGGACATCGCAATGTCAATGCTGAAATGATGTATCATGCAGCCCTTACATATATTACACTATTAAATCTTGCTTGCCTCCTCACATGCTCTGCTGAGCTCCTGGAACATCACTATTGTCTAATAGTCCCAGCCTCTAACTGTTAAATCTGATTTGATGAAAGGTATGTTTGCCAGGACCAATGAGGATGTAAATCCCAGAATATTTCCAACTAGGTGAAATCTCAGCAGATGTGATGTCATGGTGTTTATTACCTGAAAGCGAATGTGTTTGAGCAGGTTAAAGTGCTCAGCGTAGAGTTTGAAGTACTGCACGGTCACAGAGTTGTGCATGAAGTTGGGGTAATGATCCGGTACAGGGAAATCACTGTAGCACATCATCTCTTTCGGGGTGTTCACTATGAGAGAACGATAAATGCTGCAACGGTCTGCCTCAGGTTTTTCCTGTGAATGGACAGAGGAACACAGTCAATGACTCTGAACATACTACGTACTAATAGATTAGCTTTGTAACATAACAGCTTTGAAAGTTTTGTTTAAATGTAAAGTTTGTAATATTGTTTAATGTTAAAATACTCTCTTTTCCTTTCGTAACATGCAACAATAACAATAAGTAAACCATTTGAAGCATTGTTGCCTCCAAAAGTGTAAACAAAACCAACTCATCTAATAATATGAGTTTTGAGGCTGGGCTATCTGTTTGTTGACCAATAGCAGTTGGTGGGTGTGTAAACATTTTAGAGTAGCCTTTTATTTTGGCCAGCCTAAGGCACACCTGTGCAATAATCATGCTGTCTAATCAGCATCTTGATATGCCACACCCGTGAGGTGGATGGATAATTTCAGCAAAGGAGAAGTGCTCACTAACACAGATTTAGACAGACTTGTGAACAATATTTCAGAGAAATAGGCCTTTTGTGTACATAGAAAAAGTCTTTGAACTTTGAGTTCAGCTCATGAAAAATGGGGGCAGAAACAAAAGTGTTGCATTTATAATTTTGGTCAGTGTTTTTTAAATCAGTACTATTGGTCATCGTTATGTCTGTTTGTGGGTTTTACAAATATTTAACCAATGAAAGCATTCAAAAGAACTTGTGACTAAACCTCGTAATGCCATTAGATCCTTAAATTGTCAGTTGAAACCTCATAACTCCACCCCCGCCTCTAAAAGTGCCACGATGCGCAATTTGAAGACAGACATCTACTTCTTCGCAATGCAAGGGTAAATGGAGAACTAATGTTTGAATAAGCACAGCGTTTCCTTCACCGAAGAAACACTGTCTATAAAGCTAATGATTTTTTTGTGTTTAAAGAGCAGTTTTAGCATTTGCGGTCTAGTTGTAGCCAATACACTTTTGTATGTTTTAAATATCCTGTGCATAACGGTTCGTGAGATTTTGGCCAAATGTTTTAAACAACAATAGAAACTGAGCACCCATATAGCTACAATAAACCTTAAACCTGCAAACTGATGAAAACTTGATGCTATTACTGCCTCAGATGTGGCCATTCTAATGATGGACAAAACACAGATCTCAGTCATTCTGTCATCAAAACCTTAACTCCATTGGAGTATGATTTTCAGAAATTACGAGCAAGTGTCTGATCATATCTAAAGCCAAAATACCAACTCTGAAGCCGCAATGTTTAATTATTGGAAAAAAATCAACCTTTTCCCCTTTCTATTTTTTTTTCTTATAATGCTTAGTTGTGTGCCGTGGGTTTTTTACATATCAAAACTGTGCCGTGGCAAATCATTCTTGTCATTTATCATTGTATCAGTCATTTTCCAATTCATTTTGGTACCATGGATGACACAGAAATGACACACTTCACATTTATTTTTGAACTGTTCAAATTTCCTTTTTTTTAATTGAATTAATTTCAACCTTAAACTTCCAGAGTCCTCCAATATCATCACCGCTCTCAAAGCACACAGGCTCCAGGCCTTCATCCAAGCAGCATTTGATAGAGGTCAGTCCTGAGCTGCCTGCTCCAATCACAGCCACACGCTTAGCCATGCTGTGAATCTGCATATAGGAGACATGGATCAATCACTTGAAGAAAACAAATGGTGAAAATTCACACTTATGAAAACATACAATTTAACTAGTGTCTCTCCTGAGTTGTGCACCTTTAATCAGGTATACCAGGAATCATTCATCATTTTTGGCATGGATGTGCAGCATTTATTTAAAAGAATACTGCCATTTAAGCAATTGAGTATATCTAAAATCTCAAAGAAGAGGGTGGTCTTAGCTGCCACTAGTTTAAAGGAGTATCAAAATTGAATGAAAAATTAAGGGAAAAACCGTACAGGATAAAGTCAAGAATGTTCAGTCACTTATTATCACAGACATGCAAGTCTTTACCTTTGGATGTTGTCATAATTCTTATAAAACCAAAGTTTTTCACAATAGTCTAAAACCTGTAGTTAATATATAAAAACAACTTTTAGAGGTCTCCTATATTACGATATAATCACATGCTTGTTTTTGTTCACAAGCTGAACTAAAGTTGAAAAGCTCATGAAAAATTAGGTGAAAGAGCTTTAGATAAATGTCTCAGGATTAACCCTTTACCCCAGATTCATAGACTTATGATTTAGGTAATATGACAAAAAAAATCATCAATGTGTAAGACTGAATATCTGTATGCCAAATAACAATTTTTCTTTTTTTTCAAAGCATGGAAAATTTTGAGTTAAAGGTGTGGTTGACTGCTTTTTTCTAGGCTTGATTGCGTTTATGGGGTGCAGTCTAACATGTGTTAATGCTTCATTAAAAAAATTATATATTTTTCACATAATTTACCTTTATTCCACACAACTCTGTCCCTTCTCCTATGAACGCTCTGATGATTTCCTGGTTTTATGAAGCCCCTTCCTCAGAAATACGCGATGGGCTCAGATTGGCTAGTAATAATATAAAAAATAAATAAGGTAAGATAGTGGTAACGTGAGGTAAACGGTAAAGATAACAAGCTTTCCAAAACAAAACAAAAAGCAAAACTACACTGGCTGTCGCTGACAGGACTTGCATGTTTTTTTCTTCAAGAATCTGGTCTTTTACTTTAGTTTGAAAACCAAATCCTCTGTTGTGCTTAGTTCGCTGCGCGCATCTTCACGCTGATGACGCAAATATAAACCAGGTTCTACACCTGAAGCGCTCGCGCAATGACAATGCACCGCTGTTGTGCCCATTTTCGATCCCCTGCTCAAATTACACCTCTTGTTGAGATCGCTATCTGATTGCCTAATCCTAACCCCTCCCCCACACCTACCAATACTAGGGCGGTAATAATCAGGGCCGCATATATGTATAATATAATATATAATATATATATATATATACACATACACACAGGTGCATCTCAATAAATTAGAATGTCGTGGGAAAAGTTCATTTATTTCAGTAATTCAACTTAAATTGTGAAACTCGTGTATTAAATAAATTCAATGCACACAGACAGAAGTAGTTTAAGTCTTTGGTTCTTTTAATTGTGATGATTTTGCCTCACATTTAACAATAACCCACCAATTCACAATCTCAACAAATTAGAATACTTCATAAGACCAATAAAAAAAACTTTTTGAGTGAATTCTAAATTTTTGTGAATTAAAAATGTTTTAGCCTTCTGGAAAGTATGTTAATTTACTGTATATGTACTCAATACTTGGTATGAGCTCATTTTGCTTTAATTACTGCCTCAATTCGGCATGGCATGGAGGTAATCAGTTTGTGGCACTGCTGAGGTGGTATGAAAGCCCAGATTTCTTTGACAGTGGCCTTCAGCTCATTTGCATTTTTTGGTCTCTTGTTTCTCATTTTCCTCTTTACAATACCCCATAGATTCTCTACGGGGTTCAGGTCTGGTGAGTTTGCTGGCCAGTCAAGCACACCAACACCATGGTCATTTAACCAACTTTTGGTTCTTTTGGCAGTGTGGACAGGTGCCAAATCTTGCTGGAAAATGAAATCATCATCTTTAAAAAGCTGGTCAGCAGAAGGAAGCATGAAGTGCTCCAAAATTTCTTGGTAAACGGGTGCTGTGACGTTGGTTTTCAAAAAACACAATAGACCAACACCAGCAGATGACATTGCACCCGGAATCATCACAGACTGTGGAAACTTAACACTGGACTTCAAGCAACTTGGGCTATGAGCTTCTCCACTCTTCTTACAGACTCTAGGACCTTGGTTTCCAAATGATTTCTTCATGAGTACTTCTTCTTCGCCTTAGCCCAGGTAAGACGGCTCTGACGACAACTGTAGCCAAATTCCTTGACATGTCTGTATGTGGTTGCTCTCGATGCCTTGACCAGCCTCAGTCCATTCCTTGTTAAGTTCACCCAAATTCTTGAATCGATTTTGCTTGACGATCCTCATAAGGCTGCGTTTTTCTCGATTGGTGGTGCATCTTTTTCTTCCTCACTTTTTCCTTCCACTCAACTTTCTGGTAACATGCTTGGATACAGCACTCTGTGAACAGCCAGCTTCTTTGGCAGTGAATGTTTGTGGCTTACCCTCCTTGTGAAGGGTGTCAATGATTGTCTTCTGGACAACTGTCAGATCAGCAGTTTTCCCCATGATTGTGTAGACTAGTGAACCAAACTGAGAGACCATTTTGAAGGCTCAGGAAACCTTTGCAGGTGTTTTGAGTTGATTAGCTGATTGGCATGTCACCATATTCTAATTTGTTGAGATAGTGAATTTGTGTTTTTTTGTTAAATGTGAGCCTAAATTATCACAATTAAAAGAACCAAAGACTTAAACTACTTCAGTCTGTGTGCATTGAATTTATTTAATAAACGAGTTTCAATTTTAGTTGAATTACTGAAATAAATTAACTTTTCCACAACATTCTAATTTATTGAGATGCACCTGCTATATATATATATATATATATATATATATGAAGAGCTCTTTTCCAAAACGCTATAAATCCATTTTAATAGTTTTAGAGAAAAGGACATTTTGTTACCTAGACCCATACATTTTGTTAATATTCAATTTATCCTGTTAAAATGGTCTGTTGGCTCAGTCTGAACATGTTAAACAATGATTGTTAAATTAAACAACAATATTGGCGATTATAAATTCCAAGTTTTTTTTTTTTTTGCTACAAATCCATCCTTTTTTTATGTTAGTTTATGTCTTTAAAAAAAAAGAGAACATGCAACATATGACACTCATACTATAAGCCGGTCGCACCAGTCTTGCGTTGATGTAACCCCCTCGGGTCCGCACCATCACACCCTCGGAGCGGGTCTCGAACCCGGGGTTCCGGATGCGGGAAGCGGGCGCTCTAACAAGGAACGTCAAAGGCTACAGCCTCTAGCGTCAGTCGCTAGAGCGCCTCTTTTTGAGGTCAAGGGGAGTGAGGTTTACACACAGCCCTTACTGGCATACACATCTGTTACATTGCCATCCCACAGTGGGTATTAACGCGCCACCTGAGTGACGAACCTTCTTTTTTTTTTTTTTTTTTTTTTTTGTGATTTTCTTTGTCCAGTCATATGAGGATATATCGCATTTAGGCTAAAAACAGGTTCGGCGCTTATAGCGGTTTGGAAAAGAACTGCATCTTGCAGTACATTTTAAACAAGGAAATATAGCGATTTGGCATGAAACATTGATGGAGCAGTGAATAGGTTCAGTACACAGCAAAATGGCATGACGAACTCTTTTTTTTTTTTTGGCGTTTATCGCGTTTTGGAAAAGAGCTCTTCATATATATATATATATATATATATAGCTTTAAATAATATATTTATCATATCAAAAATTTTGATGCATTGAAATTTCATAATTTTTGTTACCAGTTTCAATATCAAAACTAGCCTAAGTTAAAAAATGTATAAAGCAAGCTTTAGCCTACTTAAGACAAGTAAACTGTCAGGAATTACAATAGAACAAATAAATCGACCAACTTCAAAGACTTAATCTGTTAAATAATAGCAGGGTGAGCGAGTTTTTGAATAAGAAATATTATATTGTATAAAATAAATGTATAAATAAACTGAATAGCCTTCTCTGTATAAATTCAATATACATTCATTCTTATTTATTTTACAAAAAATGATTCGGTCATGGACAGTGAGTGATTTTCTTTCTAATGTTTGATTTACATTGACAAAAATGGCAACAGCAGCGATATTAAGCTGAGTTAGAAGTATAGTTTACCCGAAAATTAAAGTTCTGTTGTTGTTCTAAACCTGTATGAGTTTCCTTCTGCTTTATTAAGATCTCATCATAATGCCAGGATCTCAAAGGCTAAGTCTATGCTTTATCTTGAACAATTAACACTCATTTAAGACACAAATGACTGTTGACGAGGAGACTGGTACTTTGACACATAATTATGTGTATTTGGTGAAGCACAAAGCGCGAAAAATAACTCCAGTTTAGTCAGGCGCCTACAAGCAGGTGCGCGCTGCGCCGCCTCTCAGGCTGAACCCGTTTTAACGCGCATTTGCCTAAATGTATTCTGCCCCGCTGATTAATGTCCCTAAACAGTTACATTTGTGTTATAACCACAATGCTTAAAATGCGTTTAAATGAAAAGCTTACACTGTGACGTGCAAAACGACTGACGTATTTCTACCCGGTTTTCTCGACAAGCGAATATACTTTGTTCAAACTAACCTAAAATCTGTGGGGACGACGACGCTGTGTTTTTATCTGCTCTGTGTCCGGTCCTCTTACTGTTCCACAACTTTCCACCATCAGCTTTAGTAAAAAATAACCTAGCTGGGGATTTTACTGACTAAATATTTATATTTCGAATAGTTTACATTTGTACTCATAGAAGACTGTTCTTTGAATGACCATTTCCAGATTACACCAGAACGTAAATGTCATTCAGAAGTAAAATTTCCTATAGAATAAATACATTTGACTGGTAAACCAAATTCCAACAGGTTGGGGGTGCTGGTTGGGGGGAGTGAAAAGACATCATCAGTCAGGCGCGAGAAAAAAAAAAATGAAAACGAAGCCCGCACGTCACTTTCAGGTAGGCTACGTTCATAATCAGAGAAGGATTAAGATAATATATATATATTTCTTTTGTGCTTATAAAAACAGACCATTGGCAACAACAGCCTTTAAAATGACTTATATAAAACAATGAGGCAACCCAGCTGAAAAAAAAACAATAGAACCATCACAGAAATTTTCAACACCACAAATAAATCACAAATGCCATTACAAACCATCAACTTTTAACCATTAACAAATGGTTTTCTGTAATGTATTTTGGGACATATTCCATTAGGATTTATTGTTTTTAACAAGCCACCAATAGAAGGTGACCAATTAACAGTAGAGACCAACAGGGTCCATTACAGTTTAAACCAATATAAGACCCATTATAACCAGTAAAACCATTACACATTTTGTGATGGTGTCTATTTTTTCAATATTACATGTTATAAATGCTTGTAAGGGAGCCAAATACCTGGTGATTGCTGCTGTTACACTTACATGACCATATCCTTGTTTAATAGGCTATTGACCAAACATTTAATTTAAATATCCACTTAATCTTTATTTTTTGGTCACCTTTTTGCAATAGATAACACAGCCTCTATAATTTATTCAACACAATACATGTGGACATCACAACCCTTACAAAAATTAACCATGGTTTTCGTAGTAAAACTGCTTTTTTTGCGTGATTTCTGAATGCTTGAGACCATAAAATCCATCAGACAACTGTATTACTGCCATAGTATATGTCTAGAGCTACAAGTGTAATTTGTAAATAATCAAAGTTATGCATTTAATTTTATTTTATTAAAGTTCTATTTTGACCCCTATAGTAGGTTTTTTTTTTTTTACTTCTATAATATTTGATTGAGGGAGTGGGCACAATAAAATCCTGCTTAGGGATCTTATGGCGCTTTTCCACTGCGTGGTAGGACTCGGTTCGGCACGGCACGGTTTGCGTTTCCACCGCAGTTTAGTACCGCTTTTAGAGTGGGCGGGATTATTCACGTGTCGTTATAGATGCGCCGCCTCTATCTGCGTTTACACCATCGTGAACGCGCCACAAACAAACACACAACAAAGGACCATATCGACGGAATTGTGTTCTTCATTCTGACATGTGGATGTTTTTAACAGCAATGGAGAGGTCTATGAGAATGCTTGGGATTTACCCGCAGCAGCAAAGACTGTGGTGGCAGTGCCAAATATAAACAGAAAACATACTCTAAAAATATACATAAGGCTTTTTCATTCCGCTTCGCCCCATCAAGCTCTCACTGGATCCGCTCCTCGGCTATCAACGAGAGGAACGTCTCTACTTCCTCAACAGACCACGAAACAGACATTTTTTTGGTTGATTAAATACAAAGACAAAGAAAGAACAAAAAACAATGAGGATTACAAACAATAATCCAAAGCATACTAAATTAGCTTATAAGATTTACACCATGAAAGATTCTTACATGCAATAGAATTCTAAGAGTTTCTCAACGAGCTTACATACACATCGAAATCTTTCCTAAAAATAAAAAAAGTTTTCTTTGAAAATGTACATTTATTAATGTAAAATTTTGCAAGAAATAGCAATAGATTAATAAAAAATTTGCAGTGAGAAGGGTCTAAATTCAAAGAGTAACCAAAAATACAATTTTGGGGGTTATACAAAAATTTGGATATAAATATTTTTTTACAAAATTGGAAAAGTCAACCCAAAATACTTTACAATAAACAACGTCCCAAAACAAATGATTAATTGTTTCTTCAGACTGAAAGCAAAATTAACAATTCGGGGAAATACTATGGTTAAATTTACCAAGTTTGTAATTTACTGGATAGCAATTATGGATAATTTTGATAGAGACTTCAACAACGTTATTAAATAAGAAGAATTTTTGTCGAAGCAGCCAAACCTCTTCCCATTCTATATCACTAAATATGTTTTTCCAAAAACAAGCAGGTAAAGAAATCTGAGATCTATGAATAATTGATCGAATGTCTTTGTTTGACATGGTATTGAGAAGTCTTTGGTCAACAAATAAATTAGTGTTGTCAAAAAGAAGAGCGTTTAAACAACATTTAGGGCCAGACTTGACTAAAGGTATAATACAATCAGGAATTGCACCAAACACAATGGCATATTCTCTCGGGGGGACTGGAAAAGAGAATGCTTGCATAAATTGTTCATAAGTAAAAAGGACACCCCGATCATCTAAAAGTTGACTGACTAAAAGTATATTTTTATCAAACCAATTGTGAAAAAATAGATTTATTTTTATATCTAATATTTTTATTGTTCCAAATAAAATAGCTATGTGGAGAAAAATTATAATCATGTATAAGTGACCAACTTATTAAAGCCTGTTTATGAAAACTAGATAAAGATAAAGGCATTTTAGAAAGGTCAACGTTGCAGCGCAACAAAAAAATTAATCCTCCAGCTGAATTAAATATATGATTTGGAATAAAATTCCAACAGGATGTGGGGTTGTTTAGAAACGTCATTATCCATTTAATTTTAAACAAATTATTAAGAGTGGAACAATAATAAGCAAATTAGGATATTTAGATTTAAAATACTCTAAATATGTCTCTATTGAATTAAATAATTTTAGGTTATTTTTTGTGGCATTAAATCCATAAACATTACCCAGGACAAAGAAAAGATCATTTAAAGTAACCAATAAAAAAAAGAAAATGGCCTTCGGGATCCGATATTGTCTCCATTATCTTACCCCTAAACGTGTGCTTCAAAGTTAAAACACCTGCTGAAAAATTAGAACCAAATGAAGAAAATAACTCATCACCCCATTGTGATTTCCAAAGCTTAAAATCATTTAAATTTGCACGTGACTCCTGTATAAACCAAAAATCCGTATTAAGCGATTTCGCTTATAAAAAAAATGTTTTACGTAACATCATTACGCAACCCTCTTGCATTAACGGAGCAAATAGAAAAATTTGGAAACATTGAACAATCTGACAACAGAACCGTAACACGTGAGTGAGCCCATGAGATGAATAAAAAACCCTTGTAAACAAAACAAGATTGGGATCTTTAAAAAAAAAACAACGAATTACAAATTATTAATAACAATAACAACAGATAACACAAATCAAGTGAAAAAATAACTAATCAATAAGTATAATAATCAAAAATGAATATATAAATCGGTAATAAATTATTAAAGTATATATATATATAAAAAAAATAATATATAAAATAAATAAACCAATGTACCTTATTCTAATGTCCGACTTTTAAGTTAGCATTTTGTAGGTAAACATTTGTAGGTCACATTCTTAGGCCAAAAAACGTTGAGAAAAGCAGACCAAAACAGCACACCAACTCAAGTGCAATTCAGTCGGTGACCTCCGTGTCCTGTAAAACAAGTTATTTACCATCAATGTACGCCTTTGGACCAACGAAGTAAGCGCGGCATCCTTGCTGCCGAGCTTTCTCAACCAGAGGCCAAAGTTTGTTGCGCTGCTCTCGATCCTCGGGAGACAGATCTTCTGCGAACCGAAAGTGGTGTTTTGCCAGATAAGGAGAGTTCTTTGCAGCTTTTCAGAGCGCGTCGCGAAAGTGACGCATTGTGAACTGTAGAATAATCCCTCGAGGTTTTTGACCGAAGGACAGAGCATTCTCGCTCCTCACTTTCCCCAAACGGTGTACAACATCGATGAACTCATGAGCTTTGCCAGCAAATGTTGGGATGACAGCCTCACAAATATCCAGAACTTTCTGTCTGACGTTTTCTCCTGGTTGTTCGTAAAGGCGCAGATTCCACCTCCTCTTGATATCTGGAGAGGTCCTGTACTTTGTTTTCCAGCTCACCAATTCTTTTTTCCGCAGTAGTCACCCGTTTGTCAACTCGCTCCATTTTCTTTCACATCCTTTATTTCTTGTCAGAAATTCAACTGACATTTTCACTTCCTCGATGCCTTTAGCAAGGATGTCGGCTCTTCCATTAATGACGGACTTGAGGGACGTTATAATTAACGTGGCTAAAAGAGACTGCAGATCTCCATCTCCAACACCATTATCATTCCTGCATTTATTGTGCTTTGGTTCCTTCAACTGAGTATTAGGTAGTGGAACGAGTGCACCTGAGTCTGAGTCAAAGTCCACCGTAACACAGGCACCGAGACTTAAAGCTGAATCCATCGATTTAGATTTGGGGTTTTTATCTTTTGTCATAGTTCAAAAAGTCTTCCCGAAAATATAAACACGGCACTGACAAGAAAGATAACAATAACGACGGTGAAAAGGCCGTGTTAAAAGTTAAACTGTCTACATAAACTCCACAAACATAAACAAAAAACAAATTAAAGTGTATCCAAGAGATCCCTTAACTGGTTCAAGTTCAAGGACTGATTCACCCACAGTGTCAACTTCACGCCGCCATTTTCCGCCCCCTAGCGGGTCTATGTTGGTTCTCGTGTCGCAAGTTCAGTGACGCAGAAATGACGATTTTCTCCGGCCAATCAGTGATCAGTAGAGTTTACACGTCACGTTTTGGTAACGGTACGAATCGCTTGGAACCTCGGCCGAGGTGGTACTAAAAAAGTACCAGGTTGCAGTGGAAAAGCGCCACTGCATTTTTCACACTCCTTCGATTAGCGAAGTCCCAACTACGCAATTGACTGCGTACTTGGTACTGAGAAACGGCCAATTATTCGCTAAGATAGGTTATTTAATTCAATGCATAATAAACGCATTATTTATTTATTTTTGTTAAATAAATAATCACTGGTAAATAAAACTGCTTTGTATCATTTTTTTGAAGTATCGATACTTTCAATACTCGCATCAGTTTCGATATATTTCGATACTTCAGGGTCGATCCGCCCATCCCTAGATAATCACCGTTCTACAACCAGCGCCACACACACACACACACACACACACACACACACACACACACACACACTAGACGGTGACACGGGAGTGAATTCTAAAAAACCTCTCCCATCCCACTCCCACAAAAATGAATCTCTTCCCGTCCCAATCCCACGAAAAAACTGGGGGGAAATCCCGTCCCGTTCCACTCCCGGAAGAATGACTCCCATTCCCTCCCACTCCCGTGTTTTTTTTTTTTTTTTTTTTTTTTTGCCGACATCTGTCAATTACAGTAAAAATATAGTACAGATCACAGCGTGTCCACCTTATTAGTTGAATAAAAACCCAAAATGTAGTTTTTTGTTATTATATTGAACTGAAAGCCATCTTATGCACAGTGTTGCAGATTCAATTTCATGTAAATCATCCATGCTAACACACACGTCTTCTATTTTTATTTTTTTTTTTTGATATTTCACTCTCTATAGATTAGGGATGGGTCACGATTTTCGAATATTCTATTTAAATATAGAATATCGATAAGGTTGTGCGATTATTTTCTAAAGGTGTACCAGGGCTTGACAATAAAGACTGTCCGATGGCGTGAAGGATGCTCGGATTTGTCACTTACCAGTTTGGGCCACTGCAGGTGGTCACTAAATTGTATCATTTGCATGCGTTTTTAAGCCTTGTTTGTTTAAAAATGTAAGCGATTAAAAAGCATTTGGGCGCGAAAGACAACTCCTTTCAGTTCAGTGTCAGAGACGCGGCTGTCTGTGCTCGCGCTGTTCACACAGAACAGAACGCGCGAGCCGCCTGAACGGGCAAATACATGATGTCAAAATACCCTTCCTGGCAAGTAACTTTAGCAATAATTAATCTATATAGAATTTATATACTGGAGTACAGATGCACCGATGAACAGGATATTTGTTTGTTTTATTTTAGAGCATCTTCTGTTCTGTGCTTGCACACAAACTGCACTGTCCACTCGGGCGCCGCACACATACATAGTGTGTACACAATACATACACACACACTATAGTGTGAGCGCTAACCATGCTGGAGAACGGAACTTCTGATACGTGCAGGCTGATTGCGTGAACAATAGACCTGTTAAACAATATATTGCCAGAGGGCCGTTTGTTACAGCATCCCAAACAACTCAAAATAATAAACCAAAGTTAACAAAATGATGCAATCCACAGAGTGCTTCTCTGCCGCCTTCACGTCCTGTTTCCCATTAATGAAGCCGTGACGAGCTCCCTGCATTCAAATTATTAGTTTTTTGCTGAAATAATAACATAATATTCCACTGGTTGATATATTATATTTATATGCAAAATATTTGTGTTGTTTTTCGTGTTAAATGTCAAGAATGACAGGTTGGATGCCACACTTATTATTATTATTTTTTTGGCAGAGTATACAGGTGTAATTTTCACTTTAACTTCAGGCAATGTAACATGATTTTATGATCGTAATTTTGACTATATTCTTAAAATATTATGACGTTAATTATTTAGTTATTTACTTGAGAAGGATAAACTGATCAAACTTGCGCTGGCCGCTTGGTATAAAAAAAATAAAACTTGAATTTTAAAAAAATAAGATGTTCCAATCATATTTCTAAATTAAATTAATAAAGAAAGGAAAGAAAATAATGACTAATTTGCTATTAAAAACCAAAACTGA
Source organism: Oxygymnocypris stewartii (assembly GCA_003573665.1). Taxonomy (NCBI): domain Eukaryota; kingdom Metazoa; phylum Chordata; class Actinopteri; order Cypriniformes; family Cyprinidae; genus Oxygymnocypris; species Oxygymnocypris stewartii. The sequence goes on from QVTF01012824.1 coordinate 211,603, forward strand.
ACTATTTAAATGGCATGTTCATTTAATATATTTTTAAATATGAAATAGGTTATTGTTATGAAGACAGACGTTAAAATTAATGTTCACATAATAAGTGCCGTCATTCAGGCGGTTCACAATATGTTTTAGTGCGTAATATGTTTTAAGAATGATATTCTGTTTAGCGCGCAATATGTTTGACGCCTATTATTCATTGATGCATTAAATCAGATTTAAGATTTTCTTTTTAATAATATGAATGTTCATGCTCATTTTTAAAATAGAAATGTCTAGCCTTATGAGCAGTTGATAATCGACGGACTGTTCTGTTAATAAATGCCGTCATTCGGTTATGTTATATTAATATGTTTCAGCACTCATACTTTACAACCATTAATTTTCTTGGGTTAAGATGGACTATTCTTTAATTAATTAAACAGTTTGTTATCATACAGATTTTCGAATAGTAATCGAATAATACCCAGCGATTATCGAATATTACTTTTGCTTAAAATGCCCATCCCTACTATAGATATATTTTTCAAAGACAGAGTTTCGAAGTTTCTCGCTCAAGTTCACATGAGACCTAAAGCGCATCCTGTTTGCTTAAAAGCGCAACGTTTCGTTGTTATTCTGAGTGCACACAAATAAACATAGAGTCTTTACAGATTCGAAAGATGTATTAGGCTACTTTTATCTGTATGACCAAAAATTATGGAGATTTTAAGAGCAAGTGAGCTCACCGGAGCCTGTCCTGCAGCAAACGCGCTTCCACTCTCCACACAAACACTTAAATAGCGCACATTTCTCTAGGTTAACATCATATTGAGCGGCCATGTAAAGTTGCTACTACATACATCTTTCAGATGAAAAGCCATATTTGAGGTTGATGAATGATAGGTGAGCGTTTGGATGTCCTGCCCGAGTGTATTACCACATAGACCAGCCGTTAACAATCTGTCCATCACGGACTGCCTCATTCACTTAACCAGCCACACCAAAGCAAACAGGAGGAGAGCATAAAGAGACAGGGCAACTAGAATTGAGTTCAGAATTAAAATATACAGTTTATAGTTTATTTATATAAAAGGTATATTTGTGTGTAAAGTTGGGTATCATTACTATTCCCGGTCCCGCCCACTCCCGATTAATTTTTTTCCTCTCCCGTCCCAATCACGTGATTCGTAGAGATTTTGTTTCCGATTCCCGTGACCCGTGGGATTCCCGAAAAAATGTCAGCCTCTAACACACACACAGACTGAGAGACAGACAGAGAGATCGGAGATAACTTATTAGAGATAACGTTAGCACTCAGCAAGTTTTCAACGCTTTCTAACCGCACTATTTCATCTCTGGGTCTAATCTGAAGCGGCCATAACTGACGAAAACAAATTATAATTTTACCCTTCCAGTCCAATACTGCATTGAAAACATCAACACGATAAAAACTAAAAGCTAACTTAGGCATGCATCATCTCTTATATATTTCATGAGCACAGAACTTTCTTGTCAACACTGCCCCGCGTCTTTTATTAATACAATAACTTCAAAATTGAATTGTTAACTTACAACATCTATGTTTTGAAGTAACTCGGCTCACAGCCTCTTTATTTGTAGAGAGATACAGGTAATTCACACACGCACAACTTCAATCTGTCTCAATAGCCATATTACTATCGTAAAACGGTTAACAAATATTACATTTATATATAGGCCTAATATTATATAAATATTTCATCTTACCTCCGTCTTAAACGTTAAATGATTCTTCACGCGGGTGACGCGTTCGAGCTCTGCTTCTGTGAATGATAAACCTCGCTTAGTTTGATTGGTCCTTTTTCACAAGATTGTGATGACACGTATCAACTTAAATCTTCTCAAGTTTTGTATATATATTTTAATGTATGCACAGTCATAACACTACTTTGTATTATAAGTCATTAAGTCAAGCCATGTCAAACTCAAAATAAAAATATATCTATCTATCTATCTATCTATCTATCTATCATTACTTTTGCATCAAATTACAAAATCAAATGATCGTCATTAAAATCAAATAAATTGCTACCAATTTGGCATATTACAGTTCGGCCTGTAATAGAGCAAATACATAACTTGTTCAGGTGGCTACACAGGCCTATTTTTATTCTTTCTTGACGCTTGCTAAAAAGAAATCAGAATCGGTCATGAAAAATCAAGATAGGTGAAATTAAGAAATTTAAACCATTCTAATTTTACAATGTAATACAATTATAATAAATATTGCAGTTACCATAGGATGATACTAGTGAAATTCTTTCATTTAAACAGCTAGCTGATGTAATAATAAAAAGTACACTTACATATTGACTTCATTGACACACACCAACTGACCACTCAGGAATGATCAGAACAGGTGAAATTTAGCAGAAACCAAGCACTTAACAGTCCACACCTGACCACACCTATGCAGACACCTGACCACACCTGAGCTTCTTGCAATATCCTCATAACACAATCAATGCTAGGGCTGATGCAATAATCAGGGCCAGGTCTAGACATTAGGAGGCCCTAGGCAAAATTCATGTTGGATGCCACACACCCATATAAGCGGTTCTCAATTCCGGTCGTCGCGTCCCCCCGCTCTGCATATTTTGCATACTTTGTTAACAAACCTGATTCAGATCAGCAGCTTGTTAGAAGAGATCAACGTGCATGAACTGTGTTCCGAATGACAACGTCTGAAGTGATAAGAGAAACACAAAATGTGCAGAGCGGGGGTACGCGAGGACTGGCATTGAGAACCGCTGCCCTATAATAATCTCTAATATAATAATATAATAAGTGAAGCCGATGCGATACGCATCTCGATGCATAGCCAACGATGCATTGAAGATAAATATGAAGCAGCTAGCGATGGGATGCGATACAATTCACCCCTATTAGCTATTACGATGTGCGATTCGAATTCGATTCAACACAATGCGATTCGACGCAATACGATCCAATGGAAAAAATATAATAGCTTTTATTTCTTTGGTTCAGACAGGCAGAAAATAATAAACGGGGCTGGGGAGTAACAAAATACATGTAACGGCGTTACGTATTTAAAATACAAAATATATTTAGTTACAATTACATTTTAAATAAGTGGCGATCAAATTACAGTTATAAGCATTTTAGATTACAAAAGTGATTACTTTGAATTGTAATGTAATTTCTTAATTTAATATTTAAGTAAACAGTTTGAGGATTTTAACCAATAACAAAACTGATTCAGCAACTTGTAGTGAGAGTACGCTCATCACAACACGAAAATGGGAGACACAACAGAAATCCATTAGCGTAATGCATTTCTCTCGTGGAAATACAAAGACTAGTTTATAAATCTGAAAAAGTAGGCTTCGTAACACCTCAATATAGTGCAATGACCTGCAACAAAACTTCTATCAGCATCGAAGGATTCAAAGTCACTGAAAAAGCATCTTGAGGGAAGCTGTTCTTGATCTTTGAAAAATGTTATCCAGTAACTCGTTTTTCCATTTTCTCATATTTTGAGTGTTGAATGGTTATCATTACGTTTAATCTTTCTAAGAATTGAATAGAAAAAGACACCAAATTATCCTAGAATTCACACATTGCATTCAGTTAACAGATCCATACGAATCATACATGAAATAACATTTTAAAAGTTTATAGTCAAACGATAGCTTTGTGTGCTTTTTGAATAAAAAGACTTAAAACAGATGTTTGGCGGCGCGGTAATGCGAGTTCATGATTCGAATCGTGAACGGATGATTCTGTTGAATCTTTTAAATTAATATTTTTGTTTGTTTGACGAAATCAGTGTGAATGGTTCACATTAAACTGTATACATCTGGGGTATGTTTCCCAAAAGCATCATTAGCGAACTGTGGTTGTTATATTACGTTGAACTACAACGATCTTACTTGCGACCGTAGTTGCTTTGAGAAACGAGGCCTGTCAATCTTGACTCGATTCTTTTGTGCCGATCGCTTCTCCATAGAGAGGATTATGAACTAATCACCTAAAGTATGGTCCATTCATTAAACACATATATTGTATAACCTGGAGAACTGTGCCAGTTGTTTTGGCTACTTTTATGATAATGTTTGGTGTGTTTGGATTAGTTTTAAAGCTCGGAATGCAGCATGAAACATAACGGAATCCCATTCATTGTATACAAATTGAATTTATATTGATTGGAAGATTAAAATTACATACATTTATTTAGTTGTTCACAGAAATGCGGTGGGAAACTGATGTTGCTAAAAAATGCAAAGAAAACACAAATCTTATGACTGGTAGATGTCACTTATTTAGAGTTGGAAAACATAAAAATAAGACATCAAATAGGCCTATATGTTCCCTTGTATTACATGGCTTAAGTATTTCAAAGTATTCTAAAGTATTTAGATTACGAAACACATTTTAAAAGTAACCTCCCCAGCCCTGGTCATAAATTAACTTCTGTGTCTTCTGACTACTAACGCCTCAAGGCCTGTTTCATAAAACAAGTTTACCAAATGGGCAATGCTTATTTCAGTTAGTCTGACTCACTGTCAAATGATTTGGTTCCTTAAAGCAAATTTAACAAAGATCAACCTCAGTCACTGAAGCTACTTTTGCTGGAAAGCTAACCTGGTTCGGGGCTGGCAAAATGTCAGGCTAAGCTGAGCTCCTCTAACACTGACCAATAGGAATGCAATGATACACCACTCAGGGCCGTTTCTAGCCACTAGGCTTATTCAACTTCATGCGGCACCGCAAATACAAAAGCCAGGGCCAGCCCTGGCCAATTTACTGCCCTAGGCAAGATTTTGCCTGGTCCCCTTGCCTCACAGCCCATTCCACCAATAATCACTGTGTTCAAATGTTCACACAGAAACTGCATAGCTTTGTCTTGATTTTTATACTTATTTTGGAAGCACCCCCGCCCACCACACACCCTCATAAAACAAATTATAAGTACAATATACAGAAGATTATTGCAGAAAAAAACTATATTACAGAAACCTGGCTCGCATCGACTTTCTTGCAGCATATATGTAAGGTTCCACAAAGTTATAAATAAGAGTGAACACCAAAAATAAATAAATAATAACTATACACAAACTTGAGTGCAATAGGCAAGATGTAGCAAATGTTCTACTGCCTTACTCATCTGGCCTTTCTTGCTGCAAAGTCATCTATGATGTCATCATAAGAGAGCAGTTGTGAGACGACGTGATTTATACTGATGACTGAAAGTCCACCGAGATGTTCTTGAGGCATTGTTAATCTCAGATAGTTTTTAATCAGTTTGAGCTTAGAGAAGCTCCTTTCAGCAGCAGCAACTGTAACAGGTAGAGTGGCAGAAATTCTCAGAGCGATCCACATATTGGGGTAAATTTCCGTCAGCTTCTTCTTGTGCAGGAAAGTCAAGAGCTCTATATTTGTCATGTTTTTTGATGGCAGATGTGGAAAGTTCTGAAATTTCTGAAGCAAGTTCCCTGCCATCAATATCTGGCAGTCCATCATGGCTTAAAGCTGTGCTCAGGGTTTGGCAGTACTCTGGCAGCTCTTCTTTGGACACGTTGGGAAAGTTGAGGAGTACTCTAAATTTGCCATTTACCTCCCACAGGGTCGGAAATATCGCATCTAGTGAAGAAAGTGCTGTATCCACAACTAAATAAAAAAAGTTTGTTTCCATTTTTTGAAGTGCATAACCAATAGGCTCATCTGGAGCCTCATAACCAAACTGCCTTTTTTTGGTTCTCAACCGCTTTTGTTTGAGTACTGCTTCCACGTTCATCTTGTCATACATTTCCTTTGCAGTTGTCTGTGCACTTGTAAACCCAGTACTTCTGTAGCTGTCAAGGGAATCTCTGGTTTTCTTCAGCAAGTCAACAGCCACATCTATTTGTGTTGTGGCAATTTTTCACTTACTCTCATCAGTTAAGAGACAAATCAGCTCATAGTCTTTTAAAAGGTTTATTCTCTGCAGAGAAGGTCAACAGTCATACAGACACACACAAGTTTCTGCAGAGTGCGACGAAGGGGGAGGGCGCTTCTCCACCTTATATTCACACACTCAAGGTTACTGGGTTACAATCGTGCACAGTACTTTTCCTTACTTGGCATACCAAAAAAGGCTTTGCACTTCATACACATAAGATCAGCATAAAATGAATTTTCCTCAACAATCTGCATGGAGGGTGATTGCATTAGTTTACTCACATGCTGGATCTGGCTGAGGAGGTCATACCATATGACTGTGCAAATAGAAAATCGGTAGGATTCAATCACCTCAGCCAATGACTGAGCTTCAACTTTCACTACAGGGTCTGTAGTAGTTTACCTCACCTCCAGAAGAGCCTCTCTGCCTTGCCCTGCCTTGTACCTTACTGCCCTGGATGCTGTCTATTCTGCTTTCCCACCTGGTATCTGACCATGTTTTCGGAGAGGTTTTGGCATGTTTCAGGAGGATATCCCATCTATGGGTGGAGGCTGATAAGAGTTTGAAATAATTTAGCTAAATATCCAAAGTAGCCAATGGCATCTGGTGAGCTCTTAGCAGCATCAGCTGCCACCAAATGTAAGGTGTGGGCACCACATGGGACAAAAAAGGCTCTTGAGTTCAGCTGAAGCAGCCTAGCCTGAACACCTTTATTCTTTCCTTTCATGTTGGCACCGTTATCATAGGATTGTCCTCTGCAGTCCTCAAAGGGGATGTTCAGCTCCTCCAGTCTTTTGAGGATGAGAGACGACAAACTTCCCCCTGTTGACTGCTCTGCCGCTAGAAAGCCCATGAAATCTTCTTTAAGTTGTGGTGATTCTTCCAGTGAAACAATTCTGACAATGACAGAGAGCTGTTCTTTATGACTCAGATCAGGGGTGCAATCTAAAATGATGGAGAAATACTTTGAGGTCTTGATCTCTTCCACAATTTTTTCCAGTATTTTTGTGCTGATTGAGTCTATGAGTTAATTTTTGATTATTTTGCCCAGGTAATGTGTGTGACTTCCAGCTCCACTTTTCACCCTACCAACATGCTGCTTCATTACTGGGTAAAATTTGGCCATAAGCTCCACCTCTTTGAGAAAATTGCCATTGTCTGGTTTGTTTAATGTGTCTGTGGATCCCCTTAAAGCTATGTTTCTTTCAGCTAAAGACTGTATTATTGCCACCAGTCTGGAAAGCACCTCACGCCACCTGTTTCTCTCTGCCTCAGCGAGTGCCATCTCTTGCTTATCTATAGTCAACCCCCTTTCAAGACGAACTTCCAATTTCTTCCACGTTGCCATGTTTGTATTGTGCTCCTGGCTATCCTCATGAGCCTTGATCAAGTGGTTTGTATTTTTCCAGTTCCTTAGTCCTTCATTTGAAATCTTTCTGAGAAAATATTTAACAGCAGAAGCAATACAAACTATCCTTCTTTTTTGAGTACATTGCCCAGCTTCTTTTAATTTTTTCTCCATTGACCAAGACTCTATTAAAATACTCATGCTGACACCTTCTCCCATCCTTTTGTTTCGGAAATGTGAAATTGTTTTTTATTTGATATAGTCCTCTGAGAACAAACTCTGTTCTTACCTTTTCATTTAAAAAAGCTGGCCAGTCAGCAGGGTCTGTTGCTGCAGCCTTTTTGTAGACTGATGCTGAATTGCTGGGCTGTGTTGAGGTGGAAGGAATAGATGTGCTTGTCACGATCTCGGTGGGGGCTGCCTTGCTTTTGTTGTTCTGGAGCACATGGCCTTTTGTTTTGACAGCTCGCCATGTGCTCCGCTGTCATCGCTGTCTTGGTCTGCCCACCTTGTTATTCTATTTGCCAATTCTCCCTGAACGTGAGGCTATGGACAAGTACATTCAAGAATCCATCAAGGCCGGACTCATTCGCCACTCGTCTTCCCCTGTTGGCGCTGGGTTCTTCTTCATTAAGAAGAAGGATGGCTCTCTGCGTCCATGTATTGATTACTGTGGGCTGAATGACATTACTGTTAAGAACAGGTACCCCTTGCCTTTAATGTCATCTGCCTTTGAACTCTTGCAGGGAGCCAAGGTCCTCACTAAGTTAGACCTCTGCAACGCCTACTATCTTGTCCGCATTCGTGAGGGCGATTAGTGGAAGACAGCCTTCAATACCCCTACGGGACACTACAAATACCTGGTCCTTCTGTTCGGGCTCACGAACGGTCCTGCTGTCTTCCAGGGCATGGTCAATAATCACCTTTAAAATATTGACCATATTCAATATAAACACAATGTATAAAATAACTATAACATTTCTGCTATGGTCAGTTATTGTTTTTTGCTGTTCCGTTGCCTGGCGGCACCCAAAATCTACGTCGTATCCTTCTGCGTAATCTCCGTAGTAACAAATACAGCGCGATTGCCTTTCTTCTATCTACAATATGTACTGCACATAAACACAGGTGTACATGTACAGTGTAAATAAAACAAATACAGTAATATAAACTATTCTAATAATAAATCAAGACCAATTGTATTTAAAATTAGATTCGAATTTGTCCATTCTGTACAGAAGACGCTGTTCAGCCGCGCGCTGCAAACGCTACAGGTGTGAAAGGGCAATGGGCGCGCGCTGCTCCTGCTCTGCATACGCGCCGCTCACGCTTGCAATGTGAAACGGGCGTTAGCCTTTTGGGCCTGACTGAGACCTGAATTTGTCCAGAAGACTCAGCAACCCCTGCTGCGCTCTCTAACAACTTCTCCTTCTCTCAAACCCCCCGTCAGGTTAGGAAGACTGGAGGTACTGGTCTTCTCATTTCTAACAATTGCAAATACTCAGCTTATACTCCCCTATGCAATAATTACTCATTGGAATATCATGCTATTACTCTAACGGCTTCCGTTATACTCCATGCTGTAGTCATTTATCGCCCTCCTGGGCAATTGGGCACCTTCCTAAAAGAGCTGGATGGCCTGTTGTCCTCATTCCCCGAGGATGGCAGTCCACTTGTAGTCTTTGGTGACTTCAATATTAATTTGGACAGGCCTTATGCTGCAAATGTCCATTCACTTCTAGCATCATTTGAATTAAAACGCCTTACCACCACAATCACTCACAAATCTGGCAGCCAGCTAGGCTTAATTTACACACGCAATTTTGTTGCAGACAACGTTTTGGTAAAATTCCAACACACCTCTGACCCCAACTTCATAACATCTAACCTACATCTTGCTACCTCTGAGCCACCAACACCTCTACCAGTTACCTTTAGGTGAAACCTTTGTTCCCTTTCACCATCACATCTTTCCTCTGTAGTGTCCTCCTCTTTTCCCTCACCCACCCATTTCTCAGCTCTGAAGTGAATGCTGCAACTGACACTTTGTGCACCACTTTAACTTCTGGCCTAGACAATATGTCCTCTCTCCTCCAGGCCAGCACGTGCTGCCCCTTCTAACTCCTGGCTATCTGAAGTTCTTCGTGAACTCGTCCAAGCTCAGGGCAGCAGAGAAAATGGTGCAAATCAAAAGATCCATCAGACCTGAGTATCTATCAGTCTTTGCTTTCATCTTTCTATGCTGATGTCCACACTGCCAAGGCTTCATACTTCCACAACATGATCAACAGCGCAACTGACACATGCAATCCCTTCAAAACATTCAACTCTCTCCTCTGTCCTCCTCCACCAGCACCTACCACCTCCCTAACAGCCGATGAGTTTGCCACTTTCTTCACAAACAAAACTAGGTCAATCAGTAGCCAGTTCTTAGCTCCACATATGCAGGAACTCAAACCAACCACATCTACTGATAAAACTCCCCTCTTCGCCTTCTGTCCCCTCACTGAGGCAGAAGTATCCAAACTTCTCCTCTCACTACAACATGTCCTCTAGATCTAATCCCTCACACCTTCTCCAAGCAATCTCTCCTACACTCTTACCAGCACTCACACAAATAATCAACACATCTCTCCTTACAGGCACCTTCCCAACTGCATTCAAGCAGGCTCGGGTAACTCCACTGCTAAAAAAAAAAGACATTTAACATTTCACTCACAGATAGCTACAGACCTGTCTCTCTCCTTCCATTCATAGCAAAAACGCTTGAACGGGTTGTTTTCAACCAGTTATCCTCATTTCTGTCAAAGCATAACCTACTGAACACTAACCAATCAGGGTTCAGACATGGACATTCAACTGAGACGGTGCTACTCTCAGTCACTGAAGCCTTGCGGATTGTAAAAGCTGATTCCAAATCAACAGTTTTCATTCTGTTGGATCTATCTGCTGCTTTTGCATCAGATCCTCCTGTCCACCCTCTCATCCCTGGGCATCACAGGGATTCCACTTCGCTGGTTTAAATCCTATCTCACTGGCAGGTCCTTCAAGGTGGCCTGGGGAGGGGAGGAATCAAAAGCACATCAACTGGTCATTGGGGTTCCTCAGGGATCGGTTCTTGGATCTCTCCTCTTCTCCATGTACACTACATCACTGGGTTCCATCATACAAACACATGGTATCTCCTACCATTGCTATGCTGATGACAGACAGCTCTATCTCTAATTTTGACCAGATGATCCAACGGTATCTGCACGGAATTCAGGCTGCCTGGTGGACATCTCGGCATGGTTGAAAGAACATCACCTACAGCTCAACCTGGCAAAGACTGAGCTTCTTGTCTTCCCGGCCACTCCAACTCTACAACATGATTTGACCATCCAGAGATTCATCAACAATTACCCCATCAAGCTCAGTCAGAAATCTTGGGGTAATTTTCCATGACTAGCTCACTTTCAAAGACCACATTGCAAAAACTGCTCGATCCTGCAGGTTTGCATTGCAAAACATCAGAAAGAGCAGGCCCTTCCTTACACAGCACGCTGCACAACTTCTTGTCTAGGCCCTTGTCATTTCTAGACTGGACTATTGCAATGCTCTTCTAGCTGGACTTCCATCATGCACGATCAAACCTTTACAAATGATTCAGAAAGCTGCAGCACGATTGGTCTTCAGAGAACCCAAAAGGGCCCATGTCATACTTCTCTTTGTCTCCCTGCACTGGCTCCCGGTTGCAGCTCGCATCAAGTTCAAGACACTGATGCTTGCATGTAGAACAGCCACAGCACCCTTCTACTTACATTTACATTTATGCATTTAGCAGACGCTTTTATCCAAAGCGACTTACAATTGCATTCAGGTTATACAATTTCATTAGTACATGTGTTCCCTGGGAATCGAACCCACAACCTTTTGCGCAACTGACGCAATGCTCTACCACTGAGCCACACAGGAACACTTCCACTCACTGATGACAATCTACATCCCCTCCAGAAGCCTGAGATCTGCGAGTGAGCAACGCCTCATGGTTTCCATCACAGAGAGGCATAAAATCACTTTCCAGAACGTTTTCATTCACCGGTCACTTGCCACCCCTATCCGGAATGCTGAGTCCCTGACAATTTTCAAGCGACACCTGAAAACTCATCTCTTCCATCTTTACGTGACTTCTGCTTCTTCTTCATAAAAAAACAAACAAAAAAAAACACCTTTGCTCTCTTTCCATAACCTCTACCTGTCTATCTAGTTTTTCTCTGAACAATACCTGACATATTGTATTACAAGCACTTCCTGTGACTGTTTGCCTCTTTATAATGTATCGCTTATTGTATTCCTCAATTGTAAGTCGCTTTGGATAAAAGCATCTGCTAAATGAATAAATGTATACAATGGTTGTCTCTTTTCAAGTAAATTATGAGTTTTATGTAAGGATTATTATGCAAATACTGTATATAAATAATATAGTGTCCCATATTCAGTCTGACATGTCTGACAAATCATTTATTGTCAATAACATTAAAATTAAGATAAAAAAACATAATGGTCTTTAAGTCTCTAGGATATGACAGTTTTTGCATACTTATTACATTAGACTTCATTAAACCTTATGGAAATATAATGAATTTATATGCAATTATTTTTAATAAAAAGTAAATTTAATTGAACCATTTTCAGTTCTTATCATGAATGATTTGACATCCTGTGGCTCCCTCTTGTGGACAATTATCTCTGAATTACGTTAATATAAATGGATATGACTTTTGAATGATAACAAATGTTTAATGATTACTTACAGATAATATACACACATTAAAGTCAAATTCACTGATTTGGTATCTTATTTTACACTTTAACAGTTGAATTTTCATCTTACATTTTAAGCAGTAATAATTCATTATTATGTCACTTGTTAAATGGTTATTTATCAATTGCATTTAATATGCTGTTGCATTAACAGTGTGATTAAGTTTGTTTGCTTGTTAAGTTTGTTTGCCCCCCCAAAGGTTTGTAGCACCAGCCGCCACTGGATATGAATGAGGCCTAACGGCTCTTGTAAACCAAAGTTTACTATGAGTGTTTGGCCTTTTTTGACATTATGCTGTTGCACTTTGCACATACACTCTGTTTGCTTAGTCATCCTGACTTTTATCAGGGAAACACAAAACATGAGCTTGTGAATATTTGAAAAGAGTAAAGTATATTGAAAACTTCAGTTTTAATGTGTAATCAAAACCTTTCATTTCTGACCTGGAAGCGGATGTGCCGTTTGAGCTGGAAGTGGTCAGCGTACATGCGGAATTAGTCCATGATGAGGGAGTTGTGCATGTAGTTTGGGAAGTGGGCAGGAATGGGGAAATCACTGTAGCACATCATCTCCTTTGATATGTTGATAATCAAAGAGTGGTAAATGCTAGCACGATCTGGATCTGGATTTTCCTAAGATGGAGGGACATGCAAAGAAATTATTTTAATTATATTATGGAAATTTATGTAATCTCTTCCGAAGCATGAAACTATCCACCAGTTCTATTTCCATCACATCTCAAATAATGCACGTTTTGATAGCATTTTTATGCATGTTCTTGGTTGCACTGCATCTACATTTTTTATCACTGTTTAACCCTTTCAAAATGAGAAAGCCATATTAAATAATATGTTGAGTATATCATCTCGTATCAATTCACATTTATTTGATACTGAAAATGAGAAAGACCAGGGCTGCATTTCCCAAAAGCATCGTAAGCTTATGCACGGTACATTAAAGTGCACGGTACCACCAGAAGATAAACTGGCTGATTTTGGGAAGATTTCTCCCCTTCAGACAATCCTAGGTAATGTCCCGATTATCTTGGTGGATCTAAAGATTATCTTATCAGATTTTCCTGAGGTGTAAGGTGTGTTAAGTGTGACTGAATCTGCTGGGAGGAACGTCGGAGGCGCCCCGATCACGAATCGTATATTCAACATGTGAATATACGATTGCATATTTACGTATTTTTACGATCAGAAATCCTGCTGTGTGGGGGGAACACCGAGGACAAACGCGCGTGTGACCTGCAGATTATCATGTGAAACGAAACAATATCCAATCAGAAAGCGAGCTGACAGAAGACGGAACCATAACAAACCGTAACAAACACGTCATGGTGCAGCACAAAAGCATTTGGACACTATCATCGCAATTTCTTCCTGCCATTACCAAAGACTGGGACTTTGCCTTAAATCTATTCTTTGAATAATTTGTAATTATTTATACTTGTTTAAGGTAATGTAATTTTCTTATTGGTTTTCTTTTTTCATTTGAATTATCTACATTTACATTTAGTCATTTAGCAGACGCTTTTATCCAAAGCGACTTACAATTGGGGAGTACATAAAGCGATTAATCTTGAAGAGGCAAACATACAGAGGAAGTGCCAATAACACCAAGTCTCAGGCATTGTTCAAATAAGTACAAGCTAGCAAGGGAAGGAGAGAAAGATAAAGAGAAAGATGAAGATTTAGAAAAAAAGTGAAATAATTTTTTATTTTATTTTTTATGTAGTCAAGTAGAGTTGAAAGAGATGAGTTTTCAGTTGTTGCTTGAAATTTGACAGGGATCCAGCATTCCGGATGGGGGTGGGAAGATCATTCCACCGGCCAGGAATGGTGAAAGAGAATGTTCTGGAGAGTGATTTTGAGCCTCTCCGTGATGGTACCACGAGGCGTCGCTCACTAGCAGATCTCAGAATTCTGGAGGGGATGTAAATTCGTAATAGTGAGTGGAAGTAGGTGGGTGCTGAGCCTGTGGTTGTTCTATATGCAAGCATCAGTGTCTTGAACTGGATGCGAGCTGCAACTGGTAGCCAGTGCAAGGACACAAAGAGAGGTGTAACATGGGCTCTTTTGGGCTCGTTGAAGACCAGTCGTGCCGCTGCATTCTGAATCATTTGTAGAGGTTTGATTGTGTTTGATGGAAGTCCAGCTAGAAGAGCATTGCAGTAGTCCAGTCTAGAAATGACAAGGGCCTGGACAAGAAGTTGTGCAGCATGCTCTGTCAGAAAGGGCCTGATCTTTCTGATGTTGTGCAATGCAAACCTGCAAGATCGAGCAGTCTTTGCAATGTGCTCTTTGATGGTCAGCTGGCCATCGAAGATTACACCAAGATTTCTGACCGAAGCTGATGGGGTAATTGTTGATGAACCTAACTAAATCGTGAAATCATGCTGTAGAGTTGGAGTTGCAGGGAAGACAAGAAGCTCAGTCTTTGCCAGGTTGAGCTGTAGATGGTGTTCTTTCATCCATGCCGAGATGTCCGCCAGGCAGCCTGAGATCCGTGCAGCTACCGTTGGATCATCTGGTCGAAATGAGAGATAGAGCTGTGTGTCATCAGCATAGAAATGGTAGGAGAAGCCATGTGCCTGTATGATGGGAGCCAGTGATGTAATGTATGTGGAGAAGAGGAGGGGTCCAAGAACCGATCCCTGGGGAACCCCAGTGACCAATTTATGTGCTTTGGATACCTCCCCTCCCCAGGCCACCCTGAAAGACCGACCAGTGAGATAGGATTCAAACCAGCGAAGTGGAATCCCAGTGATATCCAGTGATGAGAGGGTGGACAGGACGATCTGATGATTGACAGTGTCAAAAGCGGCAGACAGATCCAGCAGAATGAGGACTGATGATTTGGAATTGGCTTTTGCAATTCGCAGGGCTTCAGTGACCGAGAGTAGCGCAGTCTCAGTTGAATGGCCACTCCTGAAACCTGACTGTTTAGCATCCAGTTTGTTGTTCTGTGAAAGAAACAATGAGACCTGGTTGAAGACAACTCGTTTGAGTGTTTTGGCAATGAATGGAAGGAGAGAGACAGGTCTGTAGTTTTCTAAAAGAGAAGTGTTTAATGTAGGTTTTTTGAGCAGTGGGGTTACCCGAGCCTGCTTGAATGCAGTGGGGAAGATGCCTGTGAGGAGAGATGTGTTGATGATGTGTGTGAGTGCTGGTAAGAGTGTGGGAGAGATAGCTTGGAGAAGGTGTGAGGGGATAGGGTCTAGAGGACATGTTGTAGGATGGCTGGAGAGGGGAAGTTTGGATACTTCCGCCTCAGTGAGGGGACAGAAGGAGAAGATGGGAGTTTGAGCAGTGGATATAGTTGGTTGGGGGTCCTGTGTGAGTGGAGGTGAAAACTGACTACTGATTGTTTTAGTTTTGTTTGTAAAAAAAGTTGCAAAGTCATCAGCTATTATAGACGTGGTGGGAGGGGGTGAAGGGGGACAGAGGAGAGAATTAAATGTTCTGAAGAGATTACGCATATCTGGAGCATTGTTGATCTTGTTATGGAAATGTGAGAAAGATGAAAGAAACGATTGATACATACTCAGGTCCGACGGCTCGTTTGATTTTCGCCATTTTCTCTCTGCCGCACGGAGTCTGGTCCGATGTTCACGGAGAACATCAGATAACCAGGGGTTAGAAGGGGCAGTCCGTGCTGGCCTGGAGGAGAGAGGACAAATGTTATCTAGACAAGTGGTTAAAGTAGAGCATAAGGTATCAGTAGCAGCATTCACATCCAGAGATGAGAAATGTGTAGGTGAGGGAAGAGAGGAGGATACTACAGAGGAAAGATGTGAGGGAGAAAAGGAGCGTAGGTTTCGTCTAAATGTAACCGGTAAGGGGGTTGGTGGCACCCGGGTAGCAAAGTGTAATGTGAATTTAATGAAGAAATGGTCAGAGATATGTAGTGGTTGTACCAGAATGTTATCTGCAGTACAATCGCGTGTGTAAATTAAATCAAGTTGGTTGCCTGATTTGTGAGTGCTAGTAGTGGTAAGGCGTTTGAGATCAAATGAAGCTAGGAGCGAATGAAAGTCTGTAGCATAAGCTTTTCTAGATGAATGTTGAAATCGCCAAAAACTAAGAGTGGAGTTCCATCCTCCATGAAAGAGGACAGCAACCCATCCAGCTCCTCAAGGAAGGGGGCTAGAATTTGGCCAGGGGGACGGTAGATTACCACAATCTGGAGTTTTATAGGAGCCATTACAGTAATCGCATGAGATTCAAATGAGTTGTAATTGCATAGGGGCGAGTGGGTTGAGTATTTCCAATTATTTGAAATGAGCAGACCAGTGCCCCCACCCCGGCCAACCTGACGTGGGGTGTGAGAGAAAGAGAAATTGTTAGAGAGGGCAGCTGGAGTTGCTGAGTCTTCTGGACGAATCCAGGTCTCAGTCAAGCCCAAGATGCTGAGAGTGGATTGTAAAGAAAAAGCGGAAATGAAGTCTGCTTTGTTGACAGCTGACTGACAATTCCAGAGAGCCATAGAGAAAGAAAGAGGTGTAGTAGAAGATGTAGAGATGTGGCGCAGGTTAGCAGGATTACTTTGCCGTCTGCGTGTGATGTTAGAGAGACAACCGGAATGGTTTTGAAACACATGATAGAGGTGGAAGGACAGAGGATAGCAAAGGAGAGTGTGTGAGGGAAGGGGGGGGGGAAATTATACCTAAATGCGTTGCCGGTGTCGTTGCTCGGGTGAAGTCACGCAGGAAAAAGTCGCTTGTCTTTACACTCGTCTGTCTTAGTCGCGCAGGAAAAAGTCGCTTGTCTTTACACTCGTCTGTCTTAGTCGCGCAGGAAAAAGTCGCTTGTCTTTACACTCGTCTGTCTTCACACGAGAATGCTGAACGCTTCCGCAGACGCGGAAGCTGGGACATCAAATAAATACACAGTCTAATTAAGAGAATAGAGTGAAAACAGCTGTGAACAGCTTCTGATTAGCCCAGCCAATAAGCCTAACAGAGTGCTAATAGCTCAAGACGAAACTAACACCTTGCCCAAGGAGCAATGGAGGCGCAAATGATTATAATTACCAGTAAGTGCAATCAAAACAGTAAACCAACGAAAATGCAGACTACAAATAGGTAGGAAACAAAATATTCCTTCCTAGCAGCAAGTAAATAATTTAAACAACAGATCTATGAACAAGTATTAAAGACATCTTATGTATATTGTTTTCTGTTTATTATTGTATTTGATGCAAGTTATATGTTATTGCCCTTGTATGTTCTTTGTTCTAAAATAATAATACAAAAAAATCTTGTTTATTCTCAAGTCTCAAGAGATCCTGCAAGATCCTGCAAGATGGTGTGCTGTCTTTGTCACATCGCGGCACACCACACACTATAGGAGCAAAACGGTTCAATCTAGGATTTTTTTGTCCTCATGTTTGTGGTCTCTCACATTTTGAAGATCTTTTAAGATTAAAATATTTTTTTTTAGTGTATACCTGTACTGGATGGCCCGGTAAGGGCTGTGTGTAAACCTCACTCCCCTGACCTCAAAAAGAGGCGCTCTAGCGTCTGACGCTAGAGGCTGTAGCCTTTAGCCTCCTTGGTAGAGTGCCGGCGTCCCGGGTTCGCGACCCGCTCGGTGTGATGGTGTGGACCCGGGGGGGGGGGGGGTAACATACCCAGCATAAGTACATCGTAGACCCATTGAAACCAATGGAGCTACGATCAACTTAGGCTTACAATAATTTCGGGAAACGCAACCCTGAAAGAAAGTTATTGGTCATAAATCGGGAAGAAACCAGAGTGTATTCCAACGGAATAATTCGAGGGATGTCGTTCATTAAATCAATTGACCATAAGACAATTTTAGAGTTTTTGGCACTGCTAAAGCAGAACAAAATTATAATAATAAAAACAAAAATCACACACAGCAAAATAAGTTGTCAAATAAGCTCTTGTAATGCAGCCTTGTCACAATAAAATACCAAGCGCTCCAATATGTATCAATCACACATTAACTTGAAGTTGCAATGATTTAAACTGTTGACTTTATAAAACCAAACCATTTCAAATAAGTTATTTGGTCATCGCTTGTTCATGAATGTCTAAGTATTTGTGAAATCGACTTAAGTCGCTAAAGCGCCGACAAGAACATACGGAAATATAAAGCATCAGATTTCAGTCCGATTTGGACAGGCAAGCAGCTTTGCTGTCTTTAGATAAATAACAAAGTTACGTAAACCTGTATCAATCATCGAGTTATGTTAAATGATAATAAAGGTTTGTGGCATGCCATCTTACCTAGTGTGAAGTTGTGATCGCAGAAGTCACTTCACCACACCCCTCTGTCGACGTAGATGTAAAAGGGGCGGAGATCATGGTCGTCACTCGCTTTGCTCAGTAAACGTTGAGTTAGTTAAACATTGATGACAGCAAAGTCCTGTTTTCTTTTGCCACTTACACGTCCCAAGGGTTGCTTTTTACTTTTTGTTATATGAAGGTCAAGGTCACATTAAAACTATATCTTGGAAAAGTGTTTACCATGCTTTCATCGTTTTTAAAAATGTAATCCTGTCCCAGACTTTTAAGCTTAACCTATGAAAATCTATTAGTATTATTTTACATTTTATGTGGAAACCCTGAGAAATATTTACAGTTTTCTCAAATTTTCCACTGATTTCTTTTGGGTCATATTTAAGTGTGTGAGAGAGAAACTAAATGATATGTAGGCATGATAATAATCATCTCACAATCACAAAATACCAGCCCTGACAGACTCAAGCTTCTCCAGACTTTTTTTATTTAAAATTATATTAGAGTAATGAAAATGCTGACACTTTACTTTTGTAATGATTTTCAAAAGACATTTTACTACATTACCTGGTTGAAAAACAGGCCAAAACACAAAAAATATAATTATGTCTGGATATATGGCAGATCACTTGTTTTGAGATAAATCTAAGAACAAAAAAAAAATCTTGTTTGAGACAAGAATTTAAAATATAACTTTTGATATGGATTTGACAAGATAATGAACTCCAAGAATTAGACTAAGAAACAATTAGGTTAAAGTGTAAACACGAAACGGAGGTATCCAAAAACTGAGTGTGGGATATCGATGGGATCTAATCGATATTCAGAAACAGTGGGATCTTTTTTTGCATTGCCATTAAAACAAAAAACACTGCAGCCCCTCCTGACAGGCCCAGCCAAAAAAATACACTGAAGGATGAAGTTTCTGGAATGGGCCGTGTCTTCATGGGTTTGGCCACACGATCCCATTGGGTAAGGATGGCCTGACGGGCACCTTTCCAGTGCCCCGGTCCACTCAGTCGAAACTGGTAGGGAGTACAGGGCCCAAAGAAAACCCTCAATCCAACAGCAGGGTCCCTCAGGAGCAGCCAAGCAATGTTGGGACGGACACCCACTTCCTTTGCTATTGTGTCTATGTAAGGGATGTAGTCCACTTGAAGAGCAGCCAGCTTGGGACAGGGGTAACTGTGGAGAGACAGCAGATTAACTGTCAAAATAAAACCTATTTGAAATTATCATCCAGGTGAATAAATAATTACCTCTTTAAATTATCTTGTACGTCTTTCTCAATTATTTTATCCATTTTCTCAGCTGGAGGAAGATGGTTTAGTCCTTGAAGAACAGGAAAATGTATATATATATATATATAATTTATTTTTACCCATAATCACATATAAATATGTTTCATATTATTCTCTATATTTACTGCACCTACAAATTACAAAATATATATTTTTTCATGACTTATTATGGTTGCTCATTACCGGCAATGACCCTGGTGGCCCAACGTGCCTGTAGCTCTACAGCTGGCATGATTGACCCTTTGGTCTGCAGCAGGCCCATGATGGCCAGTGTTGGACGCTCAAGAGATGGAGGGAAGACTCTTCTGTAGAGTTTCACATCTCCATCAGAACCAGAGTTCAAGGAGGCAGGGAGGAAGGGGAATTTATAATCGTATCCTGTGCATAAAATCACTGCATCGATCTTCTCTTCTACAGTCCCATCATTAAAGACCACCGTCGAGCCTTGAAACTTCTGCACATTTGGTTTCATCACCAGTTCTCCTACCAGAATACGACCTGGGAGGTCATCATTTATAATGACACGCTGGTCAAGGATCCTGAAATCACAAAACATGGGTAAAGGTCACTGTGAATCATGAGGTAATTTTTAAACTGTCAGGGCTTTACTTTAATCATCAACAATGAAAATAATCCTTGAGGATCATGTTTTGGCCCTTTACCTGTGAGCAGGCTGTAGTCCATACAGCTTGTGGTCGTGTCTCTGATTGAGGCTTCTCTCCCAAATCCAGTTTAGCAGAGCTCGAGGCAGGAGGCCGTAAATCAGTTCTCGAGCTCGTGTCATCATTGTCATATCTAGAGGAAGCCCCCTATTGACCACGCGACCTATGACCCAAGCACCTTTCCGGGTACTCAGGAAGGTCTAAGAGAGTGAGAAAGAGGAACAGCAATTAAGTGGATAGGCGAGAGTGAATTTAAGCTTGTCAAAATAGGATAATATTAATGAGAACCAAGAGAGTAACCACATATTCAGAACTGAGGTGGTAAAATGGAGACACAAATATAGCCAAATGGACATAGAGTTTGATGATATATTGTGCGCTGATTTAGCAGGGGTAGATGTAGAAACTTTAAAGCTGACCTGAAATGGAAATTGTGATTATCTATTCTGCCCTATTGTCAGGTATAAATCAGTGAGTAGCTTTTCAAAAAAAAAAAATATATATACGGGTCATTATACGAAAACGTGCCATTTCCCACTTTTAATGTTTGATTTTGAAAGTACTGTTTTGAAAATCTTTAAGCCCCTTTTTGGATGAAGTAGATCCTTACCTCTCAGGAAAATGTGCCGTGCCATCTCAGGCTATTTTATTTTTATTTATTTATTCATATAACCAACGTAAATGTGTGTGTTTGGTCAACCCTGTTACCGACATATTAATTACTTTTTGAAAAGGTTTTAAATACATATATAGAACAAATCTGATATACTGTGAAAGATAAACCCCCCCTTGTTACATTAAGAGTGTTTGTGAATTGAGAATATTGAAAGTTTTATTTTTTTTAGTGGATGAATATGTTCATTTCCAAATGACACTCTTCCAGCATCTTCTGTTTTAAGAAAAATGTATGGAAACAAAAATAAAACACCTCAATTCAACTTTGAGTGGATTATTAGCCTCTCTTACTAAACATTTACAATTAGTTGATTACATTTTTATTTTCATTTTTTTAATTATATTAGAATATTATACAAGTAACAGAGTTGACACATCAGTAACAGGGTTGACAACAGTTATGCTTATTTGAGTTACAGTTATGGGTGTAATGGAGTCTTAATTGGACATTCATAAACCTTTAATTCAAAAATTCTAATCAGCATTTTTTGGAGACAGCTCTATTGAGATATTTTAGCATAAAAATTATGAAATATGATGATGATTCTGCGGATGTAAATGTAAACCAATTGTTTTATTAAAACATTAACATTACATCACAATTAAATGACCAATTGAACATGTTTGGCCTTAACAGAATAAGCAAAAACCAATAACGATCACTTACTAAAGGCCACTATAAAAAAGTATAAAAAATTTAAAAAATATCATATAATGAAGCACTGATTAATGAAATACTTTTACTGACAATCAAATTATCATAAATAAATAGGGAGATGCATGTACATGAACATGCATGCACACCCACACACACACACCCACACGCACACACACACACACAGACATACATGTTGGTGCAATTGCATTGTGAGGACTCTCCATAGGCGTAATGGTTTTTATACTGTACAAACTGTATATTCTATCCCCTTACACTGCCCCTATCCCTAAACCTGCCCATCACAGGAAACATTCTGCATTTTTACACTTTTAATAAAACATTGTTTTTTATGTTTTTTAAGCTTTTTGATTTACGAGGACTTATGAAATGTCCTCATAAACCACGTTTAAGTTGTAATACCAATGTAATACACATGTCATTATACAAATTTGTGTCCTCATAAATCACATAAACCAGCACACACATACACACACACCTTAAATCGAAATTTACAAAATTGAAACATTGAACAAAAGCCATAACTTCTATTTACTCTAACCCTAACCTTGAGGGCCCTGGTGCTGGCTCTACACCTGGTTCTGGACTTAGAGGTGGCGTCATGCACTGATCTATGATTGCTGTACTTGCTGCTTTGGCTGTTCTGCTTTTCACTTGTGCTGCTCTCCAGTTCCGCCGCTTGGCTCTCCTTTCTCTGTCATTTAGTTCACTAACTGACCGCTTTTTCCCTGTGTCTCTGTCCTTTCTCCATTTTGCCCTCTCTTTTCCTAAATATGGTTCTCGTCTCTCAGGATCAGCATCTCTACGTTGTCTGTATCTGCGCTGTTTCTCAGCTGCAGAAAGAGGCATCCTAACAAAATCAAATCAAAATACATAAAACACTTTAACAGCAACCTTGCTAATTTATTGACTTCTCATAATAAAAAATAATAATGACTTTTGGTTTATAAAGCACATTTATAAAACCCAATGCACTTGTGTGTATCAGTATAGATCAGTAACCTCAACACATTTTAGCCTACCTATCAGTAGAATAAATAAAAAACATGATTTTTAGGGATGAAAACTGTAAGAACATGTATATTATGTAAATACTATTAGTAAGAAAAGTACGTCTGTGGAAATTCTCAGTCATCCAGGCCATAGTTATCCAAGAAGGTTTGGCTCAGGGGTGAGTTGCCCTTGATTTAACCCTTCTTGGGTATACAACATGGGTAAGACACACAAAAGCATACTTTCGTCAACCCTGTTACCCCTGGAATGGTAACAGGGTTGACGAAAAATGTTATTGGCGGCCATTACTAGCCATGAGGTATAGGTAATGACACCACATTATGTGCCTTAATGAGAGGCTTAAATTGTGTTATATATGTACATTTTTAAATATGTACAAATAACTTTTTAACATATGCTTTTCTGGTAACAGGGCTGACACAATGAGCGTGTCCCTGTCTTTTAGACATTACATAAACTCAAAGAAAATTAATTAAAAGAAGAGAACACTTACTTGTCTTCTACCATCAACTTCATGAAAGGCAGATGATGTCACTTCCTGGAACTGATGCAACTTTTGGAACAGTCCATTTTCTTTAAAGAGGTGTTTCATAAAAAGTAACAGGGTTGACGACAACCTAGGGACCCGACTAAATTGTTTTTTTTTTCAAAATTTGACACGTTAAGAATAAAATCCATTTATGACTAATGAACTGACACTTAAGGCTTTATACAAGTATATGTTTTTTATGATAGTTTGACTTTTTTGGCCTCGATAGCAAGTAGAAGTAGAAAAATCATACTGAGGGACAGGCCATTTTCAACATTTCTGCAAGATGCTTTGCACAAAAATGTGATTAAAATCCTTTAAAAACAAAAGAAACAGAAATTAATTTATTCTTATATTATGAGACATATTATGGAAACTAAATTATAAAATATTTTATTTGTTTTATGGTTTATTAAGATTTACAGAGCTTTTTATTTTCTGAGGGACACAAAATGGCACGTTTTCGTATAATGACCCATACATAAAAGTGTGGGACTTGATTTTGTCCATTTGGAATTGGTTTGGTAATTGCTACAATCTCATGTGAATGACAGGTTGTTGAAGTAGAGGTTATTGTAGATGCTGTCGCAAGGGAGGTGGTATTTTGATTAAAGATTACGAGAAGATATGAATAAAAAACAAAAAACACAAAAAAACAATGAATAAAAAATATTTAATGGGAAGTTTAATGTACATTATATAAATTTACAAAATGTAATGTATATATATTATTATACTTTGTTAAATTATCCAGCAATTGGTTTTAGCAACTTCTATGGTTAGACAAAAAACTAAGGAAAAAAAAAGAAAGAAAAAGGCAAATTCTTGTATGAGTACCTATTTTCATCATGAAAATAAATGTAATTTTGTTCTTGTTAGATAGCTAGCTAAATTGCTGAATGAATTAATCATATCATTAATTTAATATTATGCTAATACAGTCATGGCCAGAAATATCGTTACCCTTGATAAATATCATAAAAGAAGGCTGTGAAAATTAATCTACATAGTTAATGATCTTTTATTAAAAAACATCTAAAAAAAATCAAACCTTTCATTGCATAATAAGAATGTAAAATTATGGGAAATATTATGAAATAATTTGTTTTCTCTAATACACATTGCCCACAATTAACGGCACCCTTTCATTCAATACTTTTTGAAACATCCATTTGCCAGTTTAACAGCTCTAAATGTTCTCCTATAATGCCTGATGAGGTTAGAGAACACCTGACAAGAGATCAGAGACCATTCCTTTATCCAGAATATCTCCAGATCCTTCAGATTCACAGCTCCATGTTGGTGCTTCTCTTCCGTTCACCTCCAGCAGAAATATAGGCCCACAACATCAAAAATACAGCAGTATATTTTATTGTACACATGGGGTACTTCTTATCCCTGTGTTCACCAAACCCATCTCGAGTGTTTGCTGCTAAAAAGCTATTTTTTTGTTTCATCTGACCATAGAAGCCAGTAATTTGAAGTTCCAGTCGTGTCTGATAACTGAATATGCTGGAGTTTGTTTTTGGATGAGCTAGGATAATTTTTCTTAAAAACCCTCCCAAACAACATGTGGTGATGTAGTACATGCTGTTTAACCATTTATTTTAAGGTATTCTGACCCGAGGCTCAACTATTTTCTGCAATTCTACAGCTGTGGTCCTTGGAGAGTCTTTAGCCTCTCAAACTCTCCTTCTCACCGTACACTAGGACAATATAGACACACATCCTCTCCCAGGCAGTTTCGTAACATTTTATGTTGATTGAAAATTCTTAATGATTGCCCTGATGGTGGAAATGGGAACATTTCTTAAAGCCACTTCACTAATTTGTGAAGCTCAATTATCTTTTGCTGCACATAAGAAATAAATTATTAGTTTTTTATCAGTGATGGATGATGATTAAGGGAATCTGGGCTTTGTTTTCCCTCCTATTTATATTTCTGTGAAACAGGAAGCCATGGCTGGATAATCTCATGTTTTTAATCACCCTAGAGTGCTCAAAATTGTGAATATGTATGGTAATATACTTCAGAGATATTTTACTCATAAGAATTTCTAGGGGTGCTAACGTATGTCCGACGTGTGAGAAAAACAGTAACACTTTACAATAAGGTTCATTAGTTAACATTAGTAAACATGAACTAAGAATGAAAAATACTTCTACAGCATTTATTAATCTTAGTTAATGTTAAATTCAGCATTTACTAATGCATTACTAAGATCACAAGTAGCATTTATTAACATTAGTTAATCCACAGAACTAACATGAATAAACAATGAACAACTGTATTTTCATTAACTAGCATTAACAAAGATGAATAAATAGTGTAATAAATGCATTGTTAATTGTTCATACATCAACTAATGCGACACCTTATTGTGTTACCAGAAAAACATTTATTTCATAATTATATTTTCCCCATTTAAAATTCTTATTATCCAATTAAAGGTTAGATTTTTGTGAATTAAAAAAAATAAAAGATACATAATTAACAATGCGGAATAATTTTCACAGCCTTTTTTGATCATATTTACCAAGGGTGCCAATATTTTTGGACATGACTGTATATGTGAATTATGATATTATTTTTTAAACAAAGTATGATTTGACATTATCGAGTATATCATGAAAAACAAACAAAACACAGAGTACACGCATTCATTACGTGAAGTCCATAAGGTTAGATTGTTAGAGTGCGTTCTTTTACTACATGATTCAGTCTGTTAAAATGCATTTAGAATGATCTTAAAATTCAAGATATGAGGGCAGAAAATTTATATATTTATATTTCATGTAGTTAATCAATATGACAAGAAAAGTGCATTTTATTTTTGTCTCCAGACTTAAGTGTTGGACACCATGTATCCTGATTTTGCTCTATTTCGCCAACAAAAATAATTCCAAACAGCCACAGCAATGTTTTGCATCTCTGATCAACAAGACAGTGTTTCATTCCAGAATGAATCAACCGTTTAAAAGATTTAGTTCAAGCGCAATGACTCACTTATTAAAAGCGACTTGCTTCCTTCCACCTACTGGTGGTTTTAATTTCACATTTAAAGTATCTTTTAATTTTTCATCAGTATTCCATGTTTTCTGTATAAAATATCAAAACATTATTTATGCATTTGTAACTGCAGGTTAAAACATTCCATGTCCCTCTGAGCGGCATTAAACAGAGTGTAAACTATTTATTTTGTATTAGGCCTATAGCATGGTGTATTTTTATTCGTTTTATTATTAAAAGTGTGGGTCCTAACGCCCATAGTGATGAGGACACTATTCTGTCAAAAAAGCACCGTCTTTTAGATGAGACGTTAAACCGAGGTCCTGACTCTCTGTGGTCATTAAAAATCACAGGATGTCTTTCGAAAAAGAGTAGAGGTGTAACCCTGGCATCCTGGCCAAATTTGCCCATTGGTCTCTGACTATCATGGCCTCCTAATCATCCCCATACATACACTGATTGACTTCATCACTCTATCTCCTCTGCAGCCATATTCTGGCGCAATATGGCTGCCATCGCATCATCCAGGTGGATGCTGCACATTGGTGGTGGACGAGGAGATTCCCCCCTTCTATGTAAAGCACTTTGAGTACCCAGAAAAGCGCTATATAAATGGAATTATTATTAAAACTAGTCTAAAAGTATGAAAGACTCAAATTACTAAAATTTGACTATTAGTGAAGACTATTAAGCATTTTCATCTCAAGATAAAGACTAAATAAAAATTGCCTGCCAAAATTAACACTGCTTTTGAATCAAACACAAAAATATGTATATGATTTGCATCGCACCTCCTGCAATGTGACTATTAAGCATACGCACATCGCAATACCGATGCTGAAATAATGCATCATGCAGCCCTAACATATATATACTTACATATTACATTAGATATTACACTATTAAATCTTGCTTGCCTTCTCACATGCTCTGCTGAGCTCCACGGCAATGTCTCCACCAGAATTCCCAATCCCAACAACAACAACTCTCTTCCCAAGGTAAGGATCCGGGTCCTTATAATCCCAACTGTGAACTATTGCCCCTGGGAATGTGTCAATACCTGCAAAACATAAAATTACAGTTAAATTGATTTAATATAGTGATGTTTCCGTATACATATTAAATCCATTATACAGAGCCATGCAGGGAATTAGTCCAACACACAGTGCTGAATGCTGTACAATCTGTGTATATGATGACATAGTGCTGTAATATCAAGTGAGCACCTGGGAAGTCTGAGAGGGGTTTGATGGGTTGTGTGTAGTGTCCTGTACACACTAGCACACCTTCAAACACATGTGTCTCCTCTTGTCCATCTCTGTCCATGGTCACCACCTCCCACTGACCAGAGTCAGAAAAATCAGGCCTTTGTCTCACACTCCAAACTGTGGTCTGAAATACACCCAACCCCACAGAGACTGACTGCCATCTTTACACAGAGAATGCTGTTTCAAACACTCCAAAAAATATGATAGATCTTGAGAAAGTACACACAATTACGTGATAATAATTATGTGATCCTGAAACATCACCGTTGTCTAATAATCCCAGCCTCTAACCCTAAAATCTGATTGGATGAAATATATGTTTGCCAGGACCAATGAGGATGTAAATTCCAGAATATTTCCTACGAGGTGAAATCTCAGCGGATGTGATGTCATGGTGTTTATTACCTGAAAGCGAATGTGTTTGAGCAGGTTGAAGTGCTCAGCGTAGAGTCTGAAATACTGCATCATCGTAGAGTTGTGTATGAAGTTGGGGTAATGATCCGGCATAGGGAAATCACTGTAGCACATCATCTCTTTAGAGGTGTTCACTATGACAGAACGATAAATGCTGCAACGGTCTGCTTCAGGTTGTTCCTGTGAATGAACAGAGGAAAAAAGTTTTGTTTAAAGGCGAAGTGTGTAATATTGTTTTTATGTTAAAATACTCTCTTATCCAATCGTAATATGCAGCAATAACAATAAGTAAGCCATTTGAAGCAGTTTTACCTCCAAAAGTGTAAACAAAACCAACTATTCTATTAAGGTGAATTTTGATGTGGGACTATGTTTGTTAGAGTGACCATACGTGCCCTTTTTCTTATCAAAATATCTTGATTTTGGCTTTCTTTGCATGTGCAGACCGATCGGTGTATCCGTATGGTCACTCTAATGTTTGTTGACCAATAGCAGTTGGTGGGAGTGTTTGGGAAACCGTTTAAAGACATAATAATAATACATATTAGTTTTCTTCTTTCAGCAATCCTGAAAACTTTCTATTCAGGGACCATAGAAAGTATATTGACTCAGTGTGGTATGGAAACGTCTCCAGTCAGGACTGCAAAGCCTCTCTCTCTGGAGAGAGTTGTGTGCTTAGTTGAGCACATCTCAGGGTCTGCTCTCCCCTTTCTGCAGGACATCTACCACAAACCCTGCAAATGCAGAGCTGCTAAAATCATCAAGGTCACAAATCACCCTGGTAACTGTCTTTTCATTTTGCTGCCATCTGGTAAGCGCTTCCATAGCATGATGGCAAAAACTGAGAGACTTAGGAGGAGCTTCTTCCCCCAGGCCACCAGGCTCCTAAACTCAAACTCAGTCTCATAACATCAACATGACTCCATTTAATAATCAGTAAGATATTCATTATTCTCTACCATTCAAATTGCTTCTATGTAAATACCCTGTACAACCTGTTTGCACAATCCTGCTTATATAATTATTTATTAAGACAGTATACTGTCCTGCACATTTTATTTTATTCTTATTTTTTTTACTTGTTTTTCATACCTATATTTATGTATATTCTTTTGTGTTTTTATTCCATATAATTGCACAGTCCATGGAGCGGACCTGATTTACATTTTACTGCTGGGTATATTCTGTATAATTGTGCATGTGATGAATAAAACTCTTGAATCTATATAGGCTACTTACAGTCGTTACATAAAATAATGTTTTGATGGTTGACTGTTACAGTTGATCAATTTCTGACTTCAGAGAGGTCAAATAAAATAAAAAATTCTAATTTAATTTGATATTCCTCACTCCAGTTTGTCATTTGTCTAATAAATGACAATCTTTTCTTTCAGATTCTTAAAATATTTGTTCATGTTGTGTTTTCTCTTTATTTATTAGCGATATCCGTGTACACACACAAACACATGTATATGGGATGTAATGATACGTGTATTCGTATCGATTCGTTCCGTACGAGGCTTTCGGTTCAAAAAGATTTGTTGGACTAATCTTATTACAGCATATTATCCTATTAGGTTAGACTAGTCGTGTGCATTCTTTCACTGCATGAGTCAGTCTATTAAAATGCATTTACAATTATCACAAAATTCAAGATATGGAGGCATAATTTATACAGTGCTCAGCGTAAATGAGTACACCCCCTTTGAAAAGTAAAATTTTAAACAATATCTCTGTCGGGGTGGTAACTGAGAAAAGAACGGAGGACTCAAGTGGTGAGCAAAAACAGAGGAGTGAAGTTTATTAGTAAACTTCGGATGTGAACATCCAAAAACAAAACAGAAAGCTAGGGGAAAAAAGATGACAGGACGTAAACAACCCACCACGTGTAGCTGGTAGTGGCAGGAGTGAGTCGGAGAGGGGTGCCGATCGTGACAATCTCAATAAACACAAAAACATTTTCCAAAATGTTGACAAGACTTAGTTTTATATAACATCTGTTTAACTTATAACATGAAAGTAAGGTTAATAATGTAACTTAGAGAACAACATTTTCAGCTTTACTCAAATTAGGGTGATGCAAAAATGAGTACACCCCACTGAAAGTCTCTGGAGCAAAGCTACATTTTAGACTACAAATGTCTAATTTAACAAGAATTCAACCACAGGTGAGTCTAATTATTCATTACACAAAAAAGCCCGCCTAGAGTTTGCCAGGGCCCATGCTGACAAAGATGAAGACTACTGGGACTCTATACTCTGGAGTGATGAGGCCAAGATAAATGTTTTTGGAACTGATGGCTTCAAAACTGTATGGCGTCGCAAAGATGAGGAATACAAAGAAAAATGCATGGTGCCTACAGTGAAACATGGTGTCATGAGTCCAGGCCTGGCGCTCCTCCCTCTCACCACCAGAGGTCGCCATTTCCCTTTCTCCTGGACTAATTTCCCTTAACCACACACACCTGCCTCTCATCACACTCCTCAGCTGTTCTCCATCATCTTGGACTATTTATACACCTCACTCCCGTCCCTCTGCCTGGCTAAATTGCAGATGTGAATTTGTTTGTCTCTGTGATCAGCAAAAATTGTTTTGTTTTTTGGCCGTGTTGGCCTTTTTGTTTAAGCCTTTACTCCCTGCATTTGGACCCAGACTCTGATTAACGGTGATCCCTCTCACCGGCCGTGACACATGGTGGTGGCAGTGTCCTTATGTGGGGCTGCATGAGTGCTGCTGCTGTCGGGGAGCTGCATTTCATTGATGGCATCATGAATTCACAAATGTACTGCTCTATACTGAAAGAGAAGATGCTACCATCACTCCGTGTCCTTGGTCGTCGTGCACTTTTCCAACATGACAAAGATCCTAAACACACATCTAAGGCCACTGTTGGATTTCTGAAGAAGAACAGGGTGAAAGTGATTCAGTGGCCAAGTATGTCTCCTGATCTGAACCCAATCGAACACCTATGGGGAATTCTGAAGAGACAAGTTGAGCATCACTCTCCATCCAGCATCCAATCTCTAAATGAGGTCATTCTTAAAGAACGGAAACAGACAGATCTGGCAAAATGTCGCCAACTTGTTCATTCCATGCCTTGAAGACTTGGTGCTGTCATTAAAAATCATGGAGGCCATAAAAAAGTACTAGATTTAGTAGTTTTTGTTGTGGGGTGTACTCATTTTTGCATCACCCAATTTGAGTAAAACTGAAAAATGTGTAATCTAAGTTATATTATTAACCTTACTTTCATGTTAAACAGATGTTATATTAAACTTAGTCTTGTCAACATTTTGGAAATGGTTTTTGTGTTCATTGAGATATTGTTTAAAATTTTACTTTTCAAAGGGGGTGTACTCATTTACGCTGAGCACTGTATATATATTTTTTAGGGCTGTCAATCGCATAATTGTCATGAGTTAACTCGCGATTAATCGCATATTTTTATTTGTTCTAAATGTACCTGAAATGAATACTTTTCAAGTTTTTTATACACCAATCAACATGGGCATGGACAAATATGGATTCTTTATGCAAATGTATGTTTATTATTATTATAACCATAGTCAACATAGAGCATGACGAGTAGACATGTTTCAAAGGTGTTTTTCAAAGAACTTGTTCATGTCTATTAAACACATGAAAAAATAAATAACAGGTTCCCATCACTTCTCTTTCTTTGCACTGAGCAATTTACACAAACCTGTTTACATTTTTGCACACAGGGCAGCTCTTCTGAACATACAAAATGTACACAGCCTAATAAGCCTATATTATTTATTATTGCCTTTGTTTGCCTCTCTGTGCCCACATGTAGTTTTCATTGATATATTTGACTGGTTCTGTTGTCAGTGTTAGCTGTGCTGTGATTTTGGCTATACTTGCATGTACAATTAGAAAAGCAAGCAACATAACATCTGTTTTTAACCGAAAGTGCTGCTCTTCTCTACTGCACGCTAAACATGGCAGAGTGAGGGGGGGCTACTGGGTCAAACAGAAAATATGCGCTGCTTTAATAAAATTAGTGCCGTTAAAATGAATTTGTATTAACATGTTATTAACACGTGAACAGAAAAGGTGAATTGAGACACGTGAAATTAACGCCAGGTCTCTCATCTCTCTGATTTCCCTACCTGTAGGTCTACCGCTCTCTCTCTCTCTCCCTCTCTCTGACAATGGAAGAGATCATCCACCGTCTCACTGAGCTCTCTGTTCGTTAACAGCAGTTCACGGAGAGGCTGGCAGGTCGACAGGAATATACTGACCGGGTAGTTAAGCAGCTACAGGCCAGCGCGGCGGGGTGCTTCCCCCTCCCGAACGCCACCAGCAAAGCGCATCAGTGCTTACTGAGGTATACAGACCAAGATGATGTTGAGGCTTACTTCCATACATTTGAGGTCATTGCTACCTGGAAGGGGTGGGTGAAAGAAGAGTGGGCTCGCATCATCGTGCTCTTCCTTACGGCGAAGCGCAGTGAGCCTATTATGCCTTACAAGCCCCATGTAATGAACAGTATGATGACCCAGGGCTCTAGACTAACTTTTTGCACTGGTTCCACTGGTGTGCCTAACTTTTTTTTAGGTGCACCAGCACAAAAGTTAGGTGCACCCAAATTTTCATATAGGCAATATTGACTAGTAAACGATTAACTAATAATCTGGTAAACAAAGTTCTTTGTTTGAAGCACAATTCTACAAGAGAGGTAAATTACTGAAGAAGTGTTGGTGCTTAAAGTGCTTCACTGAGCTGAGATTTAAACGTAAAACATCTCAAGATAAATGAAATAAAAAGAAAATGTGTCAAACTGAACATCTCATGGCTCAATGTCTTATGGACTATCCTCCATTGCAGTCACATGCCCCTCGGATGGCCAACTCCTGTAGTTTAGCCTTCTTGATATTTGGCCTTGGCTAAACCAGCTGGCCGCACTCTCTCTAGCATCAAAATCTTCCAGATTTGGCCCCTCTACACTGATTCTTATCAGATCTTCCACTGTGTCTGAATGAAGGGATGCTCTAGCGCAGTGGTTCTCAAACTTCTTTGGTCGCACCCCCCCTTAAACCTAAAAAAAAAAAACGGCGTCCCCATCCCACCTCAGACTACCAAATAATTTCACTAAACATTATGAAAAGAAATTAAATAAGTATTTACAGAAAAAAAAACTTTTCTGTTCTGTCTAGTTGTCTCTCTCTATGCTCATACTGTATTTTAATACAGTCAAATTCTCAATAAAAGTGGTTTACTTAATATATTTAATTGTTTCTCTTGTCAGTCAATGGGATGAATATGAAATAATGACTGAAACACAGCCCTTTAAGAATACATAACCAAGAAGCTAGTCTGCACAAAAATCCTAATTTATAATTTTATCCAGCCGTTTTCTGATGAAATCAAATAATACACAGAAGACAAGATAAAACAATTCTTGTGCTGTGATTTTGGCTATATTTGCATGTAAACTTAGAGAAGCAATAATATCTCTTTTAACTGAATGGGCTGCTCCTCTCAGATGCTAGCTGAACAGAGCAGATGCAGAGAAAGAGCTGCGTGCACGCTGATCTCGCGCCGTTGTGGCAGTAACAATGATCACAGAGACTCGCTAAAGTTTGTCCAAGAAGTCGCTAGATTTGTCACTAGTTGCTAGGGGGTCTGAAAAGACAAAGTCGCTAAGTTGGCAACACTGTGTGCATCTCTACTAAACTCTCTGTCTGTCTGCAACAGCATACGCATTTTCATATGAACACACGTACAGGATTATCTGGGCCACACCTGCCACACAGATTTTTTTTAGTCGCACCGTTGAGAAATTAAGTCGCACTCTAGAGCCCTGTGACCTGAAAGCCAAGATCCTCGCCTGGGTGGGCTTATCGCCGATGCTTATCGTGCATTTATCGTGGGCTGGCCGGATCCCCGTCTGCGATCAGGTTGTGGAGAGGGTAGTCGTCGTTCGGCTACTTCGGGCCCTACCGAGATCCATGCGACGCCCGGTCAGTATGAGGAATCCCCTCGATATTGCAGAGCTGATAGAGGCAGTGGAGTTGGCTGACGCATCGTTCGCTCGCGAGACCGGAGAGAGAGAAGGCCTGGCAACCCGGAGGGTGGAATGGTGCACGCTGGAGGGCACCACAAGCACAGTCAGCAGGCTGGGGTCCCCGATATTATCGACAAACCTATGCCCACCGAACACCCAGATTACGAGCGTGGGAGGCCAGCTGCAGTCTCCATCGTACCGTTCCAACCACAGCCCCAGGACGAGCCGTTAAGGTGGATGGCAAGACGGTTCAAGATCTGCTTGACTCTGGGAGTTCAGTCAGGCTTGTCAAGTCCACCGTTGTCAGACCTCGGAAAGAGCAGAAGACGGCTCTCCCTATAACCTTTTTCCACGGTGATGCACGGTGCATCCACGTTCATATCTCTGCAGAACCCAGGACCTGGTCAGTGGAGGTCAGCATCGTCCAGGACCTCCCTGTTCTATTGTTGCTGGGAAGAGAATGGCCAGGGTTTGACCAACTATTAACCACAACACTGCAGGTGGTTGCCACAAACCGAGAATGCCGACGGAGAAGACGCCAGGGACCGCCCACCAGACAGGCCGTTCTACTAGCCCCCGACAACGAGAGGGAGGGTGAGTCTCAACCTGCCGGTTTGCCCAATGTTTTTGTTGATGTGTTCCAATAGGCTACTGTTGGGGGTTCGTTTGGCCGCGAACAGCGGGAGAACGAGCGGCTCTTGTCACTGCTGGGATCAAGTCTGGCAGATCGAAGATGAGGAATGGTTTCCAGCCCTGCATCCCCTCCCTCACTTCGTCATCAAAATTGGCCTGCTGTACTGTGTTACCCACAGGCGGGGGAGGAAAAAATGCTACTGGTGGTGCCTAAGAACAAGATGGAGGCGGTCATCGAGCTGGCACACTCCCATCCAATGGCTGGACACCTGGGAGCTACGAATACTATCCAGCGGATAAGAGATTTTTCCACTGGCCGGGTTTGGATGCGGAAGTAAAAAACTTTCTGTCAAAGCTGCCCAAACTGCCAGCAAACGTCCCCGTGTTGCCTTCCCCCCAGGCCTTTAATACCCCTACCCATCATTGAGGTGCCCTTCGAGCGAATCGGGATGGATCTGGCAGGCCCGCTGCCAAAGTCTTCCCAGGGTCACGAACACATCCTTATCTTAGCGGACTATGCCATCCAATACCCGGAGGCCATTCCCCTTCGCAAAGTGATGGCTAGGAACATTGCAAGGGAGTTGTTTCTACTATGCAGCCGGGTGGGCATCCCCAAGGAGATCCTGACTTAATGACCCAGCTCATGACTGACCTCTGCTGGTTACTACAGGTGAAACAACTACGCACATCTGTTTATCATCCTCAGATGGATGGCTTAGCGGAGAGATTTAACAATACTCTTAAACAAATGCTGCTGCATGTGGTAGCCGAAGATAGCCGCGGCTGAGACCTTATACTTCCCTACGTGCTGTTCGGAGTCAGAGAAATACCTCAGGCTTCCATAGGGTTCACAACGTTTAAGCTGCTGTTCGGAAGACAACCACGAGGACTCCTGGATGTGGCTCGCAAAGCCTAGTAGAACCAGCCCACTCCAAACCGCACCCTCATAGAGCACGTACGGGACATGAGAGAGAGGATCGACCGTGTAATGCCAATCATTCGAGAGCATTGAATAACTGCCCAGCGTGCCCAACAGAGGTTGTATGACCGGCCAGCTCAAGCAAGGGAATTCCAGCATGGGGATCAGGTCACTGCCTTGGTCCCAAAGGCTGCCTCCAAGTTCCTGGCCACCTGACGCCGTCGTCAAACGAGTGGGGCCGGTCACCTACCGAGTCAGAAAGCCAGGACGTAGAAGGGCAGAACAGATCTACCATGTTAACATCCTTAAAGAATGGACTGCGTGCCCCGAGCAGCTTGCCGCCTTCGCTCAAAACCAGCCTCCTGTCATGGATATAGACCCACAGCTGTCCGGGCACAGAAGAAGGAACTGGAAACCTTGGTCAGTCAGTTTTCAGATGTGTTCAGTGAGACCCCAGCGAGGACTTCTGTGATACATCAAGAAGTTCACACCTCGCTTGGAGTCGTCGTGCGGCAGCGGACTTATCGGATCCCAGAGGCTCGCCGGGTCATCGAAGCATCCCATAGCCTTGGGCTAGCACCATCATTATGGTACCAAAAGCCGATGGCACCCTCCGCTTCTGTAAGTTGAATGATGTTTTTACCTTTGACTGCTATCCCATGGACGAGCTCCTGGATTGGCTGGAAAGGGCCCGGTACATCTCGACGCTAGACCTCACCAAAGTCTACTGGCAAGTGCCCCTGTCCCCAAACTCCCGGGAAAAGACAGGGTTCAGCACCCCCAGTGGCCACTGGCATTACCGGGTCCTACCGTTCGGGCTACACAGGGCTTCTGCAACCTTCCAGCGACAAATGGACATCCTCCTCCGGCCCCATCAAGCATATACAGCGGCGTACTTGAATGATGCCATTATCTACTGAGAGTTGGAAAGCCCATTTGGATCGTTTGCGGAGGGTGCTGATTGAGTTGCGATGAGCTGGCCTCACAGCCAACCCCAGAAAATGTCACCTTGAACTGACGGAAGCGAAGTATCTGGTTTATAAGATCGGAAGGGGACTCATCATGCCTCAAGAGAAGAAAGTTGAGGCAGTCAGGAAGTTCCCCCGCCCCGCCAGTAAAACCCAGGTACGTGCTTTCCTGGGGTTGGCAGGCTATTACCGGTGTTTTATCCTTAACTTTTCCTCTATAGCCAGCCCCCTGTCAGACCTGACCAAGAAGGGGCAGCCAGAGAAGATAATGTGGTCCACAGAGTCGGAGAAGGCGTTCCAGATCCTGAAGATCGCCCTTACGTCCTCTCCAGTCTTACACGCCCAGTCTTACAGATTTTGTCTGCCTCTTCATTCTGCACACGGATGCCTCCAGCACCAGGTTAGGAGTGGTTCTTTCCCAGGTCCAGGAGGGGAAACTCTCCCCCGCAGAGCCTAGGTATGCGGTGGTCGAGAAAGGGGCCCTGGCCAATAATATTGCCTATTTTTGCTCAATTTCAAAGGCGCCTATCCAATCGTTTATGTAGAGAGTGGAAGCTGACGCTCGCTTCAGAACATCATTGTTCAGGACATCATAAAGGTTAGAATAATACATCGTTCGTAACTGTAAAGAGTCCATTTTCTATTTGTGTGCACTCACAATATCAAGAAAACTTAGTGCTTTTCTAAAATAAAGAAAACGAATAGAATGCGCTTTCCATCCCAATCTTGAACAGGAGCACTTGACAAAAATGAACCGAAACTCCGTGAATATTTTCCTTACAGACATGATGAATATATCTATAGAATAGGAATGCAGCGATTAACCGGTTTTACTAATAACCACACTTTAAATAGTCACGATTAATTAATCATAAAGGCTCCGCTACACCGAGTGTTTCTGTTGCACGGAACAGAACGATTGCAGCTTGCGCAAAACGAAAACAAATTTACACTAGCGTCGGTGGACCAGCTTAAAATGTCGTGTCTATCAGAGACACGGAGGCCACTAAACACACTAGTTTAACTATGACAGAGGAACCAAACAGTCTGAAGTCGATAGTGTAGGACCATTTTGGGTAGACCAAGAATGACCAGGGCGTCATTTAAATATTGCCGTAAAAATAGTTTTCAAAAAGTATACGTTACATTAGGGATAATGCACGGCTAGCCAACCTATTCTCATTGTGAAATAATTTCTTTTAATGCATGGCGTGAAGGCAAGGACCACCTGACGCGAAGTTCCTTATCTCTAGCATTCTGCCAGCTTCAGACAGAGATGAAATAGTGCGGAGAGAGAGAGAGGTGACCATTCCATTTGTGAATTAGTCTACTTGCATCTGCGCGTCACAACAAACAATGAAGATTTGAGTTTAGTTAAAAAATTTGAGCTTATTTAAAACAGTCTTTGACCCCTTTTTTGCTGATTAATATAGCGATCTAGTATCTAAGCTATTTTATTAATGAAAGTAGCTGGGCAGCGTTGACAACAAGTTTCTGTCCTAAATGTTTGTGTGGGCAGATCTCGATCTCACAAACCAAAATAATAGACATGATTTTCTCAGGCCATATGTAAAATCAGATGTATAAAGATTTTTAAAATGAATAAGTATGGATGATAGTGGATTACAATAATAGTTCAGTTGATTCCCCTCATTAGTAATAATGTCACATGTGGGATAAATAAAGTTAATATTAATAATAATGATTAATAATACTTAATTAACATTGTGATTTATCATCCCTATTATGTTATTCATAAATCTTTTTTTCACCATCTTTCCAATTTCTGTACCTCAGGTCTAAAATAAATGTAGAGAGAATATACAAAATGAAAACACCAAATACATTTGTGATATATTTCCATTTGTTATTTTCAAAAGGGAAATACTGACATGGATATAAACATAGAGCAGATGACACCTTTTTTATTTCCAATAGGAGAGATGGACATTTTAGTTTTCTTTAGTATTATTATTTTGTGCTGTATTATTGGTTACTGTGCTATTTCGGTTTTCGAAAAGGCAGCAAGAAATAACACTTTAATATCTAAAGAGTGTTTATGTAATTTTATGTTGTGAAATTAATAATTGCATAATAATCGTGAAACCGTGATGATTCCTCAGACCGGGCCCGTCAAGGGGGGGCTTAGCCCCCCCCTGCGAGGATCTCAAGCCCCCCCTCCCAAGCCTGACAGAAGAGAACGTAAAAAACGTAATTAAAAAGTACAATGTGACATAAAATGTGGTGTAATTTCAATAAAAAAAAATAACAAAAAAAGTTACTAATTTTAAATTGGATCGAGTTTTAATCATACCATAACCACTAAAAAAATATCAGGCACATATCTGACATGACCGTCAAACTGGTGGTAGGCGGAGATTTGTATCCTAGTAACGCTAGCATATCAGGGAGCTTCTTACAATTGCATGATTCATCAATGATGGCTAGATAGATTACCATAAGGCAGTATAAAAATGGATATACGAAAATATATGATAAATCGGCCCCATAGTTTGCCAGATGCGACCGTGCAATTGCAAGCATCCAAAAGCAACTCAGTAGACACGCCAGTCGACAAGACACCAACACCGATTGATCCTCTGCCCTCGTGCTCCAGCTCATGCATGCCTGGACTGCCAAGAGTGCCTTCCGACCTTGGTGAGGATAAACCGAATCAGGTTAAGTTAAGACGTTTTCCTCTTCGCCTTTGCTACAACCAGCATCGATCATTTGTGTCATGGTATACGACACGGGAGTGGTTGGAATTCTCCGTGGAAGCAGATGCTGCATTTTGTTTTCCATGCAGGAAATACTTAATTTCTCCATCAGACTCAGCTTTCACTGTAAGGGGCTTCAGTGTTTGGAAGCACGCTGTAGAGGCGGGAAAAGGCCTTAACAAACATGCAGCGTCAAAAGAACACATTACAAGCATGGCACTCTGGAAAGACAGAGAAAAACGGGCTGAAAGTGGACTTGAAATTGACTCCTGCTGTTTTAGCAGGTTGGTGTTATTTTATTTATTATAGAATGCGTAATTTGTTTATAACATCATCTTATTTTAATCGTGACTTTAAAAAAAATGTTTGCGTAAAGTTTGAACCAGTTCTGATGTGCATCGGGCCAGTGCAAAATCATAATACATAATAATAATAATATAAATAATAAAAATCATAATACATTTTATTAATGCATTACATAATACATCATAATACATTTTTCTTCTTTGCGAATAGTGACGATGATTAGTAATACTAATCACTGTGTTTTATAGGCAACATTTTATTATATCGATACCAAAGGCCCACTGACACTCACGCTATGTGCCCCCCCGGGCAGAAGGGATAGCCCCCCCATGTTAAAATGTTCTG
This sequence comes from Oxygymnocypris stewartii, assembly GCA_003573665.1. Lineage (NCBI taxonomy): Eukaryota > Metazoa > Chordata > Actinopteri > Cypriniformes > Cyprinidae > Oxygymnocypris > Oxygymnocypris stewartii. The sequence goes on from QVTF01012824.1 coordinate 251,412, forward strand.
GCGCCGGGACTGCCTCAGACTTTAATCGTTACAACAAAATCTATAATCGTTGCATCCCTACTATAGAAAGCTTTGAATTTCTTCAAAACTAAATAATTCATATCCAAAACAAAAACTCTTTCATTATAATCCGTATTTCTTTCTAAAGAGGCATCCAATGAGGAGATGGCAAATCAGGATTTTTAACTTCATCTTTGTGACTCTGACTGATAAATAATGAAAATATATCCTCAACATTCAACATTTAGGCTCCGTAACGTCTCCTCTGTGTCAGCATAGCGCCATTTTGGAGATTATCCCCTGCACGCAAAATGTGTACGCTCTTCTGTATCAGCCTCGACACAGGGATGAGTCTTCTTCGTCGATTTACGTTCCGCTTTGAACGCAAACAGCGTACTCTTATGGCCCGGCTGATACAAAAGAGCATATGCACTTTGCGTCCAGGGGATAATCTCCAAAATGCCGCTACGCTGACTCAGAGGAGACATTACGGTGCCTAAATGTTGAATAAAGTTGTTATTTTTGTATTATTTCCATACAAAAAGTATTCTCGTCACTTCATAATGTTATGATTGAACCACTGATGGCAGATGGAGTATTCTGGCGATGCTTTTCATACTTTTCTGGACCTTGACAGTGTAATTTACACAAGCCTCCCGGTTCTCATCCAAAATATCTTAAATTGTGTTCTGAAGACGAACAAAGCTTTTACGGGTTTGGAATGACATGGGGGTAAGAGAAAAATGACAAAATTATCATTATGGGGTGGAGTAACCCTTTAAGCTATTGAAATGCAAACAACAGCAGTATATGCGTGAGTTGTGTGTTTCTGAGCATGCTTTCTGCAATTGGGTCGGATCGAGGCTGGTCCATATTGATCTTTAAATTATTTTTGGGAGTCATTTTCTGCCAAATCTGATGTGCGATTAATTAGATTAATTAATCGCCACATATTTAATTAATTTGATTAAAAATGCATCGCTTACATAATTTAATTATTTAACAGTTATATTTTTTATAAATTCTGTTGTTTTTTTTCTTTTCTATTAATCAAATAATCTTGCAAAATGTTTACATGCATCATGGTTTCCACAAAAATATCAGCATGACACCGAAGACTGGAGTAATGGCTGCAGAAAAATCAGCTTTGCCTTCACAGGAATAAATTATATTATTATAAAAAACATTTGAAATGAATGTTAATGTATTAAAATATTAGTGTATACATGGTTAAGGTAAAGGCTTCTGGCACTTGATCTTGTATTGCTTCGATTACAGTGTGCTAAAAAGCATTCTTGTCATTTATCACTGTATCAATAATTTTCCAATTCATGTTGGTACCATGGATGGCACAGAAATTACACACTTCTGTTCAAATTTCATAAAAAAAAAATTGAATTAATTTCAACCTTTAACCTCCAGAGTCCTCCAATATCATCACCGCTCTCAAAGCACACAGGCTCCAGCTCTTCATCCAAACAGCATTTTATGGAGGTCAGCCCTGAGCTGCCTGCTCCAATCACAGCCACACGTTTAGCCATGCTGTGAGTCTGCATATAGAAGACAAGGAACGATCACTTGAAGAAAACAAATGGTGATAATGCACACATTTATGAAAAACAACATTTTGTAAAAAAAAAATGGTGTCTCCTCAGTTGTGCACCTTTGATGAGGTATTCCAGGAATCATTCAATGTTTGACATCGATGTGCAGCGTTTATTGGTTAATCATAAAAAAAAAAAACACACGCAAGACAGACGCAAGTCTAAACATATGCTGACTGCAAGCTTTACACCTATGACATAAATTAAAGTATTACCTTTAAATCGAAGATGGTCTGAAGCCCTCAGCCTTCAAAAATGCCAAAATTATGTTTTTCTATTCCTAATAGTTAGAGCAGCTTTCTATGGCAACCGTCTCATTGAAATCAGCCTATTATGTAAATAATTGACCTATCGGTAAGCCCCCCCCTTAGTTACTGTTGCTCCCTCGGACAAAAAAACAGAGTTTGTTCACTGTCTTACAATGACAGCTGCAGTGTGAAAACCTTGCCCCACGATGTCTTTGCACAATTTTGGGCACATAAGGCCACCAAATGTGAATGAAATATTCCATGGAGGGATTTAAGCGAGGGTTTACAGACCACAGTGCAAGCGGGAGTAGTCTCATATTACGGTCGGTCATCACGATTGCGGATGACAACATGCAGGATCAACGCTGTTCATGTATCGCAGAGTACAATTAAATGAATGTACATTTAATAGGTTTAATATGAAGAGAAACGTTTATGTGTTTTTGACCTATACTGTACAAGACGCAAAAATAGTCTGCTATTTAGGTTTGCACATTAGCATGGACTGATTGGACTCACTAACTTTAACGTTAGCTAGTTTTAGCCTGAGATACCTTGCTAAAGCACAAGATAACATTAACGTTCTGCTTGAGCAGATGAAAATTGTAACTTAATGAGTCTATGACAACCAGAAAATTTAAGTTTTCGTCTTCATTTGTATTGGCGTTGAATACTTAGGGACATTTTAATATGTTTTGTTTAGATTCAGGAAATGTAATAAAATAAATTCAGTTTTACCCCAGGGTCTGAGGTGGGTGATATGACCAAAATCTTATATCACCGATATGACACATTTTATATCATGATAACAATATATATCACGGTATAGTGATTTTATTTTTTTTAAAGGGTTTAATTATATTAAAATATTTGATACCATAGAATTTTCATAATCCTTGTCACCAATGACAATATCAAACTAATACAAGCCTAAAGAGAGAGAGAAAAAAATCTCAACCTCACTGAAGATAAATAAACAGTCAGTGATGAAATAAGGATAAAAAACTAATGGCAAGCAATAGGACAAAAAACTACAATAAATAAGAAATGCTACATACATTGTGTAAATTAATTAGTCTTCACTGTGTAATCTATCTATCTATCTATCTATCTATGATAGGTATAATTAACACCGGTATTATGTATAGATTCTATACATATTATAAATATATCATTATTATTGTTATTTATTTTCATTAAAGTTACAAAAGTGATTTAGTCAAGAGCAGTGAGAGATTTTCTAGCAGTCTGCTGTGATTAACATGAACGAATATTGTAACGCTTCCCCTTTAAGACCGAAGTCCGGATCCAATATAGCTCAGTTACTGTTACATATGCGTTTTCTGTTTCTCTTTCTCTAAATCGCTATGTTTATGAGGATACTTGCAAAGACAGGTATTATGATGCATTTAAGTGTTTATGTAATTGTTCAAAGTCGGCAAAAAATTAAAAGTGCTCTGCTCACACAGAAAGAGACGGCGCACGCGGTCTGTTGTTTGAGTTTCAACGGCTTAAAATCGGTTGTTTTAAAACTGCATTGCTTAAAAACGCGTGACCTGCTACAGATGTAGACCCTCGTTTAGGAACGAGCTCCTGGTTTTGTCCTGGCTGGTCGTTCTCCTCTTCTGTCTCCCCTTCAAGCACCGTGGTGTGCGGCGTATAAAGATCGCAGTCACTCAAATGATGAAAAGGTATTACCGTAAACAATGTATTTTGTGACACCACAAAATAAACGATAGAACATAATATGAAACGATAAGACTTTTTATTTTGTCCATCCGATATATATCGTCATATCGCACAGCCCTACCCCAGGCACATAGTTTTTCCATTTTTGAAGCATAAACCCCATAAAACCAATGCAAGCTTCGGATCTTCCAATGTTTCTCTATGGCACTGAAATTTAAAGATGTCCGAGTTCTGCTCCCCGTGCAACTGAAACTCGACTGCCATTGGCTAGTCTTCGTTTGAGGGGAGGGGTTTACCGATAGGTCAATTGAGTCTATCTGCACCAGGTTGGCGCATGCACGCGCGTCAGACAGACGGAACACAGAGGGAGACAATTAAAAGGCTTTTCAGCGCAAAAATATCCATTGTGCTGAAATATCTGTTGTTGAAAGTTAAAATAAGGCTTAAAAGTCAACATGCCGTGCGAGTATTTTATGAGAGTAGAAATTGTTAATATAACAGTTATAACAGCATATAATTTTGAATATAAATATCAGACGCTTCATAGCCGCCTTATTACAAGATAAATAAATGACACATGACTGTGATCAAAGTCAACGCGTGTTCCTGCAGAAAATTTGAGATCGACCGATATATCGGTTTACCGTTATTGTTCCCAATATTTAAGCATTTTACCATTATCGGATATCGGTTTAAAAAAAATATATATATATTTTTTTTTTTATTTGTCACATACACAATTATACAGAGTATAACCAGCAGTGAAATGTGTTCTCTGTATTTGACCCATCCAAGTGCACACACACTTGGAGCAGTGGGCACTGTTCACTCAGGAAATGCTCCAGCACGGCCACGTACCTTTTAACAAGATTCACTTGTTTGAAACACGCTGAATTATATTAACATTTACTATAGAACCATTATTTCACCAATAAACGTCTAAATAAATACATCTCTAAATTAATTATCTCCACACGCGATCGCAGTTTGAGCATATTTCTGTGTAAATGCATAGATAAACCGTGCTGTCAGCAGTTTTCATAATTTAGAATGACAAAAACATTTTAATAATTCTGATAAAACGTGCCAGTTAGGAAATACAATAAAATACGATGTTTTGTTTGTTATAGCTTATTTCAATATTCCAGAGAATATTATCCAGTGAATTATTATTCACTCTTTAGTCTATTAAACAGATTATAAACCTAAAACTGTAGTTTAAAATGAAGTTGATATGACTTCTGTCCTTTATTTTCTCCATTTGAAAACATTAGACATAATTTTGCTTATTGTTAATATCAGTGTTGCTGATGATGTTTTTATAAATAAAATGTTTTTATTGTTGTAATTTGAAGATTAAATTTAACACGAAAGAATGTAAATTTTCAACAGTTTTTTGTTGTTGTTGTTAAGATGACTGAAAGGAGAAAAAAACAAAGTGAAGAATGGACTTACTTCAATCTGTTATTTATTTACTTTATAACATCGGTTCTGCATATCGGTTATCGTGTACATAAACGTAAAAATAATCGGTATCGGTTATAAAAAATCAATATCGGTCGATCACTACAGAAAATGACTCTTACCTGTTGGTTAACACTGAGATTGTGTTTTTATTCTGTCTTTATTATCTTTATTATTATTACAATGTTTTATAGAGATTTAAACTATATTCACTATTACAGTGCTTAACACATTTTTTAAAACACATTTATGTAAGATTTTTAACAAATTATGTAAGGTTTGTGCCACTGCAGCTCTAAACTAACAGCATTGGTGATTACCAAAGTCATTTTACTAGCTTTCTGTATTGGTTAATCCTCCAATATGCATAAGCTCTTTAGAAACAATAGTAGGCTATTTCTAATGCTATAATCTAATTATTGCTGTTATCTATGAAAGAACGGCAGAGCACTTCATGGTGGGTTTTTTTCAGATACCCAATTACAGTCAAAAACTACATAATGGCAGGAAGAATGCAAGCTGTTGCAAGGCATAGGAGGCCATTTTTGTTATAGTGGGAATTAATACGATTTGTTGTTTCAGTTTTTTATTTGCCCAATAAATGACAATAACTTTTTAGATAAAAAAAATTTTCCGACAGATTCCTAAAATATTTGTGTTTTCTCTTTATTATAATAGGTGGTCTAATAAATTGTTAAGTACTGTGTATATGTATATTATCATTCAGTTGGCACGTTTGTTTGAAAGACATTGGACAGAATGTGGAGTAGTGTGTTTTTTGTCAATAAAATGTTTTTAATCCGATTAATTATCAAATTAATCGTTAGTTGCAGCCTTAGTTCCAAGTCATTTATTCATAGGGATGGGTGATGCTACTTAATTAGTTTTTTATAATTTACTAAGAGTAAAATATGTAATGACATAACTTTATATTCAAAACTAGGGGTCGACCGATATGTGTTTTTCAGGGCCGATGCCGATATCGATTATTACAGATCAAGTAGACCGATAACCGATATTTTGAACCGATATACGTGTCTGGTGTAAAAATGAAAGCCAAAATTAATAATAACAAGAGCTCTGACAAAAAAACGTTCTTTAAATGCTTTTAAACATGTATTTAATGCTGAAAACAGTTAATAACAACATTAAATAAACAGTAATATTAATAATATAATAACATAAGTGCAGGGATCACCCAGAAGCATTCTGTAAACATTTTGTAAAACTTAAAGTAAACGTATTTAGCGTATTGTGTGATTATTCTCAACAAAAGTTGTAATAATTGTTGTAGTTGTATTACGTATATTCTACTGCACCACAGTAATATATTCGGCTAAACTGAACTTATATTTTGACAGGTTGCCATAAGGACCTTTTTAAGTTTCTGTAGCCTATGTATATATATGATATGACGATCGTTTTACTCAAATGAAACGGTCAAATGCTCATGAAGTGACTCTCCGAGCAGTTCTGGGGATGTTGTTCATGTATTTATGTCCTCATTTAGTGAGACGGCAGATGCTGAAAACACCGCGAGCATCACACGTTATTCAGTATGTATGTGTGCAGTAAATGAAACCGCACGTCTGTGTCATTCATTAACAGAGATGCAGAACATGCAGGATTCATATTTAAAGTGTTTTTGCGGCTTAATATTTATAGATACTAGTCCATAGCGTGAGTCGATTTAAGTGTACTGACCTACTTTTGATTAATTCATCCAAACTTCGACACATTCCGTGACATTCCGCGTTATACGGTAAATTCCATTATATGACTGCATTCCGCGATTCCGCCCGCATTTTCCGCATCACGGACATCATAGGTTATATTGAGGTGTTTTGCAACTTCAGTGTAGTGGATTGTGATTTATTGCAACTTCAGCAACGTCTGCTGCTGCCTTACCTTTGAGAGACAACTGATGCGTGATCACTGAGGCAGCTCCAGTTAGCAAGTGCTTTCGGTGTGAGACTGCCTTCAGTTTTCCGCATTGATTGGTCGGACTCGTGACTCTCTACATATCAGATGAGCGGTGGGCGGAGATTGCTCTAGGCCACAGAGTGTTGAGCTCAGACAGGCTACATCGAGCCAAATAGTGCATTTAAACATTACATAATTACACCTGTATTATTTATTCACCAATAAATAATGTCACCTGTAAATAGTGTGTTTGCTTGCATAAAAAAAAAAATATTATCGGCAAATCTTTTTTGAAAATGGCCGATATCGATAATCGTAAAAATGCTTAATATCGGCGCCGATAATCGGCCAGGCCAATAACCGGTCGACCCCTATTTGAAACACAATTTTATTAGATTATATTTTTGTTTACACATGGTTAAAATATGTTTACTGTAGTGGTAACCATGGAAATCGCTTTAGGTTACTCATGTAACCTCGGTTCGCCGAAATGAGGGAACGAGACATGTACAGGTGCATCTCAATAAATTAGAATGTCATGGAAAAGTTAATTTATTTCAGTAATTCAACTCAAATTGTGAAACTCATGTATTAAATAAATTAAATGCACACAGACTGAAGTAGTTTAAGTCTTTGGTTCTTTTAATTGTGATGATTTTGGCTCACATTTAACAAAAACCCACCAATTCACTATCTCAACAAATTAGAATACTTCATAAGACCAATAAAAAAAAACATTTTTAGTGAATTTTTGGCCTTCTGGAAAGCATGTTAATTTACTGTATATGTACTCAATACTTGGTAGGGGCTCCTTTTGCTTTAATTACTGCCTCAATTCGGCGTGGCATAGAGGTGATCAGTTTGCGGCACTGCTGAGGTGGTATGAAAGCCCAGGTTTCTTTGACAGCGGCCTTCAGCTCATCTGCATTTTTTGGTCTTGTTTCCTCTTGACAATACCCCATAGATTCTCTATGGGGTTCAGGTCTGGTGAGTTTGCTGGCCAGTCAAGCACACCAACACCATGGTCATTTAACCAACTTTTGGTGCTTTTGGCAGGTGCCAAATCCTGCTGGAAAATGAAATCAGCATCTTTAAAAATCTGGTCAGCAGAAGGAAGCATGAAGTGCTCCAAAATGTCTTGGTAAACGGGTGCAGTGATGTTGGTTTTCAAAAAAACTAAATGGACCAACACCAGCAGATGACATTGCACCACAAATCGTCAGACTGTGGAAACTGAATACTGGACTTCAAGCAACTTGGGCTATGAGCTTCTCCACCCTTCCTCCAGACTCTAAGACCTTGGTTTCCAAATGAAATACAAAACTTGCCCTCATCTGAAAAGAGGACTTTGGATCACTGGGCAAAAGTCCAGTTCTTCTTCTCCTTAGCCCAGGTAAGACGCCTCTGACGATAACTGTAGCCAAATTCCTTGACACGTCTGTGTGTGGTGGCTCTTGATGTCTTGACCCCAGCCTCAGTCCATTCCTTGTGAAGTTCACCCAAATTCTTGAATTGATTTTGCTTAACAATCCTAATAAGACTGCAGTTCTCTCGGTTGGTTGTGCATCTTTTTCTTCCACACTTTTTCCTTCCACTCAACCTTCTGTTAACATGCTTGGATACAGCACTTTGTGAACAGCCAGCTTCTTTGGCAATGAATGTTTGTGGCTTACCCTCCTTGTGAAGGGTGTCAATGATTGTCTTCTGGACAACTGTCAGATCAGCAGTCTTCCCCATGATTGTGTAGCCTAGTGAACTAAACTGAGAGACTATTTTGAAGACTCAGGAAACCTTTGCAGGTGTTTTGAGTTGATTAGCTGATTGGCATGTCACCATATTCTAATTTGTTGAGATAGTGAATTGGTGGGTTTTTGTTAAATGTGAGCCATAATCATCACAATTAAAAGAACCAAAGACTTAAACTACAGTCTGTGTGCATTGAATTTATTTAATAAACAAGTTTTACAATTTGAGTTGAATTACATTTACATTTATGCATTTAGCAGACGCTTTTATCCAAAGCGACTTACAGTGCATTCAGGCTATACATTTTTTTGTCAGTAATATGTGTGTTCCCTGGGAATCAAATCCACAACCTTTGCGCTGCTAACACAATGCTCTAACCACTGAGCCACAGGAGCACAGGAATTAATGAAATAAATGAACTTTTCCACGACATTCTAGTTTATTGAGATGCACCTGTAGACAAATACTATAGTTGAAAATGCTTAGTTTCATAAGGGGCTGCCAGTGACAGGCTGTTGAAACTTGCACACATAAAATGCAACCTTATTTCGACCGTGTATGATTTATATTAACATTACTGAATAGAACATGATCAATATGAACTTTAAACGTTAATTTAAATAAATCTAATTGCACAAATTATGTAGGCTACAATTTCAAATTATTTATTGTGATATAACTCAAACATATATGTTTTTTCTGTCCTCTGATAAGCATTGTTCTGGGCTGCCGTTCCCGAAATTATCATTGCTTTCTTGTGATAGTTTTGGGAAACGCAGCTCTGTTTGAATGCACTGTCAGAAGTAAGTGAATGCTCTCTGTGATTGATTAACGTTAGTTCTGTCTTGCAACATTTGCGTGTTAAGATGAGTTGAACATAGTTCTATACTACACAAGTATTCGCTAACATTGGTTATTTTATAAATAAAATAGTCTAGATAGTAGATTATTACTACATTATTCATCAGCAACTAGGTGGTAAAATCGCTGTTGAAGTAACGTTAGGCTAACTAACGTTAAACACAGCTTTATTTTATTTGTAGAATGACACGCAAAACACACACACACACACAGACACACACACACAACTGGCATCTCTCCCTCTCTCTCGGTCCATATTTAATTCAAATAAATGCAATAGCCTAATTAATTCAAATAAATGTGATCTTACCTAACTATTATTTAATCTTCGTGTTTGATCTGAAGCGGACAGAATGCAAATAATTTTACCATTCAGATCAAACATTGCACTGAAAACATTAACACCATTAAAAAACTGTTTAATTTACAGCTAACGTTAGCCGTGGATTATCCCTTACACATTTCATGAGCACAACCACGTTCTTGTCAACGTTGCCCCGATAATTTTAATACAATAACGTTAGCTTCAAAACAGAATCGTTAACTTACAAAATCGCTGATTTGAAGAAACTTAAAGTTAGCTCTGCTCACAGCGTCATTGATTGTTGAGACGCACATTCATACACACAACTATAATTTCTCTCAAAAGAGCCATATTTCTATCGTAAAACGGTAAAATAATATTACATTTATATATATATATAATAATATAAATATTTAATCTTACCTCTCTGTCTTTGAACGTTAAACTAACGCTTCATGCTGGAAATTCGCGCTCTTCTTCTGCAAACGGTAAACCCCGATTGGCGCTTACTTTGATTTGATTGGTCCTTTTACAAAAGATTGTGATGACGCGTTTCAACGGTCATCGATTTTTTTTTTATATGTATGCACATTTATAACACTATACTTCATATAATAAGTTATTAAGTCAAACCATCATGTTACCTCAAACTCAAAATAAAATCTATCTATCTATCTATCTATCTATCTATCTATCTATCTATCTATCTATCTATCTATCTATCTATCTATCTGTCTGTCTGTCTGTCTGTCTGTCTGTCTGTCTATCTATCATTACTTTTGCATTAAATTAAAAAATCACATAATTGTCATTAAAATCAAAATAAATTGCTACCGATTTGGCATATTACAGTTTGGCTTTGTTTAAATATCTTGTTCATGGCTACACATATTTCCATTCTTTCTTGTCTCTTGCTAAAAAAAAAGGTAATAAGAATCAGCCATGAAAAAAATCAAGATAGGTGCATCCCATTTAATAATATTTTAAATTAATGTTAGTGTATACATTATTAAGGCATGGGCTTCTGTAATTGTATTGGTTCGATTATCATTATATTAGTCATTTTCCAATTCATTTTGGTTCCATGGATGGCACAGAAATGACACACTTCACCTTTTATTTTTCAGCTGTTCAAATTTCCAAACATTAAATGTTTAAAATTTAATTATTTTTTCAACCTTTAACCTTTAACCTCCAGAGTCCTCCAATATCATCACTGCTCTCAAAGCACACAGGCTCCAGCCCTTCATCCAAACAGCATTTGATGGAGGTCAGTCCTGAGCTGCCTGCTCCAATCACAGCCACACGCTTAGCCATGCTGTGAGTCTGCATATAGGAGACAAGGAACGATCACTTGAAGAAAACAAATAGTGATAATGCACACATTTATGAAAAAAACATATTATTACACTAGTGTCTCCTCAGTTGTGCACCTTTGATGAGGTATTCCAGGGAATCATTCACAATGTTTGACATCGATGTGCAGCATTTATTTGTTAATAATGATTACACACACACACACACACACACACACACACACACACACACACACACACACACACACATGCAAGACAGACGCCATTCTAAACATATGCTGCAAGCTTGACACCTATGACACAAATATAAATCTTACCTTTAAACTGAATAGCAAGCCCGCATTCAAAATGCCAAAACGATTTTCTGTTCCTCATAGTTAGAGCAGCTTGCATGGCAACATCTCATTGAAATCAGCCTGTTATGTAAGCAACTGAGTGTTTCTGTAGTCTCAAAGAAGAGGGTGGTCTCAGCTTCCACTTGTTTAAGGAGGATCAAACTGGACAAATTAAGGGGAAAAACAGCGTGGTTTAAGTGTTAAAGCCAAGAATGTTCAAACATTATCAGACATGCAAGTCTTTATCTTTGAGTATTTTCATAAATCTTATCAGAAAACCAAAGACGAGTCCATTGGTTTTTCGCAATAGTCTAAAACCTGTAGTTTTAACATAAAACAAACATTTTATTTGCAGAGGTTTTATATAGTTATATAATATAGAGGCTATATTAAAATAACATAAAAAATGCATGTCTGTCTTTGGGCAATAACGACACACATCATGTTTGTTTGTTCAAAAGCTGAACTAAAGTTGAAAGCCCATGAAGAATAAGGTGAAAGAGCATTAGAGGGCGGGGTGATATATGTCCCAGGGTTTAACCCTTTACTTCAGTCATATGACTGAATCAAGGTTAACACTGAATATCAGATGTGTACCAACTGACTCGATTTCTTATTTTATTTCTTTATTGTTCAAAAATGGGAACATTTCAGTTCAGATATTATAGCCCTACAAAATAAGATACTATAAACCGAGATCACATCTTTTCTGTGCATAAAATGTCATTAGCCATTAAAACTTTAATTAAAATAAGTCATACAGGTTGTCCTTTAATGTGAAAAAAATTGGAAAACTATACAATTATTTTTCTAATGTTTACTAATAATTAGCAGTGTAATCCTCATCGTTTCCAGCAGAGGTTCTTGCAGTATTACAGTTTTGAGAACATGGTTGGTTTGGTTTAATCACCAAAAACAACATCTTTCAGTTTAACAATCAGTTTATTCAGTAAACAATGTAAGATACATACTTCAAATCATCATGGTTGCTTTGAAATATATGTTATAGTAATACATTAGTAATTACAGTTACTACAGTTGTCACCTTAGAAAGTACACTTAAATGACTTGATACTGACTTAAATTGAATAATGTTCATAATCATATCTTTCCGGTGTGTTATCAAAAGGTGTGATGACAAGTTGACAAACTGAAACCACTAAGCAGTGAATAATATTAATTAGAGAACTAGGCTACTATTAGGACATCTAGTGGTGATCTTGTGAATCAGATTTATATTATTTTGTCCTGGCTCGATCCAGAGATGGGCACATATACATATGTTCAATGTATATTATTAACAAAGTGTGCACAAAAACTGCTTGCCAGTGTGTGAGTGTGAATTTCCTTTTGCGGCATCCTACACTTATAATAAGTGCAACCGTGTTCAAGCACATCCCTGTTCGTCCATGCTTCTCTATCCACTCCAACTTTCCAATACTTCCTACAATCTAAAAACTGCATGGATATATCTGCTTATATAGGCTTATCTATGTAAATGGGACCTATATGTAAATGATTTAGAAAAAGTTAAACCGATTCACACTTTATATCCACGCCACGATTGTTAAGTCTTAATGTTAACATAAGAGAACCATAATGCAATATTAATATGCACAATTGACAAGCTAGTTGATAAAAAAACACTATTAACTATCAAAATTGCTTGGCTACTGCTATTTTTACCGCTCTACTATTCTTTCATGTTAATTCGAGGCACATTTGAATGATGCACTATTTTAACTTTAATCAACAAGTAGATGACATCCTCATCTTATCTAATGATGTCAATGCTCTAATATGTCTGCTGCTGCTGATATTACGTAATAGATCAAATATCCAAAGATGAACTAGCAAATATTAACACTTTTTTTTTACTTTCACTTTTCATTATTGTCACTCAGAAATGTATAATAAAACAATTAAAAAGAAACCGCTGGCAACACACTGAAGTGAAAATGAAATTTGGAAAAAGTGAAACAAGTTAAATAGTGTTTCTTTCTGTAAAATATACAAACCCGATTCCACAAAAGTTGGAACACTGTACAAATTGTGAATAAAAACAGAATGCAATGATGTGGAAGTTTCAAATTTCAATATTTTATTCAGAATACAACATAGATGACATATCAAATGTTTAAACTGAGAAAATGTATCATTTTAAGGGAAAAAATAAGTTGATTTTAAATTTCATGGCATCAACACATCTCAAAAAAGTTGGGAAAAGGCCATGTTTACCACTGTGTGGCATCCCCTCTTCTTTTTATAACAGTCTGCAAACGTCTGGGGACTGAGGAGACAAGTTGCTCAAGTTTAGAAATAGGAATGTTGTCCCATTCTTGTCTAATACAGGCTTCTAGTTGCTCAACTGTCTTAGGTCTTCTTTGTCGCATCTTCCTCTTTATGATGCGCCAAATGTTTTCTATGGGTGAAAGATCTGGACTGCAGGCTGGCCATTTCAGTACCCGGATCCTTCTTCTACGCAGCCATGATGTTGTAATTGATGCAGTATGTGGTCTGGCATTGTCATGTTGGAAAATGCAAGGTCTTCCCTGAAAGAGACGACGTCTGGATGGGAGCATATGTTGTTCTAGAACTTGGATATACCTTTCAGCATTGATGGTGCCTTTCCAGATGTGTAAGCTGCCCATGCCACACGCACTCATGCAACCCCATACCATCAGAGATGCAGGCTTCTGAACGGAGCGCTGATAACAACTTGGGTTGTCCTTGTCCTCTTTAGTCCGGATGACATGGCGTCCCAGATTTCCAAAAAGAACTTCAAATTTTGATTCGTCTGACCACAGAACAGTTTTCCACTTTGCCACAGTCCATTTTAAATGAGCCTTGGCCCAGAGAAAATGCCTGCGCTTCTGGATCATGTTTAGATATGGCTTCTTTTTTGACCTATAGAGTTTTAGCCGGCAACGGCGAATGGCACGGTGGATTGTGGTCACCGACAAGGTTTTCTGGAAGTATTCCTGAGCCCATGGTGTGATTTCCATTACAGTAGCATTCCTGTATGTGATGCAGTGCCGTCTAAGGGCCCGAAGATCACGGGCATCCAGTATGGTTTTCCGGCCTTGACCCTTACGCACAGAGATTATTCCAGATTCTCTGAATCTTTGCATGATATTATGCACTGTAGATGATGATAACTTCAAACTCTTTGCAATTTTTCTCTGAGAAACTCCTTTCTGATATTGCTCCACTATTTTTCGCCGCAGCATTGGGGGAATTGGTGATCCTCTTCCCATCTTGTCTTCTGAGAGACACTGCCACTCTGAGAGGCTCTTTTTATACCCAATCATGTTGCCAATTGACCTAATAAGTTGCAAATTGGTCCTCCAGCTGTTCCTTATATGTACATTTAAATTTTCAGGCCTCTTATTGCTACCTGTCCCAACCTTTTTGGAATGTGTAGCTCTCATGAAATCCAAAATGAGCCAATATTTGGCATGACATTTCAAAATGTCTCACTTTCAACATTTGATATGCTATCTATATTCTATTGTGAATAAAATTTAAGTTTATGTGATTTGTAAATTATTGCATTCCTTTTTTATTCACAATTTGTAGTGTCCCAACTTTTTTGGAATCGGGTTTGTACTACAATAATTTGTTTTATCTACAACTTCTAAAAATCTTTTTGTGTATATGTGTAATCAGTCCTTTCCTCCCGTAGACAGCTTTCCCATTTACAGCGTGGGCTGATATGTCATAAGTGCCTAATAAACACAGTACCTGTCGCCTCTGGCCTGCTCAGTTGGGGACACTTCATTTCCAGCACAATCATCGACTTGATTGCACAGATATTATTTAAACTGAACTAAGCTGGACAATGCCATTACTAAATTCAACAATGAAATGCATTCAGCAGATAATTGAGTGTTAAATCCTGTCATTTTACATTATTGACAAAATTTGCCTATTTTGATATTGTGCAGTGCTTTGTTACAATTTGTATTGTTAAAGGCGCTATATAAATAAAGGTGACTTGACTTGACTTGACTAATTAGGAATATGTACCAACAAACCTGTCAAAATAATCATTCTTCAATAAATCAGTTTACTCGGTTCAAACCTTAAGACTCGTTCTCTGAACGATTCGTTCGTGACAGAGACGTTCTCGGGTGATAGCGTCTAATGCAGTGACTGATATCAAATTCAACCTTATTGCAAAGTGTTATAATTTAATGTGCTGCTTATTAATGTAAAATGAACAGACCGTAATCCCTTGAACAAAGTCTCAAAGGAAGGGTCAACAGTTTATATTGAAACAAAACTACATTCTTAAATGGTTTTCCTTATAGGTAAAGTTTCACATCCTGTACATTTCAGAACCAAATGAGGTGTTTTGTAATTTGTTCAATAACAGCGGTTTCTTTTCATAAGATTTATCTGTCCCACATCTTCATGTGAAAAACCTTATAGCAGTAAAACATATGTTGCAAGTGGTCAAAAGATATTGCTGATCTTTTTATCTTATGAGTCAGAGCTTACTGTAAAGCAGATATCACACTGAAGAAAAGTAGAGTTTCTTGCTTTACAGTGTCAAATATGTGATGTTTGAAGAAGAAACGATTCAAAGACACAAAGCCAAGATGTCTTCATTTTATTTGGAAAATACAATCACATTATGATGGATGTAGAGTATATTTTACATCACAAATATAATCAACAGTCAACAGGCACCACTGTAAGCTTATAAATATGCCTTGTAAATTTGACTTTGGTGAATGTAAATTACCACGTTTCACTGCAGACTACACAACGATCAAATGTCAGATTGTGAAATAGCTGGTGAAGCCTTTTAAAATGACTGTACATGCAAAACACGTGAATTAAATATAAATATCTTCCCTCTCGATCTCCTAAAGAAAAAATATTACACATGGTCCCAACAAACAGCCATCACCAAAACAGCACAAAGTTATTGCAATTTAAAAATAGCATTATTGGTTGTCATCTGTCAATTTTCATATTGCACAAATGATAGAAACGACAGCGCTTTCAAGAAATAACAGTTATTGCGAAGGAAAAACTTTGCATATGGCCCTCTTGAAACAGTCAAAACGGCCACAACCGTTGACATCTGCCTGATACTGAGACTGAAAAGAAAGAAAAACATGGAAAGAAAATGCAAAGAAAAAAAAATACACTACTATCACATATACGGTATAATGCATAATTTGTAGAGACTGAGACACTGTAAAATACAGTTATAAATCTCTATATTGTCTATATCTAACCTTTATTTTTCATATTAAGTTTTTCTGCATAACCAGTGGAATGTAACAAGATATACTATATGTCCAAAAATATGTAGACACTTAGGAATAATGAGTTGAATGACAAAAACAACAAGTCTCAAAATAGTATTCTAAAACAGATAGTTCCGGTCCTGATTCTGATTCATTGAGCCGCGTTCAAAGCTGTTGTAAATTACTCTACAAACATACGCCTTTGTTTACGTCTGTGTGTTGCACGGCAACCACTTAGTTGCAACCACAACATTTTCTGAGGAACTACATTGTTTGGCGGAAGAATTATGTTTTTATGTATATCATTACATTATATTCACGTTGTTTTATTTTGTGAAACCTTGCTACATATATGCGATAACCGATTTATAAAAGCAATAAGCCCCTTAAAGCCATGGTTTACAGTGAATTTATAACAGCTAAGGGACATTGTTAAAACCCTACAACCCCTTAGATGTTATAAATTCACTGTATACCACGGCTTCTTGGGGCTTATTGCTTTAAAATGTCAGTGGAAAAAACGCAAATGGGAAAGTCACCCCCCACCCCTTCTTACTTAATTTATTGAAAATTTTAACATCTTCCTCCCCTAACACAAAAGGTTCCATCAGTGCTTTAATTACACCATGTTTTTTGCACATGTACATGGCAAGACCGTGAAAGGAACAGTTCACTGCTCAAAATAAAAATTTGCAAAAAGTTTACACTCAGGCCATCCAAGACGTAGATGTTTATGATAAACAAACAGTTTTCTCTTCACAAGACGTTAATTAATGGACTGGAGTCCATTAATTGGAGTGAGGATTACTTGGATTATAGCAATGCTTTCATATCAGCTGTTTGGACTCTCATTTTGACGGCACCCATACACTACAGAGGATCTATTGGTGAGCAAGTGATGCAATGTTCAATTTTTATATATCTGTTTTGATGAAGAAACAAACTCATAAATGTTGTGGATGGCCTGAAAGAGAGTTCAATTTAAACAAATGTTTTTTTTGGCTGAACTATTCCTTTAAACACCATGTAAAGACTGTGATTCATAAATGGTAATCACTCAGTTCAATGACATATTAAGTGCCATGATTAGTAATATTACTAGAGTACTTCTTGGTCCAGTCTGAGCGTGACAACTCAGCAGAACTTTAGTCAAAATGATGGCCATCGTGGTGCAATTTACACCTGCTGAATGCTACCAAATGGTTATTATGACAGGTTCTCCTGCGATATATGGCAACAATTTGCAGCATATCATGTGATTTATGGCTCTATAATTACAGCTGTGGCTTTAACCCAATTAAAAAACAGAAAATTTATACACCAATAAGACCGCATCAAAACGTGCAATACAATTTAACAGTGGTTAACACGGTCACAATAAAAGCACAGTAAAATAACAATTTCACTTTGAGACAAACACAGAACAGAGCTTTAAAACACACACAAAATACTTTTTCAGAGAAGAGATATCAGTGTAATGAGGAAACCTATAAAACCCTTCAGAGATAACAGAACTACTCCCCCGGGGAATGTCTATTGAGGACGCCGCATACCCTAAAGGTATTAGATATGCGCAGAAATTCACCCCCGTTTCAAATCCTCTTCCCTTGTTTAATTAAACATTCATTCATGAAGAGCTTTTCATATTCATTAGAGATCTGGCTGGTTATTAATTAAAATGGAAGCAAAATCTTCAAGATGATGCCTAGTGTTTCAGGTAATATGGTGAGGTTTTATTCTGTAAACATGAACACTGATGTTAGAAGCCAGAGGTTGCCCCATCCATTCTCCTTTGATAAGGACTAATCCTCAAAAGAGCAGAACAGGATGGCAGCTGATTCATTAAGACTGGAAAAATCTAACACAGTGATGGAAAACAAGTGAAATCTGTTTACACTTCTCCAACTTAAACAAATTTATCTGTTCAATATGATCTAATGCGAATCTAAAACCTTGGATATTACTGGCAGAAGATATGTGACATTACATTCAAGAAAACGTGATAAACTCACATAAAGCAACTTAACAGACATTATGGAATTATTACCAGCATACTGGCAGCAAACAAATGTGTCTAGATCCTCAAATAATGGGGACCTCAGTCTTAAATTCTCATTGAAGCTGTCCAATCGTGCTTTGCAACATGACTGGAGACAACCAGAGCATCTCAACCAAATTATATTGCCAGTAGCCCATGAGGAAACCAAACGCGACATCTGTCACGTGATGGCGTCCAAGGAGAACTCTAGAAAAACCAACAAAAGTGGCCCAGAGCAGGACAAGAACGCGGAGTGGGGCCGCCAGCACAAGATGGGCCAACAGAAAGCGGGCGCACATTGCAGCACGTGTGGCATGGCCTGATGGGAAGGAATAGCCGTCCACAGAGAACGTGGCAAACATGTCCATGCGGTTATGGGCAGGACGTCGCCGTCGTACTACAGTTTTCATCACGCCGACCAAGACCAGGTCCAGAACCAAGGCTGAAAAATAAATTATGAAAACGTAAGTCAGGCAAACTTGCATCCAACCTCAATATTAAAGGGATAGGCTAGTTCACCCCAAAATTTTAATTATCCCGCGATTTACAACATTTTATGGTGAGATTACAACAAATTTGCATACGGTGAGATTACGTTTTATAAAGTTTTAATTGTAGATATTTTTCTTACACAAATGCATCAATTCACTTCAGAAGACATTTATTAACCCCCTGGAGCTGTGTGGAGCGCTTTTTATGATGGCTGGACGTACTTTCTTTTGTTTAAAAATCTCAACTGCTATTCACTGCCATTATAGACATATTTCTTGAATGCGGAAGTCATGTCTGACTCTTAACCGGAAGGATGCTTTGCATTTCCACTCTCCAGAGTTTCTAGTCAAATTAGCCTATATTCCGAGCTGATAATCTAATGTTAAACCTATTAAAATATTTAAAAGAAAGCATATCGCACCATAGCGCCATCACTTTATAGGGATGACAATGACCGTCATTTGTTAGTGCCTCACTACTCAAAGTTTAATGAGTGTGTATGACACAAAGCTGCCGATGTTAGCTACATTAAAAACAGATGGGCACTATTTGAGTGAGTTCCTATGGAGACCAGAACAGAAGAGCATCCAATCGGTAGTTAGAATTCGTTACTGGTAGCCCTCATTGTTCACTCAGGAAAAAGGTCTAAAAAGCTTGGAAGAGAGCCAGGACATTTTTGTAATATAACTGCGATTGTATTCGTCGGAAAGAAGAAAGTAATACACATCTAGAATGGCTTGAGGTGGGTGAGTAAATCATGGGGTAATTTTCATTTTTGGGTGTAACTATCCCTTCAAGACCAGTTCACACTGCATCGACAGATGCAGACCTAGCCAAGAGTCATTAGATTGCAACCAGAAAAACAAATGCAGATCAACGGCTACTGAAGTTGAAAGGAGTAATGCACTGATCTGACAAAACCTGATGAACATGTTTGTTAACATTTGTCTCCATCTGTCACTCAATGTGACCTGGCCTTTATAGGAATGCCTTAATAAAATGTGTTTGTAGCTATGTTACATTTGCATTAAGCCCACCTAATAGCTGCTTTGGTCAGTCCTCAAAGAATAGTTGGGTAAGTGATTTTGCTAAGTTAAGGAGATGCTGCAAGGTCAAAAAGCATTGTATGAACCTCCAATACTAACTCTACAGTTAGTATATAATCCTGTTTACAGCTGCTCATGAACCCGTGGGAACAGAAACATGAAAAAATGTAATGCTCCTTACAATTATCAACACATAGCTGACCAATCACAACACTCTGGGCCAGCTGACCAGCCAGAGCAGACTGGGCTTTTCAGAAATGCGGGCTTTAAAGAGACCAAACGCATCTTTTAATGGAAACCAATTCATATAGCAAATGTGTGAATTGTGTTTCATAGGTTTACAGCCCAACTTGCAGTAGGTCTTGTTGATGGGAACAATTTCAACAATCATGGCCAACTACAACTGGTCACACAGAAGACATTTTCTACAGTGATGAGTGGAAAGGTCTTTTCAGAATACGTCATGATTGATTATAGCTGCCACAAGGCACTGTGATTACCAGGATTAATTAAATGTTTGATAAAAGATGTTAAATTGGGCAAAGAAGTTGTAACAAATCACCTCTGCAAACAGACCAAGCCTGGATTTCATTAACAAGCTGAATAGGCCATCCAGTTCAAAGTAGTTTTAGAAAATGTCAACATTAATGACTAGGATGTCAAAGCAACAGGGTGTCAGTGGAACGACATGCTGCTGTAGTGGGATTGAGTGAGTGAGTGATTATCACTTAATTTGTTCTCTGGAAATACTGCAGAGAATCATGATAAATATGTCTGGCTCTCTCTGCAGCAACAAACAAGAAGCCTATTGCATTTTAAACGGGTTGCCAATAACCCACATCAATAATGGAGAGCTAAACTGAACGGAAACATGATTCACCTGCAGAAACACCAGGCACCGAAAACATCTGAATAAAAGAGAGGTCTAAAAGAAAAAGATGAGTGATGTGTCATAAGGAAGGTGGGAGGAGATGGGCTATGATATGCGTCTTGCATCATGGAAGAGAATGAGCCTGAAATGGAGCCAGAAAGAGTGGAGAAAATATATAAGAAATTCGAATATGAAGCCAGCCTATAAGATTGATATTAGCTGACTAAGAAAAAGGTCTGATGGAGAGATATGGACAGCAGTGTCATAGCTCTAAAGAAATGGTCCAGGTTCAATAAAAGAAAGTCCCAAAAATTGGGACCTAACCCTATTTCTTGACAGTTTCAGAGAATTAATAATAAGGTATGAGGTTTAAATTACTTGAAATTTTCTATCAAGTTTTGTTTCAATAAAACATGATATACCTCAGGAGTGAATTCTGACACTGGTCTTTTTTTAAATTAAACCCAAGAGATTAACGGCTAAATTATTAAAAAATGTAAAAACATCATGCAGATACTATTCAGTTGCAATGCAAGTCTATGATGTAAGGCAGTGCAGCAAGAGTAAAGCCACAATACGTCACATGATTTTTGCTCACCAACATTTTCTCTGCAAAATTGTATCGATTTTTAACCTCTGTACGACCACGTAAATCCATTAACTTTCACATGATATGCACAAGATTGACAGTAAAGGACTGTTAACTGAAAAAAATTCACTTACAGGAATAACACACTTAACTCATAATATCCAGAAGTTCATCCATGTAGCACCAGTGCAGCACCATCCAAAAGGGCTATTTAGACTTTACAGCACATATAACACATTTCATAGAAGAATAAATAAAGGCCTTTTAACAAAAGCACCAGATTCCTACTTTTTAACATTAGGAATAACTTCCCATATTGACCTACACTGCAATAGCATCAATTCATTTCTGAGCTAAGCTTGATGCTGAGAGGTGTCTATATGGCAGGGGGTTCAATTTGGGGTCCTGCAGGCACTCACAGCAGGCTGCAAGAGAGTGCAAGGGGGTCGTGTAAAAATAATAAATTAAAATAAAACATGCATTAAAAATTAAAAAGTACTAAGTAAAAAATGCATAAAAAAAGATAAAATAAGCACGGACTTAAATGACAAAATACAAACTATTGTTGTAAATAACTGCTAAAAGTACATAAAATGCATTTTAATTTACTTAATACATCTAATTGTACAGTACTATTTTCTACTGTAAGGTAATCAAAACTAAATATTATACAAATGTGACCCTGGTCCACAACACCAGTAGCACGGGTATATTTGTAGCATAAATCATAGTATGGGTAAGTATTTTTTATTTTTTTGGATAAATTTCCTACCGTTAATACATCAAAACGTAATTTTTGATTAGTAATATGCATTGCTAACTTCATTTGGACAATTTTAAAGGTGATTTTCTTTGTTTGCACCATCAGATCTCAGATATTCAAATAGGCCTAGTTGTATATCCTCCAAATATTGTTTATCCTACCATACATCAACGGAAAGCTTATTTATTCAGCTTTCAGATGATGCATAAAAATGTACCCTTATGACTGGTTTTATGGTCCAGGTTCACATATATATTTTTCACAGTAATAAATATATTACATTTAAGGATGGGGTGACTGCCTTGCATGAAGACGATCATATTTGTGAGTGAGGTGCATCTGAAAGACTCATTTTTAATCTGACCATTGCATTACCAAGCATCAGCTAAAGCGCATTACCCATGAGCAGGTTCAGCATGACTTCCTGACCGGCGGCGCTGTCGCTCTTGTACAGGCAGTACGCAGCACCGGCCAGCCACGGGATCCCGTGTCCGGAGATCTCGACAAGCTTCATGAGCGGCCGCATGCTGCCCCAGGACGCGTCCTCACAGGCGCACACCCCGAGGCGCTTCGACAGCCACAGGTCGATGGCCAGCAGAGAGCTGAGCGCGATCCCAATGATGGACGGGTTCAGTTTCATACAGTCTTCCTCCGGTAACTGCTGCCCGCCGGTGGAGGAGGTGGATGAACCCGAGCCGCGTCGCCGGCTGGGGCTCTCGGGGGCTCGGAGCCGAGCCGCGGTGGGATCGGAGCCCTGCCTCTGCAGCAGGGGAGTCCGGTTCAGAGAGATGAACTCGTAGCGTCCGTTTCCACCGGCACACGGAACACTGCCGCTGCGCGCCGCGCTGCTCCGCGCTTTAGGAGAAGGCATTTTTTTTCACTAATGCGAAGACAAGCTAGTCCGATATTACTGGAAAGTCTTATGTGTTATACTACTGCTTTTGGAGCTGTCTTTTGTCAAGTCATAGTTGTACAGGTGTTAACAGAGAACTGGTCTTACTGGACTGCCGTGCATCGCCATCTTTAAAATGCAGCTAACGTTATCTGCGCAATGCACACTGGGGAAAAGAAATTGTTCTTCAACCATGTGACTACATTACAAAATGAGTTAACATTGTAATTATACGTTAAATAATAATTAAGCACTATAATACAAAAGTGGATTAAAAACAGTACAAAAACTGTCATAGGTTTCTTTGAATAAAATATATAAATATAGTTCTACATCATCAGATCACTCATGCATGCAATGCAAGCAGTTTAAATACAGATCACTGTATAATTTGTTGCATATTTGTGTTTTAGGATGAGTGTTTTGTGCTTTGCCTGACATACGATATTAGAATACATTTTAGTTATTTAGTAATTATGCAATGGTGTTTAAGCATGAACTCCATGGCAACTTTCTAAATGATTAAAATCAACATAAAAAGGAAAAGAAAGCAGTTGTCTGATATTTTAACTAAACTATATATATGTGTTCATGGTTAATAAACAGGTGATCACATGATACAATATTGAATAAAGCAGAAAACACATAATTGCATTTTCAACAATCTTTTGATAATAAAGTCTTGCATAAAAACGCAGTCACGTCTTATTTGCTCAACGCAATATTTTATTTATGATGTAGAAACGATAAACAAAGCTCCTCTTAATCTTTGAACTCTGACGTGCCAGCGTTTCGTCCAATCATAAGCATCGCCCCGCCCACTTCTGTCTTCCTGATACATATAAACCTCCATTCCGTGGTTACATGTGCTGTCTGTAGCACAGGTCCAAAGGAAAACAGTCATGCCTGGTATTCTGTTGGGAGACGTGCTCCCTAATTTTGAAGCAGAGACTACAATCGGCAAGATAAAGTTTCATGAATTCTTGGGAAATTCGTAAGTAGCTAATATAGATACATTTTGTTTCTGAGCGAGCAGGGCCTAATCGGACACGGTCTATCTGGGTTTATTGTGGTTTGACACACTTCCGCATGATCAATATGTGGCTGATGTGCGACATAAACATGACACGATACCTTACCAATATAACTGGTTGTGATGTGGCATATAGCGGCTTACATCCGCCTTTCTCTGTCGATCGTTAGACTTGAACGGAATACACCCATTGAATAATTTAAGTAGCAATAGTTTTATCTAAAAAAATAAATACTATTTCTTATTTTTTGTGGCAGAGTTGGCTTCAAGAAGAGTCTGAAAGACTAAGTTTAAGCCGTGAGAAATGTGCAGTCAGTCAGAAGCTTTAGGAATCTAGTATTGTGCAAACCCTGGTTTTATTGCACGGTATGACATTGCTGCATATGTATGCACTCCGAGTAACAGCACAAACAAACTGTTGTATAATTCATAACTAGTCTATTTTGCAAATGTAACTTTGGTGCCACATACGATGCCATTTAAGAACCTTCAACAAATTAAACAAACAGCAAATTTCACAAAGTTATGTCAGTGTTCTCTTTAAGCCAGCTTTAATTTGTGTCTAAAATGTTTGGGATAGGGTGTAAAATGTGCCTAGTCATTATGGCTGCAAGATTACCAAGGCTGGTATTGTTGAGATTATGGCCAGAGTGTAACGTGTTGGAAGTCCCCCATATTGTGCCAAAATGTTCTTTACATTTCATTTTTAAAATGTAATACCTCAAAAGGTTCAAATTGAAGTTAGTTTTATTTGTGTAGCGTAATACAGTTTAAAAGCCACTTTACAGAAACTCATTATTTTAATGTTTATAATATCTTTGTGTATTCTTTGTTGCATTTAAAACTGTGCAATAAACCCGTAGACTAAAACTAACATTTTGTGACTCTGTAAACAATTGGACCAAAACTTTTGCTATATATTATTTATTGCTTTGCCTAGTACTATATGAATGCGTGCCATTTTGGATGTACTATATATATATATATATATATATATATTTTTTTTTTTTCTGGGTGATGATATTTATTTTTTTTACATTTTGCTGTATAGTGTATTTGCATGTATGGAATATAATGTGTCCAGTTGTGTATAACCCATTTTGAATTGAAAAATACATGAAAGCAGTATGAGTTGTGCATTTACGGTGTCATCTTTTCATAGCAGAGTGCAAAGGTTTTGTTAAGCAAGTTGAGGTGAATGAACTAAGCTTAAAAAAAAGTAGCATTTTTAATATTGAGGTTGTGTAACTGTCCTCATTTGTCCCTAAAAGAATGCCTGGCCGTGATCCCCATTTCAAGCCAAACACCCTCCACAGTGTGTCTAGGAGTTTCTTCCCATGGGAGGAAAAGCGGAAGACGCAGAAATTGAAGCATGTAGCAGATGTTGGGATGAATAAGGGGGTGTTTAGCAACCCTTCATTCTGCATTTCCCAACTGTGTAAAAACACAAGTTTCTCAAAATCTTCCTGTTTTTGACAATTTTAAAGCATCACCTCTAAACTTGTCTCCCAGTTTACAGTGTGAACTTAAAATGTGCTGAAAAGAGCTTGAATTTCCTTTCATTGTGGTGATCATGTGACAAAGAGTTTGGCGTTGTTTCTTTGACTGCAGTCAAAACAGCTGTTGACCTTTGAATAGGAAGTGCTGTTCTGCGCATTTCTACGAAACAATACCGAAACTCTTTTGGGCTGAATGGAGATAATGCTTGATTTATCAAGCTAATGGGAGAGTCCCAGAACTTCCCAGATAGATAAAGAGACTATTTTCAGACGTGCTCAAATTCATGTCTCCAGGGCGTGAATGATTCTTTTCCTTATAACTTGAAAAACATGTGACATGGTTACATAATTGTCTCTACACCCAGATGGCTTCCAGACACTACTGTTTTATAATGGCTCAACTTGCCACTTGTTACTTTTTATCTAATACAAAAACAAGCATGACTTTGTAATCCATAACCATCTGAATCTCCTATTATCTATTGCTCTTTCCATTTAAATGGGTAATTTACTGCTGGCAAGAATCTGCTTTTAACTGGTTGTGCTACAGTATATTGCTTGAAAGAAAAAGGGCTTTGCTGTTCCTTTTTGCCTAAAAGGTAGAAAGAATTGAATGCTTGTAACACACTGGGCTTGATCCAACTGTTTGAGGTGTGAAGTCCTGGAGCTATCCATTTATATGTAATTTGTTTTTTTCCCCCTCTTTAGATGGGGTATCTTGTTCTCACACCCACGTGACTTCACTCCAGTATGCACGACTGAGCTAGCCCGTGCTGCGAAGCTTCATGATGAGTTTAAGAAACGCGACGTGAAGATGATCGCACTGTCCATTGACAGCGTGGAGGACCACCGCAAATGGAGTGAGGTCTGCAGATATTACACTTGCATCCTACAAAAGAAATACTGAACTGCTGACACATTGTCTAAATCTATTTTTTTTTATCTAAATGTTATTAAAATACTATTAAATGTATAATATTTGGTCCTATATCTGCTGCAGAAATTGCATACCATAATATTTGTATTGCTTCAGTAACCTAAATTCCATATACTACTACAGTAGAAATTGTTTTTTTTATTATTTTTTTTTAAATAAAGGAAATTCCTAGTTTTATTCACCAAGGATGCATGACATTGAGCAGAAGTGATAGTAAAGGCATTTATATTATTTCAAAAGTTTTCTTTTGAACCTTTTATTCTTCAAAGAATCCTGAATTAAGCCTCACTTGTTCAATGGTCGTTTAAATGCTTTGTGCATATCGGCACCTAATTGATGGTTGTGTAATCTTTTTTCTTTTTTCTTTTTACCTTTAATCCTTGAATATGTATTTATATTGTTAATTATATTAAGCTGTATAAATTTTTATTATAGAAAATGCAGATCCATGTGTGAGATGATCATATAAAATGTTTTATATAATTAAACGTTACCTTGTCATAGTATTTTATAATTTATACAGATTATATATGCCAATAAATATAATATGACATTTATTACTTATATTAGCACATTATCATTAACATATCATAATGGGCTATATTACATATTGTAATATTATATAATGTTGTGTGCTATCGGTCATGCCCACTGAAGGCTCGGCAGTAGATCACGCGTGCACTGATAGCGCTGAAGTGAATTAACCCTGGAACATAACCTGCTCCGGCGCAAGTTCTTCAGGGAGCAAGTTGCTATGGTTACTTTCATACCCTGAAAGTAACCTCTGGTTTTGGAACCGAAAGCTGAGGTTATCCTCAAACATACAGCAAATCAGCATATTGATTGATTTCTGAAGGATTGTGTCACACTGAAGACTGCAGTATTGATTCTTAAAAATTCAGCTTTGCATCACAAGAATATATTTTAAAATGAAATCACCAAATTACATTCAATTGTAATACCACTTCACTATAGTATTATTTTGACTTTATTTGTAATCAAATAAATGCAGTTACTTTAAGCATAAGAGACTTCTCTCAAAAAAATCATAGAGACTACAAACATGTGAAGAGTAGTGTACACTGATGAAATTGTATGATACTGATAAATGGACACTTAAGAGGTCACTTCATGGGCTTCCCTTTCTTAACTTCATTCTCTGATGCTGCATTGTTTTGGGATTCTTGTAGCTTTAAGATCTAATCAGTGGGCTGTAGCTCTTAGAAACGCACACACAGAGGACTTCGCTGATTGGTTCTTACTATAATCCCGAGAAGTGTTTTTTTTTTTGTAGTTGACTGATTCTCACTGAACATTTTAACAAATGACATGTTACAAGACATGCTGATTACATGTTACAAGACATCTGGCTTCCCAAGGGTCTGAACTTGGCCAAATGTTTCATAATAACACTAGAGAATGCATTAAGAACTAGGTTTGTAAAGGGTTGAGGGCGGCACAGCTTTTGCTGCTGCTACTGTTATTTTACGGTCTGACAGTTTTTACTGGATATAAAGACATACTTTCACACCCACACTGTCTTTGCCTGAACTCTTGTTTTTAAATTCATGTGAATGTTGCAGACACCCGGTTCCCACAAGACAATGTGCTTTGTGTGATGTTAGTCACTGGTAAACCACAACACTTTTTACTCTTATACGAGTATCCAGATGTGTACAGATACTGTAATGGTCTTAATTGTAAAACATAAAAAATAAACCAATATTTTCCAGTATTTATGGCTTTGAATTTGTAAAAGGAGTTCTTATATTTACCAGAAAAAAGTTTTAATTCAGTTTCTTCCAACAAGGCTTCACACGTAAGGATGACCGACTTAAATCTGCAAAAACAGTGAATATGACTTCATAGTTCTCTATTTTGCTCTCTCTAGGACATCGTGTCGTTTAACCAAGACAAAGCCTGCTCTCCCATGCCTTTCCCCATCATAGCAGATGACAAGAGGGAGTTATCGGTCTTACTGGGGATGCTGGACCCTGATGAGAGGGATAAAGACGGGATGCCCCTCACTGCCCGCTGTGTAAGTTTCCATCGCAACCATGCTTTAATTCTTCTCAACAGGGTTAATTAAGTTAAATTAAAACCAGTTTTTTTTGTTACTTGAAATGAAATGAAATGAAATGAATGTTAAATTAATCTAAAATTAACACATTTTATTTCAGCTAGTTGCCTTAGCAACACTTACTACTTCCTAAAATAACTAAATATGAAAATTATTAATTTATATAGATATATTTTAAAACCAATATAAATGCATACAAAAAGAGAATTTAAGTGCTGATGCTTAATCTGCTTGATTTATTTGTAAAAACAAAAATCAATAAATATTACATTCATTATATGGATTTATTGAATATTAAGTTGATGCTGTTGAAATGAAAAGTTGTGAAATAAAATCTGAAGTAAATTCATTTTATTTGGGCTAGTTTCCAAGGCAGCACTTCTTATTTCCATGTAGTTATGTACTAAAAAAACAAAAACCGAGTTATAAGTTATTAAATAACTGTAGACATTTTAAAACTAATAATAATGACTAAATTGCACAACAAAAGGACTCCAATTTACCCAAAGTAAAAATGGAAAATATAAACATAAAGACTAATTAAAAATAATAAAATTCTATATAATACTATCTCAGTGTTACTAAAACAACACTGGTTCTTAATCAGGGGTTCCCAAGAAGTCTTCATTTATTTTTAATTATATTAACACCATGTAAATTTAAAATGCAAAAAAAATAAGGCTGTTCACACTGTAAAGCCCTAAACACACTGCATGATTTTTGACTGTCCCAGACGAAAGATTGGCATTGTGAAGCAATCGTGGCGAATCAGAAATCTTTGTGACTGTTTCATGATGCCCGTCTTTCGTCTGGGACTGCGGAAAATTGTGCAGTGTGTTTCAGGCGTTATACGGTCACTGAATAGGATTAGTGTGGTGTTATTTCATTAGGCCACCAATTATGAAGCTAAAAGTACTTATTTCTATCTGCGCTTACCATATTTATTATATTCCAGGTGTTTGTGGTTGGCCCAGATAAGAGGCTGAAGCTGTCCATTCTCTATCCAGCCACTACAGGGCGCAATTTTGATGAAATTCTCCGTGTCATAGACTCTCTGCAGCTGACGGCAACAAAGAAAGTGGCCACACCTGTGGACTGGAAGGTAAGATACAGCCTTTCTTTCCTTACTATATGTAAGAGTCCTTGAGTTAATTACATTTATTTAAATACATTTTTTCTTATGTGGTCAGAACAAAATTGTAAAGTAAATTTTTGTTTTATTTTTGTTTAAGCCTGGTCAAGAAGTCATGGTCATCCCTTCTTTGTCAGATGAAGAAGCCAACAAACTTTTCCCAGCAGGTTTTACCCTCAAAGAGGTGCCTTCTGGGAAAAAATACATACGCTACACTAAACCGTAGTTGATATATTGGGGCAATACTGTAGAAAAAGCACTTACCTGAAATCACATTCTAGTCCAATTTATGTGGTGCATTCTCGGAGTTTGACTTCATGACCCATCACCTGCTACTATCCAGAGCGAGAAATCATCAGAATTTAGCATCTTGAGGTCATTACATGCAGCCTTATTATTGTATTGTGCCTTAATCTCAATAAAACAATGATCCTTTTGTAATTTTAAAAGATGCTGATGAGTTTCATTTGGACTGATATTTTGAGATGTATTTGAATAATTCATTCTAATTTTGGATACTTGCGTTTTATGGCTCATGTCTAATATGCATATGTAATTGTGGTGTATGTGACCAACAAAATGTTTTGTTCATGACTGTTAGGACACGGTGTATGATGGATTTATTGCACATGCAATTTAAACATAGGTCTGGCTTGTGACCTAAATTGGTTGAGTGAACTCCTTTATAAAGTAAGGTGAATTGTGAGAGTATAGCAGTGTGCTTGGGAGTATTCACAAATACGGTTAATTAAAAATGTACTTTAACACCATCGAGAGGTTGAATGAGGAAAAACATCTTGCCAGAATGAACTGTGATTTGTAATGATAATTAAATATATACTGATAAATCATACACAAGGAAAATGCAGTTGGGTCAGTTAGTCTTATATGCTTCCCAGGCTGCTTTAATTTACTCAAATACAGTACAAACTGTTATATTTGAAATATAAATGACCGTTTTCTGAATGTATTGTAAGATTTACCTTCTGTGGCAAAGCATTTTTCAGCAGCAATAAAGTTCCTTTCAAGGATTTGTATATCTATAGTCTTTGGCAGCAATTACTTCAGGGACCTTCATGTATTATTCCAATATGATGGTGCTTAAGTAATATTTCGCATCAATATTGAAAAGTTGCAGAAAAAAACAAAACAAACATATGTATCTAAAAAATATTTCTCTTTTTTTGGGAGTTACAATTTAAATGACTTTTTACTGTCACTTTTAATTAATGTATCCTTGCTGAATTTTCAAAAAGAAATGTCTTATTAGAAGATTTATATTAAAAAAATATATACTCCGACTTTCAACAATGTTGTAAGCATTGATGATAATAAGAAATTATTACTTGAGCTCTATCATATTAAAATGATTTCTGAAGAATCATTTGATACTGAAGACTGGAATAATGATGCTGAACATTCACATTTGCCACAGAAACAACTTCATATAATATACCATATAATATATATTTTTAAAAAGGTTAAGTGCATCATTGTATTTACATAAATGTATAGATCAGTTATAAATAATTGAACCAAAATAGGTGGATGGAATTGATAGTTTTAGATATCATAAAGTGTTCCTGTAGCTCAGTGTTAAAGCGTTGCATTAGCAGCGCAAAAGGTGGGTTCAATTCCCAGGGAACACACATACTGACAATACATGAATAAACCGAATGCACTGTAAGTTGCTTTGGATAAAAGCGTCTGCTAAATGCATAAATGTAAATATAAGGGTCGGTTTTCTGTAAATTCCAGTATAGGCTACCAGTGATTGTCTCGTATTACTTAAAGTGTAAATGCTATTTTTTTCTTTAGAATGGCAGGTAAAGATGTGAGGGATGTTCAGAAATCCATAGTTGTGGGATGATTAATTAGTCTAATGGAAAATTAGCAGTTGTATCCTCATGTGACCCTGAAAATTGTATTGTAAAATCAGATATTCCCTTGCACCACATGTAACATCCAGTAGGTGGCGTTATAAGATCTCTGATCGAGTCTCTCAAACAAAATTTCATACAAACTAGAGCAAAGGGTCAGTTTTATTTTACAAGTTTAACAAGTCAAGCATACAGATGACAAATTGCATGTCCATCATGTTGGTATGTTGCTGAACTTTAAAACCTTGTTGAACAACCCCAAAAAGCTTCAAGGAGTTCTCAAACTGTGACGACAAACATTAATGCTGGGTGTCAATGAGGCATGAAAGGACACCTTGTTATCATAAGCATTCCGTTTGTCCATTAAAAACTGAAAAATGTTCCCACACAGGCATTTAGCAGAGTAAATCATTGACACACAATCCTCATTCCTAGGTTACCAGCAGGAAGCGCTCCTCGGCTTTGGCCCTGGGCTCTGAAGAGCAGGTGAGAGCTGTAGTGATGAGAGCGCAGGGACTAGCGTGGGGTTTAGGTTACCACAACTATTCAGCCGATGTTACTGCAGCTCGTATAGCAGGGTGAAGGTCATGGAAGCTATGCGGCTCAACAGCGAGGGCCAGATGCTCTTTTACTTCAGAGTAGAGGACAGATTTCCTCTCTTTCTCCCTCCCTCCCCAAGAATGTCATGAAAACAGACTGGGATTCCCCTCGTTGTCTGTGAAGGACGGTAAAATGCAGATGGCATGTGTTTGATCGTGGAACACCACGTTTCCTAGATTCAGGCTGGACGAGCCAATGACAGTGTCTGTTACCCTCTCATTACCCCCCCTCAACTTTTGGTCTTCAGAGACCTTTTCCACAGAAGTTTCAAATAATACTTTTACGAGAACAAGCAACCACTAGATGGCAGTAGCACTTCGTGTTTAAGGTTTTCAGCACTAAATATAAAAGCCATAATTTTGATATTGGAATCAGTTTGATGATATCTCAGTTTAGCATGATGACACTCAAGGATGGATTATGAATCAAGTCAGGACCATCAAGTATTGATTATACGGCCTCACAATGTCAGGGGCCTCCGGCTGAGAGGCCCTAAGGGGCCCGAAACAGGGAGATAAGCTACTAAAGATGTAAAATTCATATACATTTCTTGATTATATGCTAGTGATAATTGCCATAATGTAAAATAAACAAAGAAATTATAAGTTATTTGTTCCTTGGCCGTGGGAGCCTTCTAAAATGGTTAAAATGTGTGTATGTTCTATTCACCAAAGAATCTAGTTTAAAAAAGGTTTTCCATAAATATATTAAGCTTCTGAATGGTAGTGTGTGCACTGCTCAGAATGAATGCTGTTTGTGCTGTTTTTTTGGGTGTCCATAGTGAAGAATTATTATATATGTATAGTGGGGTGTATTTATATAAGAACTTCAAAACTCACTTAATCAATGGCATGCTTCATTTTAAAAGTTGATCTTCATGGATAATAAGCTATGATTGATGGACAGAGTGATCTACCACAGGACTTTCTGTAAGTTTAAGCTGTGGTCACATTAGACATCACGCTCCATTCGCTTCCATTCATATGAACGTAAACGTGGGAGACCAGAAACGCTCATGCGAAAAGGTTTGATCTTCCATCGTGCATCATGGT
This sequence comes from Oxygymnocypris stewartii, assembly GCA_003573665.1. Classification (NCBI taxonomy): domain Eukaryota; kingdom Metazoa; phylum Chordata; class Actinopteri; order Cypriniformes; family Cyprinidae; genus Oxygymnocypris; species Oxygymnocypris stewartii. The sequence goes on from QVTF01012824.1 coordinate 285,070, forward strand.
TCACGTTTGGTGAACTCTGGCGAGTGGATTTGCATAATGAATAGTCATTTAACCCAAATTTGACCTACATTTGAGTCTCTAAATGTCGCAGATTGACCTCGTGTCTAAATTCAACACGCTAATTTTAAAAGTGATGTGGTTTGTTAGTTATATCGGATGATTAAAGTCTAATGTGACCACAGCGTTCAGGTTACATCTGAATATGGATATATGATCTTTGCTAATAATAATGTAATGTTACCTGTGCAAAGAATTTAATGGTATGTGACCCGGTTCAATACAAGTTAAACTCAATTGGCAGCATTTGTGGCATAATGTTGAGGCAAGATGAGATACTTGGAATGAAAGCGAATTAGGTACATTTTTGGAAGATTTAAAACAAATTTGATTTGCATAATTTATAAATTAATTTAAAAAGATTTTTTATTTTAGGTGTTATGTCATGGCAACAAAGACTGTCATTTTACCCAATATGTTTAATTTTTTTAAACAAAAATAATGTGTTGTATTTGCGTGTTGTGACTATACTATTGAAACAGTGAGCGTTTTTATATTTAAATATTGCCCCCTTTCACTTACATTGCAAGTACCTCACCGTAACCCAGATTTTTGCTTTTTAACACTCAAAATTAGTTGTTGTGTTGTTGATTGAGCTTACCTTGCTCAGAATCTGGAATATTCCTTTAAATAGAGTTTAGAGCGAACCACATATTCAACCCAGTGCCTCTCTGTGTTCTTGAGATATCAAAATCTTACATTTGTGATTCACGTGATAACTGAAGACCTTCAACAATAAGCAACCACGGTGTTAAAACGGGGATGTGAGGGGTTAAAGAGGGGTTTCTCACAGTCACATGCTCACACACTTCATATCACGTACGCAAAAGAGTTGAGAAGTCACTTCTACGGATCAAACCCATTTCTCACATACCAGACCACAATGACAAGTGTCAGAATATTGCGAGTGACAGACATTACCTCTTCTTTGTCACTGAACTCTGTCTCACACACAGAAGAGAGTCAGACCGACGGTCTCCATTGTGTAACTCCTAAGGGAATGCTACATGCTCCACTCTCCCAGAATAACCACCGTCTAGCCAATCTGCATGAGGGACGAGGGCTGTGTGTGTGTCGGTGGTGCCAGCAGGCCAGACAGACTACGGGCCTAGTGGGACCTGTACTTATGAGAGAGCATCCAGTGGTGATCTGTGAGTAGTAACGCTCTTAAAGCGTGTATGTGTTTCAGTGCTGTGGGGACGCCAATCTGACAGGTTGCCAGATGTCAGCTGGTATCACATATCAGTCAACAACAGAGAGTCCGCTCCCTAAAGACCTCGCAGTGCTTTCCATAATGTTTATCTACGTAGAGGTGCCGAACAACTAACAGGGAAAGATGTTTTGTGTTTGGTGGCCTTGATCATTTTATTTTCCTCCTATCTGGCAAATCGCTTGCTGCTTATGAGTTTGACCTGGGGAGAAATAACAGGCCATGGCTTGGGTTTGGAGGATTACTGGGATAGAGTGCCTGTTATTAGGGTACATTTTTATGTTCATATATGCAAGTTTTCTCCCACATGCCATATTTCTTGATGCTTATGAATTCCAATACCACCCAAAAATTACTGTAACAAATCACTCCATCTGCTTGTGAAGAGGAGTTTCGTTTCATTAGCCACATGGTTACTTCATCCTGCGTTTGTGGTTTACAGCCTTTACTTTCTGGGGAGACCCTGCTGCTGTTGCTCCACGAGAGAGATATTTTGGGGGTTTTCTGTCGTTTAATTGTGCTGTACTGTACTAAAATCTGCAGTTGAGCTCTGTCATACAGTCTAATGCTGGTAATGATCCATGCTGAGAATGTTTGCAGATGGAAATTAGGTCACTCTTAGAGTCTTTGATGGTTTACTGTTAATGAGTGTCATTGACAGAATGAACATGAAGTTCATTGGTTGACCGATTTGATATTAAAGAAACAGTTCACCCAAAAAATGTAATTCTGTCATGTCATAATAACATACAAGAATGAGTTTCTTTCAGCAGTAGTCAATTTTGTGGATTTGGAAAAAAATAAGTGTATCAGTTTGTAACAACATAAGGGACAGAATTGCAATATTTTTTGTGAACTGTGCCTTTAAACGTGACATATGACCTGTGCTATGTGGCAGGGTCAAGCTTTATCCAGGGCTTAGGAAAAAAATGTCCTAGAAATGTAAAATGGGAATTTATCTGTAATATTCTATTGTAGACCAATCCATAGAGTTTTTCTTTTTACTACCGGTACTTTTATTCCGCAAGGATGCATACAATTTATAATTTAGCATTAAATTGCATTTTAAATACATTAAGGGACAAAGATATTTATAATATTACAACATATTTCTACTTCAAATCAGTGCTGTTCTTTTGAACTATTTATTTAAGAATCTTGAAAAGCATATCATGGTTTCTACAGTAAAATAAATAATAATAAAAATGTTTTCAACGTAAAATGTTTCTCGAGCAGCAAATCAGCAAATTAGAATGATTTTTGAGGGATCATGTGACACTGAAGATTGGAGTAATGATGCTGAAAATTCAACTTTGTTTCACAGGAAAAAGTTACATTTAAAAAATTCAAATAGAAATAATAATTTTTAACAATAGTACTGTTTTTCGTGTATTTGTCATTACATAAATACAGCTTTGGTGGGCACTGGAGACTTATATAAAATAATTGCACCGCCCTCAAACTTTTGAACGTTGATGTATATGAGTTTAGGCACCGGATTGATTCAGGATTTGCCTTAAAGTGACAATGTTGTTCATGTTAGGAAAAAAAAGCCCTCATAAAGGTAAGAAATGCCCTGAAAAAATTATTTCTGGGGGTAAATTCCCCTTAATGGACAAAAGGGTAATTTCTGGGATTGGTATGTGGTCTGTACACCTATGCCCCACCTGCAATAGAGTTTGTGGGTCCAGGATAGGACTGTTTAGTCATCAAAGGTCTCACAGTTAAAGGCGTGGACGTCGTCATCAGATTTCGATGGACAACCGAGAGAGAGAAAGATGATTTCTTATCTATGAATTTGAGTTCATCCTGAGCCAGGTGTCTCCAGATCTTCAAAACAAAGAGCTCTGTACAGCAGACTCGCAATCCCGTCCTCTCCTTCCATTACTCTCTCTACCTTTACAACACCCCGCATGGCTCATTACTCTCCTTCTCATGCCTTTTTACTCCTTCACATGCTATGTGACCTTTTGGATGCACATATACACCCTATTTGGACTGTTAAATAAATATTTCACGCCATGTCATTTTGCAGCTTGACAGCTTTGATTCCCGTTCACTTCTTATAAGAAAAGAAAAGGCAAGAACATACTCCAATATTTCTTAAAATTGTTTTTACTGAGGAAAGTCTTTCATACAAGATTTGGGATGACATGAGGGTGAGTAAATGATCACAGAATTGTCATTTTTGGCTGAATAACCCTTTTAAGATGAGTCCTTCCATCATAATTGAAGTGTTCTGGAAATTTCTACGCAAAGTTCCGAGCAAAAACATGAATGCGATCAGACCTACAGCACGAGAGATTGATCACTGTGAGGAATACTGTTGATCATGTGAGATGTTTTACTTTTCCAGGTACAGTAGAGAGCTGTGAATCTGTAGAGAAAGCATAAATCATGATTGTGTTTGTGTGGATGTGTTGATGAAGCACACTCATACACATACTGTGTAAGGCTCTTTCGCTGTTACTGTCTTGAGCTTATTACTTTTCCAAAATAAATCAGCCGCCCATTGCATATAACCTGAGTAATGAAAGTAGTCATGACAAATTAAAAATAGTTCTTACCCAGACCGCACACACACACATCGACGTCACACACCACCACAACCCATTTCTCAGGCTGAGCGCAAATGGCACACATTTATAATCATGACAAAAAGACCCCTGCCATTAAATGCTGACTTCAAACGGGAACATTATTGCAGAGAAAGGCGTCGTTCTCCAGAGAGAGACGAGAGTGCCTGGAAAGGATCTTCATTATGCACCCTTCATTATATATCACGGCTAGATTTTCTGAACAGAAAAAATCAGGCTGATATTTAATGAAGAACACCACTGGCTCTGCACAAAGAGTGATTGGAGGCACTTTAGGGCTGATTAAATGCAAAAGTGAAATTAATTAATAAACTTGCAAGTGCTGCAGTATATAATGTGATATAAAAACGCAAATCTATAAATCACTGCCAAACAGAGGGTACCACCACACTGCGTTATAATGTGGAAAGTTTTAGGCCAAAAGCGTAATCCATGCCACTATATTAACAAAGCTTTTAGCTGTTATTCTATGGTGTGCTACAGTTTGTACTAAACTGCATGCATACAAAATCTTGATGATTTTATTTAATCCATTCTTGTGGTGGTTTTTTGTGTTATGAGACTGGCTTCATTGCAAGTTTTCTGAAGTGCCTTGAACACTGGCAAAAAAAAACTATATTATGTTAATTTCATATAAGACTATTTTTGGTAATAGTAACTCAACTGTATGACCCAGATGGTCATGTGATGCCAACATAGTGGCAAACAAATAATACAACAGATTTGTCTAGAAATAAACTGTCATAAGTTTTATCGTAGTGTGAGTGAACCTAATTTTAATAATACTTCTCAGTGTTATTCATTTCACAAAAAATACCTTTGAAAGTAATTTTTTTTAAACTTTTAAATATGTACAAGTCAGAGTGTTTTAAGTACATTGACCAATATGTCTGTTTGCGCAATCGTGAGTGTTATTTTAGTTTTATTTATACATTTATTAATATTTTGAAATAGATTTTACTTTTATATTTTCAGTTTTGTTTTTAGGTTTTATTAATTTTGTCATTTTTTGTTTTTTATGGCTGTTTAATTATTTTTCATTTCAGTTTAATTTGAGTTATTTTAGTACTTCAACTTATTTCAGGTATTTTTTATTAGATTTTATTTTATTTGAATGACCATTTTTTTATTTTTTTTATTTTTAGATAACGATAACACTGGCAATTGCATAACATGTTTCTACTTAACTACTTAAAAATAACCTAGTAATCAAAATAACCAAGATTGTTCCATTCGAAGGCATGAAATGAAGGCAACTAAAACAACATTCTATTGGTTATTTTCAAGCTGAGGCGGCAGAATTCTGAGTTCTGAAACACTTTGAGGTTGGAAGTGGGACATTTCAGCAAGTATTCCTTTTCATCTGGAACATGGTATTAAATCATTCATAGTTACAGTATCACTGAACGTAGTAATAAGGGACAAAATGTATTTTCAACAGTGCAAGATCAGTATCCAATCAGTGCATTTGGTTTTGCATTTGAAAATGGATGATGTAAGAGTGAGTTTGTGTGTTCTGTGTTTGGACACCTAAAATGTATCTTCGTCATTGTGGCCGTTTGCCCGAAAATAAGTTTTTAAGGTCAGAGAAAATATATGAAGTCACTCTGATGAGTGAATCCGTGTGCTGAATGTGTGTGTGTGTGTGTGTGTGTGTGTGTGTGTGTGTGCGCAGGGGACATGCAAAAGAATTCCCACAAAAATGGGTTGCTATGGTTTCTGTTTGGGGCTTGGATCAGGTTCCTGACCACAGCAGAGGGATTTGGGCAATAAAACACAGGGTACTAATGAAAACAGCATGGTCTTCCTAGCACTGTGTGTGTGTGTGTGTGTGTGCTTAAGGAAGAGAGATGGCTGGAAAAAGCATGAGAATGAGGAGGCTGAGACAGAACATTTGGTTCTGCTCTTGAGTACTCACAAGTGTTGTTATTTGCCCACATCTGCAGTGTTTGTGTGTTGCAGGCATGCACACGTGTATATGTGTGTTTTGTGTTCCCTGGCCGGTGTCCATAATGTCACATGACATGGCAGTGTTTGGTGCAGTTTTAGTTGGAGGAGAGGCAAGCACATGTTTTACTTTATGAGTTGTTTATATCCTCTGAGTGATTTTGGGCAGACTCACAGGGAGCAATCCATTATTGTCTAAATCATAAAGCCAAAGGCGATAAAAGAAACTCGCACATTTCACAAAGACAGAACATAAGAGAGGGTGTGGTGTTTCCAGGGGTTGTGAGGAATTCTTTTGCAAGATTATTCAGGAAAATGCTGAGGAAAGGAACATTTCGTTCATTTTAACACGAGGCTGAACTGTGGAAACGTGATCTAGGAATTGCAAGTCAACAGATTAAATTAAATAAATTTAGGGAAGATGAGTAATTTTTATATCACAACCAGTGTTTGAAAAACTACTTAAAAGGTAGCTTGTCAAGCTAAAACTGTAGATAAAAGACAGCTTTTGTAGTTGTGAAAAAGGATTTGGCTACATTGCAGACTACAGTAATAACAAAATGTAGCTAATTACATTGAAACTAAATAAATGCGATGATAATTTCATCAGGCCCATATTTGTCCTGGCACAAATCGATTAGTGTGACAGCATTGAACTTAAACTAGAATACACACAAATATATCAGTTGAAAACAGTGTTATGTTAATATTATTTATTACAAATATATATTTTAATATTTTTTAGCTTTCATGTTATAGTTTCAGTTTTTATGTCAATTAAGTTGTATTATTTTTGAATTATTTACTAATTTATTTTCAGTCTGTTGCAAATGGTAAATTTCTCATTATTTTTTAGTATTTTATTAAAAAAAAATTATTTTTTTTACACTTTACATTAAGATCCAATTAGTTAATGTTAGTTAATGCATTATCTATCAAATACCTAACAATGAGCAATACATTTGTTACAGTATTTAATTATTTTATTTATTTTTGTTAGTATTTATATGTTAGAATTAGCTAAAGAAATACAAATAGTCACTATTAGTTAATAGCTCAGGCCTGTTAACTGATATTTAAATGCAACTTTTGATTTTAATTATGTATTAGTAAATTTTGGAATCAACAAACTAAGTATTTTTTATTGTTCATGTTAACTAAAGTTCATTAATATTAACAAATGGAGCCTTACTGTAAAGTGTTACACAATTTTTCATAGTTTTAAAAGGTTTTAAATGTTATGGTCACAAATAGTATTTAACTTTAGTTAATTTAGAAGCATTGTTTATTTTATTTAGCTACTACAACACTGTTAATCTAACTTACAGTTAATCTAATTGTGCGGTTGGTGCTTTCAGGTTTGTCAGTAACAGATTGTTGTGACTGATTGTTGATTCCCTTCCAGTAAACCTAAACTCAAACACCTAGTTCAGTTATTAGCATTACTAGTGTTATAAATCATTGAATCACCACATGACTAATTTATTGGACTCTTGTATGGGTCTCCTAGTATTTCTCCAAGTGTATAATAGTGTTTAATTGCTATAGATTTTTCATATTCGTATACATTTAAGTGTATATTTTTATAAGAAGGTTAGTGCAATTATGGCAGAGCAACCTGTGTGTACAGGTGCTGGTCATATAATTAGAATATCATCAAAAAGTTGATTTATTTCACTAATTCCATTCAAAAAGTGAAACTTGTATAATGTATACATTCATTCCACACAGACTGATATATTTCAAGTGTTTATTTCTTTTAATTTTGATGATTATAACTGACAACTAATGAAAACCCCAAATTCAGTATCTCAGAAAATTAGAATATTGTGAAAAGGTTCAAAATTGAATACACCTGGTGCCACACTCTAATCAGCTTATTAACTCAAAACACCTGCAAAGGCCTTTAAATGGTATCTCAGTCTAGTTCTGTAGGCTACACAATCATGGGGAAGACTGCTGACTTGACAGTTGTCCAAAAGACAACCATTGACACCTTGCATAAGGAGGGCAAGACACAAAAGGTCATTGCAAAAGAGGCTGGCTGTTCACAGAGCTCTGTGTCCAAGCACATTAATAGAGAGGCGAAGGGAAGGAAAAGATGTGGTAGAAAAAAGTGTACAAGCAATAGGGATAACCGCACCCTGGAGAGGATTGTGAAACAAAACCCATTCAAAAATGTGGGGGAGATTCACAAAGAGTGGACTGCAGCTGGAGTCAGTGCTTCAAGAACCCCTACGCACAGACGTATGCAAGACATGGGTTTCAGCTGTCGCATTCCTTGTGTCAAGCCACTCTTGAACAACAGACAGCGTCAGAAGCGTCTCGCCTGGGCTAAAGACAAAAAGGACTGGACTGCTGCTGAGTGGCCCAAAGTTATGTTCTCTGATGAAAGTACATTTTGCATTTCCTTTGGAAATCAGGGTCCCAGAGTCTGGAGGAAGAGAGGAGAGGCACAGAATCCACGTTGCTTGAGGTCCAGTGTAAAGTTTCCACAGTCAGTGATGGTTTGGGGTGCCATGTCATCTGCTGGTGTTGGTCTACTGTGTTTTCTGAGGTCCAAGGTCAACACAGCCATATACCAGGAAGTTTTAGAGCACTTCATGCTTCCTGCTGCTGACCAACTTTATGGAGATGCAGATTTCATTGCACCTGCACACAGTGCCAAAGCTACCAGTACCTGGTTTAAGGACCATGGTATCCCTGTTCTTAATTGGCCAGCAAACTCGCCTGACCTTAATCCCATAGAAAATCTATGGGGTATTGTGAAGAGGAAGATGCGATATGCCAGACCCAACAATGCAGAAGAGCTGAAGGCCACTATTAGAGCATCCTGGGCTCTCATAACACCTGAGCAGTGCCACAGACTGACCGACTCCATGCCACGCCGCATTGCTGCAGTAATTCAGGCAAAAGGAGCCCCAACTAAGTATTGAGTGCTGTACATGCTCATACTTTTCATGTTCATACTTTTCAGTTGGCCAATATTTCTAAAAATCCTTTCTTTGTATTGTCTTAAGTAATATTCTAATTTTCTGAGATAATGAATTTGGGTTTTTTATTAGTTGTCAGTTATAATCATCAAAATTAAAATAAATAAACACTTGAAATATATCAGTCTGTGTGGAATGAATGTATACATTATACAAGTTTCACTTTTTGAATGTAATTAGTGAAATAAATCAACTTTTGGATTATATTCTAATTATATGACCAGCACCTGTATGTGTGTGAGATATTTGCTCTTTACTTTGAATGAAGTCCCATGGGCAACATCTGCTTGCTGGCAATATGCAGACCACTGAAATTCAGGAGCTGACCATGAAACCCACTTGTGTTTATTTAGATTGAACTGCTTATTTGTACAACTTCTAGCAATTTTTGTAAGGTAAACAAAGCCTCTTTTCCTTTCCAATTCTCTTTTCCCATCAGAAACACACGAGTCACAGTGTCTGGGGAAGGTTTTATCTGAGCAGGAATGTCTCACGCCATCACAACACAAACTAGCGCATTATAATTTTGCCCCAATCAGTCTCACATTAGAAGTTGAAGGTCAAGGATTCAGGTGTTTTAGGTCTCTCTCTCTCTCTCTCTCTCTCTCTCTCTCTCTCTCTTTCGCACGCACGCACGCACGCACGCACGCACGCACGCACGCACGCACTCACTCACTCACTCACGGCAATTTTGCAACCAACCAAAAAGGTGGGGAATTTTTTTTTTATAAATAAAACAAGGAAAGGCTAAATGTCACCCCTGGTTGCTGGCAAATTCATATATTTTCTTCTTCTATTTTTAAATTCTTTGTTTGATTGGTTGTTATAGTGTGGAGGCCAAGAATGAGTGTGCTGGCTTGTGTTGATCAGGTTGCGACTAAGAGCTATGCCAAAAACCTTTCCCACCATTCCCGCAGAGTTCCCAACAATGCCAGGATTTCAGAAAGGGGAAGACTGGAAGAACAGAGGATGAAAGAGATACAAAAAAAGACCACAAATGAAAAAACTTTAATTTCACTTATTTCCCCCCTGAATAAATATATTTAAAAAAACAAAATTGTAGAAACAATTTTCACTCAGATATTTTTTGTAAAAATGTACACACATTGAATTAAACTTGGAATTTTGAAAGAGGAAAATTTAAATACTATTTTATTGTAAAACATTCTCCAGTAACGTTTTGGTAATTTACAACTGCTCTTTTTTTACTTTGTGTTTAATCTTAAGATAACCAAGGCTGATTTGTTTTTCATAGAAGTGTACAGAAGAAAAAGAACAAAACAGTAATTATGTGAAATTGTAAAATAACTGTTGTATTTTAATATGCTTAAAAATATAATTAATTCCTATGATGGCAAAGCTGAATTTTCAGCATCATTACTCCAGTCTTCAGTGTCACATGATCCTTCAGAAATCATTCTAATATGCTGATTTGCTGCTCAAGAAACATTTATTATTATTATTATTATTCACATTGAAATCAGCTGTGCTGCTTAATATTTTTATGGAAATATTATTTTAGTATTCATTGATAAATACAAAGTTCAAAAGAAGAGCAATTATTTGAAACAAAATGTTTGTAACAATGTAAAAGTCTTTACTGTCATTTTTAAATCAATTTGAAAACTCTCCAAACTTTTCCAACATAGTAGTGTATCTTTGTTTTAAGTCATACAAATCCTAAAACGATTATTTCCATTTCCCACTTTTTATATTAGACTTTAAATCCCAGATTGTCAATGCACTCTCAGACTTTTGGACCTTGCTGTATTTCACATAGACATCAGGGTCATGAACCCCTGCAATGGGCCAAAAGGGTGGAAGAGCTTTGGAGAACAACGCACAAGAATGCTAATCACAAACATACTGCAGATTGAGAAAAGAACAAGAGGAAATATAGTCTGGTTATACTCTGTATAATTGTGTATGTGACAAATAAAAAATATTCTTCTCTTCTAACTACATGCTTTTCTGAAGCAGTACCATATTATGCTTTTATTTAGTGCTATTAATAAATGGGTACATTAGAAAATACAGCTCAGTTCTCAGAACACACAGTAGATATGTGTACATGCACATTCACACACACTTGGAAGGCAAAGCTGTAATGACTTGTAACGGAAGACTGTAATTGCAATGATTGCTAAATAACTGGTGGGGCTCGTTAATTCACACAAGCCTCAGCTGGGGATCCCTACCATGTGTGTGTGTGCACGTGCATTTATAGCAAACTTCTGTTATAAAACAATGTTTCTAACAGACTTTTCAAACAGTAATAAACTTGGACAACATCATGTTCCTGTCTCAGATTGGTTGGCACGAAGTCATCACATTCCAGTATTTTGTGTAAGGTTTCAGCAGTAGGACTCCCGGCCTAAACTCTATTTTAAACTGTGCGCATACTAGATTTTACGCTCTATTTAACTTCAATCAGTGCCATTTTAACAATAGAGATTGGACAACACAAGCTCATGTGAATAAGTTGTCTTCCGCAGCAAATCAAAGTTGAAGTTGGTGAAACATCAGTTGTAAATATGCATAGCAAAAAGACACACTGACCTTTTGAGCAGCTTCCCAGCTAACAGAAATATGTTCTAAGAATGTTGTGCTATAACATTGTGATATGAAGTTATACATAGAAATAAATATAAAATGTACAGTTTTGAAATGTTTCAAAAACATGTTTTCCTCGGTTATGCGGACGTTAAGGGACATTTCATTTGAATGTTTTGCAAACATTATGTGAACGTTACTTTTGAATATTCTGAAAGATGTAACATTTAAAACATACTAGACTTACACTACCAGCCAAATGTTTTTGAACAGTAATATTTGTAATGTTTTTTTTTAAAGAAGTCTCTTCTGCTCACTAAGCCTGCATTTACTTGATCCAGTGTACAGCAAAAAGTACAGTACAATTTTGAAATATTTTTACTATTTAAAATAACTGTTTTCTATCTGAATATATTTAAAATGTATTCCTGTGATTTTAAAGCTGGATTTTTAGCATCATTACTACAGTCACATGATCCTTCAGAAATCATTCTAATATTATGATTTGCTGCAAAAAAAACATTATTATTATGTTGAAAAAAGCGGAGTAGATTGTTTTTCAGGTTTCTTTGATGAACGGAAAGTTCTGAAGAACAGCATTTATCTGAAACAGAAATATTTGCAACATTATAAATGTCTTTATCATCACTTTTAAACAATTTAAAGCATCCTTGCTAAATAAAAATATTAATTTGTATACAACCCCCCCCCACCAAAAAAAGAAAATTCTACTGACTTCGAACAAGCGTTCGAATGGTAGTGTAAATTGTTACGAAATCTTTTTATTTCAGAAAAATGCTGATCTTTGAATCATTCATCAAAGAGTCCAGACAAAAAGTATTCAACTGTTTGAGATATTGATAATAATGATAATACAAGATGTTTTTAAACAGAAAATGAGCATATTAGAATGATTTCTTAAGTATCGTGTGACTGGAGTAATGATGCTGAAAATTCTGCTTTGATCACAGAATAAATGACATTTTAAAATATATTGTATTAAAATAGAAAGCGGTAATTTTATATAGTAAAAATTGTTTGCAATATTACTGCTTTTGCTGTATTTTGGATCAAATAAATGCAGGCATTTGTGAGCAAAAGATAATTCTTTAAAAAACATAAAAATATTTACTGTTCAAAAACTTTAGACTGGTAGTGTACGTCACTCACCCTCAATACGTTCCAAACCTGTAAGACCTTTGTTCATCTTCAGAACACAAAATAAGATATTTTTGCTGAATTCTGAGAGCTTTCTGACCCTTCATAGACAGCAAGGATCCCGATCAGTGCACAGAAACATAGCAAGGACATCGGTAAAATAGTCCATGTGACATTAGTGGTTCAACCGTAATTTTACAAAGTTACAAGAATACTTGCGTGTGCTGTCTACTGAACGTAAACCGTGCTGATTACGTTCTGGGGTGCTCTCCAAAATGGAGGAAGATGGTAACTCGGGGAGAAGAATTGTTGAATAAGTTATGTTATTATTGTTTTCTTTGCGCTCAAAAAAGTATTAGCGTAGCCTCATAAGTATACATTTTTTATGAGTACTTTTTTTCAGGATCCTTTGGTGAATAGAAAGATCCAAATATCAGCATTTATCTGAAATAAAAAGCTTTTTTTTAAGTTTATGAAATTTCATGTCATCAACTGTGTAAATGCAAATTTTTATGGTATTATAATCTATTGCTGTCTTTACAGTGTAAAGTTGGTCCAAATCCTATTTACACTGTTTTTATATTAAGATACAGTAAATGTACTTCTGAATAACTCTACCCTTAAAAGAAAACTTTTGCATTTATAGAATTAACAAAACAAAACTTTATATACTTAATAAATCAAGTTTACCTTTGAGAACATCCTCAAATGTCCTCACAGGCATTTTGTGTGATAAGTAAAGCCCAACACACATAAACACTGCCTCGTTTTACTGTGTGTGTGTTCATTACATTAATCGTGCTCAATAATAGACATGATAATCCTCTTAACGTGCCATTCCATACCGGCTTTACAACAAACACACACACTTACTCTACCCACACACACTCTCCTTGCAGTCAATCTGGAGTCTATTGTACGGCGTGCGAGTAAATCAACGTCACATTTTCACAGCACAATAATGGTCAGCAATGTTATTTTTAGGTTGTTTTTGACAATGCTGGAGAATTTTAGGCCATGTGCCACTTGGATCTGACACACTTAGCAACTGTCACCTTAGCACAAGGGTACCCCGGTAAAATATTTTGGGGTTTTAGTGTGTGTATGCCGCTGACACACATATGGAGTTGTTGGAAAGGTGGAGAACACATGGTGAGATTTTCCCCGTGTCAGTCAGTCTGCGTCTGTCATCTAAATGTAGGAGTTTGAACCTATAAGGATGATTCCCAGTATACCAGAGACTTCATTCCTATCACATGCACCTTATAAATCATCTGTCGTATTACTGTACTGAATTTCAGTGTGACCTGCTGTCGTATGCTGCTGGGTTAGGAGTGCTATTCCACCTTACAGCTTATTATTGCCGTCATGCCTCGATGACATCAGCGCCATGTGTTACCCCCGCTGAGCTGGTAGGGCTGTTTTGGGGGGTTTAGATAGCCTTCTTTTATAAAGCCAGTGGCACATGCCACACATGCTGTAATCCTATCAACAAACCTTCAAATTTACACCATCTGGATTAGAATTGGTGAAAATTTGTGTAGTCTGGCTTTTCATCCAAAGACAATAATAGAACTTGGCTTTGCTTTTCATCAAGTAGCATTACAGAGCTATAATGAGAACTTTTGCATTAGAATACAGATTGTTCCAAGAATATACAGTATGTGAACTTTCAGTACCGTGTAACCCAGAAACAGCTTTTGAGATTTATGCACTGAATAAACAAGTCTTTCTAATGATGTACACTATTAGACAAAGGTTTAGTATCATAAGGTTTTTGAAAGAAGTCTCTTATGCTCACCATGGCTGCATTTATTTGATCAAAAACATACAGTAAAACAGTAATATTCTGAAATAATATTACAATGTTAGCAGTTTTCTATTTTAATATATTTAAAAATTACATTTATTCCTGTGATGTTATAGCTTCATTACCTCAGTCATCAGATTCACATGATCCTTACATGTTGATAACATGATAACATGTTGATTTGCTGATCAAGAAACATTTCTTGAAAACAATTTTTGTTTTTTAATATTGTTACATTATTTTTAATAATGTAATATTTGGTAAGAATAAGAGACTTCTTTCAAAAACATCATAATTACATTCCCCCAACTGCTATCAATAAATAAAACATTTAAGTGGTGGCTGTCAAGTCAGAAAATGAAAATATGATTTTTAGCAATAAGCTAATAGCATTAGCTTCTCTAATGAGCTATGGACATTGATCGGCTTTCCTGAGGTAAGTGTAACATCAGGTGACAATTTTATATTTTCATTGTTCATTTTCCTTTTAGTTCATGTTTTAGTAATTTTGTTATGTGCATTTGTTATGTTTATTATTTGTTTTTTATATTTCTATTTAGCTTTATTAGTGTAATTTTAGTTTTAGTAATTGTATATACTTCAACTTACGCTTATTTTATTTCAGTTAGTTGACAAAGCTACATTTTCAATTTTCATTCCAAGTTCAATTTAAGTTTTTCATCCATTAATTGTATTTTATTTCTGCTTTATTTTGATGAACATAAACAATTTTAATAGTTTTAGTTAACTATAAGCTGTTTTATTGATTACCTCGTTATGTGGTTGAATATTGTGATCGAATCTGCAACATTTATTCTTAGAATGTTTCAATAGAACAAACATTATTTGAAATATGAGAGATTGTGTTAATAATCTATGTGATATTTTATTTGCAACAGGTAAAATTCAAGTTTTTGCATATTATCGTGTTTCTCCACAAATTGTTATTGTAAAGATAATAGAGTATACATTTCATATCTACATCAACCACACAAATTTAGCATCAACATTCATCCTACCATGCAGAAGAAATGAAGCCCTGTTAGTCAATGTACCCAAACTCAGGAACCTTCTCCATAAAAAATAACAAAAAAACTAGTTATGTGGATTTATTTTCAGTAAGGCAATGCAAGGGACATATGTATAGCCATCTGCCATGCTAAATATTTTTGGATTCAGCAGAATGCTGCCTGTCGTAATACTAATTTATACATACTCTTTTGTTCTAGTTTAAATGCACGCACGCACACACACGCACACATACGCATGTACACATGCACACACATCTGGCACAAGGTGTATTCTGGTCCTTCAGCATTGCTTATATTTAAAAGGCCACAGGGACTCTCTAGTTCTCCAGTTCTCTATTAATGTGGCCTATTGAGATTAGAGCGACCGTTGCCATTAATACCTGCATGTTTAGAGCTGCCAGTAACAGCAGGTCCCTCTCATTATCCAGACACACTCATTAGAGTCACTCACCCAACAGAGCGGCCTTTGTGGTGAGAGTATATAAGTGCTGTTGAGAGGCCATAATAACTCCTCACCTGAGAGCTGCAATGGCAATGTTTTGTGTCAGGAGGAAAAAACATATAAAGGAACAAGAAAATTTAAACCATTTCATTTTAGGAAACTTAAGGGTCTTAAAGGGGTGTTGTTGTGAGGAATCAAACTTGGCTGAAAATGGTCATGCAAAACTACATTTCCACTGTTTATGGTGCAAGAAACCCTGACTAACAATGTAAAGAGACCCGAGGAAAGAACTAAATATTATTGCCACTTTGAATATAATTTATCATTAACATTTTGGAAAAGTTCATTGACTTTAGTTACTGTGCTGTACTGTATGTTTCAGTATGAGTTTATGAATGCAGTTTGCGAAACACGGAAACCAAATCTTGTAGATAAGAAGTCAATGTGAAATATCTAAGGTGTGTACGTGAAACACAGTGATACCTTTGTGCTACAATTATGTTAGATAGCATCTTCTCATGTTGGAGCCTCGGGTGATCAGATAGCAGGCGATTGTATCTAACAGTGAAGCTTTAACTATGAATCGGTTAATCAGTGAATGAGAACAGAGAGGGAAGTGTGTTCATTTGGGTTTGGTTAAAAAATACAGTATAGAGATTGTACGTTTGTAAGCATGATGACCCAAATAAACTGAAGCTGAACTGTATAATATAAACTTATATAAAAAAACAGTAATACAAATAATGATAAAATACATTTAAAATAAAACAATAGATTTAAAACAAAGGATATGTTAATGCACAAATAAAATAACATAACATAACAAAACAAAATAAAATAAAACAGTGTCCTTCAACACATACACTTACATTCAAAAGTTTGAGGTCATTAAGATTTCCTTTTAAATAACTTTTTATTCAGCAAGGATGAAATTAATCCAAATGGATAATTTACAATTTTAAGTAAATGTTGTTCATTTGAACATTTATTCATTAAAGAATCTTTAAAACAAAGTATCACGGATTTTACAAAAATATTAAGCAGCACAACTGTTTTTTTACAATGACAATAATAATACAATTTCTTAAGCACCAAGCAAGGTCTTTCTATCTCTATCTTCATAAAGCAAGGCCTTTCTATCTCTATCTTCATTCTTCCGTCTGTCCCCCCCTCACTTGTTCCCTCCCTCCCCATCTTCTTTACACAGTCTTCCCTCTTTCAGGCTCCAGATGGGGAGATAAGAGGAGACAACAGAGGTTTGTGAGCTTTGAGTTTCTGTAAATATGTGTGTGTTAGAGAGAGAACAAGAGAGACTGAAAGGACACAAGACGTGGGGATTTTACAATGTTCATTTATCTTTATGGGCTTGGGGCAGGAAATGTCTTTTAATGACATACATCTAAGGCCTTGTCTCTCATTTGCTTCCAGAAAAGTGATATCTCAGTGTCACTGTCCTGTGCTCAGACAGTGTACGACAACAGGAGGACACACATGCTCATTACTTCATTTAAAACTGTAAGTTTATGTTAATGACAGGCTGTGATCCACACAATGATGAATAGCACTCAGCATGAGTCAGGTGAAGGAGTTTTTTCGTCCAAAACAGGTAGTCAGAAGCCCAGAGAGGCTGTGTGCTATTTGCACTGCTGCTAGTTTCCATTTGAAAGGCTGAGCAACGTCTTGACTTTGCAGAGGCTGACTCACTATTCTTCTGTATTCGTTTTATTAAAAAAGTATGTTATGGCCAAGGAAAGGCCTGAAAGTGGATAAAGATAATCCACCCCTTATTAAATAGAGTACACTTTAGTATACTTTTAACAAGGGTACTTATTATGGAAATAATATACTTGAAAAAAGTGTGAACTGAATGTTATGTTTACGAACACTTAATTGCATGTTATTTACAACTGAATTAAAATGGATTATAGTTGACATTAATATTATGCACAATTAATTGTACTTCGGCGTGTTTTTTAACCACTTAAGTACATCTACATGTAATTTCATAATTACTTTGTATTTGTTGTATTTGAAATATGGTTAAAGTGTACTGCTGAATATTCTGACAAACATTTTATAATAAACTAAAATATACTTTCATATTATTTCTACTGAAAGATGTATCATGCATTTAAATATATTTGTAATTACATATTTGCACTGAAGTAGTTACAACTTAGTACATTTACCACAACATATTAATTTGATCTAATAACACAATACAGATACAATTACTTTACATGTGCTTCACTATGTTAGTCAACACACCAAAATATGTGCACTTCTTTAAAACATGGCAAAATTAATTAAAATGTAAATAAAACATTGAATTTGGCATTATAACAAAGTTAACATTTAAAAGTTTACTGAGGTGTGTATAGTACTCATAAAAGTCTACTTCCTTTAAATGCACTTAAGTGGCCTTTTATTTAATTTATATTATCTGCAAGTACAGTTTTTTTAAATATACTTTTAAGATCACTACACATGCAAATTCAGACAATTCAATTTTATTAGTAGTTTTAAGTATTGACTGAAATATTTATAATTTTGCATTTCTCACAGCTTCTTGCAGTGCGTTCTGGGATACGGTGGCCCTCTAAAGATTTGGACACTTCAAACTGATTATGTAACTCATTTAAGTCTGCAAACAGATCTGCAAAAATAATGACTGTTTTCCAACAGGTTTCCTGAACATGCCCTCAGTGTTTCATTGGTCAGACAAACTGATAATCCCGCCCCCAACTCAAATGCAATTTGTTGAGCCAATGTTGCTGTTTCGGCTGGTGGGGATGTTACAATATACATTTTTTTTCAAAGATAACTAAAAATGACTTGGAGTCTCTGTAAATATTTTAGATAGAAAAAAAGTATTTTGACAACAAACGTATACAAATTCAGACAGGGTTCAAATGCTCAGGCATTTTTGGGGCCACTATATATGTGAAATAAGGTAATTGAGAGTTAACTGTACAAAGAGAGATGAAAGAAAAGGCTGGAAGAAAGAAAACAAAGTGATGAGCACGTTTTTGTATTCACTAGAGAATAAAAGTAAAGAATAATACTAAAGAACAGAGATAAAGTCGAAAATCTAAGCATGGAATAAGGAAAATAACACTACATTATCTAGACGACATTGGTAAGAGGTTTGGGTTCAAAGGTCAAAAGGTTTAGGGGCATTTATAGGTAAGGCTGGAATGTTCCCTTCACAACCCCATTCATTGTTGTATCGTCATTATCATACCTCTCTCTCTCTTTTCCCTTTAGTCTCTGCCAAACCACAATAGAGGACTGACCCTGAAATTGACTCAGTGCTGATATAACACTGCCTTTGATGTGTGTGTACTCTGTTGTAAATGGTATGGTATAACACCAGCCCTGAGATCAAAGGCATTGCCGCTCCGTTCCTGTCCTCTCATTACCGCCACCTGGGTCAGGACAAACTGGTCTTCTGTGCCCATAAAGTCAATGCCAGGCGTGCCAGGTTTGGCCGTCTTTGAAGCAGCTGTTATCCTTTATGTGAATGATATGACACTGCTTTTGATCGGTCAGTCATTCTGTAAAGTATTATGGATTCGGATCATTTATTTTCTTGATCTACATCCAGTGAGTCTCTAGGATCCTCATTTTTGGATGCTTTGGTGTTTCGCAGACACAGAGGTAGTGTTTCAAAAACAAACGCTATCAGTTATCTGTCATCTTAACTCCAAAGCATCAGCGTGGGCCACCTGAATACTGTGTCTCATCCTTACAAATGCCTTTGATCTTAATTCATAAAGTAGATGCTATAACGTACTATAAACTAAGATAACAGGCCACTGTCAGTTCTTTTGGGATCAGCCAACAGTCACACATGCACTCATATCCAATAACTCAGTATGAGAATACAGTGGGCCTCATCCAAAATGGTACTCAAAATGTATAATGAATAATAAAAAAAGAAGAGTGGACAGAGTTAAATGTGGGTATATACATTTTAGTTTAGAGTAAACACACTCAAAATGTTATATGGCAATATTAGAATTTAAATGGTTTAAATCATATTTATTTTATGAATTCTTAACATAGAGCCTGAAGTATGAAACTGGTTCAGTTTAATGTCAAAGTAAACCTGCAATTGAATACTTTTTAAAACATAAATATAAAACATTAAATGCGAAATTTCACCGTAACTTATTCTGTTTATAAGGCCAACATGAGTGTCATTTTTGAGTTTTTTTTATTTGGTTCAAAATTTTATCCCAACTACTTTTTGATGAGTCTAGATTTCAAAAAGAAGATTTGATTTATGCAGTGCATCTTAAATTTGATTGTTTATTGTCTTTTATTGTAACATAATGCTGCATTTGTATGACACTGCTAAAACCTGTTACAAGCAGGTTCAACCCAATAATAACTTGAGGATAAAACACAACATCTTTAAACATTATCATCATCAATAGTTGTATATATGATTTTTTATTATTATAGTATTCGTAGTCAAGTCTTGTCTGCGTTGTTGTTATTGTTTGTTATGATGGCGTGTGATCATTTCTTTGGTGCGTCCCTTGACTCAACTCATCATTACATCGACCTCGTCATTACATCTCATTCAGGTCATGAAACCCATTTCAGACTCTCAAGCAGACCACTTTATGCTGAGAGAGGCTTCACACCAGTGACTTTCAGGTGCGGTTGGTATTTGCATAAGAGACGTGCTCGTCAGTGGGCATGAGGGGATGCCAGTTTCAGAGAAATGTGCAAAAGTGTATGGTATGTAAGAAACACACACACATAGAAAACCACATCCCTACAAGCTCTGTTCCAAAACCTAGTTGTTTGCTGCTAACCCTGCCTGCTAAGGAAACACGGATACCTACAGGCTGATTTACAAACTGTCGTCGAATCATTCAAAACTTTTTTCAACTTCGCACACCACTTAAATAGCACTTCTCACAGGAAGAGCACAGGAGTTTGACATTAGCATGTTGCTAAGCTAAAAATGTAAACAAGGCATCAAAAATTGCATACTCTTTGAGCAGCTACATTTATGATTGTGTGTAGTATAGAAGACATCTGAATGTACATCTGTGGTGGATGTAATATGTGACTTACGGCATCAGTTGTGTTTTTTCACTACTATTCACAACTCTTCTCCCATGGCCTTATGGGATAGTGTTCATCAGATGCACACTTAAGACTTCAGGTACATTTGTGTACTGATTTATGAGTACTGTGAATTCAGACATTACACTTTTCACATTCGGTTTTTGCTATATAAAGAAGTAGGCATATTAAGATCCAGGGAATTTGACTAGTGCATGATATAAAAAAAATATCTGATCTGAAATATCTGACACTTGTTGACCTTGACGGTGTTATCACCACATTTCTGCATGTTGCTTCCACCACATGACTAATTTGGTGAGAAAAAAATTATTTGTATTTTTTTATATTTGAATAAATAATGATAAAGTATGTCTACAAAGTTTTTCAAATATTTTGAAATAATTATCTCTTTTGATGAGTTTTTTTCTTCATTATGATGTCAAGACAGCTGTACCACCCTGATGTAACCCCCCCCCCCAAAAAAAACAATAAATAAATAAAAAAATCAAGCTGATTTTTAATTCATAAATGAAATGAGGTTTTATTTGTTATCATTAATTACAAATATTAGTTAACATACACTAACAATGAAAAATACTTCTAAAGCTTTTATTATTCTTTGGTAAAATTAGTTGATTATTCTAACAAACTTAGTTAACTATTAATTTTAACATTCACTTATACATTACTAAAGAAAGGTGTAGGCCCAACTGTTAATATCATGTAAATGGCCCTTAGTTAACATTAACTAATTATTTTTAATAAAGTAAATAAACATGTTAACAGTGGTATTTGTAACTAATGTCACCAAAGTGTTTTTTATTAATTAATGTTATATACTTTAAAAAATGTACTGCTCACTGTTAATGCATTAATTAATGTTAACTAATTTGACCTTGTAAAGTGTTCAAATAAAAACAAGCTCATATGGGTGTGTTCAAGTCATTCATTGTGTCAAAAGAATATGCATACTTCTCAACTATACAATAGATAAAAAACAGTATGTGGAAAAAAGTAGTAAGTTTCATAAAATGGTAAATGCCTGGTGACCTACTACTTTAGACAAGAATCTAAACTGCACATCAGATGGACAGCTTACTAAACACAGGGTAGTATCAACATGACAAATGTAGTATGTCCAAGTTTAATTCATACTATATTGAATGTACTTTAATATAACAATGAAGTAAGTTCCTCATTTAATCAATTAAGTACCAACTCAGACAGTATAATAATTAATAATAATTTGTTACATTTATATAGCACTTTTCTGGGTACTCAAAGCGCTTTACATAGAGAGGGGGGGGGGGGTCTCCTCAACCACCACCAATGTGCATCATCCACCTGGATGATGTGACGGCAGCCATATTGCGCTAGAACGCCCACCACACACCAGTTTATTGGTGGAGAGGAGACAGAGTGATGAAGTCAATCAGTGTATGGGGATGATTAGGAGGCCATGATTGTCAGAGGCCAATATAATATTGCTGGCCAACTTTTTAGAAAAGATTTTGCGAATGCCTATAATGCCTTCTAGGTGTCTGTCTAGGTAGGCAGCACAAAACAGAGCAAAAATCTCTCTCCTTCCCACACCCTCGTACATCTCCACCCAAAAAGTGTCCATCAGTCAATGGTGTTGTTGTCCACAGCACTCAGACTGATCTTGTTCTCATCACTTCTCTTTGATGTGAAATCCTGTGAGGTTTAAACTCCTTCACCTAATAGTTTCTCCCTTATTTGTCTTTCTCTCGTTCGTTTTCATTCACAGCTTAATCACCCACGTAGAGTGTATGCCATTATTCCAAGCAGTTATTGTCTATAAGCTAAACTAATCTGCCTGGCGTCTGTGTTGTTTTGTGGGGGTGTGGGAGTACAGGCTGTCAGGGTGTGGAGGTGTGTTTTAGGGTGTGACTTAAGCAGACTGTTCCTGCGGGGAACAGATCGTTCGACCTAGACTCGCTGGAAAAACGTGCGTCTACCTGCATTTTGTGCAAAACTAGAAAAAGTTATCTATACATAAAATTCACTGCAGTTTCCATATAATATGAACACAAGTGGCAGTAAAACTCCAACAGTTTTTGTTCCTTTGACATGAATTATGATTAGTGGCCAGATCTTCATACTTTGCACAATACTATGTTATGACCTCAAATTACCTCATATGAATGGCTTTTCTACATGGTAAAATTGCTCAATAGACACCTGGTACAGCACTGCACTTGTCATGTGAGAAGAAATTCACTGCAGTTTCCATATGATATGAACGCTAGTGGCGATAAAACAGCAACTACTTTTATTCTATTTCACACAAATCATGATTACAGGCCAGATTTTCACACTGTTTCTTTGAAAATACTATGTTATGACCTCAAATTACCTCATATGAATGGCTTTCCTATGTGGTAAACTTGCTCGTTAGCACATCTGGTACAGCACTGCATTTGTCACGTGAGACACTCGGTTAAGAGTCCTATAAGTGCGAGTAATGATAAAAGAGTTGAAAGATTAGCAGAATCAAGCTAAAATGTTATGGTTGCTTCAGGGGATCTGTTTTTCATCTCACATTGGAAAAAATATCAGAGCTGTGCAATACGTACAACAACCAACATAATAAAACGTTGCCAAGTTCACATTAATTTGTTTTGGATAAAACTATATGTCCGCTTACTGTACACTTAATTTTGAAAGTGTTGTTAAACATGCAAGAAAAAATGTAAGATCATTTTGCAGAAATTTCACCGCTGGCATGTTTTTCCAATGAGCCTGGGTTGAGATCAGCATAGAGCCTTAAAGCTGCTGCTATCAGCCGCTAATGGAGCCTGAGGCAACTCGGCCTGGCTAATGCTCACAGTATCTGCAATCTCTTAAGGTAGACAGGTTCAAGGACGCACATTTTTCATCTCAACCAATTACACCCCTTCTTCACCCCTCCCCTTCCCATTCTCTGTCTGTCCCGACGCGCTTCACATTCAAGTAGTTGGGAATTCCTTTTACAAGAAACAGAGCAGCATTTGATGTGCGTGGCCTCAACAGACACTCTTATTGTGCCTTTAAATAGAGCAGAAATCGAGAAAAAGATCTTAAAAAATCCCTCCAATGTGAACTCGGATCTGAAGTGAGGGGTCGCCATTCATCGGACGGCTTGGCAACCGCGATAGAGCGACAATCTTGACCTTCTTGTTTTTCTGGAATTCCAAACATTCGCCAGCCGTCTCTTTCTGTCTCTATTTTCTCAATCTGCTTTTTGTTTCTATTTCTCCTTCCATCTCTTTCTCTGAGAGTAATGTCAGTAATGCATTTCAGGGGAGCCTTCAATTAGCTTTCAACCCGTGACCTTTGGCCTGTAATTATAAAAACAGCGAGAAGAGCTACGGTACTCAGCTGGAGGTTTGTATGAACATGCAGATGTGTGGATAGAGGGGAGTAGATATGTGGATAGAGACATGTGGATAGTGTGGGGGAGGGAGTATGTGATTGCATTTCACTTAGATGACTCAGCTAAGTGTGAAAACCACAGCGAGTCACAGGCCTCAAAACACATCTACCATATATTTTATTGCTCACATTTCTTAGGGTCCTGATGGTTTTGCTGACAGAATCAAACCTACTTATTCAAAACTGTCAGAGAATGTCAACTTCAGCACAAATAGAGAAATGTGTTGTTATTTATGAGATCGGATAGTTTCGAGCAGAGCTTTATTTTGGAGGCCAAAGGAAAATCACTTTCATGAGCAGGTCTAACTGTTGTACTGTTTTTCTTAAAAGTATAGTTTATAAAAGAAACTCATTATTTAATTACCTTCATGTGGTTACAAACCTGTATGACTTTCTTGCTTCTGTAAAACACAAAAGAGGATATTTTGAAAAATGTTTAAACAGGTTTGTCTATAAAATGAAAATAAGTTTGAGTTTTTTTGTCAAATGGGTCTAACACTGCTTTGGACTTTCGTTTTTAACAAAAAACAAAACAAAATATTGTTTTTGTTATGTTGGACTTTCATTTTCATCAAAACAAACAAACAAACAAATTACAACAAAACACTTCTTTGGAATTTAATTTTCAACAAAAAACAAAACAAAACATCTTTTATGTTAGGTTGGACTTTCATTTTCATCAAAACAAACAAACAACAAACAATTGTTGAGAAATCAATCAATTATGAGAAATAATCTTTGGTGAGGGCAAAATGAACTTGTCTGCGGATGTTCAGACTTGAGAGCCTGACTCACAGCAGTATGTTGAAACAAACAGTTTGGATTTAGCATTTTTGGAGATTTAGTAGTGCTTCATGTTATCACTTTTTACAGACCCTCATCAAATTAGAAATGAGTTTAACACCTGAAGAAGGGACAAGAATAATGTTCATTGTATTTGAATTAAACAGCATTACATTTGAACCCATCTGAAAGAACATTGCTGTCACGCTGTGTATCCGTTTCATAAAATCAGTACGACAGTCATATAAAACTAGAATGACAGAAATGTTCAGATGGAATGTGATGAGAAAATGACGTAGATTCAAACCTAGGTCCCTGCAAGCGTATGCAGCAACTGCTTTACCATGGCTATGACACAATATTTGCTCATCTTTTTATGTTTTTCCATGTATTCATCAACCACAGCTGTCAGTAATACATTTCCATTTAGATGCGTTTATTCTCTTAGGTGGAGTGTGCTACATTTTTTGTCCCTCCCAGTGTGACCCCCTCTATGGCGCCAATGTAACGAGTCGCCTTCACCCACAGATAGCGAGTCACTGCTCAAGAAGTTCTTAGACCCCCTGGATCCTGTAGAGCCTGAAGACTAATGCCAGATGAGCAGTTCGGATGGTACCGTGTGGGTGTGGGCTGCTCTATTGCAGCTGCGTGGGCTGGGGTTGTTAGTGATGTGATAAAATAAACAACTCTAAAACTCAATCCAGAAGACAGTAAAGGGCTTTCTCTGAACCAGTACATCCCAAGGGAGCAAAAACACCCTACGCATTACAAACACAACAATTCATGATTGGTCGTGAGTCAGACTGAAGGGTTCCAGGGTCTTAAATTTAAAGGTGATGTGTGTCTTTTTTTTATATGCACAATTTAATATGAAGAGAAAAAGTAAATACTCTGTGATTCAAACATTGCTAAAAAACCCGACAGAGCAATATTTGCTCAACCGATATGAGTTTGGGGCAGGACTATCTCGTTCATGACCACTGGCAGAAAGGGGTAGTTGTCTAGAAACATGCTTGTTTTATGTACTTAAATGTCCTTTTTAAATAATAGAATTTCATAAAATGCAAATACAACATTATATCATATAGATGTCATTGCTTCAAAATGAATTAACCTTTTAAAATATAATTAAGAGCAATTGATTTTTAAATATATTTTACAATGTCAACAGCTGAGGATATATATAAAAAAATGATATTTTAAATGTGTTTCTTTCAATAAATTATTTCTTGAAATGTAATAATAATGTATACATCCACTAACAACAAAGTGCCATAATATTACCATGTGGTTCAGTATTACTTTTGAGTATTACTTTTTATATTTAATATTAATGTTTTTATATGAATTTTTTGTTTCACTTTTATTTTGATTCATTGATTTTCATTGTATGTCTGTTGTATCTTTGTTGTTTGTTTTTGATGTATTGATAATTATATTTTTCTGTTGTTTTTGCTCTGTCTTATTTTGTATACATTTTTTTTCTCCTGAAAACAAGATGATACATATAAAGGGTTTCACTTGTTGACTTATATTAAATGTTACAGGTAAAAATATTTAATGTTGGTGTAAAGCATTTTTTTTCTTTTTCTTATAGCGTACTATGATATTACCAACTGAAACCATCTCTGTCTGTACTATGGTCAGTATTTTTCTAATAGCCTGCTCTCAGAAGTCTTATTTTGAACTTCTTGTAGCATACTTTGTTTCCCACAGCTCTGAAACATGATGTAAATCTGCGGTCTTTTATACCTTGTTCACCCCTAAAACATTAGCAATTTTGCAAAGAGCTGCTACCTGATTATAATGTTATTCCCAAATAAACTCATCCACCACATCACAAGGAAACACAAACCCTGAACACGGGTGTGCTTATGCACTCTTAATTTGAGTTAATTATTATTTGATTTCACTGAGCCAGTCAGTACGTCTGTAAGTAGAAACAAATGTAGTTCACCCTCTGGTAGCGCAAGAAAACAAACAGCCATGAGCTGATCAAATAAGCAGCATGAACAGATTTATTACAGGCAGTGAATGACTGTCATCAGGGCAGAACTAAACCAAACACACTTCCTCCAGTTCACATAGCTCAAAAATGCTAGTATGAGACACATTTGCCTACTGCAAGTTTTCAGCTCAGACATTTACTGCCAGTTCTTAATGACTTGAAAATTCCGAATAATACAGCCAAATGTGTGTTTATAATGTGTGCGACATACAGTATGTTAAACTAGTTTAACATAAAAAAGCTTTGAACATTTAATTGTGGCCAAATGTATGGAAGACTGTTTCTGCCAAGAAATACAAAATTAATAAATAATATTAATATTAATACTTAAAGTAACTATTACATGTTTATATCTTGCTTTTTTGTTGTTGAATTTTTTTAATGTTTTATACCATGTTGGAAACTGGCCGCTGTACAAATGTCATATTGATTATGATTATTACTGTCACAATTATGTAGTTTTATACAGAATCTGCATTTATGCTGTGTGACAGACCAAAAATATCTTCATATTTAAAGGTGCAACTTCTGTGCCTCAGTTGACACAAAGTGCAAAAATATGGACTTTATGTAAGAAAAGAATCTGTTGAAAAATGGAAAAGTTATTATACATTTTCTGCTAGGACATTATTCGTTAAATTCAGATATTTTCTCTAACCCTAAACCACAGCATAAATTGCACTGCGTAAATCAAAATACAAAACACAAAAATCAATCCGGAGTACACTGTGTCCCATTTTTACTTTTCTCTCAGTGTGTCATTGGTTGGACAAAAGAATAGTCCCGCCCATAACTTATGCCATTGGTTGATCTAGTGTTGATCTGTTGGGCTGATCGGGTGTATTTATAAAACTATGCACTTTTCATGTAAGACCATTACATTTGTGCTTGGGTCCTGGGTATTTTTCTTCTATTAGATGTTTTTGTGAACATAGACAATATTTACAGTGATTCCATGAAATACTATCTTTTGTTGGGGGGGCTTTGGCAAAGGCCTGAGAACCCAAAAGCTGCAGTCATCAACACCTCTCATCCAGAGCAACCACAGAGCATGTCTTCTCTTTTCTCCCATGACATATTTCCCTCTAGCTTTCTCTTAATAGTCCATCATATATACCTCTATTATTGCACTTCTATAAAAAGCTGAGACTGTTACAACAGAAAGAGCTTATTGTTTGTTGCAAATCCCTTCATATTTTACTCTGCAGACCTTCTGCCAACTTCTGATCCATTCACTGGAGTTCTGTCTCTATTTTAGGATTATTATGACACAAAAGCCTCACCCTCTCTCACTGAATTCAACTCTTTTCATTAGTTAACCCTTATCCTTTTCTCTTTCTTTCCCTTCAGCTCTTAGTCCTCATCAATGCTTTGAATAGTTTTGCTCTGAAAAAGTTAAATGAGAATTTTAAAATTATGGGCTTTAATCCTGATCGTTTTTAAGACCTGCCTGTTTTTTTCATGCTTATCTGGTCACTTAAAAAATTAATAAAAACATTTATGAATTTAAAAAACACAAAATATGGTACAGTTTCTTTTGCAACAAAGTGAAAGCTTAATTATACAATTGTAGAGCCTTCTGTTCCATTGACAACCCTAAAAATCCTTTTTGGTCAAAGTTGTGCTGAATCCAAATGTAATATTTCAGTGAATATTTTACAGACATAACTCTGATAAGAGCATAATATACAGTTCTGCATGAGGAATTTGTTGATGCATAAGCTTTCCTGCGGATCTTTCAAAACTCTTTTATGACATAACGCCATGGACTTTGCAAAATCTGGCAAATCTTGTGACAATTTAAGTATTTTTTTAAATGTGTATACATTTCTAAAAATGTATAGGAAGTAGTGCGTGTGAAAATTTTTGCAAAAAATATACTGTATTTGTCATGCTACACTGCTATAAAAAGCTACACTACTATGAATAAACTTGAACAACAGTCACACTACTTAAAATAATAGTTCACCTAAACATGTTGTCTTTAATTCTGTCATTATTACTCACCCTCATGTTTTCAAACCTCGTTTGTCTTCAGAACACAAATTAAGATATTTTTGATGAAATCTGAGAGCTTTCTGACCCTGTGCATAGACAGCAACACAACTACCAAGTTCAAGGCCCAGAAAGGTAGTAAGGACATTATTAAAATAGTCCATGTGACATCAGTGGCACAAAAAGTAGTTTTGTAACTTCATGACATTACGGTTGACCCGCTGATGTCACATGGACTATTTTATTGATGTCCTTATTACATTTCTGGATGTTTCCTTGAATGTGTCAGTTACAGGGTTAGAAAGCTCTCGGATTTCACCAAAAATATCTTAATTTGTGTTCTGAAAATGAAAGAAAGTCTTACAGGTTTGGAACATCACAAGGGTGAGTAATTAATGACAGAGTTTTCATTTTTGGGTGAATTAACCCTGTAAAGATGCATTTAATTGACTAGTGTCGCTACTTTTAGCCAGTTGCTCTCCAACACTAGCTCCTTTAGCATCTTCCTGTTTCTTTTGTTGTAGTAATTACGGTTGCTTTGAGGTCAGTCAGGCCGGTTTATGGAGAAAATAAAGGGTTTACAGCTCCGATAGATTGAATGGAATGTCTGTGACAGTTTTTGCCCTTGAGCACTTCCAAAATATGCCATATACAATGAGGTTGATTTGCACTCGCTAAACGCCCCCCAGAGAAATGCCTCCACAGTGGGAAAAAGTCACGACTGTTACAGATATCGCCCCATCTTTTGTGCACGCTTTACCCCCACACTACACGATGATTTACTTACAGCATATTATCTCGTGGGGCTAAATCATCAAGTGTGAACACAGAAACTGATTCTGATTGCCAAAATGTCCTAACCTAAGCTTTGTTTAAATTTATCACCAATTATTGAAATGTCAGCGAGTAGGAAGTGTTCAAAGGTGACCACAATTTGGTGTTTAAAATCACAATTGTAGGAAGATTAAGGTTTGATTGTAGAATAGTGAAATGTCAGGGTTGTGCACAACTTCTCCCACATGTACAGCCCCCGTGTATGTGACTCATACAACCTTATCAAACACCAAACTCCAAAAGTTTGCGGTGAGGTGGGATGTTTAGTTCTGAGATAGAAACTCTCTTTTTTCAAGGAAATTCAGCCCCACTTTAATAATAAAGAAAGATGCTTAAGCAGAAAGAGGAGGGAACCGCAACAAATGCATCCCTTGTGCTAGCTCGCACACTTAGCGTCCCCACCCAGACTCAAGGTCAAACAATACTCAGTTCAGCATTTACTCTCTCATGGCAGGGCGTTCACTCACTCGGAGTGTAAATAGACATATCTAAAATATTTAAAAATAGGGGAGTGGAGATGTAAAGAACAACCAAATTGATCTTAATCACAAGATGTACAGTTGCATGATAAAATGTGCTCTCAAAAGAACAAAACCAGATCTGCCAGTCTCAGAGAGGTGTGTTCTGTCAGAACACAAGGCAGTTATCTGTTTTTTTTTGGCACTGTTGCAGATCATTAAAGTCTATTTATTAAAGAGTAATACCCTCCCACAGAAGTATTGCTGTGGTTTTATGAGAACTGAGTGTGTTTTGCACTAAAGTATATAATTCAAGGTTCAAGCTGTTCTCGGCTTGTTAGAATGAAAATATGAAACTTCTGTTTGTTTATGAGCATTCTGGGATAGAGCCCTGCATTTTGGCCCGGGCCCGATGGTCCCCGATTTTTTTACGCCTCTAGGGCCAGGCTTCGGGCCAATTTTCACTGATGCTGAACGAAAAAAAACTGTGATTGGTTGTTTGACATGTCGGTGAAATGGCCTCATGGGCAGGCCTTGGCCAATGAAAGCTTGGGCAATGACTGACAGCTGAAGGTCTAGCTACGTGAGACTAAGTGCTGTATGACTTCCTTTTTCTGTAGAGAACCATTTTTTATCAATACAACGAAAAGTCAATTTGGTCCAAAACACAATTGGAACCCACTTATTTTCATTGTATGAAAACAAATTGTTTAAGTATTTTAGCATGTTTAGATTCAGTTGGACTAAAAAGTAATTTCCAACACATAACAACGGTTATTAGATTTTTTTGAAGCACATCGACAGGTAAACATTAACAACTCTTCAAATTTGGTGTGAAATGCAGGAGGTTGCTGGGAGGAAGGTGGCAGACGCTTGTTAGAACAGCAATGATGTTTGTTAGGAAGAATATAGCTGGTCTTTGTGAGTGTGGATGAATGAAGCATAATGCTTCTTAATGCCCATCATAGCATTGCACACAACAGAGACAGCGAGACAGGCTTTCTGACAGGAGGGACAACATATCTTAATCAAAGACACCACCAGGGTCACGTATCTCAGCCGCCCGGTGCATGTGCAGGGATATGTCATATCCTTATCTCCCTTAGAGAGTGTGTTCAGGTGTTAAGGAGGTGAGAAGCTGACCTTAGACAATGATATGTCTGCTGCTAATGAGGTGTTTCAGAGAAGACGGACCAAACTGAGATGGTGTGGACACAGCTGAAGTGCTTTCACTTAAATTCAATCACATACACATTTGCTCTGATCCAAAATCCAGTGAGTAGTTGTGAGTTTTGAAAAGCATAAACTAACATTGTTACAAAAGCAAACAATTAAGAAGTGGCTGTGAATTCATTACCAAAAAAGTATTCAAACGAATGGTACAAAACATTTGGTGGCTTTGTGGTACAAAACTTTCAGTGATAAATCTCATTTAAAACATTAAAATAGCTATTTTCTGTTTGAATATATTTAGAATTTGTATTTATTCCTGTTATTTCAAAGCTGAATTTTAAGCATCATTACTCCAGTCACTGTCAAGGGTTGAGGGAAAGAATGAGAGCGAGGACCCAAATGCAGGAGGTAAAACGAGTACTTTTAATAACAATGATAAACAAAACAAACAAAAACTACCCCGTAGGGGAAAAGCAGACTGGCTGGACTGGACAAGGCTGGACTGGACAAGGCAGGACTGGACACAAGACATAGACGACCCAACATATGGTAACGAACCCACACGGAACTGCAAACACAAGGAGATTATAAAGGGAGCAAATGATAAGGGTAACGAGGGAAAACAGCTGGGGAAAATTAATCAATAAACAGGTAACAAGATGGGTGGGGTCAAGACAAATTGACATGAGAGCACATGGCACACAGAAAACTAGGACAGAAGCCACGTGCTCACACAAAACAGAAACACAAGCACATGGCCAGCAAACAAAAATCACCAGCCATGTGCAAAACAGGACATGAACACGCAGCTAATGTGAAAACTCATAAGCCACGTGTTCACACAAGACATGACAACATGAAAGCACGCAGCCAATGAATATACAAGCTGCGTGCCACACAGCACAAGATATAACATAAATGCACGCAGCCGATAGAAACACGAACTGCGTGCAACACAACAAAACACGTGGACAAGAGTGTGCGGTGTCGAGCGAACCCGAGACCGCACACTCACACAATGACAGAAAATGGAGCGCGAGTGTCCATTCGACACGAACCGAAACTCAAGACATGAGTGCCGGGATCCAAACACCACGCTCCACACAAAACAATGTACGCAGACGAGAGTGCGCGACTCGAGCACACTCGAAGCTGCGCGTTCACATGAAAACACGGACATGATGGGAGTATCAGGGCTCTGTCACAAAACCATGAATAACACTAGACCGAAGTGACAGAACCCTGACACTACCCCCCCCAAAAGGGACGCCACCTGGCGTTCCTAATGAGGGACACCAAGAACAAGACAGAAACATGACAGCACAAGAACCTGACTACACAAAGACTGACACACAATAACATACCAGACAAGAACAATAAAACACAGAGACAAAGACGGGCGGGAGGGAGGGAAGGAAGGAAGCCAAGCCAGTGCCAGCAGGGAAGCTCAGCATGTCCAGGGAGGGACGGGAGGGTTGAGCCAGGGAGGCTCACGCAGTCCAGGGATCCTGGCAGGGAGCCAGGGCGGAGCCGGAGGGACGGACCATGGGGGATCCGGCCGAACAGGAACCCTGGAGGATGGCCATGGCGGGACGAACCAGGGAGGATCCGGCCGAACAGGATCCCTGGCAAATAGCCAGGGTGGAGCCGGAGGGACGGACCAGGGAGGCTCCGGCCTAACAGGAGGCCAGGGCGGAGCCAGCTGCTTGGCAGGCAGCCAGGGCGGAGCCAGCTGCTTGGCAGGCAGCCAGGGCGGCCCCAGCAGGACGAGAAGCCTGGAGGGCACCGGCAGGGCGAGGTGCTTGGGAGGCGCCGGCAGGGCGAGGCGCATGGGCGGCGCCGGCAGGGAGAGGCGCATGGGCGGCGCCGGCAGGGAGAGGCGCATGGGCGACGCCGGCAGGGCGAGGCACCTGGGCGGCGCCGGCAGAGAGAGGAGCTTGGGCAGCTCAGAGATGGCCCCCTGGCCAGCAGAGGGTTCTGGAACAGCCTCCTGGCTGACAGCGAGCTCCTGGATGGCCTCCTGGCTGACAGCGAGATCCTGGATGGCCTCCAGGCCATGTGGGGCAGAGGAAGCCTTCCTCCTCCTCCTCCGACGAGAGCGAGACGGCGGAATGACAGCCTCTGGGGGCAGTGCTGCGTTCTGAGCCACCTCTGGGGACGCAGCGGCATCGTTGGCCTCCACTGGGGGCGCAGCTGCTGCATCATCAGCTGCCTCTGGGTGCGCAGCCGCTTCCCCGGAAGCCCTTTGGGGTGCTGCAGCATCATCAGCCACCACTGGGGGAGCTGCAGCCTCTTCGGCCTCTACTGGAGGCGCTGCAGCATCTCCGGCCTCCTCTGGGGGAGCTGCAGTGTCTTCGGCCACCTCTGGACAGGCAGCTGTAGTGTCGTCGGCTGCCACTGGGCGGGCAGCTGCAGCATCATCGGCTGCCTCTGGGAGCGCTACGGCAGGCCCATTCTTCCTCCTTCTCCGGTTACGGGTCATTGGAGGGCTGGGGACTAGGTAGTCTGTGAGGGGAATGGGAGGAGGGCCAAGAGGAGGAAGGCCACCCTCCTCTCCACGGTGGTAGACATACCCCACAAACTGCCAGAAGGACAGTATCCCCAGCATTCCCATCTCCCAGGCATGGACAGGCTCATTAAGGCTGGTGTTAAAAATGTCCTTGAGCTCTGCGTCGCTGATGTTGAGCCCCTGGAGATGGGAACAGGAAGATGCCCATTGTTCTGCTGAGTCCTCTTTTGGTGGGTTCATTCTGTCAGGGTTGAGGGAAAGGATGAGAGCGAGGACCCAAATGCAGGAGGTAAAACGAGTACTTTTAATAACAATGATAAACAAAACAAACAAAAACTACCCCGTAGAGGAAAAGCAGACTGGCAGACTGGCTAGACTGGCTGGACTGGACTGGACTGGACAAGGCAGGACTGGACACAAGACATAGACGACCCAACATATGGTAACGAACCCACACGGAACTGCAAACACAAGGAGATTATAAAGGGAGCAAATGATAAGGGTAACGAGGGAAAACAGCTGGGGGAAATTAATCAATAAACAGGTAACAAGATGGGTGGGGTCAAGACAAATTGACATGAGAGCACATGGCACACAGAAAACTAGGACAGAAGCCACGTGCTCACACAAAACAGAAACACAAGCACATGGCCAGCAAACAAAAATCACCAGCCATGTGCAAAACAGGACATGAACACGCAGCTAATGTGAAAACTCATAAGCCACACAGCACAAGATATAACATAAATGCACGCAGCCGATAGAAACACGAACTGCGTGCAACACAACAAAACACGTGGACAAGAGTGTGCGGTGTCGAGCGAACCCGAGACCGCACACTCACACAATGACAGAAAATGGAGCGCGAGTGTCTGAACCCCGACACGAACCGAAACTCAAGACATGAGTGCCAGGATCCAAACACCACGCTCCACACAAAACAATGTACGCAGACGAGAGCGCGCGACTCGAGCACACTCGAAGCTGCGCGCTCACATGAAAACACGGACATGATGGGAGTATCAGGGCTCTGTCACAAAACCATGAATAACACTAGACCGAAGTGACAGAACCCTGACAGTCACACAATCTTTCAGAAATCATTCTAATATTCTGATTTGCTGTTCAAAAACATTTATTATTATTATTATTATGTTGAAAGAACTGGAGTAGTCAATCAATTTAAAACATCCTTGCTAAATAAAAGTCTTTATTTCTTTAATTTAATTCCCAAATATAATAATAATACCAATACTACTACTTCTACTACTCCTACTACTACTACTACTACTACTAATAATAATAATAAATTAACATATGAATTCTTAAGCAGCAAATCAGCATATTAGAATGATTTCTGAAGGATTGTGTGACTGGAGTAATGATGCTGAAAATTTTGCTTTGATCACAGAATAATTAGCATTTTAAAATGTATTCAAATAGAAAGCTGTTATTTTAAATATTATTATAATTTATTTTATTTGTTTTTTTGTTACAATATTACAGCTTTTGCTGTATTTTCGATCAAATAAATACAGGCCTGGTGAGCAGAAGATAATAAAAAAAAAATAAAAAAAATCTTACTGTTCAAAAACGTGTGACTAGTAGTGTACACTATGTAAAATGTTCACATGACACAACTGTCCTGTCCTCTTATTGTTATGTTAGACTTTAAAGCATTATATGATCCCACTTTATACTAGGTGGCCTTAACTACTATGTACTTACATTTAAATTAATAATTTGATACAATGCACTTATTGTGTACATTCATGTTTTTACATTGTACTTATATTTTTTTAAATACCTAAATGTAGTTACATCTGTAATTAATTTATTTTATTACATTTAAAATTACACTGTTGACCCATCCCTTACACCTTAACCCACCCTTAAACCTACCAGTACCACCAAACCTGTCCCTAACCTTACCCGTATCCTACCTCAATAGCAAAAAAAGTGTTTTTCAAATACAATATGAACGCAATAAGTACATAATTTTTTGATGTAAGTACATAGTAGTAATGTACTACTATGTACTATGTATTATGTGTGGCCACCTATCATAAAGTGTGACCCATAATGTTTTTTTCTTTAATAGCAAAGCAGGTCATGTGTTCAGCATGGTTTTACCGCAGGTGTGTGACATTAGCTAAGGGTATAATTTGGCCAAGCTGTTATTATTGGAGAGCTTTTATGGTAGATCTGACCCAGATACCTGTGTCTCCATTTCCCGTCCTTATCACCATTCCGAGACGTCTGCGAGAATAATGAACTAATCCGGCCCGTATCCCCGCCTATAAGCACAGATGCACATGTGCTTGCATTTTATAGATTAAACATGGCACTTGAACTTGTGATTTATCAGGAGTACTGCCTTGCCAGAGACAGAGCGAGACAGTGCTATACCTCTTTAAAATAGCAAACACGGCCTGAGAAAGTCAGCAAAGTGTACTGTTATATAAGCCAGTAATAAATGATAAATATAGGGTTAATTTTGTGCATCAGAAGCCTGTGGTTTATGCTTGCTGAGTGGACACATTGTTAAATTTTATAGCTATATACAGGTCAAAAAGATCCAAATCAGCTTAAAATCTGCTGATCTAACTTGTTTTTTGTATTATCAAGCGCTGGAGATTGTGGGTACCTGTGGATACTGTGGTGAGTGGTTTGAAACCATGTCAGATCAAAACTCCAGACCGTGTCTCTTTATTTTTTGACTGGCTGTCACTGATCTAATATTTTCACTGGAGATTACAGCTGTCCATCAAAATCCTCGGCCTTTTCTCCCACAAGGAGGGGAAAGCAAGGGGAAAACGTAAAATTCCATCTGTAATGTGTTTCTCTGAGATCTAATATCCAGATGGGGTGCGTTTGTAGCACAGTAGCTCTGTGGATATAAAATCACAAGTGTCAGGTTTTATTTGAAAGGTATGCTGACAGATGTGAGATTTAGAGTGCACTATCTATGAGTTCAAATCTATGAGTAGTGGAGTTAATGTGAGCTTTGATCTTGAGTCAACAAAATTACTTAACAAATATTTGTGGTGTAGACAATAGCTCTGGTCTAAAAACCTGCCTTGCTGTTTATATAAGGTGCTGCTTTCACATAGAAATATTCCATATTCACTTTTTTTAAGTCTAGTCTATGTATCGGATGGCCATATTTGGCCATTGCATCACGTCTCTTTGTTTTGTCAGTAACTTGCACAAAGTTTATGGTTCAACTTTGAAAAATAGTCTTAAAATTCTTGTCTGTTCTTGAATGCAAGTACATGTTTAGTGTGAATGATTCTATATGCGGCAACTAAGAGGCACTGAACTTCATAAATTAATTGGATTTGGAATACTCTAGCAGCAACTGCATACAAAAATAGCACTACTCGCACAAAACATGTAAGATATGTTAGCATGTAGCTAAGCACACTGTGCAGTCACAGTTTTTGCAACAAAAGAAGAGTTATTTCTCCGGTTTGTGCATTCCTATTTCAATAACAGGATTTATCCCCAAAAAATAGCTGAACAACTGTAAATGTGACTGCATCTTAAGCAATAAAAAAGCAACACAGTTGGACGTAAAACATGTTTTGCGTGAAACGTGAAAACAAATAATATGGCAAATATTGGTTAATGTACTTTTCAGAATTTAATAAAATCTTATTTCTGTTTTTAGACCTGTAAATCATTAGTTTTGTTACAAAACATGGACGTAAAAAAGGCAACATTTCAAAGCATACCAAAATGTGTTTTTGCAAGTCACATGTGAATAAAACTGTTCTCTCATTGGTCATAGATCCCCTGTTTATGTTCTGGGATTCTGCTCACATCTGCAGCTGTTGTTACAAACACTTTTCCAAATGTTTCAAAGACTCCACCTTCACTCCTGCCCTAACTAACTGATCAATGATCTATTTACTCAACACATTTCCCATTATGGATTATGTTGCAACTTTGTTTGTTGGTCTATTAGGTCGATTTGCAACAACTAAACCAATTAGTTTTCAGTTGGGTTGAGGCCACTTTGTTCTGGTCATCTCAGATGGAGTGCAGTTGCCATGTTCATATATACCTAAACCAACTGAACTAAATGAGAAACACACATTCCAAAACAAACACTTAAAATGAGCCAGATATGATAATATATTTAGTCAAAAGTCATCTCAACCTAGTTATCTTGGATTGATTTTTGTTTCTCTGAGCTTATTGCAATGCAGTGTTGCAGAATCAGAAATGTATCTTCTTTCCATATATCATAGCAATTGCAGAACATATTCTTTTCTAGAGTTTGTGTGCCTGTAACTCAGTATTAAAGATAACTTAATATCCTTTTAGATTCTGGTTCTTAACAAACTTTTCCTTTGTAGTCTTCCATTTTTAAGGCCCTATATATTTAAAATCCCAAAGATAAAACCTTGTATCGTGCATGCTGCATATTACTGATATTAACTATATGGCTCCGCAGTTATCGTCCAGGCAGAACGTCTAGGTTACGTACGTAACCTCCATTCCCTGATGGAGGGAACGGAGACGTTATGTCGTGACGACATAGGGGATTTACTTGGACGACCCGATCATCTCTGACTTAAGAGAAAACGCCAATGAAATTGGCTTGTGGATTTTGCATACCTGAGCCACTCCCCGTGCATACGGGTATAAAAGGGCGACAGGTGCGTCCACTGATTAGGTTTTATGCTGAGGAGCCGAGATGAGTTCAAGATTGTGGCATGGGGACATAATGTCTCTGTTCCCTGCATCAGTGGTTGTAAGCCGCACCCCGCTCCGAGAAACCAATTGTCCAGCCGTGAGGGCTCGGGAATGGGCGATCTGTTGACCTCCAGGCCAATACTCACGGTTGCCCGGGCAAACATGGCCGTCAGCTCTGGGTCCGGTGCGGCGGTGACGACAACACCCGAGGGGGGCAGCCCCACCGCACCTTCATCCTCAGAGGACGTGAACCCATCCCCAGATGCTGCAATCGACATCCTATCTACAGATGGCGCACCGAATGAAATGCTGGACGCCCCGTGGGACGGACCAGCGAAATCACCCGGGAACCGGATGGGATGTTCGCTGCGTGAGGAGTAAGAGGTCCGTGGGGGCATACCCGGCGGAGAGGCTCTTACTGTAACCCTCAGATCTCCCAGAGCGCCAGCCGGCGATTCTCTGCTCGCAGAGAGACCAGCACGGGTGGCGGCAGAGGGGGCCAATCCTTTCAGAAAGGAAAGGTGAGATCGTAGCGAAATCATGCTCATACGCCCACAACAGGCGCATGAGTCATCCACGAAAGCATCTTCAGCATGTTGGATGCCCAGACACTGAAGACAACGATCGTTGTCCATCATCCTCAGACAGGAAACGACCGCAACCAGAAGGACACGGACAAAACAGCATCTTGAAAAAGATGCGATTGTCCGTGATTTGCTCTTTTTGAATTTGCTCTCTTAGTTGAAGTGCTCAGGGGAATCGCTGATGAGAGGGACTTCGCTGATCGCACCGTTACGCCAACCAGGAACAAAACAAAGATGAAAGGCTTTGTGGAGATCAGCACTCTTCTCATCCACTCGGCTCCGAAGCAAAAATCTAATCAGTGGACGCACCTGTCGCCCTTTTATACCCGTATGCACGGGGAGTGGCTCAGGTATGCAAAATCCACTAGCCAATTTAATTGCCGTTTTCTCTTAAGTCAGAGATGATCGGGGCTTCCAAATAAATCCCCTATGTCGTCACGACATAACTCGTAGTGACCGACAGATAGGGAACTATTGTTCCAGCCACTAAAGACAGATTCACCAATAACCTGCCTGGTTTATCTCAACTGCTCTATGTACCCATAAATACAGATGAACTAGACAAAATTACAAGCAACATGGGAACTTCTCTACTACGTTAGAAACTGTTGCCCCCATCAAATTAAAAAAGGTTAGAGAAAAACGTGCTGCGCCATGGTACAACAGTTATACCCATTCTCTCAAGAAAGAAACTCGTAATCTTGAGTGCAAATGGAGAAAAACTAACTTGGATGTCTTTAGAATTGCGTGGAAAAACAGTATATCCAGCTATAGACAGGCTCTAAAAGTTGCCAGGACCGAGCATATCCGCAAACTAATAGATAATCACGAAAACAATCCAAGGTTTTTATTTAGCACAGTGGCTAGCTTAACAAATAAACAGATGTCACCCGATCTAAATATTCCCTCACAGTTTAACAGTAATGACTTTATGAATTTCTTTACTGAAATAATAGACAACATCAAAAATACAAAAACAAATGTAGATTCTACAGCGTCTAGTACTTCAGCTTCATTCATCGCACCCAAAGAAAAACTACATTGCTTTACAACTATAGGACAGGATGAGCTAAATAAACACATCACTGCATCTAAACCAACAACATGTTTATTAGATCCTGTACCCACTAAATTATTGAAAGAGTTGGTACCTGTAGCAGAAGAACCGCTTCTCGATATTATAAATTCCTCACTATCTTTAGGTCACATCCTAAAACCATTCAAGCTGGTGGTTAATAAGCCTCTTTTTATGAAACCAAAATTAGATCCTTGTGAACTTTCAAATTACAGGCCCATTTCAAATCTTCCGTTTATGTCAAAAATTTAGAAAAAGTTGTGTCTGCTCAATTGTGCTCCTTCTTGCAAAATAAAATTATATCTATGAAAGATTTTAGTCAGGTTTTAGGCCCTGCCATAGAACAGAAACTGCACTTGTTAAAATTATAAACGACTTGCTTCTTGTGTCAGACCAAGGCTATATCTCATTGCTAGTTTTACTTGATCTTAGTGGTGAGTTCGACACTATAGATCATGACATACTCATAGATAGATTACAAAACTATACAGGTATTCAAGGGCAGGCTTTAAGGTGGTTTAGATCCTACATGTCCGATCGCTACCACTTTGTTTATTTAAACGGGGAGGCATCTCAATTATCAACAGTAAAGTATGGAGTACCACAAGGATCTGTCCTAGGTCCTCTGCTATTTTCAATATACAAGTTGCCCCTTGGTAATATTATTAGAAAATACGGGATTAGTTTCCATTGTTATGCTGATGACACTCAACTATATATCTCAACAAGACCACATTAAACTTCTAAACTATCTAAGCTAACGGAGGGTGTTAAAAATGTAAAAGATTGGATGACCAATAATTTTCTCCTATTAAATT
This sequence comes from Oxygymnocypris stewartii, assembly GCA_003573665.1. NCBI lineage: Eukaryota > Metazoa > Chordata > Actinopteri > Cypriniformes > Cyprinidae > Oxygymnocypris > Oxygymnocypris stewartii. The sequence continues at coordinate 326,332 of QVTF01012824.1, forward strand.
CAGATAAGACAGAGATATTACTTATTGGACATAAAAACAGTACACAGAATTTCTTGGATTACAATTTGCAACTAGACGGATGTACTGTTATTTCCTCTAAAGTCAAAAATCTGGGTGTTATATTAGACAGCAACCTATCTTTTGAAAATCATATTTCCCATGTTCAAACAGCATTCTTCCACCTTAGAAACATTGCCAAGCTATGGAACATGTTAAGTGTTTCTGATGTAGGAATGTTAGTTCATGCATTCATGACCTCCAGACTGGACTATTGTAATGCACTGCTAGGTGGTTATCCTGCATCTTCAATAAACAAGCTACAGATAGTACAAAATGCTGCGGCTAGAGTCCTTACCAGATCAAGAAAATATGATCATATTACTCCAATTTTACAGTCTCTGCACTGGCTACCTATTAAGTTCCGCATCAGTAACAAAATATTATTACTTGCCTATAAGGCCCTAAATGATTTAGCTCCTGCATACCTAACTAATCTTCTATCACGCTATAATCCAACCCGCTCCCTAAGGTCGCAAAACTCTGGACTCTTGGTGGTACCTAGGATAGCAAAGGAAGTAGAAATATTTCACATTTGGCTCCCAAACTCTGGAATAGCCTTCCTGAAAACGTTCGGGGTTCAGACACACTCTCTCTATTTAAATCTAGATTAAAGACACATCACTTTAGCCAAGCATTCATATAATGCATCTCATAATGTTGTACTGCAGTTAAACGCACATTATTATGCTTTAGCTTGGGTTGAACAGATAATTTTTGCCTGGATGGAACAACAGCTACGCTAATTGTCTTTATTTGTTTCTCTGTTTCTGCCACGGGATTAACAATTAACAAATTAGATTTGTTCAAATATCCTAAACATGCAAATTTTTTGCTGCTTAATTTTATATTTTTCTGTACTTTCTTTGTACTTGCTAAGTCGGTATTGGCTTGTCAGTTTGTCTATAAATAACAGAAAGCAAATAAGCACAGCTCTATTATTTTCCAAAATCTTCCAAAATCATATGTGAAACGCTTAATCCAGATCCTTCAGGCGAAACGAGAGGATTAACAAGAAATGCTTTGATTCAAAACTACTGTAGAGAACCCAATGTGATCCAGCTGAGATACTCGGCCCCCCTTTCAAATGCACAGCACAGGTTCAGTTCTGGAGCCGTTACTGTCAGATCACTTTCAAACTGGACTATAGAGAATAAAGTGGACTACATTTTCTGTTTCCACTTGCCCCCTCCCTTTCATCCATCTATTTCCTCTTTCATTCAAACTTTCTCCTCGCTGAGCCACATGGTTCAGGATCGGTTTCACGGGGCTTAATCCAATCAGGAAAATCAACAGCTTTTCCATCACATGGCCTTAATGGGAAAATGGCTGGATTTCCAAGCCTGTTTTGTTAAGAATGGAGGGGTTGTTCTGAGAGGAGAGTGGGATTAACTCCTCCAAACCAGAGGAAGTGAGAGAGTGGACTGCTGATCGTACTTCCCACATTCGAAACAAATGTGAAAAGCTGGCAGTTGTGAGAGGTTATGGGTCAAGGTTACATCTTCCTGCTAATGGGATTTCACAAGCACAGATGAACGCATGCACATACACTTCCTCTCACACATGTGTGGAGTATAGATTTTTGACCTCTATGCACATGTGGAAAGTGAGTTTAAGTGAGATTTGACACTGTTGTCCTCTCTGTCCCATTGCAGTCTTGGAGAACATGCACACTATGTACTGCTATGAGTGTCCAGTAATGATGCATTTCTGGAAATTATCTTCATATTCTCTCGTCTGTGTGAAACTGGCGTGCACTGCCCCGTGTGTCGCTTTCTCCCCCAATGTGAATCAGCAGACCCCGTTGTGCATCAACCGCAGAAGAGTGAGTGCTAGAGAAAGACCAAAAATGAAAGAGAAAAGCCATTGAAAGCGTAAATGTCATATATGAAGAGCACATTGTGGGTTAGTGGTATTGAGGAGTGTGTCTTTCCCAATGCACCGTTCACACAAAAACACACCAAAATCTGCATTTTGCTTTGTGGTCTCGCATGCATCACCTTTTTTTGTTCTATAGTTCTGTAGATGCTAAAGCATTTGAGAGTCAGACTGATTTTTCTCGAAATTGCACATTTCTGTGCATATACTTTTCACACAATAAAATGGAGGTACATGTAATTATTCCATGTTACTGAATGAAGCAATTAAGCATATTTCAAAGTGATACACTTTGTTTGACTTTTTGACTTTGTTTGTTATTTATTAAAAAAAAATTTGTCATTACAAAAAAGGTTCTAATTGGTTTATTGATTGATGCATAAGATCAAACATGTTTTATAGGGATAGTTAATGCAAAACATGTCCATGGATTTTTAAATCAACATCAAGATCTTAAGTTAATATGTAAATGAATGCATAAACATAATAGTCAAATATAACATCAAAACATGAATGGGAGTAAAAAAATTACTTGGTTGGACTTTTTGGCAATAATCTTGAGGTATACAGTGTGTCTCAGTGAAGGTGTCTTTGATCATGTGACATGCTTATTTATTTATTTAGTTAGTTAGTTCACTTCTGTTTTACATGACAAAATATTCTGGCAAATGCATACTACATTTTCAAAAATTAAAATAAATGTCAAACTCATAACAACAACTTAAAAATATGTCTCAATAACAGTCGCATAGTTTCTCAATTAATACAAGGCAATGAAAGCTGGAATGGAAAAAATACATTCTGTTTAAAAGGTTTACATGGACTTTAAATAGAACATATTTAATGTAAACTACATGGAAAAGGCAACATGGAAAATCAGTCCATAGTTTGCATTAACATATTTGTCAAACAATTTATCAATGCATGCAGTCTATATATATTTTTATGTCAATGTAATATGTTGTAATGAAACAATTGTCTGTCACAAGAATTCTCAGTTTATACATGGTCAGAAAATGCCAGTCTTTACTTCAGTTTCCCTCTGATTCAGAATGAGTTCATCCTCTCAGCAGTAGTAGTAGAAAAAGATGTGAACAGAATTAGCATTTTAACATAAGATAACATTTTGTTTTCCAGGAAACAAGCTAGGTATTTTAAGTATTACTCATAAGATATTGTATGAGTGGTGTTGTGTGAAACCATTCAAAGTTAGCTCTTTTAAGATGTTCAAATTGCTACCATTTGGTAGACTTTCCAAAAAATATCTGTTTGGTTTGCTAAATACTGATGTTATTCAGCAAGAAAGTCTTAGATATAGTCATGAGTGGCTTTGCATGTCTTGGCCAAAGTAACAAAATCCATAACTGTCATTTAGGCTTTCTGATTTTAGCATTGGATGCTTAGACACGTCTTAGAAATCGTAACTTGGCAAGTGTTGTTTTTTTCAACCATTAATGTAAGTTCACGTTAGGCAGAAAGAAAAGGTCACTGAAAAACCAAACCCTCAAGGACTCCATCTCTAACCCTTGTCTGGGTTAGCAGCCACAAAGCCACACGTGGGGGATAAAGAACAACTACGCCCTTTCTCAAGATCGCAAGACTTGTAGAGAAAGATAGAGCGAAGTACTGGGGGGAAAAACGTGAAAGATGAACTTACAGAAAGAGAAACAACAATGCCGTCGCATGTAGGAACAAAAAGCCACAACAGAGAAGATATCGACCACCCAGTGGTGGGGGGACAAAAGATCATGGCAGGTGACAACAGCGACATCTCACTGGGAATCCCTCACAACCTCCTACAAATCAACCGCCATGGTCGCAAGAGTGGGGCGAGCCTGAGCAGAAGCCCTCGATCTGGAACTTAGGGTGTTAAAGTTTACAGGTCAACCACAAATGCCAGTCCTATCCAGTAGCTTTCAGTAAAGAGAAGCTAATAGGAGTGAAAAGCTAATGTGACCCTTCCCCTAATATTGTTTTGTTGTGGTTCCTCAAAAATTCAATGTTTTAGCATGTACTTTCCTTGCAAAGGGACGACACCTGGCTGAACTTCACTGATATCATTAGCACATCATTCCAGCACAGTGTGAAAGCTTTGTTATGATAAAGAACCCTCTCTATGGGTTTCCCCACAACTATTTCATAAACAGGACAAGGAAACAGAGGAACTGCAGGGAAACTTGACTGCCATTTATTTATTTGTTTTAGGCTTTTATTTATTCATTCATTTTTGAGGAAATCGCTTTTAAAGGTAACTAAGTAACTGCCATATGCAGTTGATTCACAATTTCCCAATAATTGATTTGGTCCTTACAATTATAACGATGCTTGAAAGTCATTACAATGCTATTTAACTTCTTGAAATTTTTTACTTCCTAGTATGTTATACTGACATCTGTTGGTGTGGATGAATTGAGTTTTTATTTATTAATTGAATTGCCCCTTTGCAAAGACCCTCCATCCCCCTTTGTTACTTTTGCTATGTCTAACAAGCCATGACGCTCTCACACCACACATCATGTTCTCACATAGTAAAAAAAATACATTTTGGAGCAAATAGGAAACTGGCAACACACCAACGGACAAGACAGAGCAGGTTACTTCTAAAATGAAACAAGGTCTCAGCTTTCAAATTATGTAATAATAAAAAAATTCAAACAATAAATACCATTTTGTGGCTCTTTAATGTGTTGTGACAGATCACTTTTTTACATTTACTTAAAGCACAATATAAACATGAATGAATATCAGATCATATTTTATTTCAAGTGCGGAAAGATGTCAATACACACCATTTTTAAAGTTCAAGTCCACTGATGTTAAATCTACTCTCATATCTGATTTGTTTGTTTGACAAAATTACGGATTCGCTTTATGATTGGTCAGACCACCTGCCAATCAAGCTCCCTTCGAAGGGTCAATTGTAAGGCCTGGCTGGTCATGTAATCTCGACATGGCAGCCATTGTGAGAGTGGAATGGAAACACAAATGGAAAAAGCTAACGGATAGTTTTCTCTAGGTATTATAAAGCTCCTAGTCCCAGCCTCAGACAATACACCTTTAGGCTGTTGGCTGAACGCTTGACGTATGGCACACAAAATGGGTAATATATTTGGAGTTTCGAAGTTGACATCTGATTGGTTGAATTCTATAGGATATTCGGGAGACGTGTAGCATTCGTTAACATTCCACATGGAAACAAAGCCATCGTGATGTCAAACCCAGAACTCTGTTGTTTCTACAACTGTGACAATAGCCTGGTTTCCATTACTGATTTGCGCAAACTTTTTGCAGTATTTTATAGAGGTTGTAAAAAAACTACTGGGAATTGGCAGTGTTTCCTTTAACCAATGTTATGTGACTAAAACATAATATTTTCCTCTTGCGATAAGTCATATCTACGGTAGGTTTTACCGTATATTGCAGCCTCTGCACTAGCTATTATTTTTAATTGAAGGAGATGTAGGCGTGTATCTTTAGTGAAGCAATGTGGAGAGCTGCTTCTGAAATGTGCAGCAGCGTGGCTGGTATAAACACAAGAATTGACTAGAGTGGCGTTAATCAGCTCCGGTGGCCATGTTAGAACCGTAATGCCCTGCATTACGCATTTTCAGTGTAAATAATTGGGGGAATTTTTTCAAAATTGACATGTTTCCATTGGGCGTATTTTCAGTTTGCAATTTCAATTTGGGCGATTTGAAGGGTAATGGAAACAGATAATGATCGCTTATTAGGATCAACTAAACATTGGATTTTGTATATGAAGTTCACAACATAGAATCTTGACAACTGAAGACAGCATTCTTCATTGAATTATTATTTTGGCTGCATACGCCGACATGGACATTGACTCTACATTTTCTTGCTCCTAAACATGATGCTGAACAAAATAAACTGTGATTGGTGGGTGAAGTCCTGGGTGGTCCTTGACCAATGAAAGTTGCTATTGTCTGCCGTCTTTCTGAAAGGCTGGCTACATGTTTCACAAGTTATGGACGTTGTTGTTGTGTTTCCCTGTTCTCCCTCCTTGGGTGCTTCTCAATATCCCCCTTGTTTCCTTGCTCCTCCGTCCTCCATTTATGATCTGGAAACCGATTGAGCTCAGCCATCTTGTAGGACATCTCAATTCTCTAATTGCACTGCGAGGAGGCGAGCATCGAGGAGTGAGCAACAAAGTGTCTCCCCTTCATTATTACCTGTGGTGTGTTTCATTAATTATCCTCATTTGGTCTGCATTTAAGTTCCAGTCTGTTCAGTTTGTATTTTTCTTGTCTCATCAATGCTTTGTGTGTCTCCAGCCTTCCTTTGTGGATTACTTACCTGTGGATTTCTTTTGTCTGAGCACAGGGTGTTTCTTTAATTGTAACAAATTGAAAACGGAAAAAATAAATAAAAGCATTTTTGTGCACCTTGTTTGTTGGATTGATGATACTAATAGGCATTGAGTATTCAGACCAGTGGTTGATCAGTATATCTTTTACAGGCTGATTCCCAATCCTAAATATTAGTTACTGAAAAAAATGTTTTTTACTTATGATTCCACGTGCATGTTTTAATATGACAGTGACTGAACAGTATTGAAGTGAGGTGTGTGTGTGCGCGTGTTTTTGTGACAAATGAGAACATTAATTTTTATAATGACACAGATATGACACAGCTATTACAAGGTGAAGGTGGCTTTTCAGGACATTGCCCCATGTCTCCACTTTTCAAAACGCTTTTAAATCATACAGAGTGAGTTTTTTTGGGGAAAATAGAAATGCACAGTCTCCTGTGAGGGCTAAGTTTAGGTGTAGGGCAACAGCACATACAGTTTTTTACAGCATAAAAACCATTACGCCTATGGGATGTCCCCACTTTTCACAAAAACAAACGTGTGTGTCATGGGCAGGGTGAAGAGGGTTATCTGAAATGGATCTGTAACTTCTGCAATCTGATCTGAGCTTTGCTACACTACACCTGTGGTCTGGATGCATTCATATTGGGTTTAATCTCTCTCTCTCTCACACACACACACACACACACACACACACACACACACACACACACACACACACACACACACACACACACACACAGACACACACACACACACATGTTGGTTTTTATGGTTTACGGGGACTTTCCATAGGCGTACTGGTTTTTATACTGTACAAGCTGTATGTGCTATTGCCCTACACCTAAACTTAGCCCTCACAGGAGACTGTGCATTTCAACTTTCCCCCCAAAAAACTCACTCTGTATGATTTATAAGCATTTAAATTATGGGGACACTGAAAATGTCCTCATGAATCACCTTCTCCTTGTAATACCTATGTCATACCCATGTCATTATACAAATTTGTGTCCTCATAAACCACATAAACATGCCCACACACACAATCTATTAGAAGTACATGCTGTACACTGGCATACAAGGGATGTGATGACAGGCTGAAATCTCTTTATGGTGACTGAGTCTGGGTATATGGATAAATAGACGACAGGATAAACAAAAGAGAGAGGGTTGTTCATTGTTACTGTCATTGATTCACCTGTAACTACTCAAACACTCATTAACATACACAAAGGTACGTAAAGAGTACATTACGTTCTAATGATTTATTTATTTTCTCATGTACTCATGTTCTCATGTTAATTATGCTTGGTCACACAATATAGCTACTTTAGTAAATACTTATAAATACACTTTTTTAACAAACGAAGGGCCTTCAAAAAGGTCAGGTAAACTGTAATAGATATATTGTACTAAACTGTACAAAATGTTATATGAATCTATAATGACTTACTGTAGAACTAAACCTATTTTTTAAAGAAAACTGTTGGCATTTTTATAATAATAAATAAAAAACTAAATAAAGAAACAAAATTAGGAATCTTTTTATTTTTATAAATAAGAACATCCTTACATTTTCCAGAGGGAAGATTTTGTCTCTAAACAATATAAAAAACCAATACCTAAATATGCAACATTATATATATATATATATATATATATATATATATATATATAAAGATATGGTAGCAACTTTTTAAGTTTTAAGAACTAAAAAATAAATGAATAAAAATAAATAAAAACATTTAATTAACTTATATAATTAATATAAAAAAACCAGAAAAAATAACATCTATCCTGTACCATTATTGTAAGCTAACAACGAAAAACAGTGAAAGCCACTGTCAACCGCAATCACCATATCCCAGTCACCTGAGTTTTGATCACCTGCACCTGCTGTCCCTCATCAACACTCCTATAAACTCCCCACGCTCTCTGACACTCATCGTCCGATCTACGGTTCATTATACGGATCTATACCAGACTCCCTACACACTTACCTGTGTTTTGCTTACCTCCTAGACTCTCCAGCGATTCTCCAAAGGATATTCCAGGTCTCCCGCATTTCCAACAATTCTCCAGCGTTGATCCCCGCTCTCCTGAGCACCCGGACTCCACTCTCCTGTGAACGAGAAGGATATCAGTTCCTGCACCGTGCACCTGCATATAACCATCCCCACGATACTCACCAGCTCATCACTCTCCTATTTCACTGTATCTCACTCAATAAACATTCATGTGTGATAATTACCTGTTGTCTTCTGGCTCTCATTGTGACAGCCACATGATAAATACAAAATTCTCACAAAATTCCTCACAAAAAGGTCAATACTAATATATTGTATTACATTTCACTGCTGGTTATATTCTGTATAATTGTGTATGTGACGAATAAAATCTTGAAAATTGAGTATTAAAGGTGCACACAGTGTCATGCACACCAATACAAAACACCATTATGGGATCATACAACATAATGCAAAAAACATTAATTTAACATGGTGTAATATAAAACCACAATGTACATACAAAAATAACAATATAAGAAGAAAATATTTTTTAATTCAATGAAAAACCTTCAAATGTAAAATGTAACACAGACGAGTCTGGGAATACCAATTTACGTTTTTGACCTTAAATTAAATGTCCCATTAGATTTACTTTAGTTTTTCACCGTATAGCATAAGGAAACTTACCGTTAACTAATTAAATTACCGTTAACTTACCGTTAACACACGGCATGTGCCATGGCGTTTTTACAGCCTTTTACCATTAAAATGACAACTTTTTTATACCATCTTTTTGAATTATGCAGTTCCCTCTTTTCTTCAAAAACAAAGTCTAAATGCAAAAATGTCTGTTCACTATCCCACTAACTGTCAAAAGGGTACAGACGCAGACAGTGCATTGCACTTATGACTCGCCAGACCTGTACAATGTACCATCAATGACAGTCTCAGGTTAAGCTTATAGTGTTGTGTGGAGGTCAACTGCTGAGTCATGAAGGAGAGAAAAAGGGGGAGAAAGAAAGGACGAGAGGTCAGGTCAAATGCTAATTTACCACATGGCTCAGTTGAACAAAAAACAGGAATGAACACCAAGTAAACAAGACTTCATGTCCAAATCTCTCTCTCTCTCTCTCTCACACACACACACACACACGCACGCACGCACGCACGCACGCACGCACGCACGCACGCACACACACACACACACACACACACACACACACACACACACAAGAGTGCTGGCTGAGATTACAACCTTGAAATAGAAAACGGCATCTCCATCTCACATTTCACTGTGGGCTGTCACACACACACACACACACACACACACACACACACACACACACACACACACACACACACACACACACACACACACACACACACACACTCTCTAGCAGCACTTCCAGATATCCAGAGTGAGAGGGGGTTGAGTACAGCGCTCTGATCTTATGATGGAGAGGATGTGAGACAAAAGCAGACCTTTCAAAAGAACCCCTTCATAAATAAACATCTACATTCGACAAAAGGAGTGTGTTCACTCATGTGTGAAGTGTGAGTGTGTGAGGCTGTCTGTGCTGTGAAATGCTCTCGGGCCATTTTCAGTCTGATACTCTGCATGTCCACTGACCTGTGACTGTTCACTTCAAGATTTCTCTCCTTGAACTCTGTCTTTCTTTGTTGTTTCTTCTCTCCTGGTGGGAGAGGTGGGCTGCCTACCTGAAAAAGTTGCCTCTGGCTGAACTGGACATTGATGAACAGGCTTGTTTAACACAGGATTACCTTAATGGAAAACTAAGAAATATTAGATAATTGTAAGGCCTGGAAGTCAGGGAAATCATAAGACAAGACTTCAAAATAAATAAATAAAGACAAAATAAATGTATGTCAAAATATGGGTGAAATAATGTTCCATTATCCTTTAGCATAACAAATATATTTACGTAAAAATGAATTTTTGAAACAAATTATAAAAATCATGGTTAAAAAATGGTTTTAAAAATCATGGTATGATAGTCATCTATTTTTGCTCAGATTTTTTTTTATATTAGGACACACAAACTGAGAAATATTATTACAAATCAAATCAACTGTTTTGTATTTTAATAAATAAAAAAATGTAATTTTCAGCATCATACTCCAGTCTTCAGTGTCACAAGATATTTCAGAAATCATTCTAAAATATTGATTTGCTCAAGAAACATTTCTTTATTGTTATCAATGCTGATAGTGCTGCTTAATAATTTTATGCATCCTTTTTTCAGGATTGATTAACAGAAAGCATTTATTTGAAAAATATATATTTTATATAAAAAAGAATGACATTTTAAATAATAAAATTTCTCTGAACAATAGTACACATTTATGTTTATATGTGTGTTTATTTATTTATGTATTGTTTGTTTTTTGTTTGTAACAAAATTATAATTTGTTAGTACCCGTTGTATAGCTTTATAGTGAAACATGCATACAGTAATGTTGGAAAGTTTGACTAATTTCTACAAACCAGTTCTTTTTAACAGTTCATTTCAACGAACTGCTCCAAAAAAGCAATTCAGCATTTCATACATGTCATCACATGTTCACAGATGTCACATGACATTTTACATGCTTTAAACATGTTTTAATAAATGTCTGCTTCTGCAAATATAACTCTTTATCATGATTAGGTGAAAGTAATTAATGTATTTATGTGATCCAGTTCAGTTTTTACACCCACTTTAATTGAGATTAATGAGGTCCCCCCCCCCCGCATGCGGAAAATATGGCTATAACAAGATATGATTATGTCTCTGTCATGTTGCTTACATTACAGTTTTTACTACGATTAAGTACCTTGTACAAAGAAGGAGTAAAGAAGGACTGGACAAACATGAAAATACACATTTAAATACACATTTATTAAGACACTTTTAAAGGGGCAGTCATCATTTACTCATCCTCATGATGTTTCAAACCTGTATGACTTTCTTTCTTCAGTGGAACATGACAGAAGATACAGTATTTCAACTGTTTTTGTCTAAACAATGAAAGTCAGTGGGGTACAAAACAACAACACTGTATGGACAAAAAAACAAAAAAAAAACACATTTATAATGATGTGAGGTGTTACCAAAATATGTTTTTTTTCCCAGCCACGATTTACAATTTAACTCAAACAGTCATTAATAGTATATGCATTTACAATAAATAATACTAAAAATCTCTCAAAACTTTTAAAAAGTATTCTTTGTGCTCAGCTTGAGTGATGCTCATTTTGAAGCTGTGTTTTTTTAATCAGATCGTTGAGTCTATGAATTCAACTCAAGAACCGCTGCAGTCATTTTCCAAACAAATTACTCAATTATTGAAAAACAACAAAACATAATTCACTAATATGCTGACTATTTCTTTAATTTGCACACAAGGACCTGGAATGCACATTGTTTTAGGTGGGACAGGAAGACCAAAGGGTCCTAACATCCATCCAGAGGTTATACGAGGACAAGAAACACACAAGTCAGTTTAGCGAAACTATATTAAGCAAAGCACGATCCTCACATTGAGGTGTGTGGCATGCAAAATAGAACACAGGCCAAGAAAAGGGCAGCCTAAACTGGTCCTCTCTTACAAGCAGACAGACTCTCTCGCTCACAGGCTGGTATGTGCACATTTACAGAGCACAACACTCAACGGGTCTTGAACTGCCTCTTCGGCTTCCCAAGAGACCCTCCAAACGGCATCCTACAGCATCACAGAGGCTTTTAGCCTGCCTCTGATTAAGCAGTATAGCAGAAATTAATTCTGCTGGGCTGAAGGGTGACATCATGGCACACGGGCACGCTGCCAACTGCTTACATCTGCAACAATCGGGTCAGCGGCCCACCCCCCCTACACATACAGTCTTACGCTCATTGTATTAACAGCACCTAATCTTATCCCACAACCCCCTGATAGCGAAACCCCATCCATATGCCTGTAAACAAAATCCTTCCCTTCAAACTCTGCTTACAAGAGACTGCTCCATGATCATCTCCAATCTTGTCACTATGTCACAGAAGAACGTCAAACAAAAAGAATGATGTAAAATCTCCAAAGCCTCCAAAGTCCAGGGCCAAACTTTGAAGAATCTAAACAAAGGGCCCAATGCGGGCTGAGAGTAACCTGACCGCTGCTTGACCAAAGCCCTAAGCATCTCACTAGGCTCTGATCAATGAGTGCTCATAAATCTGGCTTGGTAGTGAGTCACATAATGATTTTATCTGCTCCGTATCCCCCTCTTCAGCGCCTCACCCCTGACCTTTTCCCTGAGGCAATCTTAAAATGATAATTTCTCACAGCGTAAGCTGGAAAGGCTTTGATGAGTCGACTTGGTTTTCAGTTGTAAACAATATTATATTAGGGAGTTCAAGGGTTTGAGGAAGAAATTTACAGCTTAGTTCTGCTCCAAAACCAAGTGAGCTGCCCATCTAGGTAACATCATACTGTAGCTCTCAATGTGAAGGCTGTTTTTAAACAGTGAGATACATTGTTTTGGCCAGAATCTAAGGCAGAAATGCATGTTTTAATCATAGATCAAGAACATCTCAGAATGCACTGTGAAAAGCTCAGTAAGTTAGATAAGGGGTAAAAGAAGTTCATCGTGATTCATCGTGATTTTTTTTCATTCCACTGTCTTGAGTCTCGAGGTTTTGAATGCAAAAACATGTTCTGAGTGAACAACCCTGAAATCATAAACATCTTAAAGATGAATTTCTAAATGTATATTTGTGACCTTGGACTACAAAACAGCTTGGGTATATTTGTAGCAATAGCCAAAAATACATTGTATGTGTCAAAATAATAGATTTTCTTTTATGCCAAAAATCATTAGGACATTAAGTAAAGATCATGTTCCATGAAGATATTTGGTAAATTTCCTACTGTAAATATATCAAAACTAAATTTTTGATAAGCAATATGCATTGTTAAGAACTTCATTTGGACAACTTTAAAGGCGATTTTCTGTATATTTGTACTATATATTCAAATATTTGTATCTCGGCCAAATATTGTCCTATCCTAATAAACTATTAATCAATGGAACGCTTATTTATTCAGCTTTCAGATAAATCTCAATTAAAAAAATGGACCCTTATGACTGAATTTGTGGTCCAGAGTCACGTTTAACATCTGACAGGAAACGTTTTAGAGACGTAGAACACACTTTTCCAGATGAAAACACGCATATCAAATAAACAGTCTATGTGATTTATATGTGCAATCAGAGATGTATTTTTGTACTTTGAGTCCCTTACAAAAATAACCATGGTTTTACAAAAACAAAAAACAAAAACAAAAACATGGTTATGATTAATAAACCTTGGTAATCACAAATAATCATTTTGCTATAATAACCATGCTATTTGTAGTAAAACTGTGGTTATACAAATAATAATCAATACGCCATAGTTTCTACACTTTTACTACAATAAAACTATGGTTAATTTGCACAAGTGGTATTGTGTGGTGAGCTTTTTAGCTTAGCAATATGCTAACATCAGTCTTTATTGAAAGCTTATATTGTGTAAGACATCTTTAACTGCCTTGTTTTTCAAGGTCTTCGCTGATTTAATTGATTTTGGATGGTTTCAGTTAGTCTTTCAGACTGGCTAAGATAGTCTTTTGTGGGTCTTGCCTGTTTTCCCAGCCTGGCTAACTGAGAGACTTGCTGCAACCTGCAAACTATTTTAAGCTGTTTTTTTTCCCTTGTGCATTTCACATGAGATTGATTTTTATCGAGTAGTTTTTCAAATCAGTCACTTTCATTGCAGCCAACTAGGCTAGTTGTGAAACTTCAAAGTTAATGTGTATTGCACTCCTGGTTTCACGATCACCCTGACCCTCAGCGTCTCCTCCTCTGTTGTTGAGCTTTGACCCCTCTGAACCACAGCTGAAATTCTTGGTGTACATGACCAGGTCATAGTAATGCAGTGAAGGTTTGAAGCTGGGTGAAAGCCGTATTGTCTGTGAGAGGAAGGATGGCATTAGAGATGGTGTGATCTGGAAAGAGTAGGAGACAACATGGCACATAATTGGCCAAAAGAATGTGCTCCACTGGCTCACATCCAGGAACATTCCGACGAAGGAATGTCCGTGGGGAGGAATCCTTTCAGAGCCAATGTAAAACACAAGCTTTTAAAAAGAGGAATAAAGCTGGATTACCAAAGTAATGTCAAAGCAACCTCTGGCTTAGAAGCACCAACATACAGTGACTATTAGCGAGGTGTTGGAGACTTTGTGAAGTCTGTAGAGGAAGAGTGCCAGCGTGAAGAACACACTGAATTTCTCTCTGCACTATTGGGGAGAAGTTGAAAATTCTATCTATTAGGTTTCCTATTGAATAATCCATTCTAAACTGGTAGCATATCTGGTTTTAGGACTAAGATGGTCTACTGAGAAAGTCACCTCAGATTGTGTCATGGTTACGTTCTCAAAGATGTCAACATATATGACCCTTCATGTCTAAATATCAGTGTCTGTTCAGGATTTTCAAACTTGGTGTTGTTATCACCATGAGTATGGTTATTCAGTTAAAATGTGATAAGGTTAGCTAAAACGTCTTTACATATAGAGGTCTTAAAGGTATAGTAGCGCATATTTTCCAGCATGTCTAAATCTAAGAAGACTGTTTATTGCACAGCAACAGAGATGGTGGAAAACATGGGAACATTAATTTTGTTCTATACACACAAAGCTTGTACATGGTTTCAGAGGACCTGGAATGTAGCATATGAATCGTATAAAATGTATGATATTTCTAAGGTGCTTTTTCTGTCATTTTTTAGTAAAACGGCCTGAAAGAGAGCCATTACATTCTTCAACATTCTCAACATTTCTTGTGTTCCACCGAAGAAATAAGTCACACAGGTTTGGATGGACACGACGATAAATTAGTAATGGATTCACAAAATTATTTTGAAATTTCATTTTCACTTTTATTTTTATTTTTAGTCAAGTTATGAACTTTTCTCTTTCTTTCTCTCACATAGACCTTATCTATAATTCTGACCCCACTCCAAACTGTCTTAGATAAACAAAATGAATAGTTTCATGCTTTTTGCACTGTGTTAACCACCGTGAAAAATAGATTGTTGAAACAGCTTTTCACACGGGTAAGACAAACTGGAAAAGCATCAGACAACAGAGGAGCAAGAGGTCGTTGCTGTGACAATACACAACAGAGCAGACATAACAACACGACAAGTTTATTTTTCCCTCAAAAGGAGTCTGTTGTTTCTGACCCACAGATTGTCCCTCTGCTCCCTACTGGAGGAAGGACTCACCACAGGAGTGAGGAAGATAGTAGGAGGAAACACATGGGAAAAGGGATAGAGAGAATCAACAATCACAAGTCATATGGGTCAATTCTATGCAAATGTTATGGCGGTTTTGCATCCTTTTTAAAGCATGAAAGCAGAATTTTCATGTTTGGGACTTTGGGCAAACTATTCTAGTTCTGCAAAAGACAAAACAATATTTTGAAAGTTAATGAGGTCCAATTTTGTTTTTGGATGCCATTTATACAGTTTTTTTTATTGATACGTTTTTTATTATATGTGATGCGATCCGGGAAAACCCGTCGGATGTCGCGCTAGGGCGCTTTCAGGAAATTCGGAAAATAGGTAAAATGTCATTTTTATTGTCAAAATTAGGTTTTCATTAAATTATTATTCTATAACATCTTGTCTATCATTTCTGAAAATATCTTGGCAAAATGCACTTGTTTAGTGCAGAAAAATAGCGATTTATTGCAGAAAAGACTATTTTTCTCTTATGAACGCGCTGCGCGGTGCTTTCTCTTAACACCACAAAAACAGTTGACCTATCCTATCAAAATAAACCATGTATCATATATAATAAATGTGTATCAATGCACATTTCCCGCCAGTCCTGTGTAAACTACGGTATGCAAAGTTTATTTATTTTAATATTGTGAGATGCTAATATGTACGCGTAATTGCATCGCTTTGACCATAGAGCCTCACCTTCACTTTTCTGAGGTACACTATTCATGCTATCTAAACAAATAAGGGGTGATCAACAGTACAGAGACTATGCCCATGATAAACAATGGAAAACTCTTCAGGGTAACGTTAGCCTGTTTGTGTAATGATGCAGTATAGTGCTCCTTACAGACAGCTCTCGTTAAACCCGTGAAGTGAAACCCGTCTCACTTTAAACCCGTTTTTCTAAAAATTCCATTCCTGAAAATCATAGCTATCAGCCAACTTCAGATAGCCAGATAGTTACGGTCAAGCTATGGACAAAGTAACAACAAATTTGGAAAGGGCTTGAACCCAGCTTTCATATATCAAGACCTAAAAAAGGTAAAATTTCACCATGTGTTGGGTTTTCCTAGATCGCATCACATATATGTTCCACATATTATATATGTCAAACAAGGGTGAGTAAAGGATAACAAAATAATTTTCTTTAGGCGAACTATCCCTTTAACTGATGAGACATATACAGCAGAGACATGCTGGTTTGATGGATAGTCAGTCCATCCATCCACACCATTAGTGTTTAAGGAATTTATAGATATAAATGCACACAATAAATCTAAACTATACTATCAGTATGTACCTAAATGTTTATTATACACATTCCACAGTAACCTTTGAGTTTACCTTTAACCCGACTGCACTGTTTTCCCTGAGGGGGCTTTTCACCGAGGATCAGAGGAGTAATGGTACCTCACTAGATTCCATACCACACACACACACACACACACACACACACACACACACACACACACACACACACACACCTCCTCTAAGGGTCTATGCTTTGAGGGGAGCCAGATTCAGCTGTCCAAAGATGATGGACTGAAATGCACATATGTACCCTTTGACCTCTGACCTTCACGTGGGTGAGAAGGGGCTTCTAAGTTTGTGTGTCTAAAAGGTGCACACCCATCTCACACATTTGTCTTAGTGAGAAGTTTCCACATACTTTTTCCATCTAAACTTCAAACCCCATGAGAAAGTGGTAAAATGTGTGTGTGTGTAATGTGATCTCACTCATGACCTGAAATAGCAGTTCAAAAGCCTGAGCCTGGATATTGTTCTGAGATAATCCACAATAACAATCTATCAGTTTTCAGACTTTTTCACACCAACTTTATTAGTAACACTAGCTAAGGCAAAAGCCGTTATTAAAGTTGCTTATATTTAGGTAGGGTGACCATACGTGCCATTTTTCCAGGAAGCTTCCTGGCCAGGATTTCTATATTGCTTAAAATATCTAGCTTTTGGCTTTGTTTGGGTGTGCAGACGGATCGGTGTATGACAAAGTAAGTTATCATACAGACGGTTTCTTATGCTTTTAAAATGCTCTCTGTACTTTGATGTCAAATACTGATCAGTCTGAGCAAGTCAAACACAGCTAATATGTACGCGTAATTGCATCGCTTTGACCATAGAGCCTCACCTTCTTAAGCAGTACAGTTCTTTTAAACTGTAAACAGTATTTTTATATAATTAAAATATTTAAAGTGGTAGCACTGAAATAAACATCCAGGACATTGAAAGTTAAATAGTATAAAATGCTATGCAATTTAAAAAATCTAATCAGCAGCTAAATCTCATTGTATTAATGTATTAGAAGGTCTATTCCTACTTCTAGCCCCATAGCAACTCACACGTTACATATTGAAATTTGTTTTGGATAAAAGTATACGCCAAATGCATGTGAAGTTTTGTTTAAGAACACTTTCTACCACATGGATGTTCTCACCATATGTGACACACAATGAGTTCAGGCAGTTACCTAGAGCGGCCTGAGGCACAGATAGTTAACTTACAGCTCTTCTGTCCCAAGAGGAAACTCTCTGAGAGAATAGGCAGGTTAGATTGACCTCACTTAGAAACAGTGTTTTACTAACGGGAACACTAGCACACACAGAAACCAGGACTCGAGTCAGTGCTCGGTAGGATTGCACTAATACTCCCTAATGTTTGTTATAACAGTGTTCATGCTGTTAAACCTGTGTTTAGGCCAGCGCTTTGCTTCATTTGTGGAGAAGCGTAATCCAATGTAAAGCAGCGGTGAGTCAAATAAAATACATCTAATTTTGTCTCTTCTCACTCAGAGTTAATGTGCTGTTTCAACAGTATGCTCCTTCAGCCCATTCAGCGCTAGAACCGATGTATTCATATAACTGTGATCAATCTGATGTATTGCTTACTGAAATCACTGTGAGTCATTCTGGACACATATTCACTATCTATTACTAATAAGTGAGACTTTATATGGTGGCCAAAACACACACACACACACACACACACACACACACACACGCTCTTCCAAAACCTAATGAACTCACCTCACATCTATCTATCTATCTATCTATCTATCTATCTATCTATCTATCTATCTATCTATCTATCTATCTATCTATCTATCTATCTATCATTTTTGATTGTTTTTTTCATGTTGGTTGCACCAAATTAAAAAATTAAGGCAGTGAAACAGTTTTTTTTTTCTTGTGTTCTATTGAGTATCATTATAAATATATTTAGTGTATGACATTGTTTTTCTTAAGTTTATTGAAACCAATAGTGAACCTTTGTTTGCATTGCTTTCCATTTATTCCAAATCACTCACTTAGATGGTTTCATTTGAGCTAAAATGTTGCCTTAAAAGGCCTAAATAGACAGTAGGCAGTGAGGTGGCTCACACACACACATACACTAACTCAAACTGCTATAAAACACACACATTTATCTGGAGCTATAGTTAGTCTTTAGTGATGAAAAGTGCTCATATGTGTGGGAGGTGGAGGAAAAGATTTATCCTTTTGTTTTCCATGCGATTAAGTAGGCCAGACCTCTGACAGACACATCCACATACCCCATTACCCTCAGGCTGACAGGGCAAAGCTAATAAACATCAGATCATTGGAAAGAGAGAGAGAGCATATGTGTAAACCCCTCCTGAGGGCAGCAGTTTTGATGTCTGAACTCCCTTACGGAAATCCAACTAAACAGTCAGTTGCTCAGTCTGTTTGTCTTACAAATATGCTTTGGCAAGAACACAGCCACTTCAATGTGTGACAGATAAATCCAACAGAAACATTTAGAAACAGCGGGGGCCAAATTCCAGTTCAAGCCGACGGCTGTTAGAACACGACACGCTTCACTAAAATAGGCATTTACAAGGCGACATTAATATTTCTGTTTACTAATTAAGAACTTTGTCTTCCAATTTGGCTAATGTCCTTACACAGATAAAAAGTAATAAGGACTCTTTTCCAAACTGAAATTTTTTTTTTGGAAATAATGTGTTTACAGATGAAGGAGAATCATTGCTTTTTATTTCAAAAGCACTGAATGTGACCTTTTCTAAGAGTTCTGGCCCTTATCATGACCAATGATGAATCCCAATCTTATCAGCTTCTTCACGGCACTTCATTATTCATTTTATCACAACGATAAACACTAAGTATAATACGCTGTGATAAATATGGATACATATACACTCCTGAACAAAATCTTAAGACCGGGGGAAACATTACAAGTATTCGCATTTCGCGATGGTGGATCGTAACCAGATTTTAAGTAACCAGATTGTAAGTACTGCTTCCAAATGACAAAAGAAGAAACAGGAGCAAGAGACAAAAAACGGGCTGTTCATCAGCTGATCAAAAGTATAAGACCATAGCCTTAAAAAGTTACAATCTGCACAAAAATATGGCTTTCATGCCATTGTCCTTCAGGCAGTCACACTGTCATGACCTCCTAATGGTAAAGGCAAAAAGTCTTTCTGGCTTTGAACGTGGCAGGATTGTTGAGCTGCACAAGCAAGTGCGTGCATATTTTTGCGCAGATTTTTACTTTTTAACACTATGATCTTAAAATTTTTATCAGCTGATCAACAGCCTGTTTGAGTTTAAATGGAATTTTCAATAAATTGCCTACTCTCTATTTATTGTCTCTTACTCCTGTTTTTTCTTTTGGCATTTTCAAGCAGTACTTACAACCTGGTTACGATCCACCAGCGCAAAATGCAAATACTTGTAATGTGTCCCCCGGTCTTACGATTTTGTTCAGGTGTGTATGTATGTTTTAGATTTTTTTCAATTAAAGATATAATTAAAATACAGATTAATAAGAACTGTGAGATAAGGGTTAACATAAAAAATAAAGTCACACATTAAGATATTGTCAATTGCAAGATATTAAGCCATGATGTAAAATTTTTACTGTCACAATTAAAATAAACAGTCATAACTGCAAGTTATTTAAAGTCACATTGTGATTTCTAAAGACACAATTGTGAAATCAAAACTCGCATTGTGACTTGTACAGTCTTTGTATAAGTTTGAAAGTGGCATGTACAGTATGAGAAATAAACTCCCAGTTGTGAAATACAAAGTCATATTGTGAGTTAAAAAAGACAAAAGTATGAGAAATAAAGTTACAATTGCAATATATAAAACCACATTGCAAGATATAGGGTCACACTGTGATTTCGCATCGCAATATATTTTATAAAGTTACATTATGAAAATGCATGAATGAGAAATAAAGTCCCAATTGCAGAATATAAAGTTATATGCCAAACTGAAAATCTGTTTTGAGAAATATAGTCGCAACTGCTAGATATAAATCCACATAGCGAGATATAGACACATTTTGATTTCTAATGTCACAACTGCGAAACCTAAAATTGCATTGTGAGCAGGGGCGGATTTAGTAAATTGGGGGCCCCAGGCAAATATAGGAATGGGGCCCTATACATTTGCACACATTTACCTAGATCAACCTTGAGGTTCCTTTTTTGTCGTGATGCTTGCTGCAAATTGTGTTGAGTCCAATATTTCTTCATTTTTCATGTATACTGTATGTTATAATGGGATTCTTTCATTTACTTTACATTTATTCATTTAGAAGACACTTTTTTTATTTCATGTTGTAGACCATGAAATAGCAATTGATTTACTGTTGAGATAGAAGTTAACAAAACACAATAATAAATAAAAAATTATTGAACCTCATAATTGAACGGAATATTTATTGGGTGGATTTTCACATTGGTATAAACAAAACCTGCTGACTGGATTATTGAAATGCAAATTCATTCTCTTCCAGTAGGAGATGCTTTTGGAAAGTCAGAAATATAGCGGTTTCCTCGGTAACGGCTGTAAACAAAATAGCGCTCAGGTCATAAATTATACTTTATCAGGGTAAATGAAAATGCCATCGAAACTTTTCTGGAGACAATAGACCCCTTCAATGTTTGTAAACATCGAAAGCCTAGGTTGGGTGCGCGCGCAGCTTGGGGTCAGAAAAATGGCGCGGCTAATAGACCGGCATATTGTGTCAAGGAGAAACAGACAAGCCTTATAGATAGATAAGATACTTTTTTATTATTATTTATACCTTTCCATTTTTGGGTGTCTGGCTTTGTTTTGTGTACACAAACAAGAAGGGCACAAAGTCAGGACTACTGGAGTCAAATGATGTCTCTCCTACAAAAAAGAATTGCACACAACACGATCTACTGTTGTCATAGTGAAAGCGCTAATGTAAAGCTAGTCCGCTATCTACTAAATCTGTAGCATGCCACAGGTCACAATTTATACCAGATATCAAACTTCACCTAACTATTAAATCAGTCTACAGTTTACAGAAAACATTTGTTTACTTATCATGGCTTAACTCTACCGTTGTTGGCACAATGTTGGCGCAGGCACACGCCAACATCGTGTTTGTAGTGCTCACTTCATATCAGGTAACGTTAAAGTCATCCTTTATCATCCCTTTCTGTTTGCTTAAACTCGAAAGCCTGGATTGCATGAACAGTTTTCTGTACGTTAAGCTATGCAAGTTAATAGTTTTGTAAATGTCATGGACCTGTGTCATGCTACATTTAATTTGAGTAATTTTAACTTAGGGCTGTCAATCGATTGAAATATTTAATCGCAACTAATCGCATGATTGCCATGAGTTAACTTGCAAATAATCGCAACTTAATCGCACATTTTTATCTGTTCTTAATGTAGCTTAATTTAATACTTTTCAAGTTTTAAATACTCTGATCAACATGGGCATTGACAAGTATGATGCTTTATGCAATATATGTTTATTATTAGTGAAACCATAGTTAACAGAGCATGAAGACTAGACCAATGGTAATAGATGTATTTCAAAGAACTTCTATTATCATTTCTATTAGACACATGAAAAAAGAACAAAGAACAGGTTCCTATTTATTTGCTCTGAGCAATTTACTGACACAAGCCTGTGGCCTTTGCCACAAGGCAAAAAAGTTACATTATAAAAGCAATATGAAGCTGCAATTACTTTTTTTTAACTAAGAAGTGAAAACTGGCATCTCCGTTTACCTACAAAACTTTACAAATATTATATGTATGTAAATTATGCATTTTTATTGCTTTAAGTATAAATCTAACAAAATGTTGAGAGGTTTATGCTGTTTGATAATTTTACTGTAAAACAAGACAAAATACTGATGCTGTTTTATCTTTTTACTGTAAAAAGATCAGGCGAAATATTATGAAGACAGATTTTTGCATTGCTTCTTTTGTTATAAATAGAAGAGCAATAATTTACAGCTGTGAGGCAGACTCAGTGACATGTATGAAATAGAAATTAACAGAGACAGTGGAGACTGCATGATCTGTCAACTGTGAAAAAGAAACTATTCAGATTTGCATCACACTTGAGCAGACAGATAAACATGAGATATGAGTATTGCTGTGAGAGGGGAAATCTCCAGGACGAGGGGAAGTATGTTAGACTGCACATTCCTATTCCTCTGTCTCAGCTTCTTTCATGTATAAAGCAGGGGTGATTAATTTAAATATGCCACCCTGAGATATCTGTTGCTCACACTTCAGTTTCACACCCAAGCAAATGCAGTGTTTTTGCATAGATGCAGAAAGTCTGCAAAGCCCCCAACGTTTTGCTCTAATTTTTTCAGACAGCTGCTGCGGCTTATGGGCTCCATGGAGTCTCACAGAATTACTAACCAAAGTTTCTCAATCAATTTAACAGTAAACACACAGGAAATACCTACATTCACCAACAGGGGGAATTTATTTTAATGTTCACAGAAGCATGATTACCATCATTAGTTGAATCAAACAGTAGAAGGCTAAGCTGAAATTTACTGCAACACTTAATTCCCAGAGGAATTGAGGTATTGCTCTGTGTTTGATTTTTCTTGACTCTCAGTCTTGACAAATTTTGTGTGGAGAGTATATACCATATTATTTGCAAAAATTCTTTAAAAACCTTTCACTTTCACTTTCTTCTGGATGTGAAGCTGGATTGCGAATTATTCGCACAAAAATAAACGCATTTATGTAGATCGGGGGCGCATTCCCCTCAGAAACAAATGTAATCCACTGTGTCTTTAGCGGGAGTAATCTGATAATGCAACTGCTCTATTCATTATTACATCCAACAACAAAACACTTTAATCGCTTAGGAGACATTCTTGTCTACATCTACAATGGCGGACTGATGACAGATCACTTGGGGTGGGTCTAAGTTAAGACACCAGTCCAGTCTGTGCTGAAATGCTACTGTCAATCAAACAATCGTGGGAGTGGCCTGTCAGTGTGATGTCACACAGACAGGCACCTGAGTTCGGCTCAATTTGAGAAAGTGGAAATGATTTAACGGGATTTAAAAACAAAAACTCACTGGGTGGATCTTTATCATAGGGTGGTTGTGTACACACACTGCCAATATACATTAGAGTTCAAACAGCTTGTAAAAGTAAATGTCGCATCCGATGACCCCTTTAAATCTCACAATTCTGATTTTTTTTCTTGCAATTGTGAGTTTATATCATGCAAGCACGTCCTGATTTTGCTGAGTTAGATGTGTTCCTGGGTCAACATATATTGTTGACCCTGGAACAACATTTTAATCCAAAAATGTAATCTTGAAAATGTTCCTACATCTTAACCTAAACCTTAGCCATGAGTAATCCCTAAAATCAGAGGAAATTATAGATGAATGACACTGATGTACAAGCAACAAACACTGATTTTAAGCCTAAATTTCACAAAAATTATAAATTTGTTCTTCAAATCTGATTGGTCAACAAAGATGTTGACCCAGGAACATGTCGCACTTCGTAAAAATCAGATTCTGCATCATGCAATGCTGACTTTTTACTCGCAATTATGAATTTATATTTTACAATTCAGAAAAAAAGTCAGAATCTTTTTTTATCACGCATTTCCTTGAAAATAAGTCCGAATTTTAAGATGTAGACTCAATTGCGAAAAAAATCAGAATTGTGAAATAAAAAACTACAATTACCTTTTTCAGTGGCGGAAACGGGCTTCCATAATTCCATGGGTCTTGGACAAATTTGATGAAAAATTTTTGAATCTGTATTGAAATGGAAACTGACATTTGATTCCATATATAGAAATTTAAGCAAATCTGACTACAGTATGAGACATTGTTAAGATGTTGTTCTCAAAGAACTAGAGGCGACATCTTTGAGATAAAATTTTTTCAGAAGAAAAAAATCAAGAGACAAGCGGACGTTGCACTCCATTTAATATCATTGTTGTGTAGGAGAAACAAATTAGACATTAAAATATTACATTTGTCATTTTTCTTTCCTGAAGTGCAGATGTGTTGCCAAGATATTCACAACTGAACTGCAATTTTGTCAATATCAGAAAGACTCTGCAATCTCTCATCACTATTTATTCCCCCAGTAAACCAACCAGGCTTCAGGAAAATATAACAAGCCAGAGTCAACCACAAAACACAATGTCATCCCTTCTGTGAGTGAGAGAACATGCAGAGCAAATCCACAAGAGAAAAAGAAACCAAAACAAAGATGCACATATACAGTATAAACATGTGCATGCACTTTTGCACATATACACTTCATAAGCAGATCACATTTTTCTGTTATGCACCACATACTGATTGCAAAAAGATAAATGTTTATTATATGTGACCCTAGATCACAAAATCAGTCATAAGGGTCAATTTTTCGTAAACGAGATTTATACATCATATAAAAGCGGAATAAATAAGCTTTCCATTTATGTATAGTTTGTTATGATAGGACAATATTTGGCCGAGATACAATTGTTTGCAAATCTGGAATCTGAGGGTGCAAAAAAATCTAAATATTGAGAAAATCTCCTTCAAAGTTGTCCAAATGAAGTTTTTAGTAATGCATATTACCAGTAAAAAAAATACTTTTTAATATATTTACAGTAGGAAATGTACAAAATATCTTCATGGAACATGATCTTTACTTAATGTCCAAATGATTTTTGGCATAAACAAAAAATCTATCATTTTTAACCATACAATATATTTTTGGCTATTGCTACAAATATATACATATTATATTAGAATCTGTGTTGGGGGTAACGCAATATAAGTAACGCTCCGGTTACTCACGTAACCTCGGTGCCCTGAGATAAGGGAATGAGAGTTGCGTCGTCATTGACGACTGGTTTGGGGGAAACTCCTGTTTACTCTCTTACTGAAACCAGACTGGTTAATGTTTGTGTAACTGCACAAAGGGGAGGTTTGGGGGGGGGGGGGGCTTGCTATAAAGGTCGTCCCAGAGCGCCATTTAATCAGAATCAATGACTGAATCGATTTGCGTGCAGCTACAGCACGACCAGTCACGCAATGCCCGTTCCCTTATCTCAGGGAACCGAGGTTACGTGAGTAACCGGAGTGTTCCCTATCGAAAGGTAACTCCCGTTGCATCATCATTGACGACTGCTTTGGAGAACATATCCAGTAACGCCATGAAAAGCAGAAGCAGAACTAAGCCTGCCCTGCGAGCTCAGCTTAGGCACACTCAGTGTGGACCCCGTGAGTCTGAGCTATAAGAGACCCGAGTGGGATCTGGGGTCTGCTTGTCATAAGCCTTTCCTGCCCGAAAGGGGAAAAAAAGTAGCAGTAAGCAGATAGTACCTGTGCCTTCAGGGCAGGAACGTCCAAACTGTAGAATCTAATAAGGTAGATGGCGACGACCAGCTGGCGGCCGTACAAATCTCCCCAATAGAGATTCTGCTGGACCAGGCCCAGGAGGAGGCCATTCTCTTGTGGAGTGGGCCCTCACACCTATAGGGCACTGTACGCCTGCTGAGGCATAGGCTAGGGTGATAGCCTCCACAATCCAATGAGATAACCTTTGCTTTGTGACCGGCAGCCCTTTAGAGCGGCCTCCAAAGCACACAAAGAGCTGTTCAGACTGTCTAAATGACGTAGAACGCTCAAAGTACTGTATACTCGCAATGCCCGAAACTGGGTGGTACATAGCTTCCACGCGACTGAAGAACGACCTTACAGTCGTTGGGTCTGAACTCAAGACAGGAAGCACTGACTGACAGGGCTTGCATCTCACCCACTCGCTTGAAGAACGCTAGGCACAAAAGCAGAGCGGTTTTGAGCGTCATGACCCTTATGCCAGCTGTTTGAAGCAGCTCAAAGGGAGGACTATAGATAAGTCCCAAGTTGGAACAGTCTTAGGGCGAGGAGGATTTAACTGCCAAGTGCCTTTAAGGAACTTAACAACCAACTAATTTCTGTCAATAGTCCTGCCAGCCTCTAGAGAGTGATTCGCCGCGATGGCTGGCATATAGACCTTGAGCGTGGAAGGGGTGAGCCCATTGTCCAGCAGCTCTTGTAGAAAGATTAGCATGTGGGTCACGTCACATGAAATCGGATCCTGATTACGTGCTGAACACCAGTCGCTGAAGACTGACCACTTAAGGGATAGAGGAGCCATGTGGACGGAGCTTTAGCCTCTAAAATGGTATTAGTGACTCTTGTTGGGAGTCGATTAGACTCCCGTCGAGCGGGCAGACATGAAGGCTCCACAGTTCTAGCTGGGGATGCCAAATTTTGCCCTGCGCTTGCGAGAGAAGATCTCTCCTCAGTGGTTGCAAACAGCAACTGGATCATCTCTGGGAACCAACTTGGTTCCTCCAGAGGGGTGCCACGAGGAGGAAAGAGCATTTTGTTTCTCTGATTTGCCTGATAACCTGCGCTAGCAGGGCGATCGGAGGGAATTCATACAGATGGGTGTTGGGGTGTTGTGGGCCAGAGCATCCCGCTGCTTTGAGAAATAGGTTGGGTAGTGAAAGCTGTCTTCGGAGGCGAAGAGGTTGACCTCTGCCTTGCCGATAACTGACCAAATCATCTGAACATATCAGCTCCTTGGTTTGGTCTGCCCAGCACATGAACCGCTCGTAGTGAGAGGAATTCTTTCTGTGCACAAATTAGGAGACTTCGAGTCATCCTGCGAAGGGGACGTGAACTGAGGCCACCTTGGTGGTTGATGTAGGCCACCACCGTTGTGTTGTCCGAACAGACTAGGACGTGATGTCCCTTTAAGGCTGGCAGAAAGGTCTTCAGGGCCAGACAAACAGCCATCATTTCAAGGCTGTTGATGTGCAGGCATCGCTCGTGGGTCATCTAGGAGCCGTACGACGGATTGCCCTTGTGCAGAGTGCCCCAGCCTGAGATGGAAGATTCTGTCGTGACCACCTTCCTCCTGGAGGTCGTCCCCAGATGAATGCCTGACTGAAACAGGCGAGAAGTTTTCCAAGGTGCCACAGCTTTGAGGCATTGATTTTCAACCCTAAGTGCTCTAGGTGGTTTAGCAACAACGACCTGTGAGCGATCAATTTCCATTCTGAGTCGGCTAGCATCAGCCAGTCGTCGAGGTAGTTCAATATGCGGATTCCCATCTGCCTCAGAGGGGAAAGAGCCGTGTCCACACACTTCGTAAAAGTGCGGGGGCCAGGTACAGTCCAAATGGAAGGACTGTGTACTGAAAGGCCATTCCCTCGAACGCGAATCTCAAGAACGGTCTGTGACGGGGCGCTATTTGAATGCGAATGTAAGCAACTTTCAGATACACAGACAGGAACCAGTCCTCGGGCCGAATTTGCGCGAGGATCTGCTTCAATGTTAACACTTTGAACAGCCGTCGCATGAGAGCTCGATTCAGAAGTCTGAGATCGAGAATCGGTCTGAGCCCACCATCATCTAAGCACCGTCGACATTGGTGAGAGCTGCTGCAGTAGAGGGGTTCACACGCGCCAAGTAAAGAGTTCGCAGGGTTTCAGTAAGCTCCTCGTGGACCTCTGGCATGAAAGGAGCTGGTCGCTGCCGTGAGGAAGGCTGACGATGATCCTTGAGGAACCACTCGTCGAGGAGGCCGGGGGCGGGCTCTTCCGGGGCCGTCCACTTCAGGCCTAGTTCCTCCACAGCATGCATGAGAACGCGGATCAGCTCTGAGTCCACGCTTGGCCACGCAGACTGAGATGGAGGGGGAGCTTCGGCCTCTTCGCCGGAACACACCCACTCATCAGCATCAGATGTCATCAAAGACACGGTCTCGTCGATGGCTATCTCCTCATCATATGTGCCAAAGGAAACCAGGCCACTCGCATCCAACAAGGGGCGTTGATCCTCGCGTGTGAAGCACAATGGCGGCGTGAGGCGCTATGGCGAAAGTGTAGTGTGGGGTGCTGGGCCCCGAGAGAGAACCCCCACTGTTACGCCGCTCTTCGTCAGAGGAGATGGGGGAATGGAGCGGGGAGAATCACCTTCGTGAAAAAAAATGACCCGTGAGCGAAGGCGAGCAAGGCTCATGTCTTTGCAGTGAGGACACGAAGCCCCTGGGAGTGCAGCCTCTTCATGGGCGATGCCCAGACATGTGACGCACTCATCGTGCCCGTCCAATTCTACACTCGTGAAGTGACATTTGAAACAACGTGCTTGGAAATTTGCTCAGGAATTTGCTCTTTTTTCCTTGCCGGATGGCCGCAGGGGAAATCGTCCACTGCCGGGGCTGGATTCAACGGCTGGAGCAGTGAAGAGGTAAACTTCTTTTTCTTCAGCTTCTTGCAGAGTCAGCGAAGAGATGGTCTCGTTGCTGAAGGAGAAGATTCTGATGAAAATGATGCTCTGGGCTGATTTTCATAGCAAGTCGACCCCCCCTTTGGCGGGCTCAAGCGCCATTGGTTTGCAGTTACACAAACTTAAACCAATCTGGCTTCAGTAACAGAGTAAACAGTAGATTCCCCCAAAGCAGTTGTCAATGACTACGCAACAGGAGTTACCTTTCAATAGGGAACTCAAGTTACATAATCAGATTACTTTTTTTCAAGTAACTAGAAAAGCGATGTATTAGTTTTGAATTTACAACAAAATACTTGAGTTAATTTTTCAAATAAGCAATGCAAGTTACCTTGTTTTCCATTTATAGACTGAGACCTCTCTTGTCTCCACACTGAGAGAAATCAGGAGAGAGTACAAAGGCGTTGCACTGTGTAAACATGATGCTTACTGTAGTTCTTACTGTATTACACTAGTTCTCGACTAACGTGAACATGCATTTACTCAACTCATTAATTAGAAAATATATATTTATGTTTTGTTTTAACCATAAACATCAATACATTTTGTGAACATTATTGTATTGTATAAAGGTTTGGAAATAAGCCAAA
The DNA here is from genome assembly GCA_003573665.1 of Oxygymnocypris stewartii. NCBI lineage: Eukaryota > Metazoa > Chordata > Actinopteri > Cypriniformes > Cyprinidae > Oxygymnocypris > Oxygymnocypris stewartii. The sequence continues at coordinate 356,123 of QVTF01012824.1, forward strand.
CACTTGCTCTGTTAAAAAGCATAGCTTTTTTATAGAAATAGTTCACCCATAATTGGAAATTTGCTGAAAATGTTTTAATCTCCAGGCAATCTACAGTAAGATGTCAATGAGTTTGTTTCTTCATTAGAACAGATTTTAGCATTTAGCATCAGATTCATTTTGCATTAGATCACTTGCTCACCAATGGATGCTCTGCAATGAATGGGTGCCGTCAGAATGAAAGTCCAAACAGATGATAAAATCTCAATAATCCAAAAGTAAAATGTCTCCAAATCCGTTCTGATGAAGAAACAAACTTATCTATATCCTAGATGCAGGTTAAGTATATTTTCAGCACATTTTTATTAATGGGTGAATTATTCCTTTAAGTTTACCAGTATCCTAAAAACATTTTGATGGGAATATTTCTGAATATACAGATACAGTACATGATAAACCTCAAATCAGATTTGAGTCATTTACATTTATGCATTTAGCAGACGCTTTTATCCAAAGCGACTTATATTGCATTCAAGTTATAGTTTCTACATTTTATCAGCTCTTGTTTTCCCTGGGAATCGAACCCATGATCTTGGTGTTACTAACGCCATGCTCTACCAGTTGAGCTACAGGAAAGCTGTACGTTGAATCATGACCTAAATCATTATTATTTGGGTAATCTAGGTTAGAATCTTGGTTTCATTTTTACCTCTCAACTCTGCACTTGTGCCTTTCAAAATGTATCATTCCTTCTTCAAAATGTATATTCTGGATTTACATAAAAAGCTTAGAAATATTTTTAGCACTTTATTTAAATGTATCCAATTAAAAAAAATTGATATCACTAGCCCAGAGGCTGCTAATCCAAGTCCTGAAGTTCAGACATAATCTTGAATTCTTCTCAGATGCATATTGATGTAAAGGAAATTGGCAGCACTGTCTAGGGAAAGCTACACTATTCGAGTATAAATTTGGGGTGGGTGATTTTCTTCTTCTCTTGCCAAGATTGTTGTGGGTAACAGAATCCTCTTACACCGTAATGTTCTATTCTTCAGCACTGCTGAGCCCCAGGAAATTTAGCTTGGAGTTTGAAATCCTGTCACAAATATCTGGGTTTTGAAAGATTACAAATTTTTATCTTAAATGTTTAATTTAGATACACTTCCTGACCATTTGAGCTTGAGACAGCTGAGCCTTTTGTTTTCTATGATAATGGTAAGATCAATGAGTCAGACTACTGAGAGATTCAACCTTTGATCTGCAAATGGCTTTGTCCTGGCCCAGACGTGAATTCGTGGATTAGTGTATTAGAACCACGGGAAGGGAAGTTTTAGCAACCAACTAACGCCTCCCTCAGATGCTTGTTTTATTTGATGTTTTGTCTCCAAAAGGCCCTCCTCCAATTCTGCCTATAAGAATACCCTGTAAAAATTACATTAGATGAGATCTTCGAGGACTACAGATAACAAGACATGTCATAGAATAAAGAAATTCTGCTGACGATCCAATCCGAAGTCTCCTGGTCTTTTCTTCTGAGTTTTCTACACTTTAGAAGAACAGAGTTCACAACAGTTTCCACACATGTGCAACACTGACTCACTGTGCCAGAGCAACATCTTATGTAAGAGCAGCTCACCACATGTGAACATACACCTACTTTAAACATTCTATCTACAATTCCCCCCCCCCCCCCCCCCCGTTATTGCCATTTATGATTTACAGGAATAGGTGAACCTTGCATTCAAGTCTATTCAAATCCATACAAATACACCCAAAATGTACATTTTCTGATGACAACACAACTTTTCTTAGGTAGACTTTTTTAGTCAATAAGCAGTGAATTATTTGTAAGATACGTAAACAACGTATGTTGTTCTTTGTTAGCAGCACTGCACGCGGATACGCTGCTTACGTTGCTTACGCTTTGATCTGAACGTAAACAATATATCTGCATACATACGTTACATATGTATGTGATACTCTCCAAAATGGCGCTAGAGGATGACGTGGAGGAGACCGCGTTAATGACAGTTATTGTCATTCTTTTTTATTTTCTTTGTGCACAAAAAGTATTCTCGTAGCTTCGTATAATTATGGTTGAACCCCTGATGTCACATGTATTATTTTAACGATCTTCTTGCAATGCTTCTAGAGCCTTGATCATGTAAGGATCCTTGCTGTCTATGGGAGGGTCAGAGAGCTGTCAGAATGCATCAAAACTATCTTAATTTGTGTTCCGAAGATGAAAGAAGGACTTACGGGTTTGGAACGATAAGAGGGTGAGTAATTAGTGACAGAATTGTCATTTTTTGGTGAACTATCACTTTAATAGTCAGTAACCCATGGATAACTTTTAAATCAAGATAACATACTTACATTTTTTTGGTTAACTAGTGCATTGACAACAAATAGTAGGCATGTTCCTGCCATTTTTGTTGCACCCAGTTTTCACATGACATTGCTTCTACCTCCCGATACATTGGTTTTTACATTTACTAATGTATCCTAATGAGGTTGAACATTGAGTAATGAGGCCCAATGCAGATACAAATTGATTCCTACACTCTCTAATCACTTTCATTTTAATTGGGCAGCAGCAAGCATTCATCATGATGATTTTGTCAATGTACTTAAAGGAAGTTGTGTTAATTTAGTTTCATTCTCACAATTTGCCATTAATCAGGTCTTTACACATCCCTTTGAGTGATTTCAGCACAAGCTAAAGATTTTAAACACAATAATCTACTGCCATAATAACCCAATGCCCCTGACAAGCACAGGTGTGCTTCGAGTGCTTGGATTTGTTTGGTTTAATAAAACCCATGTTTTTCTTGGGTCAAAGCAGTCAAAGGCTGAATTCTATTTAGATCACATCATGTAGAAGCACGTAGGCCCTGTAGGGACACCCTGACATGCTAACATGGGATGCTGTACTGAGTATAATTCAAATAACATGTGCGATTATGAGCACAGATCTGCACTTGAGACAACATGTCTGCTGTTTTCCTTCATTAGTAGTGAATTATACAGCACAGGCTGATCCACGTTCATACTCGACTATGAAATTCACTTTAATTGTGGATTAACTACATTCAGACGTTAAGCACAGCTGTTCGTCCTGTATCTAGGAACATGAGATGACCAAAGTGGTCACAGATCTGACATAAACATTATGAGAAGTCAATGCACGTGGTGACAATTAGTATGTGGAAAGCAAAGAGGTCCCGGAAGTCCTCTGTGAACTTCCAGAGTTCATACGGGTGTGAAAGAAGTAAGAACAGTAAATATACTTCATTCAAAACCCCAGGATCCTGTGTATTCTTGTGTAATGTTGTGAAAGGAGCCAAGCCCATTAAAGTTTCTACAACCAGCCCTGTTGTACAATGGCATTGGTTTTCGATAGATATAAAACATACGTTTCCAAAATAAAGAAAGAAAAAGGAGAGGTCTATTCAATCGGATTCATTCGGGTGGGGTGTTCAAGCAGCAGTGTGAAGTTCTTTTGAGCTTCAGCCCTGTGCACATTTTCATAACAGGAAAGGCCAGTCTGGCTGTCACAAGAGGTTGTGTTTCATTTAGCCAGCCTGAGAACTCCCCACTCCTCTGCTTCTCGTCTAATGATGCCTGTGCACTCATTTAAACTCCGGATTTCTGTGGATGGATTATTGAGGTTCATTATATAATTATGGACAAACACACTTTCTCCAGTCCAGCAAAATGCAATGTGCAACAGTCTTCATTTGTACAGTTTTTTTTTTCATAGTTTTTGTCTTTTGGAACAAACAACTTTCACATTTGGTCTGTATTTCATTAGATAATGTGAATTTTTATTTTATAATTTTTTTAATATGACTAAAGTGTCATCTAATCGGCAACTAATTTTAGTTGAAGACAATAACAAAAAAAGGCTAAATTGAGTATATATAAATGTTTAAAACTTTCATAAATGAATTGGTAAGAAAGCAATAAGCCCCAAGAAGCCGTGGCTTACAGTGAATTTATTACAACTAAGGGGCATTATTAGGCACGACGCAGAATGGAGACATTATAAAATGGTTATTCCATATACGTGGCAAGGTTTCACAAAATAAAACAAAGCAAATAAAATGCAATGATATTAATAAAAACGTCTCAGGTTACTCGCGTAACCCTTGTTCTCTTAATAGGGAACGAGACGCTGCGTGAAGCTCTTCACGCTTTGGGAACGATATACAAAACACGCCAAGCTAAAAACGCTGCATATCTGGTCCAATAATGAACCAACAACATACGGCTGGTTCAAACAGACAGGATCTGAGAACCTGGAGCCGTATCAAAGTCAATGTTGTAAAACCTGACAAAGGTGTGCGGAGAGGACCATCCTGCCGCCACACAAATATCCTCTAGGGGTACCCCTCTAAAAAGAGCTTGAGAGGAGGCTACGCCCCTAGTAGAATGCGCCTGAAGACTAAGAGGTGAAGGAAGGTTCCGCGCCTCATAAGCCAGCGAAATAGCGTCTCTCACCCAGTGAGAAATCCTCTGCTTTGACGTGGCAAGCCCGCGGCGGCCAGCACCAAAACCCACCAGTAACTGGGAGGATTTTCTCCAAACTTTGGAGCGATCCACATACAGCTTCAATGCCCGTACCGGGCAGAGCATGTGAAGCTTCTCATCCTCACTCGAAGCAAAGGGAGGAGGATGGAAAGAGTGAAGTGTGACCACCTGAGAGCGAAACAATGTGGACAAGACCTTGGGAATGTAACCAGGCCTAGGCCGCAGGGTCACTTTGACTAGACCCGGGGCAAAGTCCATGCACATCTCACTGACAGAGAGGGCCTGCAAATCTCCAACTCTTTTAAATGATGTAAGCGTCAGCAAAAAAGTAACCTTAAGAGTCAGTATCCGCTCTGGAGCTGACTCTAAGGGCTCGAAAGGGGCTGTCACTAGACCTTCGAGGATGACTGATAAGTCCCAAGAAGGAACTGCCATGGGGCGAGTCGGCCTAAGCCATCTGACGCCACGCATAAAGGCGGAGACCATCCGATGCCTCCCCAGGGGGATCTCATCCAGCTCTCTCCGAGCTGCAATGGCCGCGACGTAAACCCTCAGGGTAGTAGCAGCCGCCCCTGTTGTTAGTCTCTCCTGCAAAAACTCCAGCACTGGACCAACAGGGCAGTTAACTGGGTCTATTGCACGAGCCAAACACCAGGACTCAAAGACGCCCCACTTGGAAGAGTATAGCTTCCTAGTAGCAGGGGCCCTAGCACTGGCGATGGTCTCCTGAACCTCGACAGGTAGATTAAGCATCAAGGACCCTCGCCCTGTATGGGCCATACCCACAACTTCCAGAGCTCTGGTTGGGGATGCCAGATCCTGCCCTGAAGCTGGGACAGCAGGTCCCGCCTGATCGGAATCTCCCAAGGGACTGCCGGAATCAGTTTTGCTGGCGGAAACACGTACAGCCTGACATTCGGCCACGGATGGGCGAATGCATCTATGCCCAGAGAAGTCGGGAAGCTTAGGGAGAACCAGAGCAGACATTGGGACGACTCTTGAGAAGCAAAGAGGTCCACTTACGCTTTGCCAAACAGATTCCATATCTGTGATACCGTCTGACGGTTCAACATCCACTCTCCCGGCCTGAGTTTCTGTCTCGACAGAAAATCGGCTGCAAGGTTCAGCATTCCCGGAATGTGAACTGCCCTCAAAGAAAGGAACTTGTCCTGGAACCAAAGGAGAAGACGGCAAGCAAGCCTGTACAGGGTGCGCGACCGTGAGCCCCCCTGACAGTTTATGTGGGACACTACCGCCATATTGTCCGTTCTGACTATGATATGATGCTCCCCGAGAACGGGGAGAAAATGAATCAAAGCCAGGAAGACAGCCCTGAGTTCCAGACAATTTATGTGCCAGGAAAGGAACTCTCCTGTCCATTCCCGCTCGCTGGTCTGCCTTTCGAAGACCGCGCCCCAGCCCGTCATTGATGCATCCGTCGTGATCATATGGCGACGGTGGATCGTACCCATGCTGACCCCACTCTGGAGAAAAGCGGGGTCCCGCCATTGTAAAAGGGGTCGAGAGCAACTGCGCGACACCCTGATAAGGCGAGTGGCTGGTATCATGGGGTGTAATCTCAGCTCTTTCATCCACCAAAGGGACGGCCTCATGTGAAGCAACCCTAGGGGCAACACAGGAGAGGCCGCTGCTATGAGGCCTAGCAGCCTGCGGCAGGTACCTACAGAGACATGACGGCCTAGCTTGAAGCGGGCCAGACATGCTGTAAAATTGGATATCCGGGCAGGAGCCAAATGGGCCTGCATCTGATTGGAATCCAAGTGAACCCCCAAAAACACGGTTCGCTGAGATGGGAGGAGCACACTCTTCTTGGCGTTCATTCTGAGGCCAAGAGAATGAATGTGGCGGAGAACGATATCTCTGTGACGACTTACTAACTCCCTGGAGTGGGCCAGAATGAGCCAGTCGTCCAGATAGTTAAGCACACGAACGCCCTGGAACCTCAAAGGGGCCAGTGCAGCATCCATGCATTTCATGAACGTTCTCGGTGCCAAGGCCGAAGGGAAGGACCTTGTATTGGTAAGCCTTCCCTCCAAAGGCAAACCGAAGGCACTTCCTCTGTCGCTGAACGACCTGGATGTGAAAATATGCATCCTTTTGGTCGATAGTGACAAACCAGTCCCCTCCTTGAATCTGAGACATGATGGTTTTCATCGTCAGCATTTTGAACTTCCCTTTGTAATGGGAAAAATTCAGACGCCGCAGATCCAGAATGGGCCTCAGGCCGCCGTCCCTTTTTGGAACAAGGAAGTAGTGGCTGAAGAACCCTTGTTCGATGTCTGACTGAGGTATTTCTTCTATCGCTCCTTTCTGTAGGAGGGAGGAAAGTTCCTGTTGTAGCACAGAAGCCTTCGAGGCGCTGTTTACTACTGTCAGCTGAACCCCGTCGAAGCGGGGGGGATTTTTTACAAACTGAAGTGTGTAGCCGGACCGAACTGTGCGGAGAACCCAAAGCGATACCCCTGGTAGACGCTCCCATTCGTGAATGAAATGCGATAGAGGAAGCAGAGTGTCGTGCAAAGGAAGACATACCTGATTTGGGGTGTCGAGAAGGCCTGGAAGAAGTGACGCCCTCCACCACGAAGGAAAGCCCTCGGCGTCCTTGTTTGGGTTGATGGAGAGTCAAGTGCTGGACTGAAAGACGGCCGACATGGGGTTCGTCCGCTGTAGGAGAGAACCGACTGTGTCTCCAAACACGTGGCCCGCTGGTGGCAAAAGGACGGACTGTAGAGGGGGAAAGACCGACGCGTCCCCCAACTGCCAGACCGAAGAAAAATGAGGATAAACTCTTTCTGCACACCAAACCTCGAGGGGTGGTTGTGACAGATCTGAGTGAGGAGAGCGTGTTTTAGGCGGGCAGATACGCTTTTGCGGTCTGGTCTCGCCTCGTAGCGGTGACGCAGCTCTCTTCATCCCGACTCGAGGGTCAGGAACGACTCGGAGGAGCCGAAGCAGCAGGTCTGCTGGGCCGCTTCAGGTCAACCCGTCTGCGTGGTCGCTGGCGAGGGAAAGTCCGGCCACGGGCTCCCCAAACCGTAGTCGGGGGAGGATGCGCAGCCTGGGCACCACTCCTGCCAGAAGGCTCCTTTCTGGGTAGGGAATGCTCTCTAGACAGGGAGGGGGAGGGAGTGATGTAGGACTTTCCGATAAGGGCGGAAGTGGTCCTACATGGCTTAGTTGGAAGGAGGGGACGAGACTTCCAGGAAGGCGCCAAAGAGGGAAAAAGGTGGGAGGCTAAAGTGTCCTCTACCACAGGAATGGCGGTGTAACCCTGCTCCACAGAACCCACAAGGTTGGTGAAGTCAGCGGCTGCCGCGTTGGTAAGGTGGGAGGAAAAATGCTGCTTCCAAGATCTGGAGATCTCTTGATGCAGATCATTGAAAAACGGCAGCTTCCTCCTTTCAGGTCTGGAATTAGGGCCGCTAAGGAACCGCTCGTTGAGTTTCGACGCTCGAGACTGGCGGGGTTCATCGGGCCAATCCACAGAGAGCTTCTCAGTGGCGCGAAAGCATGTCCACGAGCTCAGAGTAGGCCGCGCTTCCTGGCCGCTAGGCGGGACCGCATCCGCTAAAGCAGGCCCGAAATCCTCGGAGTCTGGGGCTGCTGTTAGCAGTATATCATCTAGCCCGAAGGAGACGGTGTCACATGCCCCCGGGCTAGGATAAAGATAATCATGTGCGAATTCAACCGGTGAATTCGCGCGCACGTGCTCGGGAGAGGGAGGGAGAGAAAAGGCGAGGCCTGTCTGCTCACTCTCCATCGCCTTGAGTTCGACATCGGAACCCCAGGTCGTGGACTCACTAGAGTCCGCAGAGGCCTCCGGGGCACGATGGGGAAAAACGGATGACTCCCTTTCGAACACCTCAAGCCGAGAGCGGAGGGTTCCGAGACGGAGATTTTCACAAAACTTACATTTCGAAATCCCATAAACCGCCTCGCGTGCATGTGAAAAACCCAGACATTTTACACACTTACTGTGCGGGTCATCGCTCGCGATAAATCAAGTATACGGTGGTTGGCAACGGCGATACTCCATGGCACTTCACCGCGAGGAGAACAAAGTTCCGCTGTAAGCAGTCGCCGAAGTGCAAACGGAGAATCCGCGTCCGATAAGTTATATGTTGGGCCAGAAAAATCGCAACAGAAGGGCAGTATGGCTGCTTCGTGAGTAGATGGCGCGTTCGCCAGTATAAGCTGACGACGTGAGTGCATCAGGGGTGGCGTTGCGCCATCAGCCAATGAATTGGCGTGATTCTATAAGGGCTTCAGACAATCGGCATGCCAGGGGCGTTCCCAAAGTGTGAAGAGCTTCACGCAGCCTTAAGAGAACCTATGATAGAGACATTATTCTTTCGCCAATGCACAATGTAACAATGTAGTTCCTCAGAAATGGTTGTGGTTGCAACAAAGCGGTTGCCGAACAACACACACAGATGCAGAAACAAAGAGGTGTATGTTTGTAGAGTAATTTACAACAGCTTCGAATTTGGCTCAACCAATCAGAATCAAGGACCGGAACTATCCATTTTATACAAATATTTTTGTTATAACTGAAAACTGAAATATTTTCGTAAAAACACAAGATGATTTTGGTAAATGCTGATTATTATTATGCTTCAACTTGTAAACTGAAGCATTTTGGTAAACACTGAGACAGTTTTTGCGTACACAAAATGCTTAATTTTTTTCAATAACTTCAACATATGAACAATAAATAAATAACCTAATCTTGACGTCTCATGATGAAAGGTTTGATCTCAAGATCAAAGGTTTGACAACAATGTACATCAAATTAGCAAAACAATCGACACATATGAATTAATTAAAAGCTCATGCAGGTCAGTACTTGTTTATTTATTGGAAACTATAATATTCCTTGTAGATTCCACAGAAAACATTGTTAGTGCATTGCAATTTCTGTGAGTTCTTTAATTAATTTAATTCTGTAATCTTTAATAAATGAGTCAGTGAATTTGTGGCAACCGTTTAGAAAGTGTGTGCACTATACCAGCCCAGATATCACTGCACTCAACACTGGGTGATATATTGCCAAGCGTTCCTAAGAGCACTATATTTAAATCAAATAAAGCATCTTATTTTACTGCTACATGGGCACATTTGATGCCAAACTGCTTTCCTGCCTCTGAGGAGGGCAAATAAAGAACGTTCATGTATATTTTTCAAGTATGCCCACAGAAAACGAGTGTCTTTTTCCCACTGGGTAAGCAGTTACCGAAGCTGATGCTTTATTAAGGCTTAAGCCGCTGTTGTGCTTGGCAGGAGAATCATGATCTATTGAAGTGAAGTCTGGACCAGAGCATGTGAGCGGAGCGGAGCGGGGAGCGAGCGGGGAGCGGAGCGTGCAAAATATAGTCGGAGCGCGGAGCGGGTTTTTATCCAAAGGCTGGAGCGATCGCTCTGTCTCGCTCCGGTTCCGCTCCGATACCGCTCACACCACGAGCCTAGGGCATGCACAAATTCACCTGTGCCTTCAACAATTAACAAAACCATCAGCCTATACTTATAGTTAGCCTATAGTTTGAAATAAATATATGTTTTATTTTGACTGATGTTGCTGTGAGTTCTTTATAGGATATAGGCTGCGTGGCGGACGCGTCACGGAGCGGGTTTGCTGCGTGTTGATTTTCCTTTCCGCACCTATGTTAACAGATTAGAGCAGCCACATTGCCTATGGAATACGCGCGTATTAGGTGTGGTCCAACCACGCCGCAACCTCAGGCTTCGGTTGAAAATGGCAGGTCTTAGGCATGCAGAGTAATTTTAAATTTGAGCGAGCGTGGAGCGATTTCACCGGAGCGGGAGGAAATTGTAGATGAGCGGGCAGCGGAATTGAGCGGAGCGATCTGGTCCGACTTTGAGCGGTGGAGCGGGTGGAGCGAACACCCACGTGAGCGGGGAGCGGAAATTCTCACCGCTCAGCTCCGCTCACATGCTCTGGTCTGGACCAGGCCAAACAACAATGCTGCAACAGCTTCTGGGTTTTCTCAGCAAAACGGTCCATTAAACAGACCCTTGATGCTGGTAAAATTGTTTCCTGGATTTTTCAAAACACAGAGTAAAGGAAAGAGGAGCGAGGACTGGAAAAACTACAAGATGAAAGGGCAAAAATGAGGAAAAGAAGGCAAGATCAGCTAAAGATTATTTCTGAAAATACTGTAAAAATTAGGTGCTTGTAGAACGGCTTTCCAGTGATTGACACATTTAAGTGTATTTACTTAAAATAGTTAAGTCATTTTAAACTTAATAAACCATTTAAACTTTAAATTGGTTTTGTTTTTATATTATGTGCTTCATCTTGTTTTCTACGAAAATGTACAACAAACTACTCATAAGACAATAAACAAACAAACACAAACACACACACACACACACACACACACACACACACACACACACACACACACACACACACACACACACACAGTGGTTTTCACTGTGCAGAACTGAAACTATAATAACTTCACACACAAACAGAAGATGGGCAAGTCTTATGCCCAAGCTGTATCAGTCCCTTCCCTGACACATGAGCAGCCATCTCCAGCACAACATAACAACCAAAATAATGATAATAGACCCATCGAATGATCAGAAGAATGTATCTCTGTAAATAAGCTTTTTCAAGACAGCTTTTTATGAAACAGTACAAATTACTGAGGCAGATGGCACTGCACCCTTAAACTCATTAACAATGCCAGAGGTAACAAACAAGTTCAAGTGACCTTGGTATAATAATTAGACCCAACTTATATAATGACAGAATGCAAAATAGGGAGCAGGCTGAAATGATTATTTTTATTAGTAATCTTTTAATCATTCTTGTTCCAAATTCATTTGATTTTCTTCTTCTTCTTCTTCTTCTTCTTCTTCTTCTTCTTTTTTGTGGATGAGCTGTTTAGCAGAATGACCACGGTTCTCTTTTCTAAAATAAAACAGATGCTGATTTCCAGACTGGTATTTAAGTCATTATCCATGTTGTATGTTCCTGTGGCTCAGTTTTAGAGCATTGCATTGGCAGCGCAAAGGTTGTGGGTTCAATTCCCAGGGAACACACATACTGACAAAAAATGTATAGCCTGAATGTACTGTAAGTCGCTTTGGATAAAAGCGTCTGCTAAATGCATAAATGTAAATGTAAAAGGTTTGATGTCACTGTTCCCAAAAGCTTTTGGTTCCATGTGTCATTAAAATACATAAAGTTTGAATACCACTGTGAAAACGATGTATGATTTACACTTTGTCATACATAAAAGTAGTTATTATGAACATTATTTATTTTAAAGTATATAATGTATAGAAGTGCAAACTGAATGCAGTTTTTTCGGTGTAAAAAAAACAAAAACAAAAACAAATAAAAAAGTGCATGTAAATAAAATGGCTATATAGTTTACATTTAGAGTAACATTTAATTGAGTGAACTTCGAGTACTTTTTGACCGACTTGAGTAGGAAAGGTATAGGTATGTTTATATGTATAGCTATATAAGTATATCTTAATATGCCATATTGAATTACTTCAATTGTTTTTATATGATTACTGAATGTAATGACCAGCATTCATGATATTTCTGTTGAAATGTGTATGCCGTGTAATTAATTAAATAAATTTGCAATGACACATTTGTAACTATGAAGTTGTAGTTCAGTACATGTTAAATATTAACTTTAAGTCCAATATCAAATAACTAACTATAATTAAAACTATAACCAAATACTTTACATGTGCTTTAGTATGTTAGTCAACACACCAAAATAAGTCTACCTCTTTAAAGCAAACGTCTATTTTACTGTTTTAATAACAAAAGATGATTAAAACAGTTTTAAACGTGTACTTTTTAAAAGTCTACTTAAGAAACAGTCATGAAAGCGTACCTTAACTTCACTTAATATTAATATTATTTGATCACAAATTATTTTTTTTAAATATACTTTTGAGATTTAAACACTGCAAGTGCACATCAAGCACACAAAATGAAATTAAGCACACTTCTTTTTAACCACTGTATGTTTTCCAATGAAGAAAGTAAGTCAAGCGGGTATTGAACAAAACAAGGATGAGTAAATAATTATAGATTTTTCATTTGTGGGTGAACTGTTCCTTTAAGGCCTGCGACCTGTGTGTTCACTGAACTGCTCTCTTTGCGAACACTGCGTGGTAACACACCCAAGGTTAGTTCATTATAAGGCATGATTAACAAATGACTTCTTTTGTCGACCAATTATTTAAGCTTGAAAGTACAGTGATGTGATTCTGTGTATGCTCTGTGTAGGTTCAGTTATCTGGGCACGTGAGGGTGGGGAAGGAATTCTGGGAAACAAAAAGCATTCTACATTGTTTAGAGGGTGTGACTATAGAGATTGCAAGATGACTGAGTGGCAATTCATGTATTGTGTAGAGTTGGGAAACTTATCAATGGTAAATATTTGGATATATTGTTAAAGGAGATTAATCATTGAAATAAACAGGACAAAAAATTTAGGACAGGTTGCTTTGATTGAACTCCATTCAAAATCTCTGGAAGTGTAATAAGCAAAAGTGCACTTCATCTTCCCTCTGCTTAGGATGCACAAATTAGACAAGTGGCCTGGTCAGACTCTCTCTCTCTCTCTCTCTCTCTCTCTCTCTCTCTCTCTCTCTCTCTCTCTCTCTCTCGCTCGCTCACTGTGCACTGTAATTAATTTAATTGTTTGGCCATGTGCCAGTCAGCCAGTGATTTGTGTCTTAGCCCAGACAGACAAGCAAGCCAAAGACCCCTCAGTTACGGCGTGACAGGTGTCCACTCCAATGCCTGTCCGGGATGGCCTATTTGACTGGAATGCTGTTTGAAGTCCCCTGGGAGATTTCTAGAACATTCTAATATATGCAGTGTGTGGTCATGTGTTGTAGGTCCGTCCCAGGTGGAATTATGAAGTATGTGACAGACCAGAGGGGGGAATTGTAAATTAATACCCACTGTGGCCATTTCTGCAGCTCAACGTTTCCTGTAAAGGCCGAGAGAAGTGAAAATGTGGATTAACGGGAATAACACAGAGATGGACGGTTCAGACCCAGCAGGGGAGTGGGACAGAAAGTTAAGTGAAGGAGGGGGAAAAGAGAGAGAGGAAAAGAAAATAGGGCAAAGAAGGCGGTAGACACTGACAGCAAAGGAGAAAAGAGGCAGCAGGCGTAATTCTACTTTAGCTCTTCGATTCCTGGCAGATGCTGACTGTGGCTGACTGTGGCCCCTCGATGACTCAGAGCAGGTTGATCGCACCACTTTTACAGCAGGTCCAGAATCAGTTGTAAGCCCCTGCGATCAGTGATGACTCTGAATGAGTCACAGCCTGATGATCTCAGGGCACTGCAGGTATCAGATTATTTCTTGTGTTCATCGTCTTATTTTCATCCAATTAAACACACACATACCGTAACTACATACATTAACAGATAACAATATGCTTTTACGGTCTATGAAATGGGGACTGATAATGTGTTTAAATACTTTGAACCTACAGTAAATTTACATGCATACATTAGAATTGCCCTTCAGATATACACAACTAGGATGAAACTGTCAATGTATACATTATTATAATTCCCCTTCAAATATATATGACTGTGGTGATATTATACATTTTGTTACTGTCATAGTCCACATGTGTGTTTTGGAACAATGGTTTGACTGTGATCCCGGAATTTAAACTATTCAGTGTCGAATATCAGTGCAAGACAGATGATCGTGAGCTTCTCACTGGCATTTACACTATGCCTACGACCTATGTCATTCGCTGGATGCCACTCTCTCGTGAACGTGCGTCCAACAGTTAGTGGAAGCTAGAGACTATGGTTTATAAAGTTTTAATTATGGATATTTTTCTAATACAAACACTTTGCTTCGATTTAGAAGGCCTTTATTAACCCTGTGGAGCGGTGTGGAGTACTTTTAATGATGGATAGATGCTGTTTTTGGGCTTCAAAATCTCAACTGCATTTCGTAAACTTGGAAGATATTGGACATATATACGTGGAGAGAACAAAACAAAACGCAGATCACGAATTAGAAGCACAAAACTAGGTACGCGGAAGTCGTTTAGGTGGATGACGTAAGACCATCTGGTAGAGAGGACGGAGCTAGCACACAACGTGGGGCCATTTCTAGTCCAATCGATGAGTGAATATGCTAGATGAAGTTGGTCCATGAATCTGACTTTGCAAAAAAGTGGACTGGTGTGCAGCAATAAAACATTTTATATTAATTTATTATATACTTATTCTGAGTGTCTATTTACACTAAGTGCAAATAGCCTGCCTTGTTGGCAAAGGCTATTTATACTTACTCCGCCCACCAATGTGTGATTGGGCTAGACATCATTACAAAAGACAATTGTCATATAACAGCTGGCAAAGTGTGTAGAGTAATCTTTTTGACGCGATCGACCTGAATTCAAATATGGCTTTTGCCGAACTCTTTCTTCTCCCTTTTCACATCTCATATAACATTGGAAAGGCATTTATTTTGTATTATTTTTTTTTTAATTAAGGAAATAATCGAAAATTTAAAAAATAAATTAAGTATCGTGTATGGTTAGTGTAGGTGTAGGGAGGGCTTTATTGTCCCAATAAGGTGGCATCCATTTAATAATTGTAATAAAAATGATAATTTACACAATACGTTATTATTGCATGCTGTTTTATAATGTACTACAATACTGAGGTGCAGATATTTGCCATTATTTGCAATAGTAGTTGTATAAATAGTAAGTAGTATAAATAGCAGAAAATACTGCAATTTTTACACAGTAATAGAATCTATCGCTATTTGCACTTAATGCAAATAGTATGTCGCTAAGAAAATACTGCTATTTTCACATAGTATAAAAAGAACCCATTGCTTTGTGTAAATAGCATCTATTGCTGATAAAATATACTATTTTTACTTTGTGTAAATGCAGCTAGCAAACGGCTACTTCTTCTAAATGCATTTGACATCTCTACGAGTTTGTTTATTGTTTTTAGAAATCCATGTCTAGCTGCCAAGTCTCCTAAGATTGTAAGTCAAATATTATCCATTGTGTCAACATGAGAATGAAGTGATGATTACGGGTGGTGCTTCTAGTTCCTGTATGCTAATGGCTAACTTTTTTTCTACATTGAGAATGAGTGACACAATGCATTGTGACAAAACAAGAACATTGTAGTTAATGAAGCTGTCTAAAATTGTGGTCATAATTATATTGTTTCTGTACATTTTTACTGATGAAATCAAACCATTTCAATAGTAAACAATGCGCTTGGGAATTTCAGATGAGGGTGAAACATTTCCCTCCACAGATTTCGCAATAGGTTTAAGCTGGTCAAGTGGATTCGCCATGTTGGCAAACAGACCAATATATGATTTTTAGGAAAAAAGAATGATTGAAGGTCCACCCCTAAACATGAGCACAAGCAAATCATACAAAAACATATAAATTATATTGTACGAATGTATACAAATCAGTCACCAATTTGTCAAATAGTAAATAATTGCCATGCAGTTGTGTTGGCTTCATACATCGCTACACTATTAACAATGGACTTTCTGGCTATGAAAATTCACCTAATGTGATCGCATCTTAACAATGTCCTGTTAAAAATGAAAACTTCATAAAACTTACATTATTACACCAACTATGGTATTTATCCACTTTCTAACTAAATTGTTCTCCTTTGCAAAGTCATCTGTCAACTCTTAAAAATATTTGTTCTTATTTAGTATGATTTATACATTCTAGGGCGGATTCACTAAGAATGAACTGTGCCCACTGATGGCATTGTTAATATGCCTTAGCACCCGAGCGCTTAGCATTTTAATACTTGGATCATCTTATTTTAACTGGATTACAAGTGGTTAGTGAATCTGTCGCTAAAAGTTTTTCCACTGAAATTCACATAACATTTCGTAAATTCACACTCGAGTTTCATTTCAGCGCTCTGTAGGTATTTCCGCTCATTAATCACTAGTCCTTTAATTTTCCCATTGTTTTGTTTTTTTCAGCCTTCAGTTTTTCTCAAGATGTTGTAGCAGATGTTGGCGCACAAAGAGGATTGTGGACCATCTCTCTAGTACTTGTATGTGGGTGTATATGAAAAGTGTCAAGGGTCAGTTGAGTGCCAGGCTCCTCTGTCTCCGTGGGGTGTTTTACTTTACTCTTGACTTTGCCGGCACCACCAACACAGGTTTTAAATATTGGTGAGAGACCGGGACTCCCCTCTCTATCTCTGACACAAACACCCCTACACACACACACACACACACACAGCCTTATCTAGGGATGTGCTGAAAACACAGATAACTTTTATTGCTTCAATTTGCTTTCATACTGTTTATATAATGGAAGATAATATAATTGTTTGTCCGAGTCTGACTGGACCGTTCAGTTATAGGAAGTAGAAACATTCAGTACTGTATGCAAAAGTGTAAGAAAAAGAAAGTGAAAGAAAATCCTGAAGGATTATGCTAAATATGTTGATCCAGGATAGATTGTAAGATATGTAATGGTATATAATGTGTATATACAGTATATATGGTAAACTTTACTGTGAATATATATATATATATATATATATATAATTTGTGTGTGTGTCATGAATCTGGTTACCACTCACTCTACTGCACATCACCCATGGACTACATCTCCCATCATGCACTGCACTCACACATTCCCGTCCACCATTACACCAATCACACAGCTGTCACCATTCACTCATCAACCCTAATTGCCTCACCACACCTGCACCTCATTCACTCACTCACATAAAAGCAGCACACAAACACTCACTCACTGCGAAGTCTTGTTTTGCCCTGGCTACATTTCTGAGCGTTCTTCCCCGTATCTGTTATCTCTGTGTGTGACCCCGGACTGCCTGACCTTGGACTTCTGAACCTGTGCCTGTGACCTCGACCCCTGCCTGGTATTGTTTACGTCTCTGCTCTGCCTCCGATATTCCTGTTATGCCCTCTGACCATTGCCTGTGTGATTCTGCCTCTGTCCAATAAATATATATTACTGCACTTGGATCCCCTGCCTTTGACCAGTCTTTACAGAAGACTTCGCCACCTCAGATCCAGCAGCATCATCTCACCTACCCAGCTCAACTATGGACAGCATAAGCCTACTCCTACATCTTCGCCAGGGAGGCCTGACTATGGAAGAGTATGTTCACCAGTTTTGTGAGCTGTCTTACCAGGTACCGTTGTACGACGAGTATCTGTTCAAGGACTTGTTTTATTTCGGACTCACTAGTCAGGTCAAGGCCAGGTTTAACAAATCTTTGTTTTCTGGAAGAGTGTATCATGGGAGTTTGAGGGGCCTTTTGAACTATGCTTTATCGTGTGCTGGCTCTTCCTTCACTGTGGGTGTTCTAGAGCCCGCTCCGTCCCAGGAGCTCGCAGAGTCCGCTCCAGAGCCCGCTCCGTCCCAGGAGCTCGCAGAGTCCGCTCCAGAGCCCGCTCCGTCCCAGGAGCTCGCAGAGTCCGCTCCAGAGCCCGCTCCGTCCCAGGAGCTCGCAGAGCCCGCTCCGTCCCAGGAGCTCGCAGAGTCCGCTCGTCCAGAGCTCGCAGAGCCGCTCCGTCCCAGGAGCTCGCAGAGTCCGCTCCAGAGCCCGCTCCGTCCCAGGAGCTCGCAGAGTCCGCTCCAGAGCCCGCTCCGTCCCAGGAGCTCGCAGAGTCCGCTCCAGAGCCCGCTCCGTCCCAGGAGCTCGCAGAGTCCGCTCCAGAGCCCGCTCCGTCCCAGGAGCTCGCAGAGTCCGCTCCAGAGCCCGCTCCGTCCCAGGAGCTCGCAGAGTCCGCTCCAGAGCCCGCTCCGTCCCAGGAGCTCGCAGAGTCCGCTCCAGAGCCCGCTCCGTCCCAGGAGCTCGCAGAGTCCGCTCCAGAGCCCGCTCCGTCCCAGGAGCTCGCAGAGTCCGCTCCAGAGCCCGCTCCGTCCCAGGAGCTCGCAGAGTCCGCTCCAGAGCCCGCTCCGTCCCAGGAGCTCGCAGAGTCCGCTCCAGAGCCCGTTCCGATCCAGGAGCTCGCAGAGTTCGCTCCAGAGGCCGCTCCGATCCAGGAGGTCACAGAGTCCGGCACTCCGGGTCCCCTCCTGGTTCCGTCCGTTTCCCCAGAGCCCCTGCTGGCCCTTTCCGGCTCTTCTTCGTCTCCGCTGGTCCCGCCCAGCTCGCCTTCGCCGCTGGTCCCGCCCAGCTCTCCTTCGTCTCCGCTGGTCCCGCCCAGCTCTCCTTCGTCTCCGCTGGTCCCGCCCAGCTCTCCTTCGTCTCCGCTGGTCCCGCCCAGCTCTCCTCCGTCTCCGCTGGTCCCGCCCAGCTCTCCTTCGTCTCCGCTGGTCTCGCTCAGCTCTTCTTCGTCTCCGCTGGTCCCGCCCAGCTCTCCTTCGTCTCCGCTGGTCCCGCCCAGCTCTCCTTCGTCTCCGCTGGTCCCGCCCAGCTCTCCTTCGTCTCCGCTGGTCCCGCCCAGCTCTCCTCCGTCTCCGCTGGTCCCGCCCAGCTCTCCTTCGTCTCCGCTGGTCCCGCCCAGCTCAACAATGCCTCCGCTGGTTCCGTCCAGTTCTACCGAGCGCCCAAGAGAGTCAGAGCCACCTGAGTGCCCAAGAGAGTCAGAGCCGCCCGAGCGCCACCGAGATTTAGCGCTTCCAGAGTGCCCCCTCGAGGTAGTGGAGTTCACCAAGAACTTTCATGGAGGGAGCTCCCCTCCATTGCTCACGGAGACCCCGGACCCGCCATGGCCCATGAGGTCCCCTGATCCATCATGGCTGCCCGAGTCCCAGGATCTACCATGGCCGCTTAAACTCCCTGCCTCGGTTCCTGAAACCAAATGTGCTCTCTCTGCCTCTTGTGTCTCCGTTTCCTCTAGGTCCCAGTCTCGGCCAGGGATCTCTGCTCCGCCCTGGAGGGCGTCTGTCTCGTCTGCTCCGCCCTGGTGGGCGTCTGTCTCGTCTGCTCCGCCCTGGTGGGCGTCTGTCTCGTCTGTTCCTCCCTGGAGGGCGTCTGTCACGTCTGCTCCGCCCTGGTGGGCGTCTGTCTCGTCTGCTCCGCCCTGGTGGGCGTCTGTCTCGTCTGCTCCACCCTGGAGGGCGCCTGTCATGTCTGCTCCGCCCTGGTGGGCGTCTGTCTCGTCTGCTCCGCCCTGGTGGGCGTCTGTCTCGTCTGCTCCGCCCTGGTGGGCGCCTGATCTGCCAGAGTCACTCCACGTCTCCGTCGACCTGCCAGAGTCACTCCACGTCTCCGTCGACCTGCCAGAGTCACCCCACGTCTCCGTCGACCTGCCAGAGTCACTCCACGTCTCCGTCGACCTGCCAGAGTCACCCCACGTCTCCGTCGACCTGCCAGAGTCACCCCACGTCTCCGTCGACCTGCCAGAGTCACCCCACGTCTCCGTCGACCTGCCAGAGTCACCCCACGTCTCCGTCGACCTGCCAGAGTCACCCCACGTCTCCGTCGACCTGCCAGAGTCACCCCACGTCTCCGTCGACCTGCCAGAGTCACCCCACGTCTCCGTCGACCTGCCAGAGTCACCCCACGTCTCCGTCGACCTGCCAGAGTCACCCCACGTCTCCGTCGACCTGCCAGAGTCACCCCACGTCTCCGCCGACCTGCCAGAGTCACCTCACGTCTCCGCCGACCTGCCAGAGTCACCTCACGTCTCCGCCGACCTGCCAGAGTCACCTCACGTCTCCGCCGACCTGCCAGAGTCACCTCACGTCTCCGCCGACCTGCCAGAGTCACCTCACGTCTCCGCCGACCTGCCAGAGTCACCTCACGTCTCCGCCGACCTGCCAGAGTCACCTCACGTCTCCGCCGACCTGCCAGAGTCACCTCACGTCTCCGCCGACCTGCCAGAGTCACCTCACGTCTCCGCCGACCTGCCAGAGTCACCTCACGTCTCCGCCGACCTGCCAGAGTCACCTCACGCCACAGCAGTTTACCCAGTGTCACTTCACGTCTCTGCTGTCTCCTCCGCCCCGCCCTGGTGGGCTCCTGCCTCATTGGCCCCACATGGACCTGGCCCTCCATTCCCTCCCCCGGTTCCACCTCCGCTCCACCACCCTCCTGGAGTATGCTTTGTGTAAGCGTCTGGAAGCCGCTCTTTGGGGGGGGGCTCTGTCATGAATCTGGTTACCACTCACTCTACTGCACATCACCCATGGACTACATCTCCCATCATGCACTGCACTCACACATTCCCGTCCACCATTACACCAATCACACAGCTGTCACCATTCACTCATCAACCCTAATTGCCTCACCACACCTGCACCTCATTCACTCACTCACATAAAAGCAGCACACAAACACTCACTCACTGCGAAGTCTTGTTTTGCCCTGGCTACATTTCTGAGCGTTCTTCCCCATATCTGTTATCTCTGTGTGTGACCCCGGACTGCCTGACCTTGGACTTCTGAACCTGTGCCTGTGACCTCGACCCCTGCCTGGTATTGTTTACGTCTCTGCTCTGCCTCCGATATTCCTGTTATGCCCTCTGACCATTGCCTTTGTGATTCTGCCTCTGTCCAATAAATATATATTACTGCACTTGGATCCCCTGCCTTTGACCAGTCTTTACAGTGTGTGTATATATATAGATGCATGATGTAATTTATATGTTACATACAAACTGTGCTTAACATACCATCAGTATTATTTTTTTATTTTTTTTTCTAACAATTTTAGCTTTTCTTATCATAAAATGAGAAGTAAACAAGGAGCATGTCTCTGCCAGGGCAATCGAGTGATTCCCGGACATATGATAATGTAATATTGATTCCTGACCATGTGATAAAAGTATTAAAGACATATTTAGAAGAAGTTTCATTTTTCATGATATGAATTGGCCCTAACTGAGGAATCACCCTTTTACAGTAGAGTGGTCATGATATTCTGTGAATATCACAAACGGCTTTTAACCAGAAACAGCCCACAGCTGTTTATCGTACATCAGAGGGAATTTCTAATGTCTGCGCTGTTTCTCAGTGCAAAGGTGTAAAGTGCAAGAGAAAAGCCCCCTGTTCAGTGAGCCAAGCCCCTCGCAATCAGTACACCCACACAGACAGTGCTCTGTCTGCCCCCCACTTTAACGCCTCACGGTGATAAGACACAGAAAACTCGTAAGAGATATCTCTATTATTTGACAAGCAGACCAGCCAAGTGTAATTCCCAGAGGTAAAAAGGAAAGTGGTGTGAGATAAAAGAGAAACAGAAAGAGAAAAAGATGCATGCCATTTATTTACACAAAAGCCCTCTATTCGGTTCCTTTTCTTTCTCTGGTTTTGCTCCTCATCAGAGTGAAACGGAGGCACAGTGAATCAGCACTATGGTCACATGACCATTGGGAGATCCCTCCACAGCACGGTCGTGTCATTGGCTGGAAGCTTCTCCCACAGTCAAAGCTGCTTCCCAGAAACCTGAGATGATAAGGACAGAAAAAGAGAAGAGAGAAAATAAAAAGAGAGAAAAGGCTAATACTATGTATTTTTATGTGTGTGAATCTTATCTGACCTTTTTGACTTTATAGTGTTTGATACACAAATTTCTAAGGCCCAGGGGCGGCGCTAGGGGTGGGCTAAGGGGGCTGAAGCCCCGAATGTTTTCAGTAAAGCCCCTAATGTTTTTATCACCATGCCTCGTAAGCACTATCACTGAGTTTTCATGCGCAATAAAATATTTATTTCAACCGCAGATTTGTTCTCTGCACATATAACAGTGTCAACTTTACGTTGTCATTCATTCACTCCCGATAAGGATCGCCCACTGAGGCTCGTAGCCATTTTGACTGACATGTAAACTGGCCAACCGACGATAAGAAGTTATAGGATCTATATGATCCAGCCAATGAGATCAGATCTTGGGGAGCCAGGCGGTTAATTGGTGTGTGGTATTTTACTATATGAATTTATTTGAAAATAAAAATGGACATTTCAAAATTCTTCCAAATAAGGAAGTAAAACACCCCCAGCCAGCACTTAAACGGCAAGAATCCGCTGCTTCAGGTATCTGTAACTTACTAACGTTAAATAACTTATCGCTGTAACAGTCTCTCCATCCGTCAAAATACGTTATTTGTAACTGAGCTGTGTCACTGTGAAACAACACATATAGGTTTTTAATCATGATATTGTATTTATTATTCGTTTTTAAATTATGGGATTTGCATTTTGGATCATATTGATCATATAACGGTTGAGAATGAGTATAGATTATTGTTTACAGTTTAACTCATTGTGATTATTTTATTTTAATAATGAATATTTTTAGAAAGATTTACAGCTTTAAAAAAATAAAGCTTCTTAGCCAATGTGTCTTTTAAATATATTTTATTTAAAGTGTATTCTGACAGGTATGGATGTCTCTGGGCTAAGCCCCGGATATCCACTCACCCTAGAACCGCCCCTGCTAAGGCCTCTAAATGATTCTAATAATAATGATTCTAATTATGTGGTCTAATTGAGTTTATACTTTTTAAGCAAATAAAAGGCCTTTTAGTATAATATTTTTTAAATGTCAATTTTTATAAAGGAAACATGAGCATATTCTCCTATATCATATGTAAGCCATAAAAGCCTAATGTATCAAATATGAGACTTTGGACGAAACACAAATACGAATTTATTTTTTACATTTTATCATTAATTTTGTTTCAATTAAAGTAAGGCTTTAGAGGGTTAAGCAATATCATTCTGGAAAACCAGAAACAGACAGTGTTATGAAGCTTAAAAATGTCCCGGTGTTAGATGCACAAATGTAAAATAACATGGAAAAGGGCAAAACAATCCTATAGGCTTACATTAACCAGAATATCATAGATAAATTTGAGGGCTGTTTAACTTGAGCCAGGACATTTTAAAATGATTAATGATTGCATCTAAAATCCTCTTAAAGATCGTGACACACTCTTCACTGTCACAGATACACACTAACTCCTACACCTCTGGTTTAATGTCACAGTGCGATACAGTAGTAGAGTCTGGATGAGAAAACACTGGTGGTTTCAATAGAGTGGGCATAAACGCGCCGGTGGTTTTACGTCGTGGAGCCACAGGGTACATTACCATAACACAACCTTATACAGCTCCTCATTCTCTAATATAATCACATTAAAGTGCGGGAATGGGGATTATCACTAATAATATATGTATGGAGTCATGTGCAATATCAGTTCTCTTATAAGTAGGCCTATAGAGCTTAATTTATATTAAAACTGAATATACTTGTTTTACTCTGATTATGATTGACTATGTGTAATGTCGTACAAAGCCTACTTATCTTATTACAACTTTTTTGTTAAAATACTTAACTTTGATTTGGCGTTAGCATGCTGCTAATCTAAAAGGATGACAGTCCAACAAACTTAACAATCAACAGATGGCACAAAGCAATATTTATTAAAACATAAATGAAAGGTTATAATCAACATTTCTATTGCCTCATCTGCCATTTTGTATTTTGTTTTAAGTGAGCTTGAAGCACAGTGCATAGCACAGTGCATTCTGGGATTGTTGATGAGCATGTTTTTTATCATTCAGATGGAAAATGAAAACACAAAGTGCATTGAAACTTAAAAGTCAAATACAAAAACATTTACATAAGTTTACGCAAAGGCTGTTTTCATTGTGATATTTGAGTCATTTTCCAACAAGTCATCTTCGCTTTCATGTCATAAAGTATTTGTTTGGGGAACGATCAAGATTGTTTTACGGTAGATTATTTGTTTATTGTGATCAGCTTCATGATCTTCTGTATAATTTTTAATGGTAAGAACACGTAATGCAAATATATATTTGTAGAGATGTCACCACAAATAAATTTATGTTGCAGCACAAATACATTTTAAAGCTAATGATAATGAGAAGAAAAGTATATTTCAAATTTCTTTATCTTCTTATCGTTCTTAGTCATGCTGCCATATTTGAATGAACAAAAGCACGTTTTTTTAACTGTACTTGATGTTTTAGGGAATCGCCGTCCCCCAGGTTACCTTTCAGAGCAAAATTTCAGCCTTATAGTTATGGTAAAAGAACTCTGACATGTAATTTGTAAAGTGATATGCCAGTCAATGTCATAATGCTCTTTAATGTCCTGGGAGAGTTCTGATTGTGCCCACCTGTGGTTTGGGTTCACGCTTCATTGGTTCCTATAGTAAGTGACATGTACAGATTCTGTAGGAGGCTGGAGTTTCTAGGTCTGCTAATCACTTGTTACGCTTAGAGAGTTACAGTAAACACTTGAAGCATGTTCACATAGGTACTTTTTGATCATTCAGTGTTGCTTCGTCAATCCATTTCTACAAGATTGCATTTTGTTTTATTCTGTGTGTGCATTTTTTGTTTTATGTCTGAATGAGTAATGGTGCTTTTTCAGTGATTTACAAAATTGTTCTTCATTACTATGATTAAGTATTATTTTGTAGAAATTGCACCTGTACCACTTAAAAATACTTGTATATTTCTATAGAAAAAAACTTTACTCCTTTCAATTTCATTTAGCTGTTCAGTTATACATATTTTGCTCATTATCATATGACAAATCCATTCCAATGTACAAATGTAACAACCTTTATACATCGATAATTTTGAATTAAAGCAAATATGGATGAATTTGTCTCAAGCATGAACATTTATGTTTACTATTCTATAAAACAGAACTGACCGTAAAGTTAGCAGTAAGTTAACAGATTTCATGATCGAAACTTAAGGGTACTTTCTATGTACTTTTTACACCCTTTCTTTTTTTACATACAGTATAAGCACTTTGAATTCGGGGGTAAATTTGTAAACTTTTTCTTCTCCATTTGTGGGATTGTGGCAGTTCAAGCTCTATTGACTTTAATGTTGTAATGTAATGATGTGCCTATTTTTGGAGAAAGCTGACATGAACTAACAGTGTTTGAACCTACAGTAATTACACACAATGCTGAGTGACTTACAGTAACAGCCTTCTCTGAATTACTGCACCAAAAATATATACGACCAAGACATTTCTTCCTCAAGTATACATGAATTTGTAATCTAATGGAACCATTTGAGATCATTTTGATTTTGGGCCAATGCCTTTGCACTCATCTTGTAAAGTTAAGCTTATTTTTTAACATAATACTTTTAGAGGATGATGAGCGCAGTTCACACACACACAAAAAATATATATAATATGTATATATTTTATTTAGCAAAACAATAAAAAAAACAAGATTTAATTGAGAAGTTATGGTTTAGACTAGAGAATGCAGATTGAGTTTATTTGTCTTACCCCAGTGACACTTTTAAGGCAAAATATTTTTTTTTGGCAGCGGCTATTTGCAAGTGTAAATAGCATATTATTTTAGTGATAAATGCTATTCACACTAAGTGCAAATAGCAGCATTCTTTTGTAATATGCTGTTTACCTAAATGCAAATAGCTATAGATTATATTTACACTGTTAAAATAGCAGGCTTTTCTGATATTTATACTACTTATTGCAAATAGTGGCAATTATCTGCACCTCAGTATTGTAGTTCATTATAAAAATTTATGCAATAATAACTTATTGAGTGTACATTTTAATTTGAATTCAAATCATTAAATGGATGCCACCTTTTTGGGACAATAAAGCCCTCCCTACACCTACCCTAACCCTACCCAATACTTTATTTTCAACTTTTTTTTTATTTACTAAATTTGTATTGAAAATAAAGGCATTTCCGATGCAATATGAGATTTGAAAAGGGAGAAATAAAGTTGGCCAAAAGGCGTATTCGAACCCGGGGCGATCGCATCAATACGAGTTCGACACATATTTACCATCTGTGCCACTGGAGCTGACAACAGTTAGCAATCTTTTGTAATGTTGATCAGCACAATCACATGTTGGTGGGAGGAGTTAGTGTAAATAGCGGGCTTTTTGAAAGTGAAAGTGATGTGACATGTGGCTAAGTATGGTGACCCATACTCATATTTCATGCTCTGCATTTACCCATCCAAGTGCACACACACACAGCAGTGAACACACACACACACAGCAGTGAACACACACCCAGAGCAGTGGGCAGCCATTTTTGCTGCGGTGCCCGGGGAGCAGTTGAGGGTGCGGTATCTTGCTCAAGGGCACCTCAGTCATGGTGAAGGTGGAGAGAGCGCATTCATACAATCCTTGCCGGACCAAAACTCGAATTCGCAACCTTTCGATTATGAGTCCGACTCTCTACCATTACGCCATTACTTCCCAACTTCATGACTTCTATTTGTACTTAGTGTAAGCAGACACTCCATTTTTATTTTATTTGTTTATTTTTTTAAGGTTTATGCTTCAAAGGAGAAAAATGCCAGTTAGCCTCAAAAGGAAAGGTCACTTTGAAATGCAGTTATTATTTTCACACTCTAAAGTTGCTCTAAACCAGTCTAATAATTTTTATTTCATTTAAGGAATAAATAAAAAAATTATTTATCCGAAGTCTCAATTTTTTCACAATTATTAATTCAAGTAATTTTATACTGTACTTTTATATCGATGTTTAGGTTGTTTTACTGAAAAATAATGAGAAAAAAATGGATTTTTAATACATTATTATTAATATTATTATAAGTATTTTTTTATTTTATTTAACACACATACTTATTTAATTTTCAAATTTGCACATAACATACCTGTGCATACAAAATGTTCTATTTTGTATATTATTTTTTTGCTATTTTGTACATTGTCTATTTGTATATTTGTATATTATTATTTTATTATCTGTGTCTTGTCAAATTCCTTGTTTGTGTTAACATTCCTGGCAATAAAGCTCATTCTGATTCTGATTTATGTTATTTTATTTTATTATTTCACAGATTAATTATAGAGTCTAATTTGGAAATTAATTTTGACCGGAAAGGCTTCACTAAACAAGTGTGTTCCTGTTCATTTCATCCCCTATCAGGTAATCTCTAACAGATCCCTTTACCTGACTCTGACTATTAACTATACACAACACGACTGGCTCCAGTTTACCATTAGGGCACATAGCCAAGATACCAAGCTTGACACAAAGACAGCCGAATCAGGGCATTGTGGAGCAGCTAATTACAAGAGCACAGATAAAGTAGCTCTCCCAGGTCGCTACATCAATAATGTAGTGTGCTGCTATCCACAGCCTGGGCCAGCTAGACAGATTCAGGACATCCACTGTAGCCTTTGTCAAAAACAGCCTCTATGCCCCTTTCTCGCTTTCTCTCTTCCTAACTGTCAGTTTCTTTTCTTTATCTTGTGAAATTGTATTTGGGGATCCTGAGTGCACTCCTAGCTACTTAGTGATTTTTAGGTCTCAAGTGAGCTTTGACCAGAGAAACAGTCGGATTTGTTTGGAATGTTATATTCTTCGGATAAATAATTCATGTGATATCCCTTTTGAAAAGACTTAGAGTTAAGCATTCTGTAAATCATTAATACTAATCTGTACTGGCTTCATTAGGATTATTATTTATGATTTCTTGTCATTCTATGAATTTCAATTTTCAATCCCTTGTATTCTTAAAGAAATTGCAATGCATGCTCATTGGAAATATATGGTGAGATTTCTGCAAACTATGTGTTCCTTCTTGAGAATACTTTCAAAGTAAAATGTCCAGTGGTTGGCACTAAACGCCTGTTGATGAACGGGAATCTGACAACAGTTTATTACAGTGATTGTTGTATGCATCACAGCAGTTTGGAAGAGAAAATCTCCAAAGAGTTTTGCTAAAAGCTTAATAATGTTAAATAAGCAAAAATTAGTTAAAAACACATTTGCTGAAGCAACCATAACTTTTTAGATTACTTCTACGTCTTTGAGCTCTTTTATGTAATTATAGTTTGTGTGCAGAAATGTGAAGCTTAACATTTTTATAAAAGCACTTCATTTAATAAACATCACATTTTTATTTTAAAACTTGTATTGTATACATGTTGTATTGTGTATTATTTGAGCTGTCATTTTAGTCATTGGAACAAAGTTGTAAAATTTGATATAACTTGTGGTAAGTCTCACGGCCATTGCTATTTTAACATCTAAAATTGGCTCCATTGACATTCATTGTAAAAGCCTCACTAAAACCTATATCAGGGATAGGCAACATCGATCCTGGAGTGCCGCTGTCCTGTAGAGTTTAGCTCCAATCCTAATTAAACACATCTGAACAAGCTAATCAAGGTCTTCAGAATTACTCTGGCTACAGGCAGGTGAGGTTTTTTTCAGGGTTGGAGCTGAACTCTGCAGGACATCGGCACTCCAGGACCAACGTTGCCTATCCCTGACCTATATTCTTTTTCTTTTTTAAAGAAATTGAGGGACGACATGAATAAATTGAGGGAAGAAATGAAGTGTTACTCAACATTATGTCACAAGTGCTGTCAACTGAGCCTAACTTTTACATGTGTGGCACTACACAAAACAGACAGCGCTAGCTTGCATGTGACTAAACAACAGTCTTGCCACACATACACACAATTTCATTTTCAGTTTAATCATGTATTTGGCTCTGCTTGCTGTATGAGCCCAGACTAATGAAATGAGTCTGTGTGTCTATGGAGAGGTCAGTGGGTACATGAGGGCGTAATTGATGTCTGCGCACAAGAAAGAGAGAGAGCGAGACAGAGTGAGAAAGAGGCCTGTGAGTATAAGGGTGAGTTATTGATGTCTTTGTGACTAGTTGTCATGTTTAGGTCACTTTGGCGTAAGTACCTACTAAATATTCAGCATCTGGCTCAAGGGCAAAGGAAACAGATCACAGGACAGGCAGCAGGATAGGACCCTGAGTGGAGGGAAGAGGACAGAAATGGAAAGGAAAAACAAAGGGACAATCCATCAAGAGCCTATTTTATCATTGCGGTTTTGGAGTTAGATAGCAAAAGTACAGGGAATTTACCAAAACAAAACTCACTGGGCAGATCCCGTCAATCCCAACCTCAAAGCACAAACTCTGTAACCAGTCCCACTGGATACTTTAAACATATGTCCACAATAAAGAAAAGGAAAAATCTAGTTTAAAACACATGTGCCAAGTTTTTAGAAATGTATTTATGTTGGTTTCATATGATTTTGAAAAACGTTTATGCCATTTTTGAGGTTCAAATTTAACTTGTCATGTCAAGTAAAAAAAAAGAAAAAAGAAAATAATAAAATTATATATATATATAAAGGTGCATCTAAAATAAATAAGAATATCATAAAAAAGTTCATTTTTTCTTGTAACTTATTTCAAAAAGTGAGACTTTCATATATTTTAGATTCATTACATGTAAAGTAAAACACTTCAAAAGTTTTTTTATTTTAATTTTGATGATTAGAGCTTACAGCTAATGGAAGTCAAAAATCAGTATCTCAAAATATTAGAATATTTACATTTGAGTTTCAATAAATTACCATTCATATAGTATAAATTGTGGTTTTCTCTTGTTCTTTAAAAGCACAATCATGGGGAACACTGCTGACTAGGCAATGGTTCAGAAGATAATCATTGACACCCTCCACAAAGAGGATAAGTCACAGAGGGCCATTACTGAAAGGGGTGGCTGTTCAAGGAGTTCTGTATCAAAGCATATTAAATGCAAAAATGACTAGAAGGAAGAATTTGGGTTGGAACTTGTGCACAAGCAACAGGGATGACCACAAGCTTGAGAATACTGTCAAGCAAAGCCGATTCAAACACTTTGGAGAGCTTCACAAGTAGTGAACTGAAGCTGGAGTCAGTCTCAAGAGTCACCACGCTCAGACGTCTTCAGGAAAAGGGCTATCAAGCCACTTCTGAAACAGAAACATCTGTTGCTCAGTGGTCCAAAGTTCTCTTTTCAGATGAAAGTAAATGTAGCATTTCATTTGGAAATCAAGGTCCCAGAGTCTGGAAGAAGAGTGGAGAGACACAGAATCCATGTTGCTTGAAGTCCAGTGTGAAGTTTCCACAGTCAATGACGATTTTGTCATATTTTGTCTTCATTATGATATCAGGACAGCTTTGAGACTTTATTAAAAAAAGGAAAGAAAATAAAAAAAGATAAAAATGGAAGTATAGTTTAAAGTATAGAAGTCATTGTATGTATACATTTTTAGATTATATTTGATATCTTTTTATATTTATTTTTTATAAATGGATGGATTCCATTTTTTTTGTCATGTCATTGGCCTTTAAGTCACATTCACCAAATGTACTGTATGAATTATTTTACTAAATAACAAAATCAAGCAAAGTGGCCTATTGGTTTATTGTGATAATTTCAGATAATTTGTAACCAAATTATCTCAATAATCCTACCTATCTAGATAGTTTAAGTGGACAGTGTATGTTCTTCAGTTTCAAAAGGGCAATTTCTATGTGCAGTTTTAGTGTAAATCTACAGTACATGACCATGGATGCAAGGATGTTTAGGCATATGGTTGTATGTCTAATCTGATGTAAGAACTGCAGGGTTGTGATCAGGTGACATCATCACACTGTGACTCATCAGAGCCACACTAATGCAGCTCCTCTGCTGAAGTCATCAGCCTACAGCATCCGATCGAACTGATCCTAGATCTGCTTTAAAGTGGCGCGATCAACCTGCTGTGAGTCATGAAGGGCCACCGTCACCCATCTGCCAGGAATTAAAAGCGTCATTACCGCTGCTGCCTTTCAGAAGGCTAAAGAAAGAAGGAATCAGAACAGATTGCTGAGCTTGCTGATTGATCTCATATTTTAAAAAATAGTTTTTATTATGGAAACATAAAATACTTTAGTATGAACCAAATGCAATGTTTTCAGACACTTAACTGCATGTTATTATTACAATAAAATTAAAATATATTACAGTTTCCTTTTTTTTACATTAGGAGTGATTTTTTGACCCATTTAAGTAGGACATAAAAAATTTGTATGTGCAATTTCATAATTAATTTGATTGTAATATGGTTAAAGTTCACTGCCAAATGTACTGACAAGCATGTAGGCTAAATTATGCTTTAATGCCATTTATAAATAATACATATATTTTTTTTAATTGAACATTTGTAATGATGAAGTTGCAATTTAGTATATTTAAAATATATTAATTTAAAAAGTAATACCAAATAACACAGAATAGTAAAAATTGTAATCAAGCACTTTACTACAGTATGTTAGCCAATGCTAACTACACTTTAGAAGTTTACTTAAATTGTTAAAAAACATATTCATGAAAGTCTATTCTGTCTGAGCCTACATTTAAGTGGTATATTATTTAATTAATATCATATTATCTGCAAGTACCGTTTTTAAAAGTATACTACTAAAATTTGAAGTACACTAAAAGTGCACATTCAAGACAATCAAGTACACTTCTTTTTCACAGGGGTCTGATTTACACCCTCCCCCACCTTTACTACGTCTTTTCCCCTAACAAGACTCCTTTACAATGTGTTCCTGTTTGCAGCCTCACAACCGCTCACACATACAATCGTTTTATCTAGTTTCTGGTCCCCTGGCAGAATCTCTGAGGGTCAGGACACATCCCCTCGCTTCCTTTCCATACTATCTGCTCCATCACCTTTCACCTTTCCCACAATCCTCACCCCCTTCATCTGCAGGAGCCGAAAAGATTCACATAGATTACAAAATGTGTTTCTAACATCTTTTACAGCCTAATCTGGACCTTAATGCAACAGTTCATCAAACTGTCATTATTTACTCATAGTGGTGTCATTCCAAAGTGAACTTCCCCTTTAACTTTTCACCTTCACTTTTAGATATCATTATTTGACTGTGTATAAAGCACTAAGTCAGTAATATTTTGTTTGAGATCGAAATGTAGAACAATTATAAATTTGTTAGCCAAATTAAGAATCAAATATTACAAGCACACAAACAAGTGCAAGTGTATGCATTAAGGAAATAAAGAAATGCAGTTTTCTTTGCAAAAACCACAAGAGAGTGAAGTCTTTGAGGCACTTTCAGTTGGCACACTGCCTGGCTGCAACGTGACGGAAGGCAGAAGATATGGGTTTCTGTCTTCATCACACTGTCTCTCACTGACTGTTTTGCATTATTCAGCTGCTTCATGTTATTGACAGTGAGTGATTGAGTGTGTGTGAGAGAGAAACACTGACAGAGGATGAGAGACTAGTGTGAATTATGGTCTGGCTGAGTAGCAGGTATGTTTATTTTAAAAGGGCGGATTGCATGCAACAAGTTCACACTAAGCATACAGCTCCTTGCATAGCGACAGCTTCATAACCTCATTGCACAGGTGTCTCCAGCACAACTAGCACAAGCTACTAACTGTCAGCTATCATAAAAAAATTTTAAAACACAGTTTTCAAAATCATTTTATGATACGTGAATCTCAAATAATAATAAATAATGACAGAGTTTCTGTTTTCTTGATGCATTCTGTGATTGTGGTACAATTTGAAGTGCTTGAGTAACTTACTGTTGCTTTATTAACACAGTTAATTTTGATATTGTTGATTTAACGTTGTTTGAAAATACGTGATATTTATGCTTACGGATTTGAAAAGCCTTTTATAAGCTACTTTT
Organism: Oxygymnocypris stewartii; assembly: GCA_003573665.1. NCBI lineage: Eukaryota > Metazoa > Chordata > Actinopteri > Cypriniformes > Cyprinidae > Oxygymnocypris > Oxygymnocypris stewartii. The sequence goes on from QVTF01012824.1 coordinate 389,155, forward strand.
ATTATTCACCCAAACATTTAAATTCTGTGATCATTTACTCAGCCTCATGTCGTGCCACAGCCATAATACTTTCACTTATCTTCGAAGCATAAATGAACATATTTTTATTGACACTATAGTGAGACAATTTTATGATGTGATGAGTCAATGGTGACGTGATTCATATGAAAACTTTTTTTTTTTTGCCAATTCTTATGAATTATGCAAATTCATAAAAACTGGCAAAAAAATTGCCAAAATATAAAATTTGTTACTTGGTTTCAAACCAAGTTACGAATTGGTTTGAAACATAAAAGATTTCTGTCCCTTCACTGAAAGTCCATTCCACTAAACTCTGATGCTTCAAAGAGTCATAAAATACATTTTCAGAAGAGATATATGTCAAATGCTTTATATGTATGTTGCGCATCAAGCAAGCATGTTTTCTGTTTATCATATTTGATGTGCTCTCTCTCTCTCTCTCTCTCTCTCTCTCTCTCTCTCTCTCTCTCTCTCTCTCTCTCTCTCTCTCTCTCTCTATTTATACATACTATGTTAATGAAATCTATGTTAATGAAATCCTAAATTAAATTTGTGCAGGGATTGTTTTCCTTTAGAAGGTTTGAATTAAACCACTCGCTTTATATGGATTATTTTTATGATGTCTTCATAAACTTTTGAATTGTCAAAGTTTTGATGAAATGGAGGGACATAAATATTTTTGATTTCATTAAAAATATCATCATTTTTTTGTCTAAGATGAATGCAAGTCTTATGGTTTTGGAACGACATAAGGGCGAGTAAATAATGAGAGAGTTTTTTGTGAACTATCCCTTTAAGGCCAACATTTTGTTTAGATTGTAGGTATGTTCCTCCTTGAAGGGGAAATCGGAGGCAAATTAAATTTTTATATGGTGTTTGCATATAAATGTGTCTTAGCAGTGTGTGGACACAAACACCCTGCAAAAAAAACCAAACAGTCTCAATTATCAAGCTGTTCGAATTTGAAAAAAAAGGAAGGAAGAGAGGGGTGGGGTGAGCAGTAGCTCATTGCGTTTAAAGAGACACTCACCGAAACACATCACTGTGAACAGAGCTGTTTTTGACAAAGTAAAAGGCTATTTTAACAATTAAGGAATTTTAAGCAAAGTATGTTGCAGACATTTCATGAAGACCAAATCATACCGACTTTTGGGAAATGGGCATCCGATGACCCCTTTAACTAGGTAGTCTTGAAATTATCCTTAATATATATATGTAATATGTGAAATGTCATTTATATTGGCTTTTGTAGATATATACCATCTTTTCTTAACAGTTAGATCTATCTATCTATCTATCTATCTATCTATCTATCTATCTATCTATCTATCTATCTATCTATCTATCTATCTATCTATCTATCTATCTATCTATCTATCTATCTATCTGTCTGTCTGTCTGTCTGTCTGTCTGTCTGTCTGTCTGTCTGTCTGTCTGTCTGTCTGCCTGTCTGTCTATCTACATATATATCTATATATCTATAAATAATATACAACAATGTGTCATATGTGTCAAGTATGAATACACAAGGATTTGTACGTATCCACATAACATGGGCAAAATGTCTTATGATGTAATATGATTCATGAATGCCTGGAAAATGTCATAGTATCCCGATGAAGTTGGAGTTGGAAAATATGTTGAGTTGGCTCTGTCTTATTTTAGTGCCAAAAACTGTTTATGTGTCTAGTACTTTGAGACCCAAAAACACATTCAGTGCTCAGAAGCTAATTTACATATTTAGTGCATTAACCTGTTTTTCTTCATATGTCACATCAAAATATATAAGATTTTAGATGAGAAAGTGGAATTTTTTTCTTGTAAGAGGCCATTGACAAGTTAGCAACATATATGAAGCGTTTGATTGGAGGAGAGAATATTTTGGGGGGTGGCGTGCGGGTCGGGACTACACCTAGGGGTACGCTCCTTCACCTCAGACTCAGACGGACCAAAGTGCTGGGGGTTGAAGAGTCTGGAAATTATGCATTTTGTGACATGCAGACAGGATCTGCTTTGATATTCCTGACAGACATTAACCAGACTTTGCTCTCCTTCACAGGGCTATCCTTCAAAATCTCTTTTCATCCGTCCATACCGCTCTTTATTTGATTTGTAAACTGAAAGCATTCTCTGATAAATTTACACCTAAAGGACTCCTGCAACCCAAAATGAAAGACCTGTCATCCTTTTACTCACCCTCATGCCGTTCCAAACCTGTACGACCTTCTTTCATCTGTGAAAAACAAAAGGATACATTTTTAAGAATGTTCACGCTGCTCTCATCTCTGTGACAGGGCTGTAAAGAAAAAGCAACATAAACTATACTATACTATATTATACTACTAACGCGCGAGTAATCTGAAACCATTCAATGTGACAAACAGACTGAAAACGAAATCGCTATTCACTAGAAATCTTGCTTAACTGCCATGTTCACAATTCACTTTCATTTTATGAAAAAGGCAGCTGAAATGAAAAAAAATTAAAACAACCATACCATACACTATATTGCCAAAAGTATTGGGCCACCCCTTTCTAATGAAATGTTTGACTACTTTAGTAATTTCCATGAGTACAAATCTTAATGTTTAGGCATATAATGATATTCTAGGGTATTGTGTGCTTCTAATTTTATAGCAACAGTTTGGACAGGACCCTTTTCTATTCTAACATGACAGTGCCTCTGTGTATAATACAAGGATCAAAGAGAAATGATGATTCAGTCAGTGTGGAAGAACTTAACTTGTCTGCAGAAAGACAAGTCCTAATCCCAGCTGAATACCTCTGGTGTGACTTTAAATGCAGATCTTGAGCCAAAAATTCATCACAAACACCAATGACTTGTACATATGGGTACAGTCATTTCATACACTTCAAAACTGTTGGAAATATAATTTTTAAGTACATACATTTCTTTGTTGCCACAGTTTGGAAGTGCTTTTTTCTCTTCTAAAGAAGGGGGTGTCCCAGTACTTTTGTCCATATAATGAATGTACAAGTCATTGGTGTTTGTGAATTTTTGGCTCAAGGTCTGCATTTAAAGTCACACCAGAGGTGTTCAGCTGGGATTAGGACTTGTCTTTCTGCAGACCAGTCAAGTTCTTCCACACTGACTGAATCATAATTTCTCTTTGATCCTTGTCTTATACACAGAGGCCTATAATCGGAAATCATGGCTTCCAGTATAATTTGTTTTGTTCAGCCAGAGAAAGCAAATAATGCTCCCCTTAGAAAAATTTGAAGAAACAATAATAAAAAAACTATTAAATATAGTATAGTGTTGTGCTGTCTAGCTTTAATGATTGCAAAAATTATGGTGTTTTATTTAAATTATTAATTAAGTTATTTAATAAAGTTATGTTAACAATTTAGTTTATTTCTAAAGGAATATATTGATCAAGTATGGTTTTGTCTTTGTGAAAATAAATATTTTTTTCTTAATATTAAATCTAAATGTAAGGTTTAAACCGAACCATTAACATAATTTGAGAAAAACTAATAAATATGTCCGCATGTTTTATTTTTGGAAATATTTTGGTCCAGTGTGACCTTTTCTTTTTTCGTTCCATGGAAGAAAGTCACATGGATTTTGAAAGACAGGAGGGTCATACGATAAAATATAGAATTTTCATTTTTGAGCTTCTTCCACAAAAATGTTCTAAACATTATTTAAACATTTTTAGATCCAGAATCATAGGCATTTAATCAGCTTTAATATGTAGATAGATTGTATTATTTATTATGGTTCACATGATATGATGTTGTATTTGATAACCATTTATTGGAGTTTTTAAATGTAAAAACATGTAAAAAGAAAATTGTACACTGGTCAGTGTTATACAGCCATATGCAAACATTTTTATTTACATCAATGGCAAAAAAAACATGATCCGGCCCAACACATCACATCAAATACTCTAGCAGACATAAACAAACACCTCACTAATAGCTGAGGAAAACATTCGCCCCTTCCTCCCTGATGAACTGGGAAAACAACATACACAAACAGAGGAGAGACCAGAGGCAGAGAGACCCTGTTCTAATTTCCAGTGCCTCAGGACATCCAGCATCAGAGTGACACACTGTGTGTGTGTGTGTGTGTGTGTGTGTGTGTGTGTGTGTGTGTGTGTGTGTGTGTGTGTGTGTGTGTGTGTGTGTGTGTTTGTGTGTGTGTAACACTGTAGTGAGAAACACTCCTGCTTTCCGGAGATGCAGCTATTTTCATACCTGACAGTAATGACAAGATTCAACAGGTTGAAGAGTACACCAAGATCCTGGTGAAATATGTGTTTGTGTACAGTGGATGGAATTTTGGACTTAATTTTGCTCACGCACAAGGGGTCAGTGAGTTTAAGTGCACCTTTCAATATCAATGCAATGTGTATACAGCATATATGTGTAATGTTCATGTGCAGGCCTAGCCCCTAAGATAAATATTGCCCTTTTTTGAGCGGCCCAAACAGTGAACAGATCCACGGTAAGATTATATCTCCTTGTTTGTGAGAAGATCCTTTAGTTAATTATGAAAGTGCTGCAGGCTTTAATCAGCATGAGACCCCAGTTGTTATTCCAGCAATTTGAAGTGTCTCACTTTACTTATGGTCACTTCTAAATCCCATCTCTCCTTCCTTAATTATGTCCCTTCTCATCATCTCAATCTACCCCTTTCTCTTCTTTAGTTCTTCTTTTCTAAGTTCCCTTTTCCTTTTGTCCTCCTCTTTTGGTAAAGGGACTTTTCTTATTTCAAAAAGTAAGAAGGTGGAATTGGGGTAAGTTTAAAGTACATGCTATTTTTAAACCCATCCACAACTATATGAATTGAATTGACAATGCTTATTATCGAAACCATGATATTTTTTTCAGGATTCTGTGATTAATTGAAAAATAGAAAGTTTAAAGAACAGCATTTATTTTAAATGTAAAACATTTTTTGTAAAATTAAAAATGTCTTTACTGTCACTTTTGATCAATTTAATGTATCCTTGCATCCTTATATTTCTATATATATATACGTAGTAAAAAAGTTATATGTTTAAAGTACAAAATAGTAATTTCATACTAAGTATAGTTCCAATCTATTAACATTTACTGACATATCGCTTGAGAATTACTGATATTAAATGTTTATTAAATTTAGTGCTGTCAAATGATTAATCACAATTAATCGCATCCAAAATAAAATGTTTAGTGTACATAATATATGTGTTCTCTGTATATATATATATATATATATAGTTTAACATATTTAAATAGACACACATGCATGTACATATTAGATAAAAATATGTTATATTTGCATATAAAATATATTTATATATAACTTAAATTATATGAATATAAATATACGCATGTAAATATTTTCCAAATAAATACTGTATGTGCATGTATTTATGTATAATAAATATGCACAGTACACACACATATATTATGTAAACAAAATATTTTATTTTGGATGCAATTAATCGCGATTAATAGTTTGGCAGCAATAATTAAATTAAATTTGAACAATATCGGGCTTTAAATGTAAGATATTTAAAGTGTACCTGAAGTAGACTTGCAGTAGTTCCACTTTAGTGCAATAAAATATACTTTTGCACAATTAAAGTGCATTAAGTACAACATTTGTTAATTGTTCAAATTTAGCAAAATTTAAGTATACCAGTTAAGTATACTAAATTAACAATTGCTAGGGTTTTTATTAAGTACAAAAATATGTAAATGTATAGATAGATAGATAGATAGATAGATAGATAGATAGATAGATAGATAGATAGATAGATAGATAGATAGATAGATATGATGATATATATAATTGTAGTGTTATATATATTTAGAGTACCACATTGTTAGTATAGCAACATGTTAATGTCAAACTCTGTTGTAGTCGAGCTTCCCTTGTGCTTCACTTGAGTGCTGTTTACTGTTTGCACTATGTTTACTGGGATAAACACTGTGTGAAAAGTGTGTTTAGGTGCTGACTACAAGGTGTGTGGGCGGCCACACCTGCTGGAAGTCACACTGTAATGATAAATTTGTATACATTCGCATACTGCCTCACTGGAGAGAGACACACCCAGTCGTCTTTTTGCATATTATTTGTGACAGGGTGTGTGGACGCAGGAGCCATTGCAATCCATCATGTGCTGTGGTATTAAAAAGCCTGTGGAAATGAAGCCCCCTCAGGCATTTATGTGTTTTAAAATTCGAGGCAGTTAAAGCAGCACACTTTATGTGCTGACTACAGAATTCCTCCTTCAACTGTAACATATTCTCTGATATTTTCATTGTGAAAAAGCTTGAGGGTTGTTTGCGGTGTTATATAGCACATATAGCAAGTGTGTGTGAAATAGAAAGAGAGAGGCAGATTGTTAAGGTAAGGGTCAGCCTCAGGGAAATTCCCTGCTTAAGTTCTTGTGAAATAGTCTAGATGGGTTATTTATTAGCTACTCTGGAATTTTACAAAGCAACTTCATGGAAGACTAATGACTTGACTACGCGTACGTGTGTGTGTGTGTGTATGTGTGTGTGTGTGGGGGGGGGGGAATTGGGTTCAAAGCTGCGACCCAGAGCAACACTCTAAACAAACCTGGTTAGTTTCAGTGGACTGCAGGGGAAGGTCATTTTTTTAGTTCCAGGCAGTGGTGATTGCTTTAAAAGAAACATGATTTCCCCTAAAATATCATCAGAAATTATACCTATCTATGTAAAAATAATCTTAATACACTGGAGTTCAATGTTTGGGATTTCAAATTCACTTTAATTCCACTTTGAATCAGATTGTTATGCTAATAATCAGTGTTGGGTTAACGCGAGTTATGTAATAATATTAACTTTTTCAAGTAACTAGTAAAGTAATGCATTACTTTTTAATTTACAAGAAAATATCTGAGTGACGTTTTTTCAATTTAATGCATAATACATTTTGTTGCAATACTTCACGTAAGGTCGTAAGAAAATGTTTAGAAATACTTTTGATAATAGTTGGGTAAACGTATACTGGGATTGAAGCAATGTGGCTTGGTAAACGTTTTATTGACAGTAAAAAGACTGATAATGGCTGAATAAAAACAAAATAATAATTTTGCTTCCACATGTTAAAAACCTGGGTGTAATATTGGATATAGATTTTAAGCTTGGCAAACAGATAAACACTGTAGTAAAGTCAAGTTTCTATCAGTTAAGACTTTTATCTAAAGTTAAGACTTTTCTGTCATTTAATAATTTAGAAAGGCTGATACATGTTTTTATTTCATCTCATCTAGGCTATTGTAATGCCCTCTATGTTGGTGTCAACCAGGCCTCTCTCTCACGCTTGCAGCTAGTGCAGAATGCTGCAGCTCAACTTTTAACTCGAACGCGTATACGGAACATATTTTCCCTATATTAGCTTCTGGTCTGTTTTAGAATTGATTTTAAGGTTTTAGTGTTTAGTGCTTATAAATCCTTAAAAGGACTAGCCCCAACCTACTTTTCTGATCTTACACAACTTCAAGTTCCATTCAGGTCTCTGAGGTCTGCTGATCTTATGTTGCTGGCAGTCCCTAGAGTAAGACTGAAGCACAGGAGAGATCGCGCTGTAGCTGCGCCTAAACTCTCGAATGCACTACCATTGTCAGTGAGGATGGCACCAACTTTGTCTGCTTTTAAATCTAGTCTTAAAACACATATTTATTCATTGGCATTTAATTCAGGTTGAGACCTTTTTTTGTGTGTATGTGGTGTGTAATGTATAAATTATATGTACAGTACCTTATTGTTGTTTGTATTATGACCCTTTATGTACAGCATTTTGAATAATAAAAGAATAATAAGATGTCTTATAATTTATACCTCATACCTGGCGGAGGTGTAAAAGGTTCTGTTTCCTTAAACTAGTTTGTCATGCATTTCTTTATTTCAACACATTTACAGGTAAATCCTAGTATTTGAAATTTGTGATTAATCATGATTAACGCGATTCATTTTTATAATCGATTGACATCACTATATATGTATATACTGTATATAATTATATATAATTAAAAATACCCTCACATTACCACATGCTGTACTGGAGGGTTTCAAGCTAAATTATCCTCGTCTATCCAAAAACAAACTCCAGCAAATTCAGTTATCAGACATGACTGGAACTTCAAATGGGACTGGCTACTATGGTCAGATTAAACTGAAAAAATAGCTTTTTGGCAGCAAACACTCAATATGGGTTTGGTGAACACAGGGATAAAAAGTACAGCATGTCCACGGTTAAATATACTGCTGGATCTTTAATGTTGTGGGCCTGTTTTTCTGCTGGAGGTCCTGGACATCTTGTTCAGATGCATGCATCATGGATTCTATCAAATACCAACAGATACAAAATCAATAAGTGACTGACTCTGTTAGAAATCTTATAATAGACCGTGTTTGGATCTTCCACCAGGACAACGATCCAAAACAAACATGGAAATAAACACAAAAATGGGTCACTGAGCACAGAATGAATATTGCATGGCTGTCCCTGTCCTCTGACCTGAACCCTACAGAAAAGGAGTGAGGTGAAGTTCTCTGAAGATAAGTAGTAATAACTTGGAGCTATGAATCTGACGGATCTGGAGAGATTCTGGTTGAAGGAATGGTCTCTGATCTCTTATCAGGTGTTCTCCAAATCGCGTTAGAGGAGAAAACTCAGAGCTGTTATCTTGGAAAAGGATGCTGCAATAATTGTGGCCAACATGAACTAGATAAATTTATTTCACTATGAGACCCCCCCCCCCTTGAGTGAAAGATCAAAAGGATAAACAATGCAGATTTTTTTAACAGTGGCCTTTGCTTATATTTATCAAGGGTGCCAATATTAGTGAAGGACACTGTATGTTGCCACCTAAACATTAGAAATCCACCTAAACTTTATGTATTAATACTTTAGTTAGTATTCAAGTGTGACAGCAATGAAACTTTGTCTTGTGGTTGAAAGATAGTTGACTCCATCTCTTTCTGTTTTGAAACCCATTATCATTAAGATTCTAATCAGACTTGTATGAAAGCAGTTATACCCAAAAATAAATAAATAAACAGGAAATTGTGACTTTTATCTTACAATTAGGAATTTTCTGAGAAAATACATACCACGATTTCTTCTCACAATTCCGTGTGAGAAATCTTGCATTTCTGAATTTTCCCACAGAATTCTGATTTTACATCTCACTATTTCCTCTTTGTTTGCCATAAATAAACAAACAAACAAACAAACATATAAATAAATAAGTCCATCATTTTATCTCACAATTGCCAGTTTATATCGTATCGTTCGGAATTTTCTATCAGAATTGCAAGTTTATATCTCACAATTCTGACTTTTAAAGAATTGCAAGAATGTGTTTTGTCCCATTGTGGAAATAAGGCTCCATAGGCTCGTAATTATTACATGCCGAATCATAAATCGACAAGACAGACCATAAACTTACAATAAAGGACTTGCCCAAGTCATACAGATAGGGATACACATAGTCTAAGTGGTGTACAGGTTCACATGCATAACAAATTTATAAAAACATGCGCTGGGTAAATAAGTTAAGACCACTCATTTGTGTACCAACCTGGGGTGCGCTTCCTAAAAGCAACTATGGTCGCAAGTTCCATCATTGCCAATGGAATGAATGACCATAGTTAGCTAACAATGCTTTTGCAAAACGTACCCCTGTCTGACAGCTGTTAATGCACAATCACCACTTTAGATCAACTAAATGTTAAAGTGCACGATTTTCAATCGAACTGAAAGGACAAATCTAATCTATGCGCTAGCGGTTTCTTTTCATAGCAAAATGGAAAACCGTGACATTTCATTCACTGATGTGCTTCCCACTACAGTGCATATACGTACTTGCCAGTAACCTGCCAAAATAAAAACCTGCTGATTTTAGATTTGAAACTGATGAAAATGTATCAGATTCAGTGAATCAAAATCCAACAGAATGATCAGACTTAAATGTGGGTTCTTTTGGCTTTGACTAGTAAACACCTATAGCAACATCTTAGCAACTACTTGAACAACCCACGACAACCAAGAATCAATTTGGTGAGTTTTGCACACATTTTAAACAGAAAATGTCAAATTATAGTTATAATTGAAAGCTTTATTATTTATAATGGCCAGTAAAATAATACCGAGTGCTTAAACATGCATCTATAACTAAGAATGGTACATTTTCAGAATCACTAAGAGTTACATTTCAACTATAAAACCACACACACACACACACACACACACGCACACGCACACGCACACACACACACACACACACACACACACACACACACACACACACACACACACACACACAGAGTCAGCTTTGTTTAAAGGCATCTGGCCTTTTCTCAGTGAAAATCACAGTCAGGCGAATTAATCTCCCTCTCCCTGACCCACACATATAACCAGGCTGAGCAAACACAACTCCAGTCATATATTTGGCTCTTATCGCTGGATTCTGTATCTGCTATCTTAAGTAAACCTCCACATCTTCTCCCCAACCTAGACGCACACAGATCGGCTGGCTGCATTAACAATTAAACAGACCCTCACAGAAAGACCCAGAGAAAAAGACAAAGAGAGAGAAAAAAGAGAGAAAGAGGGCAGGAACTTCATAGTTTTCCTGAAACTCAGAGGCAGCCTGGAAACACACACACACACACACACGCACGCACACACACACACACACACACACATGCACACACGCACACTTTCTGAGGACCTTTGTTTAGAGAGATACAGAGATATATGGAGCCTGAGAAAAATCAAGTGAAACTGTCTGTTATCTGTCTCTCACGCACACAGGTGTTTCCAAAAGGCGTTGAGAATGTTTCTTTGAAGCTAAATACAAGTAAAAGGAGGAACAGAAGGGAACTATTTCAACACACAGTTTCTAGTCTATCTGGTTAGATTCTAGGAATGTGCAAATTAACTTGTGTGTGTGGGTGTGTTTAATTGCACACTTTTAAACAGACATCTGTAATGTACAGTAAACTGATTTAAATAACTGTCAAAATACTAAATGCATAAGTGTCATGTGTAGATATTGTTTGGGGATAAATTGGAATTTGGAAAAGAAATCCATACATTATACTTTGTAAAGAAATTACTATTATTCAGCAAGACACATTCAACTGATATATTGAAATGTGATAAACATTTCTGTTAATAAATTCTGTTATTATTCCGCAGCAGAACTGTTCAACATTGATAATAATACGAAATGTTTCTTGAGCAGCAAACCAGCATATTGGAATGATTTCTGATCACGTGACACTGAAGACTGGAGTGGTGATGCTGAAAATGTAGTTTTTATCACAGGAATGAATTACATTTAAAAATATATTCAAATAAAATACATTCAAATGCATGTTTTTGATCTAATAAATTCAGCCTTGGTTAACATAAGAGACTTAGTGTAGTTTATATACAAGTGCATGTGCATGTTTGAGGTGAAAGAGGTTATGTTTACGAAAATGATAAGGGCATCAGCCACAGTGTCTGTGTATGACCTTATTATTTGGCCTGTGAAAAGCAATAAAAGGGAAAAACCCACAGTTCACACGCATAAATAAAACTTTATAGATAGATAGATAGATAGATAGATAGATAGATAGATAGATAGATAGATAGATAGATAGATAGATAGATAGATTATTTTCCATAGACATAGAAAATGACACATAGCTACATAAAAATATACATATTTGTAAGATCCTAGTTAGATCCAGAACATAAAGAAGTTTATATGTAAGATAACATTTGTTATTCTGAGAATGACCAGACATCTTGAATCAGGAGTATATGCCGTGATGCTGCTACCTCCTCTTTTGTCTTCTCTCTCTTTCACTCCTCTCCACCTTTTGGATGACTCTGACATGTTGTGTAAAGTCAAACCACGAGAGCAGAAGTCTGGCAGATACAAAAACACGCACACATCAAAGTGGAAAATCCCACATGAATCTCCAGATTTCATTTCTTGCCTGAGCCCAAACACACACACGCACGCATGCACACACGCACACACACGCACAGGCACACACACATACACAGACGATCTGGGAATGAGGTAGAGAGAGAGGAGCTTCCTTGTCATCTGTTTAATGTCATTCTCTCACATAACTGATCAATCTCAAACTAATCAAACACAGAGGATGAAGGGAAATGCACTGTATGTGTGTCTTTATGAGCGTGTCGATGAGTTCAGTATTTATATTTGGAACACAAAAAATTATTGATCTTGTCTTTTTTTTTGTCGACAAACATGGTAATACAATGATTTTTTTTTAATAAATACCATTAAACTGTTTGAATATCACATTGTACACCACAGTACTCTAACATAATTCAATGCTATTATTATTCGGTTAGATATGGAATAAACACAATAATACCTGTACCGTGGAAACCTATTAGTAAGGTACACCATCTTACTGTTTGGCACTTTGAAGAATACAATAATAAAAACATGCTAATATCACTGTACATACGCAACAGTATTACATGGCACTTAAAATAATACCGTGATATTATAGAGTGTTCTTTAAAGTTTACCACGGTATTGTTTGATTGCCATATTCAATCATGAAGGTAATTTAAGGCACTTCAAAGAATAGCATATGTATTTCTATCCTGCTACACTTGGTAAACACACACACACACACACACGCACGCACGCACGCACGCACGCACGCACGCACACACACACACACACACACACACACACACACATAAAACTGTCTGATTACCATAAGATACCTAAAATAAAAATATGGTCGATATTGTTTAATAACACCATGTCCACCATGTTACTGTGTGGTACATCAAACAATATCATGGCACTGCCATTCTGTTCAATATGGTAAAAACGTGATGATATCATAGTACTTTTTCCTCAGAAGCATATACTATAATACTCATTATTGTATACAATATACTCACTACTCATACCATAGATCCTATTTTTAAATGGGGACCATGGCATTTTAAAGTAGCCTACTTCAAAAAAAATACTTGGTATTACTATCATACCTGACATGGTAAAAACATAGTACTTGCTGTACTTCATAGTTATTTTTGTAATGGAGACCATGGAACTGTTTAATTATCATATTTGTACACCATGGTACACGCTCAGATAAAAAGGTACAAAATTTGTCACTGGGGTGGTATCTAAGTTACTAAAATCTACCATTTACAGTACGTACTAATATATACTCTTTAGGTACAGATATGTACATTTGCGGTACTAAAAAGCACTCATTACGGGCAAATAAGGTACAAAGGTGTACTTTTTGAAAAGGTAAAGCCCTAGTGACAACTTTTGGACCTTTTGTTCTGCAAGTGTATAGTAAGGTACTTCACAGAATGACCATGTATTACCATCACGGAAGTATCCAAATGAAAGCGTCCATCACCAAATGTTTTCCATGGGATATTTTTATAATAATAACATGGTGCTTTTATGTAATTTTGTTGGGGTATGTTGACTGGGAGATTTGATTGACAGCAGGGTTTCTCATAAACTCTGTCCAGTGTTTAGGATCTTGGAAAAGAAAGGCCATGCAGCCGTAGAGGCATTTCCTCAGCAAACACCTGCGAGCAGCCACAGGCTGACAACATCCTTTAGCAGAAAACACAGAGAACAGCCCTCTCACTCCCTCGCTCCGACTCATCACCTCTCTCAATGATGTTTTCCAAACTCGAGCGAGACTCCAACTGAAACAGCCCTTGTTCGGCTCGCAGGATTGTGCCTTTGTTTATATTTTGAACGTGTCTTAGCAACAGCGCTGTTTTTGCTTACAGATCCCCACCGCCCTGGGCAGGGCGACCCACAGGCACTTTCTTTCTCTCTCTCTCTCTCTCTCTCTCTCTCTCTCTCTCTCTCTCTCTCTCTCTGTCTGACACATATGCTCCACATTCAAGTAAAGGCAGTACATGAAACATCTTAGAGAAACAGAAAGGAAAAAACACGATAGCACATTTGGTTGCACGTGCAGGAGAAATGTGACTCTGACAAAAGAGAGAATGACAGTGAAGTTAGATATAACGAGTTTATAGTTGCAGTGTAAAAGGCTTGCAGTGGTTCTGGTTTATTTGCCAGGTTTGATTCCTCCAGGGTTCACAGCGCTGGCAGAAGTTTGAGATTAAAGCCCCGCTCTCTCTCTCCTCATTCACACTCATTTCAGAGCCACTCGCTGGGATCAGCCCGAGTCCAGTGGATTATGAAAACAATAGTGGTACTCATTTTGACATCGCAGTGCAGTCAGCATGAAGATGTATCCTTGAGTAAGCTGATTGATTTAATAATGAAACGATTGGAGGACAATAAAGCTGTCTGTTCACTTCTCAAACTGTCTTTCTCCTGAGGTCAGCGGGTTTTCCAGATCTGCTCCCCATCTGTACTCCAGTGCTGCTCTATTGGTGTGATTTATTTAGTCTCTGTTAGCAGTTTTTCAGTTCCAAGGCTTTTCATTTTCCCCCCTTTTTTTCCTGTATCTTGTTCTCATCTTCTTGCTGTCTTGCTGTATACCATGAACATATGTATAAGGTCTGGTCTTCTAATCTGATTGGACACAGTACACCAAAAGTGCTCATGTTTCTTGTAAGTGGGACTTTTTACCAATGTTATTGTATGTTCTGTATGTTGTTACGTGACACACACACACACACACACACGCACACACACACACACACACACACACACACACACACGCACACACACACACACACACACACACATATATATATATATATATTTGATTATATATGTTTTATATATATACTGTATATATATATATATATATATATATGTATGTGTGTGTGTATACTAGCTTAATTTACAGTAGCTTAACTTACAGTATTTTCTTGTTGGACCAGCTTCATCAGAAATAATTTAGATAATAAAGCTAAGCTAAGAATAAAATATAATGATACCAATACATTAAAGTATATTACATTGCGCTGTATATTTCCGATTGGCTTAACCCAGCTGGGAATTCCAGCTTAGCTGTGTTTTGGAACATGGCATCTGTTTTCTAGCTGGGTAGTCTAGCAATACTTTTTGGGATTACACGGTAGCTGATTAACCTGATAAAGAAAAGCTTGTACTCACTTGGATTTTATAGAGTATATACTATTTACGGAAACTAGCAGTAAATATGATTTTTGCCAAATCGTACCTATTTTACGAGTTGCACAATTCGTATGAATTTGTACAAATGACCTACACCTAACCCCGCCCCTTAAACGACCCGTCACTGGGGTTTAGACATATCGTACGAGTGAGGTTGTACGAATTAGCCACCTCGTGAAATATGTACGAATTGGTCATGAGATAGCGTTGAAACTAGTGCTGCCATAGTGGCAGGTGTGATAATAACAGGAACAGTCTGTGTGTGGGATCCAATAAAAGAAAAAGGAATTTTTTTACTTGCATGCACAGAAATGGACCTGTTAGCAAATGCAAACAGCACAAGATACAGGTCTAGTCAACTGTGGTGACACTGAATGAAACCTGAGGGACCCTTTGAAGCGCTGGTAGAGACTGATAGAAAGGGGAAAAGGCAAAAAGTGGCACACTGCCAAATATCTCAAAGTGTGAGAAACAATTAAATGTGAATGTACATGTTGATGTTTGACTTAGTGACATGACATCTATACACAAACTAGCTACTGTGCTAACACTGTATTATGTCAAGTATCTGCTCGAAACAAAAGAAAAGAAAGCCTGACAAGAGTGCAAACAATCATTTGAAAGAAAAGCCCTACTGTGAAGAGCTCTGTACAAATAAACATCCAAGCTGGACTACAAAACTCCAGACCCATCAGTCTTTCCACTCTTACAGAAAAGATTCCTTCCTTCACAAGCCTTTTCCTCAGTCTCCGTCTGGTTTTGAAAAGAGAGGACCGCACGCACACATGAGTTCAGCCTCATCCTGCAGCACTGTCTGCATTCTCTGGGCTCAGGACTGTAAACAGTGGCACATCCCCAAATGCATTTTCCATTTTAACATGGCAGAGAGTCGTGAAAAGCTTCTGCTGGTTTCTCAAGGTTTTTATTGTTTTATACTGAGTCACTGAGCATGGCTGTAGACCGGAATTTGCTGTTGCTGTTTCGAGGCTCCTCAGTGACACCAAGGATGAGGATCTTGTTAGGGTGACCTGGATTTCTTAAGTCAAACAAGGACACATTGGGTGGGGAATATTTACCAAGAAATATTAACAACATTGAAAACTAAAACAATATTCCACACATGATGTTATATGATAACATAATTCAGATGCATCATGTTGCCAGGTCACCACTGTGGAACCAGGCCTGTTACAAAACAACAAGAAATCAAAAAAACAAAAAAAACAAATGCACATATAGCAAATTTGGAGTAGGTAAAAGTAAAAGGACTGTTTAACTAATTAAATCAATTATAAAATTATATACTGCAATTATAATCTAAAATTATTAAATTAAATAACAAATATATATAATAAAATATAAAATGCACATCTGTAAAATCTAGAATATGACTGGATTTGGTATGAAAGGTAAAAAAACGTTTTAAAGTGCAGATGCAATAGATTTCCAAATCACTACTTTGAATCCAGTCATTAATAAAATAAAATAATAAAATAAAATAAAATAAAATAAAATAAAATAATGGACTGGATTTGTAGTAATGCAAAGAAAGATAAAAGTAAAAATGACAATGCCTCAAATCGAAATGAATTGACTTGATATCCCTACTCTAAATAAGAAATTGTACACAATAAAGAGGCGACTTTCCAGTTAGCATTGTTCTTTTTAAATAACTTGAAAGACAAAACAAAACTCTCACAGACAGATGAACAACAGAATGTTTCCATTTTAGTACATGTGTGTGTTTTGGGAGCCTAGGAGAATAATATGATCTGGAATAAAAGCAGCATGTCTGTCTGTGGCCTTTATTCCAATCCACCCTTTAGGATCAAGACCTGAGACCTACTGGAGAGATAAGCTGAAACATATGTGTTTCATATATGTGTGTGTGTGTGGTGTGTGTGTGTGTGTGTAGAGTGGGAACGGGACTAAAACTGGTGGGTGGCATAAAAATCTACCCATGAACACACACACACACATGCTAAATTTACTTGTAGGTATTCCATGCATGCACAGTTATTGTACATGCCTCAGGCTCAATAAGCACATCAGATCATGCATATATACATAGAAGCTGAATACTGAATATTCACATACTATTCATGTATACAGTTAATCACCACACACAGACTGACAAATACACATATCGCTTACATTCTTACCCTGGGGTCCTCTAAAGTCACAGACAGATGATGTTTCGGTACAGCTTCACCATATGGTTTACGTTTACCACAAAAATACCTTTCAACTCTCTTGCTCAGAACCTTTGACCCCTGTTACATTGCAGCAGGGACAGACGAGAGGTGAGGGGGTAAGAAAAAGACTACGGAAGAAAAAGCATGTGGTGAAAGCAAAGCAAACCTGATGATGTACTGTTAGCTCCAGGCTAGCAGCCCAAAATATTATTATATGGAGGAAAGGATTTGAGAAAGGTAATCTGAACAAACCTCAAGTTTATTTTACATGTTTCTTTTATGTGTGACTAACAAATACACATTAGGTTTTTGTTTGGTTTATATGTAACTGTGTAATTCAAACTGTTTGGAAATGTTATGCAACTTAAAATTCCTAATATATGTAAAGAATACTCAAAGTAATCATTCTTTCCTTAAAAAGAAAATTTGCTGAAAATGCACTCACCCTCAGGCAATCTAAGTTGTAGATGAGTTTGTTTCTTCATGGGAAGAGATTTGGAGAAATTTAGAATTACATCACTTGCTCACCAATGGATCCTCTGCAGTGAATGGGTGCCGTCAGAATGATGTCCAAACAGCTGCTAAAAACATATCAATAATCCACAAGTAATCCACACCACTCCAGCTAATCAAATCCATTATTAATTACTTTTAAACTTCAAACCCCTGTTTCCAGCATATACGAGTCCTATATCCTGTTTTCTCCAGTGAAAATGTCATCTTGCCTGAATCAAGAGAGAAATTATGGATTTGTTTCTTACAAGCACTGCACATGCTTTACACTTCATATGACATTAATTGCTGGACAGGAGCCATTGGTGTTTGGACTCTCATTCTGACGGCACCCATTCACTGCAGATGATCCATTGGTGAACAAGTGATGTAATGCTAAATTTCTCCTCTGAAATCTGTTCTGATGAATAAACAAACTCATTTACATCTTAGATGACCTGAGGGTGAACAAACTTAAAATTTTGGGGTGAACTGTTTCTTTAAATGTCGAATTTATTTTATTTATTTTTTACCATAGTTTAGCTTCCTATGGCCCTTAGGTGTATCAGGGTAAAAAGCTGGCCTGCTCACTTTCAATCAATAAGCTAAATGGAGTGGATGTGTGCTTTTACAAGGCATAGAAACAATTAGCATAACACCTCCATTTTTATCACATCTCTCTCTTTTTTCTCCTCTGTCAAGGCCAGATGTTGGGAAAAGGAACTATTAATGTACCTTGAGTTTCATTATGTGCTTGAAAATGTAACAGTGATGAGCACTGTTGGCTTTCTTGGAAAACTAGCATTTCTGCTTAAGTGCTTTCTGCTGGGAAGTCAGGCTGATTGCAATTCTGAGCAGCTTGTGACTCAGGAAATTCAGTTTTGCTTTTCAGAATGAAGCAGATCGACGTTCCAGTGTGAGTGAAGGACACGAGGTGTGCACATGTACTGTGCACATGTACTGATTTATCCCTTGATTCCTCAGTCTATGCAGAGCATGTGCGAATACATTAAATCGTTGCTCCTTGTCATTCCTAATTTATTATTATATATAAAATAATCACTACACTACACCAGTACACTACAAAAGTTAAGGGTCAGTAAGATTTAGTTTTAAAATCAATTAAAAAAAATTTCAGCAAGAATTAATTAAATGATTCAAAAGTGACCAACAAGACATTTATACAATTTTTATTTCAAATACATGCTGATCTTTTGAACATTCTATTCATCATTGAATCCTAAAACAAAAGGTTTCACGGTTTCCACAAAAATCTTAAAGAGCACAATTGGTTAATAATAAGAATAAATGTTCCTTTAGCAGTAAATCAGCATATTAGAATGATTTCTGAAGGATCATGTTACATTGAAGCCTGGAGTAATGATGCAGAAAATTCAGCTTTGCATCAGCAAAATAAGTTACACCATGTAAAATACATAATTTTAATAACATCTTATAGTTACTGTTATTTTATGTAACTTGCAAATTAGCTTTTACTGAACATTTTCAAACAAACTTTTGCTCACCAGAGTCTAATTGAATTCAAAGTTGAGTTTGTTGTTTTCTTTTAGTTTGACTGGACATGAGTGTATGTACAAAATAATAATTCGATTTTAGAGGTAAATCCTTGAAACAAAGAGACTCGTGGGGGGAGGGGAGAGGAAATAAATTCTGTTTAGAACCAAACAGTCAAAAATACCATGTGAAAGTCATAGGCCGTAATATATTTGCCATTTCACATCTCTGCTCTAGGTGATCACATTTTGAATGGCCCTTTTCATCCAGCCAACAAAGACCAAATGAATCATTTATGAA
This sequence comes from Oxygymnocypris stewartii, assembly GCA_003573665.1. Lineage (NCBI taxonomy): Eukaryota > Metazoa > Chordata > Actinopteri > Cypriniformes > Cyprinidae > Oxygymnocypris > Oxygymnocypris stewartii. Next base: position 408,818 of record QVTF01012824.1, read on the forward strand.
CTTTCAAAGGACACAAATGTGCAAATGTACTTTAGTTTTGGCCCCTTTTGTAACAGTATGAGGCCTGAACCCGCTCTATTGAATCTGAGACTGGAGTTTGAACCATGTGCTCTGCAGTTGGCCAGACCACTGCAATTAATTATGGGCTCATTGGCCGACAGACCTTGTTCTCATCTCAAAACATCATCAAAGCCAGTATGGGAGAGCGTATGGACTCTCTCAAAATGTTACTAGAACAGATTTACTGTATATGCTTCTACTGCAACCAGACCATACATACCAGTTTAACTATGGATTGCATGCAACTATGCATTTCATGTTTTATCGATGTTTTAATTATATGAGTGGAACGATATAATTTCTTGTGTAGCAGCAAAGTCACTTTCAATGATTCTGTGTGTGTTTCCGTCATGCTGCCAGCCCGCATGCTAGCGTGGCTCTCTGTGAGGGGTCTGTACAGTAACAGATGTTTGACCGTAACTCCGCTGACTCTTTCACTGCACACCCCCGGTTCACCCCTCATCACCTGTCAACACTTGTGAGAGCATAATAAAAATGGAGAGCTTCTGAAACGGAGCAAGACGATTCAACATGAGCCCATGCGTTCAGTATTCATTAGCAGTTCAGATATGGTCTCCAAGCTCCAAATAGCCTGAACCATGCCAAGAGACACACAGCCTCAAAGACGGCCCGACAAGACATAGCCAACAAAAGTCAGACAGAAATGACTGACATATAAACCTCACACCATTTTTAGATTCATGTAAACAGTTTTGAGGGTTTGCATAATGCTAATAAAGTTTGGTTCTCCTATGTTTTGCCTAAGGCTGTGGGTATCGATACAGATTTTCCATTCAGATATCTATAAAATAAGCAAGTCATTTTGAATTAATTTAGGCACAATTTAATTAAAATGTGTGGTTTTAATGCTCTTTCAGCTGATAAATGATATGGTCACTTTCAATTATTTTCCAAAAATAACAATGTTATATTATATTATACAGTGCCTTGCGAATGTATTTATATCCCTTCATTTCACATTATGTTATGTTGCTGCCTTATGTTAAACTGCTTTAAATTACTCCCCCCCCCCACATCAATCTACACCATATTGACAAAGCAAAAACAGAATTGTCACAAATTCGTAAATGTATAAAAAATAAAAATAAAAATAAGTACATTGCATAAGTATTCAAACCCCTTAACTCAGTACTTAGATGAAGTACCTTTACAGCCTCAAGTATTTTTTTTGTTTGATGCAGCAAGATTTGCTCATCAACATTTGGCAATTATCTGCCATTTGTCTTCTCACCTCTTCACCTCTCAAGCTCTGTCAGGTTGGATGGCGGCAGATGCACATTTTCAGGTTTCTCCAGAAATATTTGATTGAGTTCAAGCTCAGACTGTGGCTGGCCACTCAAAGACATTCACTGCATTGTGTATAAGCCCCTCTTGCTGTGTGTTTAGGGTCATTGTCCTGTTAGAAGGTAAACCTTCTGCCCGTCTGAGGTCCTGAATGCTTTGGACTGGGTTTTCATTAAGGCTATATCAATATTTTGGTGCATTGAGCTTTTCTTCTATTCTGATTAGTCCCTCAGTCCCTGCCGCTGAAAAACAGCATGAGGCTGCCACCAGCACACTTTACTTTTAGGATGGTGCTCTGCAGATGATGAGCAGAGCTGGTTCCCTTCAAACATGATGCTTAGAATTGAGGTTCATCAGACCAGAGAATCTGTTTACTCAGAGTCTGAGGGTCCTTTTGGTGCTTTTTTTGTCAATTGTTTTCTGCCATGTCTGGGGCACGCTCCCAAGCTTTTCACTCACCACGGCACACGGTTGGTGATGTGACTATAAAAGTGATTTGATTTGATTTGAAGCTGAAAATTAGAAAAGCTGCCTTTTGATAACTTATGAAATAAAACATGTTGAAGTACTAAAAGTACTAAAACGTAATGAAAAATAAAGATAATTAGATAAACAAAAAAGCTTATCAAATAACAAAAGCGCACAACAAAATGACTAAATATTCAACTAAATTTAAACGAAAACTTAAAATATAAAAACATACACACACTTATAATATAAAATATAACACAAGCTGTTTATGTTATAACATTGAAATTAGACTGCAAACTTAAATCAAATATTACTACTTTTGCCATGGAATAAAGATAAATAAAAAATAACGATAATTAAAAAAATACAAATAAAAAACTAATAAAAATAAAAGCACAAACCATAACAAAATTACTGAAAATATAAGTATTTTTTTTTACTTTTTTAAAACACACATTTTATGTTAACATTGAAATTAGACTGCAAACTTGAGTAAAATATGACTTATTTTGCTACAAGACTATAACATCAGCTGAAAATATTAAAAAAAAATAACACATTTAATATGTAAATTTAAATGTTTACCCACAAGATACTTTAAGTTAACACTATATTCTTAAAACTTACAAATCTGTTTTTACTTTCTGCATTACCGTTTGGTCTCAAGTGGTATCCCACAGTTCTCTCTCTATAAAGATTATTATACAGCAGCTTAATTTTATTTGTTCCATATGCTTTTTACAGGCCCAAAACATGAACATAAATGTGTAATTGTAACCCAGGCAATGACAACATACATGCTTGCATACTCAGTAGTCAAAAAAATTGGTTATGCATGTACTCCGATACCATCAGTCTGTCCCACACAGTTCATTTGTTCACTTATTCACTTTTTCCACACTTAGACTGTAAAGTTTCAGGAGTGTTAAACACATTTAAAATGAATCCCCTAAATTATAATTTTCTGTGTATACTGATCAGAACTAACTTTTGATCACCCTGGTAACTGTCTTTTCTTTTTACTGCCATCTGGCAAGCGCTTCCGGAGCATGAAGGCAAAAACTGAGAGACTGAGGAGGAGCTTCTTCCCTCAGGCCATCAGGCTCCTAAACTCAAACTCGATCTAATAACATCAACATGACTCAATTTAATAATCAGTAATATATTCACTATTCTCCATCATCCAGTATTGCTGCTATATATATATATACCCGGTACAACCTGTTTGCACATTCCTCTTGCACATCCCTGCTTATATTATTATTTATTAAGTTCACGGTATACTGTTCTGCATATTTTATTCTTCTTAAATTTTTCTTATTATTTTTTTACCTGTATTTATGTATATTCTCTTGTGTTGTGTCACATTTTTTGCACTGTCCATTGAGCGACCTGACCTGATTTACATTTCACTACTGATTATATTCTGTATAATTGAGTATGTGACAAATAAAACCTTGAATCCTTGAACTCACTCTCAAAATTGCAATGATGCTATTTTGCCATGTGAAATCTGCTATTTTTCACCAAAGTAATGCTACAACGAACTCGTTGTGTTCATAAATTTGAACTAAACCACCATCGAGCTGTCGAGTTTTGTTTGTGTTCCGAAGGCTACTTCATGGAGCCTGCTCTTGACAGGTTGCCATATCCACTTATTATAAGCAATGCTTATTAAGCATCTTTGGGTTTTACCGTTCAGGCTCGGCTCATAAAGCGATCCAGTTTCTAGAAATAATAAAATAGGAAGGTTCAGGTCGTGATATTTTGGTATTTGGCTTATTTCCAAGATAACACATTTGGTTTTAAATGTATTATGGGCTTGTTTTCTGGTGCTACTTTTTATGTCAAGATCTGGAAACACTGAGAAAAGACGTATCTCCTTCTCTGCGATTTCGTGAAACACTCTGATACGCATTTAAATATGACATTAATTAGCTGTTCAGTTCAGTACACACAGCATAACATTTATTGTTTTAAAGGGGTCCTATTATACCCCTTTCTGAAGTCTTCAAAGTCAAACTCTTCAACTCGCCCCCAATATAGTGGCCCCCATTTTTTTTTACCCCTGCCCTATATGACCATACTCAAACAAACTATAGGACACATAATTCCTCCAGGAAATACATCCAGTTTATATAATAAATAATAATTAATAATTTCCAAGATAATTAATAATTTTAGTCTTATAATTCAGAGTTAGTGCTTGTGTGCGTGCATTTTTGCTTTTTTCAAATGCTGTAGGCAGTGAATGTGCGTCAGTGTGTGTGTGCATGTGTGTCCTGGCACGTTTCTTGCTGCAGTTGGAGATGCGTGCCATCTCTGAATGCCTCTTTGGTGATGCCCACAGTCTGTGTCCCTCACTACTGCTCCACGCCAGGGCATAAAGCATCTCTTATTGTTCACACACACATACACAAAGAAAGAAAAAGAAAGAGAAAGAAGGCAAAATGACAGAGAGAGAAAAAATGCCTCTCCTTTCCTTCGCTCTGTCCATCAGGCCAGCAGGATGACAGTGAGTGATTCATGGCTCTGGCACGATGCCCACCATAGAGCTGGCACATTGGCACCAAGCCTCACGCCCTGCCTACAGCACAGTCTGGCCCTGCAGAGGGTGTGGAGCTAAAGCAGGAAACTCGCTGCAGAACTCGCTACTACACTGAACACTTCCATTCATCCTCTGCACATTTTGCGTGCTTCCACTTCAAAACAATTTGAAAATGCTACAGTAAAAATCTGCAAACTGGTTAAACTACTGTACTATATACTACTGTTTAAAAGTTTGGGGCGAAACAGTAATATTGTGAAATATTATTCCAATTTAAAATAACTGTTTTCTATTTTAATGTTTTCTATAATGTAATTTATTTCTGTGATGGCAAAGCTGACTTTTCAGCATCATTACATTACAGTCTTCATTTTCCCATGATCCTTCTGAAATCATTCTAATATGCCGATTTGTTGCTTAAAGGGGTCATCGGATGCAAAAAATTTCAATTGTTAGAGCATAAATGTGTGTTGGAAGTGTGTGTACACATTCATCCTATAATGATAAAAATCCACCCAGTGTTTTTTTTTAAATCCCTATTTTAAGTTCTGAGATTTCTGTTAGAATGACGTGATTCTGTACAGGCCTCTCCCACGATAGCTGATTGACAAGCTGTCTTACCTTAGACCCGCCCTGAGTGGGCTGTCATCCGTCCACCATTGACTCCCGTGCAGGGGAAGACAAGATGTCTCCAATTAAGCGATTGAGGTGTTTTGTTGTTGGATGTAATAATGAGTATAGCAGTCGTCATTTACTCCCGTCATCTGAGCCGCTAACAACACAGAAGATCAACATTACTTTTGCTTTGAAGTAAATGTGCCAATCCACAATCTACATAAATGAGTATATGGTCGTGCGAATAATTCGTGATCCAGCTTCATCTACAGAAGAAGTGAGTATAATGTTTTTTTTGTGAATCTTTGCAAATTGCTTTTCCTAATAATGTACTAGTTAGCCAGTTTCACGGCTAATGTAAACCGCACTGCTCGTCACCCCACGGAAGAGGGAAAGTAAAAGTGAAAGTGATGTGACATACACCCAAGTATGGTAACCCATGCTCAGAATTCATGCTCTGCATTTACCCATCCAAGTGCACACACACAGCAGTGAACACACACACACACCGTGAACACAACCGGAGCAGTGGGCAGCCATTTATGCCGCGGCGCCTGGGGAGCAGTTCGGTGCCTTGCTCAAGAGCACCTCGTCGTGGTATTGAAGGTGGAGAGAGCGCTGTATAATCACTCCCTCCACCGACAATCCCTGCCGGACCAGGACTCGAACTCACAACCTTTCGATTATGAGTCCGACTCTCAACCATTAGGCCAGGACGTCCCCTAAGAGAGAGGCGGGGTCAGCAGAGCTCATTAGCATTTAAAGCAACATAATAGCTTGCTAAAAGCAGAGCTGATTTTGACAGGTTTAAAAGGTGTTTTTTTGCACTACTATTAAGACATTTTAACCAGCTTATGTTATAGACTTTTAATTAAGACCCTAAAGAATCATATCAACTTGTGCAAAAAGGGCATCCGATGACCCCTTTAAAACATTTCTGGTTATTATCAATGTTGAATACAGTTATATAAAGTTACAGTTAATATTTATGTGGACATCTTGACACATTTTTTCAGGATTCTTTAATGAATAGAAAGTTGAAAAATATCAGTATTGATCTAAAATAAAAATATTTTGTAACATAAAATAATATATTTTCTGTCACTTTCGATTAACGTAACTAATTATTGCTGATTAAAAATTTAAATTTATTTCCATAAAAATCCCTTTTTAATGGTAGTGTACATTTAATTTATTTGTATTTTATATAAAAGGATATTTGAAATATTTAAAACAAGGATCAATAGTTGATGATATTTACACATGCTCTTTTTGTAAAAATAAACAAACAAACAAATAAACACATACATACATTCAAATAGCCCATATGTCATTTTATTGATCACTTTATACAAACATATTTATTGATTGATTGTTATCAGTTGAGTTGACTGTCTTTATTGATTTATTTTAGTGCCATGTTTGTTTAACTTTTATTCAACTTTAATGTCATCATTTGGTCTTAATATAGTTGTTCACAGAATATTCTACAATGTACAAAGTTTTTAATTAAAGGGTTACTCCACCCCATAATGAAAATTTTGTTATTAATCACTTACCTCCACGTCGTCCCAAACCCGTAAAAGCTTCACTCGTCTTCGGAACACATTTCAAGATGTTTTGAATAAAAACCGGGAGGCTTGTGACTGTCAAGGCACAGAAAAGTATAAAAACATCGTCAAAATATTCCATCTGTCATCAGTGGTTCAATCTGAACTTTATGATGTGACGAGAATACCTTTTGTACGCAAAGAAAATAAAAATAACGACAATAATAATAATATAATAATACAAAAATTATAATATAAAAATATCTTAAATTGTGTTCCAAAGATGAATAAAGCTTTTACGGGTTTGGAACAACATGGGGTTAAGTGATTAATTACAAAATGTTCATTTTGGGGTGGAGTAACCCTTTAAGAAGTTTAATAAATCAGCATATGTAGTCACCAAAATGCCTCCCATTATGCTTGAATTGTAATACATTTTTATACAGTGATTTCTTTGGTGATCAACTGACAACTGTACATTTATTCAGATTTTCTCTCAGTTTATTTTTTTATGTTTCTATCTTCCCTCATTATGCCTTATTTTTCGCACCTGTGGGTTTCAATGCTTCAGTCCTCCTGAATGCTTTAGACACCGTTTACCATGCAGAGTCGGTTTGTATCTCCATCAGCAAATACGTCTTCAGAGAGACAACAGCACACTCACAGAGCCCAGAAACAAACCATACACCCATCTCAAACACTCACTCTGTCTAAATGTTTACTGACTGAACACTTTTTGTGACTCTCTCTCTGTATGTGTGTGTATGTGTGTGTGTGAGAGAGAGAGAGAGAGAGAGAGAGAGAGAGAGAGAGAGAGAGAGAGAGAGAGAGAAAGCATGCATATCTCCCCAACTACATAAGAAGAGAATGAAATAAACGGAAAGGGAATAGTTTTAATTGAATCCAGATCCCTTTCAGCTCTCAGAGTAAATGTCACTGACATTCACTAATAACGTATTAGACAACCACAGCAGATACTGATACTGACTTTAAAAACCTACAATATGCTACACACACAAAAAGTCTTAGTCAGTAATTTTTCTGTTTTACAGTAAAAATAGTATATGAAACAATATGTATTTTCTGATTGTTAGTTGCACTATTTTATGTTCAATTATATATATATTTTTTACTATATAACAACCACTGAACTGTATATTTGCACTTTTCTGTTTCAGATCTCCTGTATCACTACAGTCAGTTTCTTCTCAAATTATAATTTAAACCAATTATATATGGTCATTTATTCATTTATTTCTTAAGTAGCCATAATAAGCAGAATAATGCACAGCTAGCCAGTCGTTATCGTAAAAAAAGACCACTTCTGAATCATGTGAGGATCTATTTTGAGATAATGACCAGATGACGGTGTTATTTTTAAATACCCCGCTGGCAAATAGTTTTTTAGCTTCTTGTTTTAGGCACAGTCCTCATTAAATATAGTTATATTTATATAACAAGATTAATATATATTTTTGCTGGAAAACAAAACAAAACCTCTGATTACGAAAATGATTTTCACACTCAAACATTTAGATAAAACCACCAAAATTTTGATTAAATTATAAATCCTAACGTATGGCAAAGAGATAATAATAAAGCAAACGGAATAATGAACAGACACATGAAAGTAGAGAGCATAATTTGACAGAACTTTTGATTTGAGAGGAATAGGATGCTGGGGGATGAACAGACAGATTGTGAGTGTGTGCCAGAAGAAGGAATGAAAACAAGAAGGGATGGAACAAACGAGGAGCAGATGTTCTCCCACAAACATAGTGGATGTATTTGGGAACCCGGTTTCCTTTCCAAGAGCGAAATTAGCACGCACCCCTCAACACACACACACACGCACGCACGCACGCACGCACACACACACAATATAGAGGTCTGGCCTCCTCAAAGCCACATGTCAGGGACCATTTTAAACATATTCAAAAATGGGCAAACAATGAACAGTCCAAAATCCCTGGGTCAAAGCCGGGTCAGGGTTCCAGAAAAGAGGAAGTCAGGAAAAAACATCCATAGTGCTCATCAGGCTCGTCTGAAACACTGGATCATACAGGAAGAGTAATTAGCAGATACCTCATATAACTTCAGCCAAGGAGATTAACTATTGGACTGATTAACAAAGCCAGGAGATATAATCAATTACACCTCGTTTGTGATCTGTGTGTGTGTGTGTGTGTGTGTGTGTGTGTGTGTGTGTGTGTGTGTGTGTGTGTGTGTGTGTGTGTGTGTGTGTGTGTGTGTGTGTGTGTGTGTGTGTGTTCTAATGATAAGTGTTTTCCACTGCACTCAAAAGCGAGGTAAGTAATGTTTCCCACCTGTTCTGGGAAGATGAGCAGTCACGTTTTGTACAGAGAATGTAACAATGAATGTTTCTTCTGAAAAATGTGGCATGGTTTAATTAACAACTCTTTATTATTTAATTTCTAGTTATGCCCAAAGTTCAAGATGGATTTTAATACAGTAATTCAAATCACTCTCATTATAGAGGAGGTGTATTCAAGTCATTGTGCTGTTTAATATTTTAGGAGAGATAAATACTTTTGTTTAGCAGGGATGCATTAAATTGATCAAAAGTGATGGTGAAGAAATGTATAATGTTATAAAAGATTTATATTTCAAACTAATGCTGTTCTTTTGAATTTTCCATTCATCACAGAATCTTAGGAGGAACAAAATAGCACGATTTTCACAGAAATATTAAGCAACACAACTGTTTTCATCGTGGATAATAATAAAAAAAAAATTAGCATTAAATCAGCATATTAGAATGATTTCTGAGATCATGTAACACCGAAGATTTTACAATATTACCGTTTTTTTTATTAAATAAATCCAGCCTTACCTGTAAGAGAGCCTAATAACCTTCTTTCAACAACTTGAAAACATATTACCAACCCCCAACTTTTTAATGGTAGTTTATATATTTGATTGAGCCGCCTCATGTATATGCAAATTAGGCTCATTTTAGACAGTACCTCATTCACAAAACTCAGCACTAACTGTCTGGAACAATTAAATGGAATCCCAATTAAACAGAGTCTATTCGGGGAAAGATCACAGTGGTGGAACGGTGCTGGAAAGTAAAGTATGGCAGAAAAAGAAAGAAAGAAAGAAAGAAAGAAAGAAAGAAAGAAAAAGCAAGATTTGAATGACACAGGCAGGGGACAATAAGAAAACAGGCTATTTCTACATAGTCAAATTCTAGACTATTGCAACATGTATTGCAAAATCACATGCTATTAGACTGTACATTTTTATTGCTGTGCTTTCACAAGCTCGTCGTTGAAGAAACAAGAACTCGAGTACATGGGTTTATGTTCACTCAATGAACACCGCAGGCTATTTTCCATTGTTGCAGTTTGCTCTGTGCTTCCAGATGCGCACACACACACAAGTTTTACTTTCAAGGTTGTTTTTTAGAAGATATTGAGAACATTCTCTCTCTCTCTCTCTCTCTCTCTCTCTTTCTCGCTGGGTGTTTCTAAATAAACTTCAAAGTAAAAATGAATGCACTTCCTGGAACAAAAATAAAATGAAGCAGCTAATGTCACTATATTCATTGGTTGATGCTTTGATTCATTACCAGTAGATAGGAATCAGTGCCCACAATGCCCACCTGACACACCTGGTGCCACCTGTGATGGGAAACAATGCTCAGGCACTGCAATGACTAATTTCTTAGAAGATGATCATGTAAATAACGTAAAAGAAGGTCATTTAGGTTTGGAACAACATGAAGGTGAGTAAATGACGTCAGAATTTTCATTTCTGGATTAATTATCCCTTTAATCACTTATGGATTATACCCACATGCCCTTTCAGGTTACAGACTCTAACATCGAAGACAGAGACAGAGAGAGAGAGAGAGAGAGTGAGAGAAATAGAGCAGGACAGTAAGGCTCCCTGTGTCCGTTTCCATTTTTAATGTCCGCCTGCCTCAGTGTCCCAAAAATACCCACAGTCAGAAAGAAAAATGTAATTTATCAGCACTGACACATTCACACAGTAGATGAGATGCCACGGAGCACTGAAGATTATAAGAGGAAAGTGGATATAGTCTTGAAATAGGGAGTCACTGAGAAAGACAGCAGAATCATGAAACAGACACACCGAGTGAAAGAATTAAGGATGGAGTGACAGAATGCTAGTTCAAGAGAAAGAGTGGAAAGGCTGTGTCTCCTGAGGCAAGACGGGAACCTTGAAAGCTTAAGACAGACGGAGGCCTTGTCAGGAAACAGAACACAATGCCCCCTTCCCCTGTCCTGTCAGCAAATTTGCTTCTAGTGCTTGTATGGTCATTTAACATCTGAAGACTGGCTTTTAGGTCAATGACATGACAATGAATTATTTGATCAGAGCTATTAATTTATTCAAAAATACAATGACTTGAATTCCCCTCTACTATGATGTGCATGTTTTTAATTTCTGAATTAAAAGTCATGTTGATGCTTTTTAGGGGGCATGCAATCAAATATGTCACGCTGGTACCACTGTCCTAAAGAAGAAGAAGAAGAATAACTGAAAAAAGCACGTTTTAGTAAAGTAAAATTTATTCAATGTTTATTATTATTTAAAAGCCACCAAATTAAAGTCATGTGGTCCAACTAACTTAAATGAAAAATAAAAGGAAATGCAATAGTTCAGAATTTTTTTTTATATAAATAAATAAAAAATGCTATGCTTCTCTGGGGAACGCAATAGTCTAGCGAGAGAATGCTAAAGTTTTGAAAAAGAATGCAATGTTTCTCTGTGGAATGCAATAGTGTAGTAAAGCACAAAAGAATTGTGACAACAAAATCATTGATTTTTTTTTGCATATTTCTTTCCATCAACATGTCTCCTGAACATGATTCCAAATGTACTCAAAGTTTAAGATTTAACTTTTTTAATTGTATGATTATTCAAAGGTTTTGTGTTATTGAAAGTTTTTTTTTGTTATATTATGAAAAGTCAAATTTTTAGATTGTTCTGTGTCATGGCCTATGCTTTATAAATAGATTTTCTTAAGAAAACGTGTGGCGTTCATCTATGTACAACTTGCCGCCACAATTCTAGGGTGTTACCAGTTAAAGTGTTTGGAGTGTTTTCAGTGCATTGCTATGCAGTTGGCAGGGTATTGCCGGCATGTTCTGGATGTTTGCAAGGTGCTTGCTAACTTTTAAGTTAATTTATTCAAATGAGAGGAGAAAGAGAAATAGTGGCAAAGAGGGCAATTCATGTGAATGTTTTGAATGCGTGTGTTTGTGTTTGTCTGGGTGCTGAAATAGTGTCGTGACGCGAGCTGAAACCACACTAGTTTCTCTTCTCTTTTACACACGCTCCAGAAGGCCTAAACCTCACCACCACCACGCAGTGACATCACAGGTGCTCAGCTGAAACCTCCATGCATGCCTGTAGCAGACAGCAGAAAACTATGACAACACAGAGAGAGTCAGTGGGTGTCTGCGTATCTCCTGGCTCCTACATCTAACTGAATGTGACGTCTGTCCTCCTACTATGTTCCCTTTTTCCAATCTGTAATACACGCAGTATGCACCACTACGCAAAGAGAGGGCAAAGGGAAATATTGAGTGAGTGAGAGAGAGAGAGAGATTAAGTAGCATTATCGTGATTATTACCATGCCTCAGAGTTTAAGCGCAGCTGTGTTATTATCATGTCATTTGTGTCAGTACTCACATAAACACACTTGATGAATAAATGAGCGGCCGGTGGCTATTAAGCCCCCCAAAAAACACCTGTCTTTCAGGTTAATTAAACCGTAATGATTTCCTCGATGGAGTAAATTGCTAATCACAACGCTAACAGCAGGCCATGACTGTCGTTTCAATTGAAGAAGTTTGACATTCGCAAGACTATGAAAACAAAAAGTCATTCATTCACAAGACACCAGCTCATCAACATGTGAATCAATCAGCCGGTCAACCAGCTCACATTGAAGCTTGGTTAGCGTAGCATGTAGCCACATGTTGTTGTTTTTCTGCTAACAGCAGCAGTAAAGCTGACATAAACATTCCTTACCAAATGTAGGCTACATAAAATAACTACTACTGTCATTTTATAATACATGAATTTCAGATGCTGCAAATAATTAGTTTGTTTTATGACAGTGGTGGCTACCTCAAAGTAAGACATTCGTTCTAGTAAAAACTGTAGCTGCAGTGGCACTTTCAGACCAACATTTGAGATGACGAAATAATGTGACTCAATGAAGTTTGGCTTGCTTTAACCCATATGGAAATGTAATATATGATAAATTGCTCTGTACCAAGGGTCATATTGACATATCTATGTTACCTGTAAGGCAATATAGAATTTTCACATACATTCTCTGTGTATGAAGATGTAAAGTGATAAAATCCCCATAATAAAATCTGTATTTACATTTACATTTATGCATTTACCAGACACTTTTATCCAAAGCGACTTAGTGCATTCAAGGTTATACATTTTTTGTCAGTATGCGCAAATATATTAGCATTTTTTGTCAGTATTTGAACATATATGTTAATAATATCTATTATTTTTTTACGGTATTATGTAACAACATTTGTCAACAATAGGCCTATATATTTTTATATATGCAACATATGTTTCACATGGGTTTTTTACCTCATATGATAATTAATTTACTGAAATTGTACATTTGTGAACATATATTACATTCACATATAGGAAGAGCCAGAGGTCACAACTTTATGTATTTCAAATTTTGTATTGTTTTTATTCAAATGTTTTCATGCTATATTTGATTATTTGTATAAAAAAATTTTTTTTTCTTTTTTGGATTAAATTAATATTGTTTTCTATATTTTATGTTGTGTGCAGCTTACCCTATACTTATAGGAGAATGCATATACATATGTTTGAATGTAATGAATGTAATGTAGTTAATTCAGTGTTTTGAGACACTTAATATTTATAATATTGATATTATTGATTATTATTGGCGACCTGAGTTTGAGGCCTAACTCTTTCCCAAACTTTTGGAAAAAAGGGGACCTTATCTGATCCCATCACCCACCCACTCTCTATCACTTCACTTCCTATCGGTCTACACTGTCTTATCACAAAAAATGCCTAAAATAAAATTAAAAATAAATAAATCAATAAATGTGTAAAATGTGTTCACTTACGTGGGATTTTATTAAATTAATATTATATTACCTGCAAGTATTTTTAAAAATATTAACATTTTAAGTACATTATGAGCGCACAATCAACACAAATAAGCACTTTTTTCACAAGGCGTACTGCTTGATTAATGCTATACATCGTCTCTATCTGTCAGTGTCCAGATGTGATGGTTGAAATCCCCACCCGGACAATAGTGTCTGCAGTTAAACTGAAGCACACCGTGATGCATTGACCTATAATGGCCATTTCTCACAGGCTCTCGGCTCTCACCTTAACTGGGTCATGTACGGCTTTGATAATGTCCTTTCAATAAAGATCACTGGGTTTGACAGAAGGCAGCTCTCTGTCTATGGCAACTTAGAGCGGTTTGATGTTTTTCTGTGTACAAGGGCCTGGTTTACTACAACACAGGGACTTTCCACCCTACAACTCACTGCAGACCTAGGGCTGGATGTAAGAATGATTCTCACACACAGAAAGATCAATTCACAGTCCACTAGCACATAGGTGTGAAAACACACACACACACACACACACACACACACACACACACGTGTGTCTTCAAACATGTGAACGTAACACAGAAGGCTGTGTCAGACACAGGTGGGAAATTCACATGTAACACTTTTCTCTAAATGTAGTTTCAGTTAAAGTCGAATGAAGGACAAAAGGCATTCATATTCATCGAAAGCAAATTATAAAATGGAAAATATTATGGGTGTGAGCCGTACTTGTTATAACAGTGACAGCAGAAGCTCAGGAATGAGCTCTGAGGGTAGGAAACAAAACCTTTAAGAAGAAGTGAGGTGTCAAGTTACTTTGGAGGTATTTTGTTGTTGAATTATCATAACCTGTCTTTCAAAATATGTTGGTAAGGACAAACAGACCATTGTGAGATAATAAATGGAAACTCAAAGCTGATTAGATTGATAAACTGTTAGAGAACAAATAAAATTGACAGGAGCCATTGTATGAAATAACATATACGATTTTTTTATATATAAAATGCTGTCTAAAATGGATAAGTCATCTCCCCCTTATGCTATCTGCTATTACAAGTAGCAAATCAATGGATGTGTAAAAAATCTTTAAATTTGCACTAACTTTTACAATACTATAATAAGGAGAACTTACTTTTTGACTTTTAGCTGTGCAGGTTCATAGTATAAATACTTTCTCGCCCTGCATTCGAGTATGTAGTGTGGTATAATGTAGTATATGAAAATCAGTAATGTGTATCACATGAGTAGTATGTCCAAATATGCTTTATTTGGTGTTGTTATTGTTAACTAAAACTATTACAAATCATTATAGAATTAAAATATATATATATATCATTTATATTATTATTATTATTTTTTTAACTTAAAGATTACTTAAAATAAGTTAAAGCATAAAACTGAACTGAAACTAAAACTAAATAAAAATAAAAATATAAAAAACAAATAGAATAAAAGAACATAAGAAAATGACTTAAATTTAAAATTAAAATGATAACTGAAATTTTTTTCTAAAATAAAAACAAATAGAAAATCTTCATGAATACTATAATAGTATACAAATTATATTAAAATAACACTGGAAGCATCCAGTTGGAAATGTTATTATTATCCCACGAGGCAATTAACACCAAAACAATATATACTGAAATGATTTATTTTTGATAGGTGGAATTAAAAAGATTGAGACACTGTAGTTTTTCCACTGTAGTCAAAAAATTGAACCGAAACTCACCTTAAAATACACAAGCAAGATGCAAACCATCCCAGCAAGAGCACAACACACATACATATATACACTGATTCACTTTGTGTAACATTGTGTAAACAGAGATGAATGATAAACTCAAGGCACACATTCCTGACATGCATTCCCTCAGTGAACAACCAGAGCGAGCGTGCTCACACACACACACACACACACACACACACACACACACATTCATATGGGAAACATACACAACAATTCCAGGGAAATCTTCTAGACAAAAGCATACAAAAGTGACTATTATCCTACAACCACTGAAATATCTTGTGATGTTCTCATTCCTGGAGGATTCAGAAGATTCTGCAAAGTTTTGTTATTATTACTTTTGTGAATGATGTATAACATATGTTTTATCACATCACTATTATTCATATTATAGATGCCCAGCTTCTTTCTACACAGACATTATGTAAATATAAGATTTGATTGTTTAAAAAACATCTAATAATGTTACAATAAACTTTTGAATAGTAGTGTAAGTACAGCAATGCTAAGCAACATTTTAAAGTAAACAAACACAAAAAGTGATTTATTTTATTAACTGAAAGCTGGGACTTCCATTCCTTCGGCTGCCATACTGACCGCTGTAGTTTCTCCCATTCAAATGGTTCATCTTCTCTCCCAATAATTATGGTGGCCCAGTAGCGCGCAGCACAACAAAATCTCCACAACGCAATGAAATTAGCATAACACAATGGAAACAAGCCACAACACAACAAAATTAGCACAACACAAAAATTAGACCTATTTTTGGCGATTTCGTTCTGTTGTGCACTGCTGGGCCACCATATTTAATATCAATAACAAGACAAAAAGATACAAGCTGAGATGAAACAAGAAAAAATAACAAGAGATATGAGATAAAACAAATTAATTACTGCACTTAATCATGCCATACTTTTGAACAGCAATAAAAAAACACAGAAATTTAAAATATGTTCACTATTTAGACTAAGGGTCTAAAACATATAAACACAATAATACATTCTTGCATTGACTGGCAGCTACACAACTTACACACTTAAGCACAAATACCTTTCCAGCCTATCACCTGTCATTTCTAACCCTGCGGCCTGCCATCAAACAGATTTATTATGCAAACTAAGAGCGGCACTCCAGTCACCCAATGCAAAACTGCACAACAACAGCCCAGAGATGGAAAAATCTAACCACTCTCTACTGAGAGATAGTTTGATTGTAAACAGTAGAAGATAAATCTGTTACCTCCATTGTCCAAAATGCACTTCTAAGCTCTTTATGCACTTTTTCACACTCAAATTCAAACAAAATGCATCTGAAAAGATGTAAAATGTGGTAAAATGTTTTAAACCAATATATAAGTGCAACACTATGTTAAAAGCAATATCAAATGATCTAAATTATTTAATAAATGAACACAGTGTAGGATGAATCTCAAATTTTGCACACACAAAATATATATATACATATATATATAACTGCAAAGGTCAAATGCCCTGTGGGCCTCCTCAATAGTCTGAATAGTATATTCAATATTATATTCCCTTCCAGAAAAACTCTAAGTTGATATGTTTTTAATCAGATATAGTATGGGAACATTTAAAGGCACACACACAACAACAATGCGATTTCTATTTCCAGCTGCTGTGCCAAGCTGCAGACAGGCTGGTTAATGCTGAGCCCGGCTGCATGGAGCCCACAGCGGCATCAGAGCCGAGAGAGAGAAGAGATCACATCATTAATGCACCACTTAATACAGTCTTAGAATAACACATATGTATCCACATGCCAAGCACAGCACCAAACACACAGCCTGTCTTCCAGCTGAATGGACACTCAAGCCTTTAATGCCCAAGGGTGATGCCAGGGGCCACTGCAGAGCCACACCTGTCCCTCTCGGCCCCTTATCTATTGTGTTCAGATTGACCCAGACAGACGGACGGTCGGCACATACTGTACACGCACATATACCACTGTGCTTGTTTGAATTTTGACCTGACATGAATAATGACCAAAAGACAGATGGATTTAATTTTTTACAACCATTTTCTGATACTTAAAATTATACAGGCCGTTGCTCCTGTGCCTTTAAGACTTGTAACACACAAACACATAATAAATGTTGAAGACTTTAACATATTCAGACGATGAGATCAGCCAATCATTTAACATCTTGTAAAGAATCACATATCTACAATGTTGTTTTCTCCAATTAAACACGTGTTTCATGTTCTGGAATGCTCAGTTTATGTATCATGTGTTTCAAGAGAGAAATATTCACAAATCAAACATTGTTTACAAGTGAAAACAATCCAAAATAGATATGGACTATCTGTCGGTGGAATTTGATCTGAGAAGACAACAGTCCTGAATGATGGATTTTCTTAAAAACATGCAGGTTTTCACTTCACAAGATGATGGACTGGATTATTGTGATGTTTTTAATCAGCTGTTTGGACTCTCATTCTGACGGCACCCATTCACTGAAGAGAATGGATCCTTGGGTGCCGTCAGAATGAGAGAATGAGCAACTGATGAAATCCTAAATTTCTCCAAATCTGTTTGCTAAAGTAACAAACTCATCTATGAATGACCCGAGAGTGAGTACATTTTATGTGTGCTGAACACAGAATAGACATTGATATGTAAAATTAAGCAGTCGTAATCTAACATGTTCAATGTTTACTAGTGGTGGGCCGTTATCGGCGTTAACGTGCTGCGTTAACGCGAGACTCTTATCGGCGATAAAAAAAATATCGCCGTTAATCTATTCTCAAAGTTGGGTTGGGAGCTGGGTCTATACTACGCAAGCTATGATGACTTTCACCCTGATATTTTAGCGCGGATGTATACCTAGCCGAATTGCACTGTAGGGGGCGAGAACGAGTCTTCGAACTAGAGGCTCGCAGTCCGTGATGGACAGATTGTTAACGGCTGGTCTATGTGGTAATACAATCGGGCATCCAAACGCTCACCTATCATTCATCAACTTCAAATATGGCTTTTCATCTGAAAGATGTATGTAGTAGCAACTTTACATGGCCGCTCAATATGATGTTAACCTAGAGAAACGTGCGCTATTGAAGTGTTTGTGTGGAAGCGCGTTTGCGCAGGACAGGCTCCGGTGCGATCACTTGCTCTTAAAATCTCCGTCATTCTTGGTCATACAGATAAAAGTAGCCTAATACATCTTTCGAATCTGTAAAGACTCTACGTTTATTTGTGTGCACTCAGAATAACAACGAAACGTTGCGCTTTTAAGCAAACAGGATGCGCTTTAGGTCTCATGTGAACTTGAGCTTGAAACTCCGTCTTTGAAAAATATATCTATAGAGAGTGAAATGTCTAAAAAATAAAAATAGAAGACGTGTGTGTTAGCATGGATGATTTACATGAAATTTAATCTGTGCAACACTGTGCATAAGATGGCTTTCAGTTCAATATAATAACAAAAACGACATTTTGGGTTTTTATTCAACTAATAAGGTGGGCACGCTGTGATCTGTATTATATTTGTACTGTAATTGACAGTTATCGAAAAAAAAAAAAAAAAAACCCAACACGGGAGTGGGAGGGAATGGGAGTCATTCTTCCGGGAGTGGAACGGGATTTTCCTCCAGTTTTTTCGTGGGATTGGGACCGGAAGAGATTAAAGATTGTGATGCATTTTGGAAACAGGAGATGAGCCCCTGGTCTAATGCACCACCTGGCTTGAGAAACCCGTTCTCAAAGACTTACTTTTAGTCATTATTTGGGTAGCACACATATTCTGAATGCCTTCGGCAGAATTCAAATGAGCCATTTTAATCTAGATTAATCTAGATTAAAAAAATTAATCTATGCCCACCTCTAATGTTTACACATCATAATTATGCCGATTACTAAAGATGTCTGTTTCTGCAGTCAGTTTCCATAAATGGTCAAGAGAGGAAGCGTGCGTTGAATGTGTAAATATGGCTAAATGGTACATATATCATATGGCAAGGGTGTGTATATGTATTTCTGTGTATGTCTGAGCATGAACTAACTGACAATAGTTACATAATATCCAATAAGCCAGCCAACATCACTCCTGAGTCCTGTGCAACTCACAATAGATGGAATGCATCCAGATCAGGTCGCCGCTGGGTTTCATTGGGTTTCCAAGACACATTTAACAGCACATAGCAACACTGATATAGTCGAATTCTATAAGAAATGAATATGTTAAATGATACAGCTAGAAAGTTAGCCACTAAAAATGTGCATAATACTTACATCACAATAGTGCTACAGTAGCTGTGAAAGGCACCGTTCTTTGAAAAACAAGGTTTCATGTCAGTAAGAATGCCTCATTCTGCAAGGTGGGGTTGTTTGTATGTTTCTATGACTATAAGCAACCTGTTTTAAATCTGTTCTGTTTTGAATGAACAAGTCCTAAATACAATGGTTGCATATAGTTATTTCCACCAAAATACCAATAATAATATTTTGCAATGAATAGATTTGAATATTTTCTGAGGAAAACGATGTTGCAGCTGATTGTGAGGGTAATGTCATGTGGCTCTTAGGTGTTTTCAGTTGTTGTTGTTTTTAAATATTGCTATGCATTTTCTAAGGGTGCTGCTAATGTCTTCTGGGTGATTACTTACTGACTTTTGTCAAAATATAGATTTTTATCCAGTTATATATATATATTGTTTTTCATCAGTCAGGTGAAAATAAATAAATAAATAAATAAATAAATACATACATTTTTGAAAATATCTTATGCTTACCAAAAAAAAAAATATATATATATAACATTAATATCGTAAAATATTATTATCATTTAAAATAACTGCTTTATATTTGAATACTTTGAAATGTAATTTATTCCTGTGATAACAAAACCGAATCTCCCTTATCATGTGATCCTTTAGAAATCATTCTGATATGCTGAAAACTCTTCAGTTACTTAATACTTTTGTGGTAACTGTAATACTTTTTTCAGGATTATTTGATGACTAGAAAGTCCAAAAGAACAGTATGTATTTGAAATAGTTTTTTTAGTTATAAAAAGCTATAAATATCTTTAGAAATGTAATTATTTTTATTTTAAATTCATTGAAAATATTACTTATTTAACTTTATTTATGTATTATTTTTATTAATTTATTAATTAATTTATTTTTATTTTTATTTATTTGGTTATTTTCATTTATTTATTTATTTATTTTGCTGTGGATACCATTGTAAACAAGATACAAAAATGTATAGGCCTATCTTTCTGTTTATCCTGTTGCCTACATACAGAGGGACAAAGCTAAGGATTGTTCTTCTGAGAAAGAGGTGAGAGGAGATCATTGTACAAGACTGAGAACTCTCCCAGCGTTTATCGGGACATCCTTAGCCAGTAAGTGTGTCTGTGTGTTGAATAAACGTGTGCTCCTCACCTCAACACTGTTTTCAAGTTCACTTCCAGGAGACAAAGACACTATTTTGCTGAGGAGAAGTAAAGAAGGGGGAGCGGAGGAAAGAGGGGCCGAAGAGAAAGGCAGTGGAACTTTCCAAATCATTTGAGTTTGGAATTTTGTTAGAAGGTGCTACATAGCTCCAAATATTTGTTGTTTCAGTCAGCATGGCAACCAGTACACAGGCCAGCAGTTTGATAATGAGACTTAACATTGAAACTGCTGCCTCAGATTTTTAAACGCACACACACAACGTGAGAGGCTTGGTTGTGGGAGGTTTCAAGACTTCTCTTGTTTCTTTTTCTCTTGTTCTCTGGATTGCTCAGATTTCACTGATGGCATGCTCCGGTAACAAATGTTGATTGACAATATCTCTCAGGTGAAACCAGTGACCAGAAATGGTAAAGAGAACAGAACAAACATCAGTCACTCAATTATTAATCTCTATGTTTCTCTCTCTCTCTCTCTCTCTCTCTCTCTCTCTCTCTCTCTCTCTCTCTCTCTCTCTCTCTCTCTCTCTCTCTCTCTCTCTCTCTCTCTGTCTCTCTCTCTCTCTCTCTCTCTCTCTCTCTCTCTCTCTCTCTCTCTCTCTCTCTCTCTCTCTCTCTCTCTCTCTCTCTCTCTCTCTGAGAGTCTGTCCCTGGGAGCCTAAAGCCACTGAACCATATACACTTCAAGCTAATCTTTTAAGGGACAATCGGGGCAACAGTGACAATATTCTTATGATTTTGCAAGAATGCAAAAAAAAAAAAACACAATCTCAGGCCAGAATATTACAAGACTAAATGAAAGGTACAGTTTACACATAAAATTAAGTCTTAAAAAAAGTAATTTACAATAAGTAATTTACTCACCCTATTGTTGTTTCAAAAGCTGCATGACTTTCTTTCTCCTGTAGAAAAAATACATCTTGTAAGAAACTTTACTATTTGATCAAAATTACCGAGCACTTTTATTATATGTGAAAAATTATGACTAAATAGGATCATAAAGGTCCATAATAGATGTCCACACATATTGTTCACTACACTCAACGTCTTTTGAATTCAAGCACTATCTTTGTATGAAGAATAGATCAAAATTTTATTTTTCTCTCAAAATCTTGACATCTGCCTTAGTGCTAGTGTATGAGAGGAGTAGTGTTATGGACTATTTGTTCTATTTGATCCACAAAACCTGCACGATTTCTTAAACAATTAAACTGATACAATTCTTGAATTTAATTCCCTGTCTTATTGATTAAATTACAGGTTATTAAATAATGCAGATTATTCAACCCAGGGTCATTGGACAAACGTGCCGTTGCAAGATTTCTGCAAAATGGTATTACTTTTCCTTTTTGCATGTTCCAGGACACTTAAAGAATCTGCCAAAATTTTATTACATTGATTGTTGTATGTATCATGGCAGTTCAGAAAGGAAATATCAGTGGTATTGAAAGGATAATATTTTATTGATAACATACTATCCACACTAAACCCTAAAATGAACAATAACAAAAGCAAATATTAGATTAAAATGCATTTGCAAAGCTTGCTTCTACCAGTCTCTTATGTGACTCGTACCAGTGTGCAATGCTGTACCAGGTGCGCTATTAAACAATTTTACCATGTCAGAAAAGCCATACATATGATAAGCCATACATAATATATGTTCGTTTACAAACCATGCACTGTAGTAAAAGTGTTTTGAGGTCATAGCATAGTATAAAGCAAGGAACCATGTGAAAATAAGTCTGTATTAATCTTCCACTGTAATTATAATTTGTGTGAAAACAAATAGATTGATATTTTTTACTGAAAGATATTTTCACAATGCTTCCAGGTCTTTTTTTTAAGCTTGAAAGCTTAATTCCCTTTTAATGTAACTTCGTGGAAAAGAGCAACCAGCGTATTATTCAAAGTTTCCTTTTCCTCCATAGAAAGACATACGAGCCACGAGGATGAATAAATGTTAACTAAACTTTTGGGTGAAACATCCTTTTAAATAAAAATATCACACATAAACATATCTAGCATATGCTCAATTTCACAGAATGAGGAAAGTAGGGGAAAATACACATAAAGAAAGAGGTTGAGAGAACAAAAAAGGAAGAATGGGAGGTTCTTCTGTTGCCATGCGTGTATGTGTTTACGCATGTTAGAAACAGATACAGTGAAACAGGCATGAAATTTGATCACAGATCAATACTCAGCTCTGCTCCACAGAGACCAGAAAACATCAGATAGTGGCTTGTGGGGTGGAGTGGGGGTGTCTTAATGCACTTGGCTTTGGTACATTGCAGGAGGTGCCCATAATGCCCATCCAAGTTCTTAAAAGCATGTTTAATGCTTTGGGTGATTGCCAAAATGGTGTAGAGGTCTACTTCAAACATTTTTTAAAGAATCACAAAAAAAGCAAATGAAAAATGAAAGAGAGAGAGAAAACTAAATAAATGTGAAAAGGCCAAGTTAAAGCTTGGCTCCATATGCAAAGGGGCTCACGTCAATTCACCCATCATCTATAGCAGATGACAGACCCAGCGTTGTGCACAAAGCCATTTGGGCTAATTACGTCATTAATTATTCATCAGTACTTGACCAGATCGAAGGCAAACCAGAGCTGTACACATTAGACAGAAGAGAGGCATGATTAGTTTTAATCATTGAATGCTTTGTGTCACAGTAAGATATGATGGTGGTCTTTTGTACCAGCCCTCTAAACCAAAATCAATTACATAAGTGGGCACACAGCAATAATTGAGTCACAGGATTCATTAAATGGACAAAAAGTGTGCATGTGTGTGTGTGTATGTTATGGATATGGTGGATGGTTGTGTTATCTGATCACTCAAATAGTTATTTGTGAAAAGATACAGTGTATAGGAGAATAATACTCGAAAAATGGCTCTGTGGAAACATTATTTCTGTTCTTGGACAGCTGGAAAATAAGACAAGTTGTAATCATTTCTTTCTAGAACTATGAAACTAAACAAATTTCCCTTGCTTGTCTGAGGGAAAACTGCAAACCAGGAACAAGTGTCACCACAGTTTCTGCCATTTAGATTTTGACAACCGACACATATTGTGTCATTGAGAAAGGTACTTAAAACCAAGCTGCATGTTCCAGAGGGACTGTCCCTGTATAAAAGTTGCTTTGTCATTTTGGATGAAACTGCCACCCAAATTACTGTTAAGTAATGTTACAATGTAGTTTTGTTTGAAAGTAACCTATGTATGTTCATAAGTTTGCAAGAATTTGCAAGAAAGTATGAGCAACTTGAATCCCTTCAGTGAATAAGCTGATCTTCTAGATCCCAAAACAAAACACATGACTTAATAATATGTCTACAAATGAGACCGATTCAGTTCAAACACTTAAAACGAACTTAAGTCAGTGGTGCGGTTCACTTGTGACTTTTACTTTATCTCCCCCTTACCATAATACCCAAATAGGTTCGGTTATAATAGAGTACATATTTCAATAATTTTCTAATTTAAACAAACTGGTTTCCCAAACACAGTGGGCCTCATTTATCAGTCTAACATAAAACTGATCGCAGATTCGTGCGCACAAATCAATTTACGACAGAGCTTACATGTGATTTATGAAACATTCGTATGCTGCCAATCCCATCGCACAAAAGATTGTACGTTGGTAAATGTGGCGGCTGAAAACAATCGTCATTTGAATATTACGCCCCCAAAAACACCCCGGTTTAGAAGCCTTGCCCCTAGAGTTTACGACACGGAGAAACATAACCCTACCACAAAGAGGAAGCAATCTTATGAAATAGAAATTGATCGTACTCCAAAAACACCCTTTAACCTTATAATTGCAAACAATGGCATTCATTTATATGTACATTGAAGACCAGTAAATATAACAAAACATTTATAAACATTATAAACACTATACAGATTATTTAGTTATCCTTAATTCACAACAAACCCTTTAAATTTAATGGTATTACAAAACAAGAATGAAAAAATTAGTAGCTATAAAATTTTATATTAAACTATGAAGTAAAACACAAATTAGGCTATAGTGGCATTCATTATAAACATAATACAAAGTCAAGCTAAAATTAATTTATTAAAGCGAAACTAAACGGCATTGGGCTCACAAGCCTCTCTCATTCGACATCCAAATGTTTCTATTTTGTCCATGTAACATTTGGTTGCTAAACTTTTATCTATGATGTAAACAAGGCTTTGTACTTGTGTTCCAATATCTACGTAATATATCACCCTTCACATGCGCAATAAATGTTTGTTTCGACACTGCACTCTGATTTTACTGTGGACCTTGTAAATTGTGCAGTGTAAGTTTTATGTTTGGTTGACTGCATTTTAGTTTGATTAATGGCTGAAATGTCAAGTTAGTAATGCTGAAATGTTATGTGTGTGCGTGTGAGGCACCTGCTTGATTAACAATCAGTTTAATAAAAAAAATAAAGAAAAATAAACAAATAAAAGGCAATTTTTGGTCATACGTTCGTTTCGTAAATGAGGGCCAGTGTAAATGTAAACTGGAACAAAACTAAAGTGGACTAAAAAGAGATATGAGTCAATTTCCAAGGTAAAGTGTGAAAGCAAAGAAGCCTGGGTTCAGTCTGTTCAGTCGATTTGACTTCCCAGTTCGGTTTGTTTTATGTATAAGCTGGTTGACGAACGTAGTTGCAGAACCTTGGTCTTCAAGAAAATGAGATTGATAATGTTAATAAAAGTAGTTATCTCAACTCAATATGGTTTACAATTGATAGCAGTTAAATGAACTCCAGGTTGGTTCTCAAGTCATGTGAAAACAATAAAGCTGCATTTCCTCCAGTTCACATTACTTGCATATTTTCACAAACATTGTTCTGTGCATCATAAGTTTTGGTAGCAAACCAAAGGGACAAACACATGAGTAAAAACATGAGGTTTAAAACGCTTCCCATTTCTGGCGCTTTCCCCTATTGAGTCATTAGCAACAGCAGTAAACAGCTACCACTAATGCTCACAGTGAAACTCAAATGCAGCATGATTCGGAGCCAAATAAAAACAATGTGAAAAGAAACCTGAGGGGGACAGCAAAAGGAAGGGTATAGAATCGAACTTGCGTACCAACCAAGAGATTGAACAAACTGTCAAAACAACCTAAAGGTGGGTCATTAAAAAAGCACTCGAGTGTGAAAACGCCCTAATAAACAATGACCCTATTTTAGGCCATTGGTTTCTGGAAAATTCTTCAATAGACTCTTTGAAGCAACCCTGAAAGTCTTTTCAAACGTGAAATGCTCACCGGACCGAGGACATGCACATCCTTGACACTCTCGAACCACAGAGAGATATAACCGAAACTCTCTCCTTAGGTCATGCACTTACCTCTCATGTCTTAAAGCCTGTAAATGTTCTAGCAAAAACCACAGAAACTGAGAAACACACTCACAGAGACACACAAGCGCAGGAGAGAGATTTTCGCTCTGAGGTGGGGGGGGGGGGGGGGGTCTGTCGAAGGTGCCTGCCACCATATGGGGTTAAATGGTGTGGAACAGGCTTTGCGCAGAGCGACACATTGTTGGGCACCTGTGCAAACAGTACAGCCCATCTGAGCTCATTGCTGCTGCCTAATAGCTATCGACCCTTCTCCTTCACACACACACACACACACACACACACACACACACACACACACACACACACACACACACACACACACACACACCTCTGTTAGAGGCTCTGACACAGGCTGGCAGTTAAAAAAATCAAACAGGCCCTCTGAATTATACAGGCTGGAGGGGGGACGCCAGTCTGTCAGATGTCAGATGTAGGCCCAAATGAGCGTTTGGATCTCAGCTGGACTTTTCCAGCAGAGTGGGCCTCTAGTCAAAAGAGAAGGAGGTAATGGGACTGGGGGAGGAGGGCAGGTCGAGAGAACATTCACCTGTAAGCAGACGAACTGGATGGGGGCCAGTCGCAGAGGTCGTCAGATTCGGATTCGAGTGTTTGGCAACATCACAAAGCTTCACATTGTGGCCAAAAGAACCTGTTGTGTGTGTGCGTGCATTTTAAATAGAGCCATTGAAGTTTAACATGCCACAAACATAAGGGGTGTGGTGGATTACGTAAATATTAGTGGACACATTCGGTTTCATGAACGAAATTAGCGAGACACATAACATAGCAACATACAGACATGTACGTTTAGACATTACCCACTTTGGAATAAAGCTAAATGCCAAAAAAATAAAGATGAAATCCAAAGATTAGGCCTCTAATGCAAACAGATTTCCACTATTCTCGAAGTAACTGACAGGTATACAGGCCACCAAGCAAAAGGTTTTTGTCATTTTCTATATTTTTGTCTTTTTCCCTATAGCAAACGTATCTACATATATTTAACACATAAATGTATACGTCCAAAGCTTTAGGTAAGATGAAAAAACAAAAACAAAAAAACAACAAAAAAACACTTTCAACAAAGCATTTTTAAAGTTTCACTCAGAACTGCTCACATTTTTTTCCAGAATGTTTTCATGAATTTAAATTTGAGAAGAACAGCTTTTATTTGAATTTTGAAAGTCTTTACAATCCCTTTGCTGAATAAAAATGTTTTTTTTTTTTAAAGGTTTAAATTATTATTTTAAACCTGTATAAATTCGTTTCACAAAAGAAGATATTTTGAAAAAAAATTCAAAAGTCTTTTGTCAACAAAATATACATTTTCTTTTGAGTTCCACAGAAGAAAGTCAGAATATCATACAGGCTTGAAACACAATTACAATGCCTTTAATTCAAAACATATCCTTAAATGTTTTTATCTTTCAGAAGTTTTGCTTCTTAAGTGGATTCATTTTAGGGTATTTATTTAATCATTTTTTACATGAAAACTGAACAAAAACAGTGATTAAGAAACAATTTGTTGCAGTGGTTGACAGTGATGGCTCTGAAGTCTAATTGTCTCTCCACATTTCCTTGAGATCCCGATATCATAAAACATTTCCCAGCAAAAGTTACAGCTCAATGAATGTGTCACTGAACCGAAACAATAAACGAGAAACAGAATTCCACTGTGTAAACCTGAGCCTCGATTAATCAAATTTTTTTTATGACAATTAATTGACAGCACTAATAAACTCGCTCTCGCTCACCTCCTCCACGCCTCCGGGGAGACTTCGGGGAATCACTGCCTGCTTTATAGCTTTATTAATTAAAAAAGCCTGCTGAGATAACTCTCAACATGTCATCAAACAGAGATGAACGGCAGCTCGCAGACGTTTTTTCTCGACCTGATGGAGAAGGGCACATGCTGATGGATGAAAAGTCCTGCTGTCAGACAATACTGATAATGTCTGTGGCTATAAAGGGACATGAAGGTGACAAGCTGTAACGCATCCATCCTGGCAATCCACACACACATCAATGGACAAATGATTTGACATAATATTTCAACCTTTTATGTCGCACTATGAATCAGAGATAAAAGGCTGAGCTGACGTTTAAATCTGCTTTTTACAATATCTCACTGACATTGAGAATTATAAGTAGAAGTCCCAAGAATCCATTTCAAGATCTAAAATATGATCGGGAACACATGTCCGTGTTTAAAACACTTCATATGTCAGATCATATTTTAACCGGTGAAGAGAAGTCTGCGGGGTCTATAAACCATGAAAAGAAATGTACTCTCAGCTCACTTGATTTTCATTTTAGTGCTTCGGAAAAAAGTCACAGTGTAAAATAACTCACAGAGCAATAAGGCGCAATCCACTGAGGTAATGCTGACCTTTAGATGTGGCGATTCTGTTACAGATCTTTCTAAAATGGCAACACCATTAACGTGCTATAATTGGTCTGTTTTAAAAGGGCCGGGCGACTCGGAGCAGGACCGCTTGTAAGCTATGCTTCAAGGGTATCATCAAACACTGAAATAAAACAAACAACACATAGAGGGAATTAAAAATTAATTTATAGCTAATTTGGGACTTTGGCAGAATGGTTGACAACTTGAGTGCAATCAATGGCCAAATAAGAGTTGGTTCAAAAGGGAATACTATTATACTAGCCATTACGTTGTTAATGTTAATGAGACAGGTTTGGCATAACCAAGGTTTTTCTAGCATCGTGGGTCATTATAGTCAGTTCAGGGTCATGGCTGTGGTCAACACAAAGGGTCGTTTCAACTGGGTGGAGGTGGCACATGTCACTGTGCGATGGGGAACATTTGTCGCATGTAGCGTAAACAATGGAAGTGTTTTGACAAATTGAATGAGGGTGAGTTGAGGTGCTCATTTCAGCTGCAGGGTACGCTTAATTCAGCTGTTTATTTGAGCCCCCTTTGCTCAAATGAGTCAATCAGTTTGTCACTCTTTGCTAATTAACACGTATAGAGCTGTCTAGGTTTATGTTACTTGAGGTTGGTGACACAGCTCTGACTGAAACACTGACACTTTAAGAATTTGTGCTTTTTGTAAAGTAGAAGAAACAACAGTGTTAAATTAATTTTCCAGTCGAAATGCAGATGAAGGGACGAAATGGTAAATTAGAATATCTACTGCTGCTAAGACAGCAAATCTTCTGTCAGAAGTCAGATTTCTTACGGTCATTTTATTGTACTAGAAACGTCTTTTGTTACTGTGCCAAAACTAAAGAAGGTGATGGACTTACCTTCAAATGCCTGTGCTTTTATGTTAATATAAAAGAGACTAGAAATAACCATGCAGACAGATTAACAAATTTTTCTCCAAACTGTCCCAGTTGTTAAAAAGTGACATTTCAGTGTCATTTCTATTTAAACTTGTATGTCCTGTATTTAAAAATATTTGTATTTTTACATTTGTATTGATGAAGTGGCAATTTATTATATTTAAAATGTCTAAACTTTAACCCCTGGTTTCACAGCCAAGGCTTAAGCTAGTTCCAGACTAAAATGCATGTTTGAGCCATCTCAACTGAAAATATCTCACTCTGACATATTACAATATGTTATTGTCATTGTTCTGTGAAAAGATGCACACATTAATGTTTTCTTCTGAGGCATTTTTGTAAAAGTTGCTTAAATATCTAAATTTAGGCCTAGTCCTGGCTTAAGCTAAGCCCTGTCTGTGAAATATATATTATCAAATAACATAAAATTACAATTACTACATTAACAAAACTAATAGCAAGAACGGTACTCGTGCTTTAGTATGTTACTATATGTGTTAAGAAACAATGAAAGTCTACACTTTTACAGTGGCCTATTACTTCAGTAATGTTATATTATCTAAAAATGCAGTTTATATACAAATATCGCATCCAAAATAAAAGTGTTTTGTTTACATAATATAGGTGTGTGTACTGTATATATTTATTATGTATATAAAAATACAAACAAATACAATATATATTTTGATAATATTTACATATATTTACATGTATACATTTATATTCATATAATGTATATTATGTATAAATATATTTAATATATAAACATAACATGCATGTATGTGTATTTATGTATATATATATATATATATATATATATATACATACATAATAAACCTACAGAGTACACACACATATATTTTGTAAACGAAAACTTTTATTTTGGATGCGATTAATCACGATTAATAATTTGCCAGCAAATATATATATATACAGTAACACTTTATTTTAAGGTTACCTTCTTATACATTACTTACTACTATAATAACAATAAATTATAAATTATGCATAATTGCATGCAAGTAACTCCTAAACCTAATCATATAGTAAGTGCATGCAGTTAATTCATATTACTCAGTACTTCAATGTATAATTACACTGTAACAAAGGACACCTAAAAATTATGTGTAACCAATTATACGTGTATGATTTAAATACACTACAAGTGCACATTCAATACAATTAAGTGCACATATTTTCACAAATATCTCTCTGTCATGCAGTAGTTAACCTTCAAGATATAATGTTTAAGTTAATGCCTGCTACAGCGTCCAGAAAATTCATACCAATTCAGAGATGTCATTTCCCCCTCCGATGTTAAACCAAAAACATTTTGAATACAACTTCAGGGGAAAGAAAAGTGTATCTATATGTATTTTTGACAGTCGAGTTGCATCTTCTGCAGATCACCTGTTTCACACATTCTAACCACCCTCATGTCAACAAATATATATGCTGTGAAACGCGCCAGTGCTTGAATTGCACTTACGTAACTAACAGCATTTATGTTTCGGGCCTAGCATTTACACAGGAAACATTCAGAATATTCAGTAAAATAATTTAGTATGTATGCAAATGCAAGCTCACACATTGGCAGGCCGGTGAACTTGACCACAGTTTGAGCATTAAGGAAGTTTAAACTTAAGCGTAGTGATGTTGGCCACTCATGCCCTGTCACTTGTTGATAGAGACGTGCTGAGGAGAGCTGAGCACCGGATTGGCACATCCGCTCACACTCAAAGGAGCGCTGTGTGACATGCTGAGAAACAGCTGTCCCGTCTCCTTCATAACAGTGTCTTTAATTTTGTCTGACCTACAGAGAAAAGTAGAAACCCGCCAGGACCTCTACAGAACACAGCGCAGTCACTTTCCCCAAAAATACCAACCGACAATTTTATAATTCAAAGGAACAAGCTGGAACAGCAAAATATGAATATTAAGATTGCAACTTGGTACAATGTTTTCACAACTGCTTTCCTGTTATTATTTTTTGAGTTGTTGATAAAAGCTATGAGAAAACATACCGTCCACAAGGACGCAGCTGGTTGAGAAAACAACCCATAAAGGAACCTGCTTCTTTTTCCCCCCTCCGTCAACAGCTGAAACAACAGCAGTTCTTGGAGGGAAAGCCTTTGTGTTATTGGTAATCATTCTGACACCCGGCCAAGCAAAAGAAACTGAGCCATGCGTCATATAGTCCCAACCTCCAACCTCTCAACCTAAACACCAGCGGCTCTCTCCCTTGGCACAAGACCATGAGCCCACAAAGACTCGAGAGAATTCACTCGCTTTGACTAAAAAGAGTCATTGTGCAGTCAAAGATGATGTTTCTTTATAAAACCTGACATTTCTCAAAGCAAAAACGCATTGTAGAAAATGAACCTGATAGATATAACCATACTTCTGCAGTTGATTGATTATATTAATTATATTATTTATTTTTTCTATTAAACGTTCTCTGAAATATGTTTAAATATGCAAATCGCTCATTGTCTATATATGCACATATTTGCATATTATTTCAGAGCAGAAATCTCAACTAAAGTCAGGTTAAAAAATCTTCTTTTATTTTGTTAAAAGTTTTACCCTATGGGAGGGGTCTTTGGATATTTATTTGTATCACTCCATAAATCAAAGAACACTGCAAACAGGCAGAAAATAAGTAAGTAAATACATAAATAAATATCACAGTGCATTTAGGAATACAGTTTTGTATAAAATCAGCTAAATTACATATGAACAAACTTCTCTGTAGAAACCTTCAGATATAGTTAGGAATAAAACTGTAAATTGTAAGTACTACTGAAATGCAGATTTCTGGCTTTTTTGAGCAAATCGCCTTTAAAGATATGCATTGTAATTTAAAATCACTTATGTAAATAGACAAATGCAACACAACAATACTTAACAGTGTATTTTGGATATTTCCTTATCATTAGGCCTGAAAAAAACATGTTATTAAAATCCAAAATGACCATAGGTCCATTTCCCAAATGCAAATATGGTCGCAAACAGTGTAACTATTACATGTAACTAGTAATTCCACAACACTGGTCGCAAGTTCCGTCATTACCAATGGAGTTCAATTGAAAAAGTATTGTGACTTTTATTTCACTATTCTGACTTGTTTTACTCGCAACTGAAAGTTAATAATAATAAAAAAAGAAAATCCAAATGAAAACTCCAAATTCAGAGCAAAAGTCAGAAATGCGAGATCAAAATCTGAATTCTGACTTTTCCCTCGATAATCTCACAGTTCTGACTTTTTTCTCTCAGAATTCTGAGTTTACATCTTGCAATTCTGTTTTTTGCTTCCACCAAAAAAGTGACTTTTTTAAATCAGAATTATTAGATTACATCTCACCACTGGGCTTGTTTCTCACAATTGAAATACACAATTTGCAAAAATCCACCCTCCTTAGTTACTGTTGCTATGTCCGGCAAGCAATGTCTCTCTAACACTACACATCATGTTCTCACGCAGTAAAAAATACATCGCGGAGCAAAGAGAAAACTGAAAAGACAGACAAGACAAAGCAGGTTTTAGAATGAAACAAGGTCTCAGCTTTAAAATGTTGTATATTTTTTAAGGGATTCAAACAATAAATAGAGTTTTGTGGATCTATATGACAGATCGCTGTATTGCCTCAGTTCAAGAACCGATTGTCGTTTCATATTTACTTAAAGGTGCAATAGGTGATTGTCTTCAGAAACATTTTTTTTTGTTATTCTGGTTGAAAGTCTCTTCACATCCTGATAGCAATCATTAAGTTAAGTGGTCTAAATGTATTTATCCTATGTTAATATATTCTGTGTAAGGCGTAGAACCAAGAAATGTTCGTCCAATCAAAACGCTCGGTCCGAGCGTTTTAATTGGCTTCCCTACCGGCTTGTCAACAAATGTATTTGCATACCTCTGTGCACCCTGTTTATGCAGACAGGATATATCATCAGCGCATTCACGCACACTGTGCAGACAGAGCGAGAATGGCAAGCAAACATCAACAACCCAATCTTCCTTACTGGTATTGTAGTACTCTAACTAACTGTGCTATAAAGTTTTCTCACCGGTGAATGGCACATGATGTAGCCTAGCACATGATGTTGCCCCCCCACTCTGCCTATTTTGCATGTCTCGCTTAGTTAACACACCTGAATCAGATAACAAGCTTGTTACAAAAGAGCTACGTGCATTAACTTTGTTCCGATTAACAAGCTCCCTACAGTGTTCATTAATTGCTCCCTATTTCCTAAGCAGGGAAAATTTGTTGAAGTTTATTTCACTTCAGAACATTCATTCACTGATTGCGCTGTGCAGCGTCTTCACACACAGACGAAACTTACTAGAGAAGTGTGTAGTGTGACATAATATACCTCTGTAAATAAATACAATTTCAAGGTTCAAGGTTTCTTTATTTGTCACATAATAAATTATACAGGGTATAATTAGAAGTGAAATGTAATCGAATCAGGTCCGCTCAGTGGACATTGCAAAAGAATAAAAATAAAAATTATATAAAGTAACAACACAAGAGCATATATATGGTAAAAAAGAGAAATAAGAGTAAAATGTGCAATGAAATAAAAAGTGCAAAACAACACGATGTGCAAAACAACAAGATGTGCAAAACAATAAGATGTGCAAAAAACAAAAAACACGTCTTTTAAATTCACGTCTTGCACTTTAATGCCCTTTATATGGAACATATACGCTCACTTTGAACTGGAATCATGGCGAAATATCTGGTGATGTCCACAACCTTGTCTCTGGTAATCTGCTTTTTGAGCGTATGTGCATTCAGGGGGCATTGGCTTTGGACGGCGATTGCAAGGAGGGTGGGACATTCGCTTTCAGTGCTATCTGGTAAAGTTAGCATTTTCCGAGATCTCCTATTGCACATTTAAAACACGAAATGAACATGAATGAACATCATAACATAATTTCTCAAGTTTAAGTCCACCGAAATTAATCTACTTTCATGTCGGAGTTGTTTATCGGGCAAGATGGTGGATTCGGCGTCATGATTGGTCAAATCACCTGTCAATCATTATCTTTGCGAATGGTCAATTCTGTCTTTTTTTGCTCAGAATTGTGAGTTTTTTCTCACGTTTCTCTTTTTTTTCTTAGAATTCTTAAAAGAAAAAAAGACAGAATTGTGAAATAATAAAGTTTACATTTATGTTTTACACTATGACGGAAACAGGCTTCCATAGCTCAAGTGATTGCAACCACATGTGTTCACATATGAGTGGTCCTGGAGAACTAGGGCTTCCAAATAATGAGTTATAGACAATTGTGTGTGTGTTATTGAGGGGAAAAAAAGAGCTGGGGGTTGGTGGCATGTCCTCGCTGTGTGACAGAAAATGCTCAGGAAGTTCACTCCTCTCACGTGGGCACTGCGTTTTTCTGGAAAGGACAAACCAACACAAAAGAAATCTACTGAAACTGTTCAGGCAACGGATTTCCTGCCCTGTAGTTGTAGTAAGGATATAGCCATACAGAGATTGTATATGAGCATAAGTGTGTGCGCAAACAGATAATCAAATTGATTCAAGGCTAGTGCCGAACGACTAAAAAGACAAACACAAGATTCTGTCTTATCAGAGTTAGCCTGAGCATAAACAGGCTCTGTTGATAGGAACAAGAACACAGGATGGCGTAGGTGGCAAAAAAAAGAGGAGAGAGGGGAAGAGTGTCCATATTCTGCACAAAAACAATGGCGCGGGTCACACCCCCACTTGTGCCGGTTTAATTCAGCTGGGCTGCACAGAATAATATGAACAAGAAGTGAAAAACATTAGAATAACAGCACAGAATGACTTTATGAAGGTCAATGACAAATACGAGTGCCCATGATAAAGAAAAGGACAAATCTAGTATAAAATATATGTTCCAAGTTACTCTTTGTATTCAGGTTGGTTTCAAAAAGTTTAGAAAAAATTAAATAAAGTAGAATACATAAATTTAAGAAAAATTGAATAGTTAAATTGAATAAAAGTGTGCAAATTTAATAAAAATAAATGCATTTAATGACTCAAACTGTTATGTGGCAAAACCATAAAGGAAAACAATTTAACATATTTTCCTTACACCTTACATTTAAGTAACCAAACAAAAATGTTCGGTTACGACTGTAACCTCGGTTCCCTGAAGAGGGAACGAATGTTGCGTCAGAAACGCTTTGGGAACGCTTTGCATGTTAAGTCTTGAAGCACACATGTGAAATCAATCCAAGGTGTAATTGGGACATAAGAGTGGGTGATGTCACGAACCAGGAAGCTATAAAGCCTGCCCAAACGAAGCTGTCACTAGCTTAAAAAGTCTGAGCAAGTCGCTTACAGGCACGAAGGAGATATGGCCGGGGACGTTTTCAAGGGAACTGCATTGCATCAGAAATGCTTTGGGAATGTCAATACAACATCACCATTGCTACGAGTGCCTGTTCTGTGTGAAATCAAGCGAGCAGTACTAGGACGAGGGCACCTGGGGTAGAGTCCATTTCCAAAGAATAAAATCTGATGAATCTGTGCAGTGAGGACCAGCCTGCCGCATCACAAACCTCCTGGAGAGCAACTCCTGATATCAGGGCCTTGGAGGCCACCATACTCCTGGTCGAGTGGGACCGGACAGCCATAGGAGAATAGGACAGCCATAGGCCGAATCATATGCAAGTGAGATGGCCTCGACCACTTACTTGCTCATCCTTTGCTTAGATGCAGGGGACCCCTTGTTAGGACATCCAAAACATATGAACAGTTGTTCATTTTTTTTCGGTTTGCACATGACATTCTACAATCTGAACTTGAAAAACAAATAAATAAATACAAAATCAAATTGTTCGATATCTGGTATTTTATTAGCCTTTATGTTACAATAATTTAAATGTTATATTATTTAATTGTTATGTTTTCTTAGTTTAGTTTATTTATTTATTTATTTTTGCATGTTGGCAGCACATGACTTACTAAAATATTATTAATATGCTGTATTCTACACACATATGTGACCCTGGACCGCAAAACCAGTCACAAGGGTCTTTTCTTTTTTTTCTTTTTTTTATAAATAAGCTTTCCATTGATGTATGTTTGTAACGATACGAGATACAACTATATGAAAATCTGGAATCTGAGGGTGCCTTTAAAGTTGTCCAAATGAAAGTCTTAGCAATGCATATTCAAATTGATATATTCACGGTAGGAAATTTACTAAATAATTTTTACTTATTAACCTAATGATTTTTGGCATAAAATAAAAATCAATAATTTTGACCCATACAGTGTATTGTTGACTATTGCTACAAATATTAAAGTGCAACTTATGGCTGGTTTTGTGCTCCAGGCAGGGTCAACGGGGGCCTCAATTAGAGTAAATAAATGAATAAATAAAACAGGACAGAAATGAATACTGATAGATATTACTGAATTCCCAACAAATACAACAAACTTAATAATGCATTTTTGTCACATAGAAAAGCACTTGACAGTAAAGCATTGATTTTGAGCTAGACTGTTGGAAAGTTACTGCTAATAAATTCTGTTATAATTTCCTCACCTTCATGTTGTTCAAAATTACTTTCTTCTGTTGAACACAAAATAAGATTTTGTATACATAGACACATAGGCTATTTATTCAGTGTTAATAACTTCAAGTTAAATTACTATGGTGCTGAATTGACAAGCCTATTGGCATTTTCAATATACCTTATTGTCGTGGCTGTTTTCAGCCAGCATCACTACAGAACCTTTAATGTTCTAATATCAAACGACTGTATAACAATTCTGTGTCACATCCGAATGGATCAAGCGACTTACTTAATCATGGCAGAAGCGTGGCGTACATTCTTCAATCAATCATATAGACTCCCCATGTTAAAATGCCCAAATTTACAGCAGAAAATGTATGTTTACAGCCCGGTACAAAAAGTGGCGACGGCTGCCTCCACCCACTTTGAGCTTCAAAAATCCTCTTTACAAACCTGCGGGTGACGTCACGGAAAATACTTCAATTTTTTGGGAATACACACAGATTAATATATAAGTATATTATTATTATTATTAAGATTATTCCTGACTATTTCGGTTTTGATTCTACAGAATATATGAGGATAGACCATTTTGTACTTGAAGAAAATTTACCAATATAAAAAGCCACTGTATATTTTGTATTTATTGTGTAAATTAACACATACAGTATCTCACAGAAGTGAGTACACCCCTCACATTTTTGTAAATATTTTATTATATCTTCATGTGACAACACTGAAGAAATGACACTTTGCTACAATGTAAAGTAGTGAGTGTACAGCTTGTATAACAGCGTAAATTTGCTGTCCCCTCAAAATAACTTAACACACAGCCATTAATGTCTAAACCGCTGGCCACAAAAGTGAGTACACCCCTAAGTGAAAAATTTCCAAATTGGGCCCAATTAGCCATTTTCTCTCCCCGGTGTCATGTGACTCATTAGTGTTACAAGGTCTCAGGTGTGAATGGGGAGCAGGTGTGTTGAATTTGGTGTTATCACTCTCACTCTCTCGTACTGGTCACTGAAAGTTCAACATGGGACATCATGGCAAATTGTTGCTCTACATAAAGATGGCATAGGCTATAAGAAGATTGCCAAGACCCTGAAACTGATCTACAGCACGGTGGCCAAGACCATACAGCAGTTTAACAGGACAGGTTCCACTCAGAACAGGCCTCGCCATGGTCGACCAAAGAAGTTGAGTGCACGTGCTCAGCGTCATATCCAGAGGTTGTGTTTGGGAAATAGACGTATGAGTGCTTCCAGCATTGCTGCAGAGGTTGAAGGGGTGGGGGGACAGCCTGTCAGTGCTCAGACAATACGCTCCACACTGCATCAAATTGGTCTGCATTGCTGTTGTCCCAGAAGGACGCCTTTTATAAAGATGATGCACAAGAAAGCCCGCAAACAGTTTGCTGAAGACAAGCAGACTAAGGACATGGATTACTGGAACCATGTCCTGTGGTCTGATGAGACCAAGATAAACTTTTTTGGTTCAGATGGTGTCAAGCGTGTGATGAGTACAAAGGCAAGTGTTTCTTGACTACAGTCAAGCATGGTGGTGGGAGTGTCATATTCTGCGGCTGTATGAGTGCTGCCGGCACTGGGGAGCTACAGTTCATTGAGGGAACAATGAATGCCAACATGTACTGTGACATACTGAAGCAGAGCATGATCCCCTCCCTTCGGAGACTGGGTCGCAGAGTAGTATTCCAACTTGACAACGACCCCATACACACCTCCAAAACGACCACTGCCTTGCTAAAGAAGCTGAGGGTAAAGGTAATCTGTGGGGCATCCTCAAACGGAAGGTGGAGGAGCACAAGTTCGCTAATATCCACCAGCTCCGTGATGTCATCATGGAGAAGTGGAAGAGGACTCCAGTGGTAACCTGTGAAGCTCTGGTGAACTCCATACCCAAGAGGGTTAAGGCAGTACTGGAAAAAAATGGTGGTCACACAAAATATTGACACTTTGGGCCCAATTGGACATTTTCACTTATGGGGTGTACTCACTTTTGTGGCCAGCGGTTTAGACATTAATGGCTGTGTGTTGAGTTATTTTGAGGGGACAGCAAATTTACACGGTTATGCAAGCTGTACACTTACTACTTTACATTGTAGCAAAGTGTCATTTCTGCAGTGTTGTCACATGAAAAGGTATAATACAATATTTACACAAATGTGAGGGGTGTACTCACTTCTGTGAGATACTGTATATGTGAACCAACCAATTTTTCTGTTTTGTTTGGAATGCTAACCAATTTTTTTTGTAATGCAAGTTGGACTATGCACAGTGTAAATACAGAGTTTAGGACTCAGACAACCTCAGTGAAACATCACAAAATAATAACCAAACCACATCCCCCCTTCCGCACATGGCAGAAGGAGATGTTATCATACACCACATTAGCTCAGCTAGTGTCTCAAACCACTGCCAACTATGTGGTGGGCACGACTGCTAAAGTTAAGCTGTGGGTCTGTGCGAGGTGAAGAAGTACAATAAACACCCCAAATACATCAATCCCAAGATTTCCAACAACTGTCCACCATATGTCCGCCTGCAGAACAATATTTTTTATTTTTCGTAAAGACACTCCAACTCAAAATAAGCACTAAAAAGTTTGATAAATATTTAGAGGAGAGCTTAAACATCATCAATTGGTAGTCAATATGAAATACTTTTAGGAAGTGTTATATTTATTTTATTTGAACTTTTATAAATGTATTTAAAATCATTTCATTTGACAGATTTATTTTCTATTTTACCACTGAGTGGTCTATCTTTTAGTGCAAGGCTTTATTGTCTGTGGTTTTAAGCATTAAAGTAAAAACACTGAACATGGAGGCAGTGTTCGGCTTTATCTCCCTCTCCACCTGCTCAAGTTTGTTGTATTTTTTCCCCCCCAAGGAAATGGTTATGAATGAAAAGCCAGATGCCTTCACAATCAGCTTGCTTTATCAATCTTTAATTCACTGTAATTCAAAATTAGAGGAGTTTATGAATAGATGAATGAGAAGTTATATCAATATTTCAGTTGGTTTAACATCACAGTCATGAACAAACATGCATCTCGAAACATCTCTGCCTTTGTCCCGATAGAATGTGTTATGAAACACGAAAAAACTGAATGAGAGTGAGGTAAGATTTAGACAAAAACTATCAAGGAGAGGCTCGACAAAGCCACCCGAGTTGAAAAATGGTTTTGCAAAACTGGTTTAGATGATCAGTCTCTTATCAGCTACTAACTTGGAAATATATAGTGCTCAACAAAGACAAAACTCACTGTGCATTGAAATGAAAATTTAGTTTTCAAGTCTCTTGTGATTTGTTCTGTGACAGACAGGTTTGGCTCAAATTTGCTCAGATTCAGAGAAATGCAGTGTGAAAATTGGTATCAAATCAATAACAAACTCTATTAAAAAAACTTTAAAGCCATTTTATAAGTTCCAGTGTTGGCGTACTGTGTTTTCCCTTTGTAGGCTAGTATATGTGCAATATTTGTAATAGAGATGAGGCACATCATCAAGTCAAGAATTTTACATTTTCAGAAGAAAAAGTTTCTCAAACATGCTGTTTTGAGTAGTTGCTAAGGTGTTGCAAGGTTATTTTAGCATTGTTACTTTTATAGTTGTTATTAATATTTTGAATTATATTTTTTCTTTTATATATTTCTGTTATTTTACATTTTTGGTATTTCTGTCATTTTCATTTTAGTTCAAGTTTTAGTAATTTTGTTCTGTTTTTTGTCATTTTATCACTTGTTTGTGGTTATTATTACATTTAGTTTTATTTTCTTTCAGTACTTCAATTTAAACTAAAGAAATATGAGAAATATTGCCTTGGCAATAAAAGTTTAAAATAAATAAATACAATTTAAAATATAGTTAATTTTTATTTTATTACAAGTGATATATGTGTGTGTGTGTGTGTGTGTGTGTGTGTGCGTGCCTGTGAAGAGTTCATTTTCAAAAACAGATATAACTCTTGTTTTTCACAATTTTCAAAAATCATGTTTTTTCATTGTGCATACCAATTAATCTCAATCAAACTGCAGTTTGGTTATTTTGATTAGGTAATTAAAAAAAAACTAAACATACAGCTAACCAACACAATAAAAAGCATTATTTAAAGAAAATTATTGATGGAGTAATCTGTTTTTACTAATTAAATATGTTTTAGTTGAAAATAATAGGGTTGAGGTTGGGAAAATGACAAAGAAGATCAAAATCACAGGTCCATCCTAAAATATCAATTTTATAATTTTATCATCACTCTCCAGAATCTTTTCATTTGCCATTCCTGGCTGGTGGAATGAAATTCCCAACCCCATCCGGAATGCTGAATCCCTGACAATTTTCAAGCGACACCTGAAAACTGATCTCTTCCATCATCACTTGACTTCGTCTTAAAAAATTTACATAAATATTCCTGTGGCTCAGTGGTTAGAGCATTGCGTTAGCAGCACAAAGGTTGTGGGTTCGATTCCCAGGGAACACATGTACTGACAAAAATATGTATGGCCTGACTGCACTGTAAGTCGCTTTGGATAAAAGCGTCTGCTAAATGCGTAAATGTTAATACAAAAAAACATCACTCTTTCCTTACATTTGCTCTCTTTCCCTTAACCTCTCTCTGTCTGGCTAGAATTTGCTCTGAACAATGCCTAGAAATTTGTATTACAAGCACTTCCTGTGTCTGTTTGCCTCTTTATAATGTATTGCTTATTGTATTCCTCAATTGTAAGTCACTTTGGATAAAAGCGTCTGCAAAATGAATAAATGTAATCATGAAATGTGAAAATTAAAAGTCTTAAAACTAATAGCAAATTTCTACTCAAAAAGCTGCAAACTTTAATGCATCCTTCAGACCGTAGCACAATCGATTTAGAACAAACCCCTGACCCTAATCGTGAGCAATAACCAGGCAAGCATCGCAAACAATTAGGTTATTACTGAGCCATGATCCATAAAACAGCATATTCTCTTCCACACAAAAAAAACCTACGACCCCCATAGGCTTACCTGTCCAGTGTGCTCTTTGAGTCTGTCCAGCTAGCGCCAATACTCTGATTTAGTCTGACTCTGAGGCAAGAGACGCCGTTAAGATGGCTGTGGACTCCTGACAATTGCTTGGATGTGACAGGATTACTCTGTGACCTTTGCCCAGCCCTCCATTAGGACTCTAGTGATTTCTGACCATGGGCTCGAGGGCAATGAACTACAGAACACTAATTACAGACACATAGTGACAGGCCTGGGACCACAATGGGCTTTTATGAGGGATCGGACAGACGGGCATTAAAACAGAGCAGGGCGCAGCGGGGCAGAGGACATGACCGGGCAGCTGTTCCTCAAAGCTCCGCTCGGCTCAGATATAACATGATTCACAAACTTAAATGCACAGCAGCTCTGGTGCTAAAGAAAACGGTTCATAATAACTAATAATTGATAAGTGTATATAGTTGTCCTGAAAATGTATGTTATCATGATGAAAAGTCTGATATTCCTACACAATCTCAATGCAATTAGGGACTATTTTTTCATCTTGGCAAGTTGGTTAATTCGTAAGAATTTGTAGAATTTAATTCGTGTGATTTAGGTTGGATACATGGACAATGGTTAGGAAATCTCAGACCGCTGAATGGAGCGACTGACTAATTATAATTGATTATTACACTGCACCATATAATTAATAGTCTACATATCCTGGCAACACTTTACAATCAGGTTTCATTTGTTAACTACACCAGTTAACATGAACTAACAATGAACAAAACTTATACAGCATTTATTGGATATAAAATTAATGTTAATTTAAATATTTACTAACATATGTTTTAATTAAAAGTTGTATTTGTTAACATTATTTAATGCAAAAAATGAACAATTGTATTAACTAACATTGACAAAAGACTATATATATACAGGTGCTGGTCATATAATTAGAATATCATCAAAAATTTGATTTATTTCACTCAAAATTCCATTCAATTCCATTCAAAAAGTGAAACTTGTATAATGTATACATTCATTCCACACAGACTGATATATTTCAAGTGTTTACTTCTTTTAATTTTGATGATTATAACTGACAACTAATGAAAACCCCAAATTCAGTATCTCAGAAAATTAGAATATTACTTAAGACCAATACAAAGAAAGGATTTTTAGAAATCTTGGCCAACTGAAAAGTATGAACATGAAAAGTATGAGCATGTACAGCACTCAATACTTAGTTGGGGCTCCTTTTGCCTGAATTACTGCAGCAATGCGGCGTGGCATGGAGTCGATCGGTCTGTGGCACTGCTCAGGTGATATGAGAGCCCAGGTTGCTCTGATAGTGGCCTTCAGCTCTTCTGCATTGTTGGGTCTGGCATATCGCATCATCCTCTTCACAATACCCCATAGATTTTCTATGGGGTTAAGGTCAGGCGAATTTGCTGGCCAATTAAGAACAGGGATACCATGGTCCTTAAACCAGGTACTGGTAGCTTTGGCACTGTGTGCAGGTGCAATGAAATCTGCATCTCCATAAAGTTGGTCAGCAGCAGGAAGCATGAAGTGCTCTAAAACTTCCTGGTAATACGGCTGTGTTGACCTTGGATCTCAGAAAACACAGCGGACCAACACCAGCAGATGACATGGCACCCCCAAACCATCACTGACTGTGCAAACTTTACACTGGACCTCAAGCAACGTGGATTCTGTGCCTCTCCTCTCTTCCTCCAGACTCTGGGACCCTGATTTCCAAAGGAAATGCAAAATGTACTTTCATCAGAGTGGACCACTCAGCAGCAGTCCAGTCCTTTTTGTCTTTAGCCCAGGCGAGACGCTTCTGACGCTGTCTGTTGTTCAAGAGTGGCTTGACACAAGGAATGCGACAGCTGAAACCCATGTCTTGCATACGTCTGTGCGTAGTGGTTCTTGAAGCACTGACTCTAGCTGCAGTCCACTCTTTGTGAATCTCCCCCACATTTTTGAATGGGTTTTGTTTCACAATCCTCTCCAGGGTGCGGTTATCCCTATTGCTTGTACACTTTTTTCTATCAAATCTTTTCCTTCCCTTCGCATCTCTATTAATGTGCTTGGACACAGAGCTCTGTGAACAGCCAGCCTCTTTTGCAATTACCTTTTGTGTCTTGCCCTCCTTGTGCAAGGTGTCAATGGTCGTCTTTTGGACAACTGTCAAGTCAGCAGTCTTCCCCATGATTGTGTAACCTACAGAACTAGACTGAGAGACCATTTAAAGGCCTTTGCAGGTGTTTTGAGTTAATTAGCTGATTAGAGTTGTAATCTTTATGTACTTTATGTACTCCCCAATTGTAAGTCGCTTTGGATAAAAGCGTCTGCTAAATGACTAAATGTAAATGTAGAGTGTGGCACCAGGTGTCTTCAATATTGAACCTTTTCACAATATTCTAATTTTCTGAGATACTGAATTTGGGGTTTTCATTATTTGTCACTTATAATCATCAAAATTAAAAGACACTTGAAATATATCAGTCTGTGTGGAATGAATGTATACATTATACAAGTTTCACTTTTTTAATGGAATTAGTGAAATAAATAAACTTTTTGATGATATTCTAATTATAAGACCAGCACCTGTATATATATATATTGCAATGACAAATGAGAAGTTACCAATTTCTTTTGTAAAATAATATCATATTTCTAAGTAAAAATTTAATTTAAAAATGAAGACAATGGATTAAAATACATATACAAAAAAAAAGGAATTTCAAGTGTGCAAATAAAACATTAAATCAAGAATGCACTAAGTATTTAATTACAATACTTTTATTAGGCGTGACCAAGAACAGAATGTAACTGGATGTTATATATGGACAAACAAGTTCTAGTAAAACAAAACGTCCCCATTCATGGAAAACATGGCTGATTTAGAATGTGAAGTGAACAC
Organism: Oxygymnocypris stewartii; assembly: GCA_003573665.1. Taxonomy (NCBI): domain Eukaryota; kingdom Metazoa; phylum Chordata; class Actinopteri; order Cypriniformes; family Cyprinidae; genus Oxygymnocypris; species Oxygymnocypris stewartii. Next base: position 453,809 of record QVTF01012824.1, read on the forward strand.
ACCCTTTTAAAAAAATAAGCTCTTTTTAACCTGATTAACAACACAGCAAATTACAGCTGAGTGAACATGTATGTTTGTATGAATCCGGCGTTGTGTGTTCAGTTTTCACAAATTCAGCATGTGGCGGAGGTCAATTACTACAGCACCATCTCTGAGGCGGGTGACAGGGTTATATTTACACAAGACCCTCCTCATAGACGGACGGACCACTGCTGAGACGACTGGGCGGCCAGAGGCTAAGTTACTGCAAATAACGACAGGACGCATGTCAAAGAAAACACATCACGCACAGTTCATGGATATCTGATATTAACCCAACAGCCATATTAAAGAGAATATACACTGATGTATAAATAATTGCTTTTTCCATGGGTGCAAGGATATCCTGTTACCAGCCTCTACCTGGGTGGCTCAGACACTGAAATATATTAGTAGTAATAACATAAACATTAAGATTCTTGTATATACAGAAAAATGTATATAAAAATAAAGAAAATGTATATTAGAGTCACTGTCATACATGTAACTGCTCTACATTGCAGCTGTAGTACAGTTTATGTTCAGTAAAGCAGGTGATAGTGACGACCTGTCACTTTAAGATGAACAGTATAGACTGGATGACACTGCACGCTTAAAAAGGAAATGTACACCTGGATTTCGTAACATACTCTAACATGTAACAAGTACACCAGGTGACAAGGAAAGCTAAAAAAGGAAAGAAGCAAGCAGAGAGGAACTGGTTTCAAAGGCAAGCTGCCGTTTTCTACGTTTGGTCTGGGTTGTGCTGCCCAAACAAGTTTCTGTGTAGTACAAAAACAAAGAAGACTTCTCTCTGTGTAACTCTGGACATCCCCTGTTACCTGCATTAGTGATGCTGACATGTGTGGTGATCAGAAAGAGGATGCAGGATGCTTCAATCTGGTCATGACCTTTAATTTACAATAAAAGCCTCATCTGACCTTTGTGCACTTGAACTATGAATGGTAAAAGATTTTTAAAAACCCAATAGAAATTCCAGTAAATCTAACAGTAAATATTGCATAATCTATCCAAAAGCCACATCTAATTCCTTCGATTCATGAAAACTGAGGAACAAATTGAATTAAGTTGAAATTAAATTTAAAAAAGGAATAAATAAAATAAATCTAAAAATTAAATTGAGAAGTATAAATTGGCACTTTCTTCACTTTGAAATATTGGTTAGTTTATATATTTTGTATTTCTTGTATTTATGTATTTATTATAGTAGTAGAGCAATAATCTTGATCATCATCATAATGCATTGGATATTGTTATGTAGAATATACTACTGTTATTTGTATCTTAGATTTTAATTAACTAAAATAAACAATTATATTCTAACAAAAAAAACGTATGGTTCCTAAATTGTTTTTATGTTGAATTTGAACAGAAACAATATCAGAGCAAATTAACACTGATGTAACATTGAACGTCATATATTTGGACAAAATAAATATAGTGAGTGTTATACTAAAGAGAACAATACTAGCCTGTGTATTAAAGTCCATAATTTGTATGGGGTGACGCTTAATGTCATGTTTCTCGACCACTTGATCTGTCGCAACGAAGTGAAACGTGCCCAGAGACCATCGTCAAGTCCTGGTCTTGACCAACAACGATCGCATCCGTTTTATAGATGCACTATCGCTCAGATTGCTTTTGTTATTCATGCTTTTCCTACATGAAATTTTAGAATCAGAGATACTTTTATGCAATAGTTACAGTAACAATTACAGCTACAAACATACCAGCAGCGTCCATCTCATTACTAAATGCAAATAAACATGTTATTACATCTTTACACAGGCTTAAAACTCACGAAAACCATTTGAATATATCCCAAAGTAAAATTAATCATTCTTTAATGTGACTTAGCAAATGTCACGCTGAATTCGGATAGTTTGCGGTTGTGGTTTGAACAGTGACGTTTAAGACGGGTGTGTGTACTTTTGAGAGGATCTCTAGGGACGTCACGGAGACGGCCGATGGACCTTGTGGCACGCTGTCACTCCACGATAAGCCCCGCCCCTTTTCAAACCCATTGGCTGACGGAGCGAATGCACTTTGCCATCAAACACCAGACGATTGCCCTGTTTCTTCGCATCACATGAGCGTGTATCTTAACCTAAACAACTCCCATTTATATCAAAGCTGACAGTTCACATGTTATTACGGGACGGACAGCTGAGTCTTGTGAAACTCACGAGCGAAATTGGCCAACTCTCAAACGCACGCTCTCACTTGGTCTCAAACGAGACCTCGTGACGTCTATTAAAGTTAAAGTTTGCGTTATAAAACAGCACGCTATACAGAACTCAGCTTCTTTGTATCCCGCCACTGCCACGGTCTAAAACAGCTAAGCGGGTAACCAGATATTCAAAAACAATACGTAATCCCACAATGCACCACTTACAGCATTACCTCATCCCATAAGCCACCGCGAGAAGAAGAATCTTCTGGGTGGTCGTCTAGGCAACGCGCCTTATCTGAAATTGTGGAACGCCCAGTAAATCGCCTCCAGCCAATAAGAGACGGCGCGCATGACATCATTGCTATTTTTAGTGGGGCAGCGGTGGCAGATAAGGTTTGCCTCCACGCTGGAGAAGCTCAGAGTATTCCGATCTCGCCACAGTGAAACATCTAGGCAACACAACCTGAGCTTAAATAAACAAGAAAACGTTTCGGCTCAGCGCTGTTTGTCCACTGGCATCTTTGAGCCAAGCGGTGGTGGAAGAAGAGCGCTCTGTCCACGAGAAGAAGAGTTCGGGAAGCTGCGATAACTTTTACGCAGTAAGTTTCTCGCGGGACGGGGAGTTTACGAACTTTGCGATTCCTCTCGCCTTTGTATCTGAGAGCGCGACGCTCGTTTCTGAACGCGGACACTGCTTGAGTTTGTGAAAGACTAACTTACTTTTGAACTAAAAGGTTTCGTTTTTTCTTCTATGTCTACCAAGATGGAAACTACTTTCTACGATGACTCTCTAAACAGCGCCTTTTCTCAGCATGACAGCGCTACTTTTGGATACAACCAAAAGGCTCTGAAACAAAACATGACGCTGAATCTGACCAACCCAGCCGGCAGCCTGAAGCCCCACCTGAGGGTCAAAGCCAACGACATCCTCACCTCCCCCGACGTGGGGCTGCTCAAACTGGCTTCGCCGGAGCTGGAGCGGCTCATCATCCAGTCCAGCAACGGCCTGATCACCACGACGCCGACTCCGACCCAGTTTCTGTGTCCCAAGAACGTGACGGACGAGCAGGAGGGCTTCGCGGAGGGCTTCGTGAGGGCATTGGCCGAGCTGCATCACCAGCACATACCCAGCGTCACCTCGGCTCTCCAGACGACCATCAACAACAGCATGGCATCCGTTGCGTCCATGGCAGGCGTCGCGGTGTACAGTTCCTCCATGCGCCCCGACCCTCCAGTGTACGCGGACTTGAACACTTTCAACCCCGCCATCAGTACCGCCAACCCCGCGATGAACTACACCAGTGCCCCGCCGCAGCACACCGTCCAGCACCCGCGGCTTCAGGCGCTGAAGGAGGAGCCCCAAACGGTGCCCGAGATGCCCGGCGAGACGCCACCTCTCTCGCCCATCGATATGGAGAGCCAGGAGCGGATTAAAGCCGAGAGGAAGCGCATGAGGAACCGGGTCGCCGCCTCCAAATGCCGGAAGAGGAAACTGGAGAGGATCTCCCGGCTGGAGGATAAAGTCAAGAACCTAAAGTCCCAGAACTCCGATCTGGCGTCCACCGCAAACATGCTGCGCGAGCAAGTGGCCCAGCTCAAGCAGAAAGTCATGAACCACGTCAACAGCGGCTGCCAGCTCATGTTGACACAACAGCTGCAGACGTTCTGAGAAGAACTGAAAGACATTTGAGTTCACTTTAATAGACGCAAGGGACAAAGTTCAGGGGCTAGATGTCTGCGAGCCGGCGCGGCTGCTGGCATTAACCCGCTTGGACAGGGACCATCCGGCCGGCCGCGTGCCGTAAAAGGATGACTTTTTGGGAGTGCAAAACTTCACGAACTCGGTCCGACAGAGACAGCATCAGAGGGCATGAGACTCACTCTGTTACACCCTTTACTTTCTGACGAGAAAAGAGACTTATCCTTGTTCACTTCGACCAGGTTGTGCATGGACCCATACGCTTCAAAGCAGCGCTCAGTATTATAGGAGTAAATCACGGGACGTGACTGCCGTACAATAGGGATATAAATGTCTGGCTCACAAAGCAGGAAGTTGTGTCCGCTAAACTTTTGATAAAAGCTGCCTGACTTCTGAGTTACATGTTGTACTTTTTGTTCTTAAACTGAATGGAACTGACTTTTTCTTTGAGTTAGTCCAACTTCAGCAGTTTCTTTTTTTTCCTGAAAAAGTTCCTTTAATGAGGTTTCACTCATTGTTATTTGTAAATAAGATCAACAAGGAGTACTTAAGTTTACTATTTTTAGAGTACAATATCATTTTTTATGTCTGTTTTCTGAGCACCTCAGAAACGAATCAATATTTATGAACTGTAATAAAGTATGTGAAACGAAAAACTGTCTCTGTTGACTTAATGGAAGTCGTGTGTGTGTGTGTTCACCAAGACAAACTTGTAGTAACATGTTTTGGGAGAGACTGCTTGTTGGGCAAAATCCACATACAGGTTTGAATATACAAGCAGAGGATGTAAAAAAATAGTAAAACAACAATTGAACCCATAACAATTATTCAATATAGCCTTATAATGACCATACGTATTTTGAATCTGAACTGGCTGCAATGTCAAATTAAATTATATTAAAACGGGAAAATTATTAAATTTCAAATGCAATAACAACCGCATCTAACAAACAATCATCATTAAAGTAAATTATTGAAACAAAGTTGACACTTTATTGTGTCGACCAAAACAATAAAGTTCTCTATGGTTCGTGCATGTCGGCCTACAGAGGTGTCCATTAAACACGATTTCAGCAGCAACCCTCTTTGTATCAGCAGAGGGTGCCATCGACTTGATTTCGGTAAATCTGAAGCAGCCCCCTTTGTTTTGTTTTTTTATTAATGCCAAAGTACGAAAGGTAAAAGTGCATAAAATATCAACATTGCGTACAAAGAGGTGACGTTGCATGCAAAGCACCATTTAAACATGTATATAGGCAAACAATAAATAAATAATACAAAACGAAAGCTTTAACAAAATAAATTAAAAAGATGAAATAAATTAAGATTTTCTTTAAGATTCCTGGAAGATGAAATAGTTTGGGTATACTGTTGAAACTCTTTTTTAAAAACAATAAAGGATTTGCCAGAAGTAGTAATAGTTTAATAATAAGATATTAATTAATTATATATTTTTGTATATTAACGAAGCCAAACAGCACATCCTTAAAAAGCAAAGAGAAACCCTGGGATTCTCTGAAGCAGCCCATTGGACAGACGACGAGTTTCTTTAGTGATTTCAGTGTCTTGGATTCTGCTCAGAGCATGATGGGGGATTTCAGAGACTTAACTTCTGCTTGACTGAACACCCAAAGAAACCATACAATATCACCATTTATATTCACCTAAAATATCTCAAAAAAAGTATATTAAATAAACATGAATAAATTGATCATAATAGATCTCTGCGTTCGTCAAATACATAGGCCCTAAGAAATGTTTTTTAATTCACACTTATGATCGCAAGCCTGTATTGCCTCGTTTTCTTTTTCTTTATTTTTGACATGTGCCACCACACACAAAGGAGGCAAGTAAAACTCTAATTTCATATTCAGGTCATCAACACAGATTAATATGTAGCAGGGGCGTAGCCATCATTTCAAAAGGGGGGGGGGGGGGGGGACAGAACGTCTAGTGTTATACCTGTTTTTTTTTTCAGTTAATCCTTGTCTAATTGACAGATTTTATCATACTGTTTTGCTTAATATGCTTTATGGTTGTATTATTATATATGATTATAAAACAGCAGGAAAGAAAGAGAGAAAGAAAAAAAGAAAGAAAGAAAGAAATACAACAGCTTGTCACAGGGATAGTACCCTTAAAAGGACATCTTTGTACTTTATTAACCCCAAAAAGTTTCATGGTTGTACATTAAGGTACATATTGGTACTCTAAGGTACTAATGTGCACCTTTTTGAGTATAAGTTAAAAAGATGTCCTTACAAGGGTACTATTGTTTACATATTGTAGGTTGCATGTACAGTACATGGCACACAGTAATGGATACTTGCACATTCACATTCTACTTTATTCTGTTCTGTTCTATTATACAGTCCATGATTCAGGAGTTAAATAAAAAAAGTAATTCAAAACAAACTATTGCAAAGAAACTATGTATTGAGCTCAACTGACAAACATGTCAAGGTATGTAGACACTAAATCAATTAAACAACGAGAAGAAATAATCATTTAGTGACATTTCCTTTAAGCTTTCTGGCTGGTTTGTTAAAAATAGTAGCTTTTTGACACAGTATTAAAGCTAACATATCTAAATATATAAAACTACTTAAAACTGAAGTATAAAAAGTACAAATTAGTCTGATTAATTTATGTTAAATGTATAAGAAATATCGTATCATAGACAATGTTGTATATAATCTGTCCTTACCTCTGAAGCCTCGTTGAAACTCTCTCCCTCATTCACTCTCAACTCTGAATTAACTTCTGCCTCGGTCTATTGCAAATAAAGTAGTGTTTGAAACATACATACAGAAGTAAATAACAAATTAAGTACACTGCTGGACAATAACCAATCATTTGTATCCTAAATTATTTTTTAACACTTTAGTATGGGGAACACATATTCACTATAACTTTTGCCTCAATAAACTCTTCATTTACTGCTTATTAATAGCTTGTAAGGTAGTTGTTGTAGTTAAGTTTAGGTATTAGGTAAGATTATGGGATGCAAAATATGGTCATGTAGAATACCATGCCAAGTTATTTATTGTACTAACGTTACATTTTTGTCTATATTTTACTAATTATGTGTTTTTTATGATTGGTCCATATATAATCCTACAAACATTGTGTATTAATATTGTATACAATGTAAAAATAGCCAGGTGTTAAAAGCCACTCTATCTGTTCTCACCTGTGAAGTTTATCATCCTGATTAGGCCCTGACAAACCTAAGCTGTCTGTTTCTTGTTCATTTTTGACAACACATAAAAATGTAAAATTAGTGCAATAATGAAAGAGCACCCCTAAATTAAGATCGTACCTATATCGGATCGTCAATGCATGCATACTTGATTGAAATACATTATGTAGAATTGGCTTAAACATGTCACAACGCTGTAAACGCTGTAAAATCTCAGTTCAACATGATCTTTATTCTTATTTGAAGGGTTCTGATAACATGCATACGAGTTAAAATAAAATACGTTACAAAAGAGTTACAAAAAATACACTGAAAATAAGTGCACGTTTGTCCAGGCAGCTTTTTTTCTCTCCATATAATTAACATCAAAACTGGCTAATTATTCAACAAGAGCAATAGGCAGAGTCACTCAACATTGTGCAACACTATTCGGATACCACATGCCAACCTACGCTGCTTGACTTTTTCGTAAAAAAGGAGTGAAGAGTTTTTTGCCGCTTTGAACTCATCGCGACCTCTATGGATGTTGAATACAGCGCGGGGACCGCGGGTGCGAGCTAGGACGTGTCCTAACGTGACAAACTGAGTGACTGATTGCCATGGAAACGTAAACGTCATGTATAGACTATATTGTTTTTTGAAATTTAAATAGTTCTGCATGTATATACATTGCTCCATTAAAACCTCAACATGTCGAGAACAACACTGTCCAGTGAAAAAGTGCGGGGGACGAATTTACTTTTTATAAAAAGTGAGGGGGACACGTCCCCCGCGTAATCTACGCCCCTGATATTTAGCCTCTTCTAGATCCTCTTTTTTCACTGCCCAAATTTGGCAAACGATGACATCATACCGGAAAACCGGCACCTACCTATCCATATTAGGAGAGCGCGCGGTCGGAAGACCTACGTCATCTGAAGCAGTGGGTGTGTATTACGGGAAGAGGAACTCCTCGACTGACTGACACAGACCTTTAGTGCACTTTTCGTTTTGGGAACGAGGGGATTGATCATTGATCCAACGCATGATCAAAATACAATAACGCAAAGGGAAGCAAGGACTTAAGAAAATAACAGTTTTCTATTTGAACATACTTTCAAATACAAGCTATTCCTGTGATCAAAGCTGAATTTTCAGCATCATTACTGCAGTTTTTGGTGTCACATGATCCTTCAGAAACCATTCTAATATGTGGATTTATAATCAATGTTGGAAAACGTTGTGCTGCTTCATGTATTTTGGGGGGACCTGTGATATTTTTTTAGGATTCTTTGATTAATAAAAAGTAAAAAAAAAAAAAAAAAAATATTCTTTTTTTTTAAAGAAATTCAAACTTTTATTCAGGAGGAATGTGTAAAATGAATAAATATCATAGTAAATACTTGTATTGTTAGAAAAAAAATCTATTTGGAACAAATGCTGTTCTTTTTTTACTTTGTATTCATCAAAGAATCAAAGAAAAAGTATCACATGAAGCAGCACAACAGTTTCAACATTCATAATAAATCAGCTGATTAGAATGATTTCTGAAGGATCATGTGACCCTGAAGACTGGAGTGTAATGATGTCTTGATGAGCAGAAGAGACTCCCTTACAAAACATAAAAAATATGTTTGCCAAACTTTTTACTGATTTACTGATTAACTTTTTACTGATCCCAAACTTTTAAGCGGCAGTGTATACACACACACACACACACACACACACACACACACACACACACACACACACACACACACACACACACACACACACACACACACACACACACACACACACACACACACACACACACACACACACATATTTATATTAAATTAAATTAGCTGAACACTTAAGTAGGTCTAAGTTAATGTATTTGTAGTTACACATAATAATGAAGTTACAATTTAGTACATTTAAAACATATTAACTTTAAATGTAATTGGATAGCACACTAAAATTAAAATTATAATCATGTATTTTTACTAGTATTTAAAGTGCTTTTGTATCTTAGACAACACATCAAAATAAATGCAAAGGTCACAAAAGATTATTAAAAAAAGTGTACTTTAGGTGGCCTCTTATATTTGATTAAATTGAAATATTATTACAGGTGAAAATTACATACAATTGAGCTCACTTCTTTTTCACAAGGGTGGTAATATCTGAAAAACTGCACTGTTGTTCTAACACTATAAACTCAAGTACAAAAGACAATCCATGTCATGGTTACAGTATCCATGTAGCAGGTATCTTGAAATATAAGATAAGACAAGAAATCTAAACAGAGCAATTGACTGTACATCTTATCAAAACATTAAAATGTAATTACCAAGATAGTTCACTTATGTGCTTTTTATTGCTTCATGGTTTTAAACATTAATAATTTGTATAAGGATGTTACAAATCGTAATGTTGATTTTTACTTTTGTTTACTTTAAATCTTGTTGCCAAGATACAATTTGTCTTAGTGATAAAGACGTAGAGAATGAAGTTCTTTCAGGAACAGCTCTGCTTTACTTCAGAGGCTGACATGGGTTCAACCAGCTTTACCAATCCTTATGCGATCCAAGTCATTCGGACGAAGAGGAATGAGCTGGTGAGTGGCATTTCCAATACAGAAGATTTGCTGGATCTCCTCATTTCAAATGGCGTTCTTCAACCCGACAGCCGAGCGCTGATGTCCAGCATCGCTGCACGAGAGGAAAAGAACTCCAGGATGTTAAACATCTTGATCTCGAGAGGAGAGCGCGCCTGCCGCATCTTCTTCTACCCTTGTCTGAAACGAGTGGAACCTGACCTTTACCAGCTCATGAGAACTTATGTAGGTGGGGTTAATGAGGGCCTTAGAGATGCACGGAGACAGCTGATAGGATATCTGCTGGAGAAGGACAAGCAAGGTCTCGTCAAATACTCCAAATCCAACAAGGAACTTGCTCCTGAAAGAATCCAGCCGAAGTCTCTGACGAATAAGGCTGTATCTTCAACAGAACAAATCAAACAAATCCCCAAATCTGAAAGTGAGCATGAGGCTATCCTCAAAGCCGTATCCTCAGGCGATCTATATCTCCTCCAGGAGCGTCTTGGAGGATTGGATGTCAATACTGCTTTCTCATCCACTGATACTCTTCTGCACCTCGCTGCTGAACATGGTAAGGAGGCCATTGTGTACTTTCTGCTCAGAGAAGGGGCGAAACTGAACCTGAAGGACAGGGAGGGTCGTACTGCCCTGCACAGAGCTTCAGAACGAGGCCATACTGCTGTTGCTCTGGCCCTTGTGAAGGCTGGTGCAGACATCCATGCTACTGACCTAATGTCAAAGACTTCTTTGCATCTGGCTGCTCAAAATGGACATGAAAGAACGGTCAAAGCTCTAGTGCATGAGGAGAAGAAAAGCCTCAAGAATCAGACAACAGTTCTGCACATGGTGGCCATTGAGGATGACGCAACACTGACAGAGGTTCTTCTGCGAAACGGCGCTTTAGTAGATAGTAGAGATGGCCAAAAGAAGACGGCTCTCTATCATGCTGTTCGGCTCGGAAATGAGAAAACCGCTGCCGTGCTGTTGAAGGCCGGAGCACAGGTGGACTCTGTGATCGTGGACGCTGCTTTTGAGCTCAACTGGAATTCTCTGTTGTCTCTGTTTTTGCAGTATGTCCAGAAGTCCATGTCTCAGAATGAGATCACCGCTGCTCTTTTTAAAGCGGTACGGAGGAACTTGGATGGGGTCGTGGCTGCGCTAGTTGATCATGGTGCGGATGTTAATAGTTGTAATGAGCTTGGATACACACCTATGCTTCTAGCCGCAGAGCTGGGGAATGCTGAGGCCTTCAAAGTGCTGGTCTCAAAAAAGGCCAGACTGGATGAGAGACTGCCAAACCAGATCTCCGGTCTTCACCTGGCAATCCAAAGCGGCAGTATGCAGATAGCACAGGTAAATGACCTTTTAAAATTTTGTAATAAATAAATGTATTAACAAACAAACAAACAATCAAACAAACAAACAAATACATGGATGAATAAGGAAGAAAGGAATCCACAAGGGTGTTGGGGTTCATGAAAGATTTTAGAGGAAAAACACAATAAGCTGGAAAACAGACAATATGATTTAAAACATGTATTTTTAGGGCTGCTAGAGTTAAATTTATATTAATTCAATAATTATTTAATAATTAAAATAATTCGTAAATAATTAAAATATTATTATTTTCATTGAATTTATTTATTTCAGTTTACTGATTTTGATATTGATACTGTTTTTTGTCATTCTGATTTCTGATAAGATATCGAAAGTTAATTATTGTGATTATTTTCTTCTGATGAAAGCCCAGCCTAGACTTTAACTAAAAAAACAAACAAACATTAAAGTATTCATAAAACCATTACGTAATACATATAATACATCTATATAATAATACAATAAATTATTACTTAGTAGAGGGAAAATATGATGTAACTTACAAGATAATAATTTTCAGGATTATATATATATATATATATATATATATAATATTATTTACTTATAATGGCAAACACACAAACATAAAATATTGATTTAATTGTTTATAATATCACTTATAAATATTTTTCTCACAGAATTTTATTTAGGAAATTATACAGCTGCCTTTAGATTTTAGGTCCTTTTCAGGGGTGCATGTAAACATTATATGAAGCATATAACAAAAATAAATCAAATTTTATGGTGAAAGCTGATGTCATCATATTTGGAGGCATCATCCTGGGCAACAAAAAGTTTGAAAACCCCTGAAAATAGAGAATTAGATTATTAAATTGCCCTTTGGGACATTAAACTACATGTAAAGCTATATTTATTTTAATCTACAATCTTCTGTTCTACCCCAGATATTGCTGGACAAGGGCATAGACCCAAACATCAGTGGCCCTAAAGATCAGACCCCTCTCCATCTAAGTGCGTTACATAACCAGCCAGCATTGATGGCACTGTTGTTGCGTGTGGGGGCTCAGATTAACTCCATCACACAGGATGGTTTCATTGCCTTGCACCTCGCCAGCCAGAGCGGCCACACTGAAGCAGTCGCCCAACTGCTGGAGGGCAAGGCCGACATCCATGTCAAAGACAGACAAGGAAGAACAGCCCTGCGCTGGGCGGCAGCAAAAGGTGAAGTGGGCGTCATATCAGCTACTACTCACTTCTGGGAGCGACGCCAATGCCACTGAAAAAGAGAAGAAGACCCCACTGCACCTAGCTGCGATGGAGGGACAGACTAAGGCAGTTTCAGCTCTAATGGCCGGTAAAGCTAAAGTCAGAGCTAAGGACATGGATGGCTGCTCTCCTCTGCATTATGCTGCTCGAAACAGGAAGGAAGGAGCAACTGGCGTTCTTTTCGCATCTGGTAAGAGCAAGATTGTGGATGATAAGAACGTGTGGAGGAGGACTCCTCTGCATTTAGCTGCAGAACAGGGTCATGAGCTGCTGGTGGGCCTTTTACTGGAAAACAGTGCCAAGATCAACTGCCTGGATAACAATAAAGATACACCACTGCACTGCGCTTGCCGTGATGGGCATGTTGGAACAGTACAGAGACTAATAAACTGGACAAATGGAGAACGAGCGAACCTACAGGCAACTAATAATGTGAATAAATCAGCCCTTCAGGTGGCAGAGGCAGAGGACACACAGGCTCACCAAAACATAAGCACCCTGCTAAAGAAGAAGATGTTCCTTGTGAAATAAAACTAAACATATAGCAGGATAATCTTAAATCAGTTTGTCAGATAGTCATTAGTAGAAGTCCTCTCAACCAGTAAGCAGGTTTCACTTTTTGCATCATCATAATGCTTTTAGAAACATTATGTTTAAAGTTAAACTGTCATAATTAGCATAATGTATACTAATATTTTCTAAGTGATTTATAACATTTACTTTTCATTTATCCTCCTAATAAAGCAGTTCATAGTTTCGTCAACAGGTGTCACTCAAACACAGCATTTGGGAACTTCGAAATAAACATTATCTTAAATATATGGGGAAATAAAGGCATTTTCTGAGGTTAGATAAACGCACATAACATTAGAAAATGTATTTATGAGGTAAACACGTTTTACTCTAATACACATTTCTCAATTTAAATTTATTTTTAGAAGTCAATTTATGTAAACACACAGCCTAACTTAAAGTCTTGCTTATTAAAGCTACTGAACATGAATCCACTCATGCCAAGAAATGTCAGTTTTGGGGACAGACCCTTGGGGACAATTCTACTTAAGATGGTTTTGTTGAATCCATAAAACGCCACTTTTAAGAAAACACACGTTTGCGTAATCGGACGTTTGGCTCAAAACCTTAGTTACTCAAACCGTTCTTGTGACAACTAAACATGATAAAACTGATATAAACGTAATATTTTATACATATGGGGTTAAAAGATTGGGCGGGTTCGGCTTTAAGCGGCGCTGCGCAGAATGGTCATCAAAGTACCGCGAGAACGATAAGACAGCAGAGGTTGATACCATGTCACGTGCCCGTCTGTCCATCATTGTCACGTGACTCCGTGTTGACGGAAATGCTTCAGTAATGGCGAGAAACGAAGAGAAACAGTTTGGAAAGCTGAACCGACTGTGGCTCCAGAAAGAGAGAGAGGGTATGAGACGCATTCATAGTTTATTTACACGAAGTTAACTGTCCCTAATGTGAAACGACGGAAAATGCAAATGTCTGCGTAAGCCAGCGTGTTCTCACATTATTTTGCACATGTTCATGAGTTTGCAGCATTCATGATTTTATTATAATGCATTACAATTACAATTCTGTATTTTATTTCCAGAGGGTCGCATTAAAGATGTTCACGTGTCAAGGCCAAAGCTTGTAAGAAATCTCTTTCGTTGTCAAGCATCTCTTATCATTTCAATGAGCCCGCTTGCCATAAACGACAACATTGTCTTATTAATGGACCTTTTGACACGCAGGCAACGTTAAACTCGGTGGCAGCAGTGAAGAAGTGGATGCCGAGCATCAAGAAGGAGATTGAGTATTATCTGCAGGTAGGCTACTAGAGAAAAAAAGTAGGCAAATAGTACCATCTGTGGGTTAATACACTAGAGAGGACTAAAACACTCTTCCTTTAGGCACAAAATAAAAATAATAAATAAAACACTACCATGCATACTTGCTTATGTATTAACTAAATTATTTAAATTAAATGAAGGTGTAACTTTCAACCACTGTAACATTGCAACATACATAATGTGCTTTACATTAAAATAATAACTAATGTCCAGTTAAAATTCAAATTGGTATTTACTGATTAAAATATGACTTGATACGGAGTAATTGTTAATACAAAGTAACTATGAGAATCATACATATTTTAAAAATTGTGGTTCAATTTTACTTTTGTTACTTAACAATATTATTACAAATTATTTTAGTACTTATTCGGAATAAATCTTTGGGTATAGATGCTGTTCTTGTAGTATTTACAGCCCTCAGCAGTCTGTTGGCAAATATTATTGTTTGAGATTTTAACAGAGCAGATTTTTTCAAAATGAGAAATATATATTTTTAAGGTATCATAAATGTAATTAGGCAAGGCAAGTTTATTTATATGGCACATTTCATACACAGTGGTAAATCAAATTGCTTTACATAAAAGGAAGTTAAATAGACATACAAAAAAAAGAATACATTGTATGCTAGTAAATGATAAATGTAAACTCGGATAAAACCCCTGCTGATCTTACTTGCTTCAACCAGCCCAGAGCTGACAATGCTTTTGGGAAACCCTAGTTTGCTGGACACCCATCCTGGTCAGGTGGGTGTGTTATAGGGCCCGTTTCAGCGGTCAGGCTGAGAGAACAAGCTAAGTTTATGCTTATTTTCATCAGATTCAGACCTATGATATGATCCGTGTTGGGGAAAGTTACTTTTAGAAGTCATGCATTACAATATTGCATTACTCCCTAAAGACGTAACTAATTATGCTACGTAGTTAGCCTACTTTTTTTTTAAGTAATGTGTTACGAGACTTTTGAGTTATTTTTAAAACTGGGCAGGGCTTGCTTGTTTGCTTTTAATGTAAACAATTTATTATTTTACAAATGTAAAAGCCCATTCACACCAAACGTGAAATGTATATTCCTTAGGCTGAAGGAAATGTAAATTCATGTCTGTACAGTAGAGTGCGCAGCTCAAACTAATTGCATGAAGTATATGATGCAGGAGAAGAAAGTTCAACACTATTCAGCAAAAACAAAAACAAAACACAAATGTGTCATTTTTGCATATTAGTATGGTTGAATTGGACCATCGAAGGTCATTAGCAAAGACATTGATTAATAAAATGAGAATTAAATACATGAATACAATTTGTCTTATTTAACATTAAATTATTGCCAGTTTGTATAATATTGATAGTTTGCATTTGACTGTTTTTATTCATTATGAGGAATACTCAATCTGTTTTTGTGCTTGTGAGTTGAGTAAATGCATGTTCACATTTAGTCTAGAACTATAGTAGCATCATGTTCACACATCGCCTCTGCATTTATTCCTGTTTTCTCTCAACATTGCAACACGAAGACCCTTTTCACAAGACCGTTATGACGCGTTGCATCGGTCATCAGCAACGTACATTCTCAAATGTTTTATTTTTTTAAATGTATGCACATTTATAACACTATACTTTGTATTATTTCACATTTGTATGAAACAAAACAACAACTAGTTAACGCTAATGCGAGGGTGTTATGGGAGGGATGGTAAATTTGACAACGTTCTCTCTTCTCACTGCCGTATTTTTTTTCCTTTGTTTGAAAGTTGTGAAACACTATCACAGAGTTTTTATTGTGCTTTTTGACCAAATGGGAATGCAAAAAAATATTTGTATGGTACTCTTCCAATCACTGAAAGTTAACCTAATAATAGGTCTATACATGGAAAAACAAAGTTACTGGCATTAATTATTTGAAAAAGTAACTCCGATATTTTCTTCTAAATTAAACAGTATTGCCATTAGAGTAGTATTCTAGTTACTTGAAAAAAGTAATCTGACTACGTAACTTGCGTTACTTGTAATGCATTACCCCCAACACTGGATACGATGGCCAGATAAAAGGTCCTGACATGATAATAAGCTTGAAGACTTACCGTTCAATAAGCACAGTATTTCCCATATATTAATATTGTACCACAGTTAAATTAAAACTGACCAAACACAACTGTTCCAAAAGGCTTTGACTTTGTTGAATAAACATGAGCACTGCATGTTTCAAAATCAAAACACGGTGCGGGTGTTTTTATATCACTATCTCTGAAGGAAAGTTCAGAGTCTTCAGAAAATGTTTGATATCATTTTCATTTCATTTTGCATGCAATGCTTGATAAAGGAGCGTTTGTGAATTGAGCACTGCTTGGTGTACAGCCGTTACCAGTAAAGCCTCTGTTTCTTCCTCTCCAATAGCACCTCCTACTGGCAGAGAATGCATTTGCATATCTCTCACAGGGAGACATGTCTGACACATAGAGTGCAAGTCTGTGGGAGACACTGAAACAGGATGTTTTTAAATTATATCAACTGGGTCAAGCCAGTGTGCATATACTATGTCTTGGTATATGTGTGCACTATGTAAGTTATATTAGATGAACCTTGTGGCTGTACCAGTACAGCCTCAGTGTTTGATACTGATCTTGCACATTCATTGCATATCATGCACAACCCTAAAATTAAATGTGTGGTTGATTTGATCATGAGTCTCACATATTTGGGTTGGAGAAGACTTTTATCTGTCGATTTGTTTATAGCTGATAATAGTTGCGAATATTTACAGCTTTGCATCTGTATTTTGCAGCAGTCACAGTTATCTCACTACCCAGAGAGGAAGATAGATGAGTTCCATCAGCATATTGAGGAACTGGAGACCGAATACAAACGCTTCCTAAAGAAACTACGCTCTCTGGACCCTACCTGCAAACACAAGCCTTGGGAACCTCGAGCATATGCCAAGAGGAGGCAGGATCCAGTCAGCAATCAAAACATCTGTCAGTTTATGCTATTATAGTACCAGTCTTTTTGACATTGCCAACATTGTCTATTTAAAGGAATAGTTCACCCAAAAATTTACATTTTTGGAAAATGTACTCGCCCTCAGGCCATCCAAAATGTAGATGAGTTTGTTTCTTCAACAGATTCGGACAAATTTAGCATTACATCACTTGCTTATCAATGGATGCTCTGCAGTGAATGGGTGCCGTCAGAATGAGAGTCCAAACAGTAGATAAAAACAAACCACAGTAATCCAGTCCATCGATTTACAACTTGTGAAGTGAAACGCTGCGTGTTTGTAAGAAACATATCCATCATTAAGGCATTTTAACTTTAAAGAGGATCTCGGATTCAAAATTCACATTTACATGTTGTTTGAACTGAAATGTGTGTTGGCAGTGTGTGTACACAACCACTCTATAATGATAAAAATCCACCCAGTGCTTTTTTTTTTTTAAAGTTGCCTTTGTAGAGGGTTTATAAAGGTGTTTGTTAATGACTAATAAGTAATTTACAAATGTATTTAAAATACATTATGAGCAGTTAAAACTGCATGAATAAGAATGGTGACTTTAAAGGAAGAGGGGCAGGGTGAACAGTAGCTCATTATCATTTAAAGGGACATGCACCAAAATGGGTCGCTGTGAACAGAGCTGTTTTACTCTACCATTGAGAATTTTTAACCAAATCATGTTATTGACTTTTCATGAAGACCCTAAAGAATCATATCAACTTGTGGAAAATGGGCATCTAGTGTCCCCTTTAACCTGTTGCTTCTGGCTAAAATGTGAGTCTATAATGTGAAAATCCACTGTTGTCCCCTGTTGTCCTCTCACATCAAAATCCTCCATCATATTTCTTAATTAGTTTTGGAGTGTTTTTGCTTAAATAACTGTGCTTGATCTGTATATATTTCTCTCCTGATTTAGACGAGACAACCTTTTTTTATCCTAGAGAAAGCAATATTATGGATAGAGGACTCGTCTGTAATGAAAAAAGAAAGCCCTTATTTGTTTATTACAATCACACCCCTTTTCACTTCACAGGCCATTAACAGATGGACTGGAGTCATGTGGATCACTGTGATGCAAGCTGATGCAACTACTGCACACGTCAGTTGTCAAATAAGCCAACGTTTCCTCAGCGGAATTTACAACAAAATATTTGTGCCTTTTTTTTGTCATCCATGACATTGAAATGCCTTGGAAAAGGCTTTGCTTTTAGTATGCATTTTTAACTTCAGTATAAGTTGCAATATACTTTTTTAAAAATGTGGATTACTGTGATGTTTTATCAGCTGTTTGGACTCTTAATTCTGACGGCACCCATTCACTGCAGAGGATCCATTGGTGAGCAAGTTATGTAATGGTAAGTTTTCTCCAAATCTGTTTTTCCGATGAAGAAACTAACTCATCTATATCTGAATGACCTGAGGGTGAGTAAATCAGCAAATGTTTATTTACTATTCCTTTAAAATAAACGTCATGACCTTCATTTGTCCTGACATCATGCTGGCATTGCATATGCTGATTATATGTATCCAGTGATATTAAAGAAGCTGTGGATAATGTAAAACATGTCAACATGAGAATTAATATAGACCTTAATACAGTATAAACCTAAATAGGAAAATTATTTGCATATAAATGTAGTCATCTTTTTTTTTTCTTAGCTAAAAAACTGTGCCTTCACTGCCCAAGCGAACCTTGCAGAGAGGAAGAGGATGTTAATGAAGACATCAACCCAGAGGAAGCAGGAAACCGCATATCTCGCACTAATATAAAAGAACTACGCACCTCATCAGCTCCTGCTACCACTCAAGCCTCCGACCCCCCAGACCAGGACCTCCCGCTGTGCTTCGATCAGTCCCGACTCGCTGTGGCGGTGGCCAGTTCACGTGTGGCTCTCGCCGGGCAGCAGCAGGACACCGGTACACTGACACGAGTGCTGCTCACTGGCCTGCCCAACCTCCACAGCCTCCTGCTAGCACAGACAACAGCAAAAGAAGCAACACGTCAGCCTCCCAGCGCTGAAACAGCCCAGAGTAAAACTGAACATTTACTGGGACTCGGCTGCTACTCGTCGTCCTCCGAAGAGGAGATATAGTTTAGTGAAATGAAACTTCAGTTTTTGAAATTATTAAATATCAGTATGCTCATTAGCTGATGAAACATAGTTATTTATTATTATAATTATGTTTTCAGTTGAATGCATGGTGTTGCACATTTAAAGGGATAGTTCACTCATAAATGAAAAATGTCATAATTTACTCACCCTCATGTCATTCCAAACCCATAAGTCTTTGGATAATCTTCGGAAACACAAATGAGGATATTTTTTATGAAATCTGAAAGGTTTATGTCCCTCCATTGAAAGTCCAAGTAACCACAATCGGCATCGACCAGCTTAAATATGTCTTTTTATGGATGAACCGATTTAATTTGCATACACAAGAACCAGTCAGGTTTGTTTTTAGCCTGTAACGCACAAAAGTCTGTCTTGATCATATGGAATTTGCTATATGTTTGTGTGTTTTATATGTAAATAAAAGCCTATATTGTCTCATCAAATGAAAAGTCCCTTCAGAAGGCTTGGATTAAACCACTCAATTGATATGGATTCCTTTTATGATTCCTTAATATGGATCTTGTTAAGCTTTGGTTACCTGGTCTTTCAATGGAGAGAACGAAACCTCTTAGGTTTCATTAAAATATCTTAATCTGTGTTCCGGGATGCGCTTATGAGTTTGAGGTATTTATTAACAGAATTTTCATCTTTGGGTAAACTATCCCATATATTAACATTTGATATTAAAAATACATCTGATGCATGAAAGTGAAACTTGAAAGTAAAACATTTTCGAGTGAAACCTGAAAGCTGAAAATCACCTTTGTTTTTTTGTGTTTATACTATGTTGTGGCAATTTCATTCTAACAAACATCATCACTGAGTAAGAGACAACTCTGAGTCCAAATTATGCATATAAAGTATTTATTCTCTTGCAAGAGAAGATCCCTCGTCAATAACACACATAGCTGTGAGTCAGTGAGGAGCGAGAGAGAGAGGGAAAGCAGTTTCGGTCTGTTTTATAGTCCTTTCCTTCCAAGGCCTCCTCCTTCCCTCCTCTAGAGGGAGAGCTACCAGTCTGTTTACCTATTAATGGTTATACAGAAAAGGGAGGCAAATGCCCCCTTGACCCCCTGACCATCTGCGTTTCCTTACCTCTATCACTTCTCAATCATAGTAAATCATCACACATAGAATGCTTTTCTAACTACGAGTGAGAAAACATATAATGCATACATCTTGAATCTGTTTCACTGTTTGATTACTGCCCAGAAGGAAAATTCCATCACAACTATTTGTCCTAACCTAGTTTATTCCGGCTATGAATGTGTTAAGCAGTGTTAAGAAGATAACGGAAATGGTTGAGGTGTGGTTAGAGTAGAATACTGAATGGGATATAAGTGATTATATGTCAAAAACAAAATATGAAGTGTTTACTGTTATATAAGTTTATCTGATGAGTACATCTTCGGAATCTATAAAGTTTCAATTTCAACCACAAAGGATTTTACAGGTTGATGCCACATTTTAAGTGACATAAGCATTATGTTCACTTGTGCTTGACAAAATATGTTGTGTACTGATGCTTTAAAAAATACAGAAAACAAAACATTGATCTGAAGACCCATTAAGTACGGCATTTTTTAATCGTTAAAGCACCATTAAGTCAATTCAAGAATCCTATTCGCTGAAAAATGGCCTTTGATGAACTTAAAAGCGTACATAGCCATTTATGTGAGAGTATTGCTATACTAACCCCAAAGTTTCAGATTGACATGAGTTTTGATAATGCGTGCACCACAACAGGCCTGATTAAAATGACTGCGAGACTTTTAAAAGTTCAGTATGTATAAAGATGCTGAGTCAGAGAGAGACAGAAAGATGTCTGTGTTCACCAAAAAATACATAATTTTTCCTACAGTTTGGTAAGAGAACTAGGGCTTTGCGCTGCCGCCCACGGTCCGACCCCAAAACCCCTCTTACATCAGCAGAAAGAATTGCTTGGCAAGCGACACTTCTGGGAAACTGAGCAAGAGCTGATCGTTGTTACCAAGCAGCAGTGGTGATGTCTTACTCATTCAGAATGCATTTGTGTGACTTCCAGCACCATTTGCTCTCACGGCAGACAGGGTTTCCCTTACCTGTGAGGTGAAGTAAGAGAACTGATGCTACTACTGCACACTTCAGTTGTCAAATTAGTGAATGTTTCCTCTACGGAATTTACAACAAAAGACTTTTGGCTTTTTTTGTCATCCATTACATTGATATGCTTTTGAAAAGGCTTTGCTTGCAGTATATATTTTGAATTTCCCCCAATGTTGCAGTAAATGGTCATGACGTGTGTATTTGAATACACATTTCAATATAAATGAAACAAGGTTATTATATAACCATTGACTCATTGAGTTCAGTATAGATAGATAGAACTATAGTTGCTCTTAAAACTGAAAATGTGGTCAATTTTTTACAGTCCTGTTCCTCATGTATGTACCTGGGTTATAAATAACCTTGAACCACCCAAACCCAAGCATAACCCATTTAGTTACCTTATATTACCCAGTAATTTCTTAGATTAGTACACAATCACAAATAAGAAAACGTATGAAATCTTACAAACACACACACACACACTCAAATATGAATATATATATATATATATTTAACATGGCCATATAATTTTCTTGCTTCAGTTTTTATTTTAGTACACATAGTTAAACTGAAAATGAGGGATGTTGCCTTAGCAGATATATATTATTTATGTTTTTATATTTAATTATTTTTCAATTAATGTAAAACAGTATTTTTTTAACCTTTTTATGATAGATATTTAATTAAATATTTGTATATAATGATTGCATTACAATATAACAGTTTATATTTTTAAATATTTCACAAAATTCAAAAAACCAAGTGCATTTGTTTGAAAAAAAACCCATCAAACCTCAACATTTATGGTAAGTTCTTTAATTACTGGCTTTTGCAGCTTCACGTCTGCGATATGATCACAAAATTCCATTTGACAATTTTTGTGGCATCTCTGCTCAAAAGACTGATTCAATCATAACTTGATCCACTCTTGCTTTTACTCATGGCAGTAATGTGAATTTCCACCGCTAGGGAGTTTACACTGCAGCAGCTGAAACTCCTCGAATGCAGACAGGCAATGACAAGGTACATACAGTATTAGGAGGAGGGAGCACTTTTGGATGAAAGGAAAACAGAATGGTACATGTTGAGCCATTTATTACAATACTAATGCTTTAACATTCTTCATGATGAATAGCATGAGAAGTGGGTATATGACATGACCTCGCTCAGGTCTAGCTACTGACAAAAACGGCTGATTTTTCCAGGAAGGCCTAGCAGCGATGACTTGCAAAAGGTTATGCAGCAGGTTGAGGGGTTTAAGGTGAAATGCCTTTTCCTGCCTCGCTTGGTTTCAACCACATTGTTCACATCACTGTTATACCATTCTCATGCAGACCCCTGAGATTGCACGCTGCAAGATCGAAAGCGCACAAACACACTCAAATGCGCAGACAGACCGTTTCATGTGGCAGCTCCTGTTCTTTAGTGGTATGTGAGATTGGGTTTACGGAAACTCATTTTCCGCTGCATCACTGTTTACAAACACCCGAGCAAAACTCTTTTAATGGTTAGATAGCATATGAGATAGAACATTATTTACTTAATAATTAAATAATAATAATACATTATTTACTAGAGGCATGTTATTATCAGTGTTGTGAAGGTTACTTTGGAAATGTAATAGGTCACAGATTGCAAGTTACCCTAATATAATAAGTAGTGTACCTTTTCAATTACCTTATTAAATTGATGAAACTGATTACATTTGATTACTTTTCTAAATTTATAATATTTTGAACTGTTAATAATTTAAAAACATGTAAACCAGGCAGGGTTACTTTCAAAATGTAAACATTTTTTTTAAAGTAGGCATTGGATGCAAAATTAACCTTTTCACATGGTGTTTGCATACAAATGTATCTTAGCAGTGTGTGTGAACATAACCACCCTACAATGATACAAATCCATTCACTCCTTTTTTTTATTCCCCCAAAATCCTAAACAGTCTCAATTATCAAGCTGTTTTGATTTTCTGAGCAGTATGATGTCATATTGCTCAGGCCCCGCCCTCAACCGCTGAAGTACTGTCTAATATTAGCGTATTTTCGCCCTCAGCCAGTTGTATGAAGTCCATAATTTTCTTCACGCTCCAGCAGCTGTAGAGACAATGTCTTGTAAGCAATGCAGGTGTTTGGTAGTTTTGTGATGTAGAAGAACATAATCTTAATTTTATCCCGACATCGGAGCCACTGAGGACGCTGTGCATTAGTTTTGGTTTTAAGGGTAAATGCACCACCGAATACACCAACATTTATTTATATCTGCACAAATAATTTTACTCCAGACTGCTTTCTGAACGAGAGACAATTCAAGGCAGGTTTAGTTAAAAAATTAAAACTCAAGGATAGATCAGTACCCATCAGGGCAGTCGCTTTGCTATTTGCTATGGGGCCCCCTCAAAATCACGTTCAGTGGGGGGTCACGGTGCACACAGCAGGAAGGAACGAGGAACATGGAGACGGGGATAAACTCAAATATACTGTTTTTAATATAAACAAGGCAGGGTAGACACACAGGAACACCGGGAGTAACCAGTGGACCAGACAAAGACTAACAGAACAGACAGGGCTATAAATACACAGGATAATAAGACAAACACAGCTGGACAAGAATTAACTAACAATGACACTAAACAAGGACAGGAAACAAACCAAATAAGGACACAAGAGGCGGGAACACAAGACAAATTCGGCAGAGGACTTGCAGGGGGAAGGGTGATGGGTCCTCATAACAAATCATGTTTGAGGTAATAGGGCCTTCAATTTGAGTAAATAAATGAATAAATAACACAGGACAGAAACTATAGATATTATTGTATTCACGACAAATGCAACAAACTTAATAATACATTTTGTCACATCACCCTCATGTCGTACCATACCATTTTGGTAACACTTGATTTCTGCTGTGAGGGCAACTATTTCTTGAATTTCTCAAATTATGATGCACAGAAGAAAGACATCCATACAGGTTTGGAATGACATGATGTTGACTTTTTAAAGATATTTATAAGATATTATTTATAAGACATTTATCTTTAATCGGGACCTTATTGAATTAACATTTTACTTCAATTACAATTCATTAGAACTAAACATCTAAAAAAGAAAGAAGTATCCAGAGTTAAACTGAGTATTAGTAGGATGGTGGTCACAAGAAGTAAAACCATGGTCCTCATTGCCATGGTTATGTGGATTTTAAAATAAGTAGCCTAATAAGCTAATAAATTAAGCATAAAATTTGTAGTAAAAAAAAATACTAAACATGAAGAAACTTCACAACAGCTTCTATGAAATAAAAATTGCATATTCTCCAATATGTAATAACAGTAACATAATAAATACATTTCTGCCAACACAGGCTATTTATACAGTGTTAATAACTTCAAGTTAAATTACTATGGTGCTGAATTGACAAGTCCATTAGCATTTTCCAATATACTTAATTGTCATGGTTGTTTTCAACCAGGATCACTACACAACCTTTAATGTTCTCATATCACATGACTGTATAAGAATTCTGATGACACATCTGAATGGATCAAGTGACTAGCTGTTTATCTCTTATAAATGGTGGCAGAAGCGTGGCACTGTGCGGGTGACTCGTGACTGATTCCGCTGTGACATGCGGCTGGCCAATGCATCGGACGCCTCGTAATAATTAAGTTAGTGCACTATCTCTGCCCACCGTCCGGCCAGCAATAGGGGTATGGAAAGCCGCTATGGCTTCCACGTAAACTTTGATGGTGGACGAGGAATGCTGTTTATCCAGCATCTCCTGCAGAAATGAAAGAACCACTGACACATCGGAGGTGACCGGGTCTAAGTCGCGGTCTTGACACCAAGCCGAGAAAATTGACCATTTCAGAGCGTAGAGGCATCTTGTAGACGGGGCTCTAGCATCTACCATAGTGTTTAGGACATGCTCTGGGAGGATGAAAGGCTCCCGTCGAGCAGCCACACATACAGGGCCCATAACTCGGGTACCATATCGTGCCATTCGCTTGAGAGAGGAGGTCTCGTCTCAAGGGGATTGGCCACGGGGCTGCTTTCAGCAGCTGGAATAACTCCGACATACACAGTTGGTTCCTCCAGAAGGGGGCTATTAGAATCAGCTTGTGCCGTTGTTCTCTGACTCGCCTGAGTAGGAAAGCAACTGGGGGGAAGCATAGAGCAGAAGGCTGAGCCCTTCGTGGGCCAGGGCATCCGTGCTCTTTGTAAAAAATATTGGGCAGTGAGAGTTGTCTTCGGAGGCGAAGAGGTCTACTCGAGCTCTGCCAAAGACTTCCCAAATTCTCTGAACCGTGAGCGGGTGGAGCGTCCATTCCTCTGAAGAGACATTGTTCCTTGACAACATGTCAGCTCCTTGGTTCATTTTGCCCGGCACATGCATCGCCTTCATTGAGCGCAGATTGTTCTGAGCCCACACAAGAAGGTCGTTCTTCCAGCGTGCAGAGCCGATTCGAGACGAGGCCCCCCTGGTGACTTATGTATGACACCACGGACCTGCTGTCTGAGCGTATTAGCACATGGTGTACCCAAATGTCCGGCAGGAAGAATTGACAGGCCTGACACACTGCTAGCATTTCTAGGCAGTTGATGTGCAGGCCTGACTCCTCTTCGGACCACAGGCCAAAGATTGGTTTGCCCTCGCACAGCGCTCCCCAAACCCTTGTTGGAAGCGTCTGTCGTGACAACCTTCCATCTGTGCGCCGTGTTAAGGATAAGCCACGCTTTAGCCAGAAGGGGTCCCTCCAACGGGCCAGGGCTGATACACAGGCCCGAGTCACCGTTACAATACAATACAAATTAAGCTCAGATTATAAGTCAGATGAGCTTTATTTGTCACATACACAAGTATACAGAGTATAATTAGGAGTGAAATGTGTCCTCTGCATTTAACCCATCCAAGTGGACACACACCTGGAGCAGTGGGCAGCCGACGTTAAGGTGCCCGGGGAGCCGGGATTCGAACCCACAACCTTGGGTTACCTCAGGTTTCAAGTCCAACGCTCTATCCATTAGGCCCTACTGCCCCATCGGTGGCAAGAATGCCGCGTCGGTACGCGGTGGCATCCGAAAAGGTACTACCCCAGTGACAGCTTTGATTTCTGAGAGTGTTGCTACAAATATACCCATGCCTAGATATGACTGGTTTTGTGGTACAGGGTCACATATAATCAGGCACGTGCAGAGGGGGGTGCGGTGGGTGCTTGAGCACCTGCCCCGTTTCCCCATGATGCCCTTTTGTCAAGGCAATTTATTTTTTATTTTTCGTAATTAAACGCCCTTTTGTGAAGGCCTGCTCAATCTAACTATAGTAAAATTAATGAATAAGAATTTAGCCGTAAATAAAATTATCCACATGATGACCTTTCACCTGACGATCTCATCATGATCCAGGACGATCCCTCACGTTCAGAATCAGACACCTTTAGTAATTTAGGGCACTACCAGGATGCCTTCAATGACGTCCGCAGCTGCTGGTAAGTGAAGTTCTCAGTGTAGGGGTGTGCTTGTAAACTTATATTATTAAATTATATTATTTTACGAGAACGGCGTGAAGATGCACAGCTATTGTTTATATTGCTGTGTGTAGCCTAAAGCAAGGTTAGCTGCAGCAAGGTGCTACAATATTTTTGTTCAATGTTTTCCTGACAATTTTATGATTGGTTTATAAAGGCAACTATGAACACCTTTTTATCATTTTTATCACAGAATAATTCAGGAAACATATTGTATAGTTTCTATACTAAATTATATGTCAATCAGTACTGCATTTTTCATATGGTTTATTTATGTATTACCTGGAGTTAAAAAACGCACATAAACCATATATTTTCACAATCTTGTGTTTATTGTCTTCACGTTTCATCAGTAAAAACGTTTCTGCTTTTTATTCAGCTTAGCAACGTTACAGCAATAGCCCAGTGCGTCTGTCCATATTAGGGATTTCCTGTATTTTCTGCACAAGAGCACCCTCAGGCTTCGAGTATGAATGAAACATGCATTGCACGAGAGTGTTCAGCTCTCCTGATATTCACATCTCCTCATTTTGGATACGAATAAAACGTCAGGTCATGTCTCTCTTAATTTAAATCTAGATTTAAATCTAGAAACCTCTATGTGAAAACACCTGCTCGAGCTTGAATAAAGTGCGGGGGACGAATGTATATTTTATTAAAATAAAAAATGCAGCTAACGTAGTTCTACACAGCAATATAAACAAAGGTGCTTGTTCTCTTTCATTCTTGCTGTTTAATTGGGAAAATTTTAAAGCGTGTCGATGTGCCTTGTCTTTTTTAATGTTATCTGAATAAAAACTATTCATACTTTGAACTATTATTATTGCAGTATTTATTTAAAAATCATAGAGTGCCTTAAAATTAATTATCTCAACACTGGTAAATGTCAGTCCTCTGTCGTGTGTGTCATGTGTTCCCGCCTCTTGTGTCCTTATTTGGTTTGTTTCCTGTCCTTGTTTAGTGTGATTATTAGTTAAGTCTGTTCCAGCTGTGTTTTTCTAATTAACCTGTGTATTTAAGTTCCTGCCTGTTCAGTTTCGTGTCATCTGGTCTACTCGTTACTCCCCGGTGTTCCTGCCTGTGTCAGCCTTGCCCTGCCCTGCCCTGCCCAGCCTTGTTTGTCTACATTAAAGACTATTATTTGAGTTTACTCCTTGTCTGCGTGTTACTGTGTCCTCGTGTGTGCACCGTGACAGTAAAACAGGCTTATACTGATTTTCTCGTCCTGCAAATTATACTTATAAATCCTGTTTTTATAATAATAATAATCCTTATTCAAAAAATGAATAAATTCAGAACAGGATTAGAGTACAACAACGGTAGTGTTTACAACAGCAAACCACCATACCCTGCAAACTCAATAACAACAACAATAATAATGTCATTAAGAGGTGCAAAAAATGTCTTTAACATTTAAACTTAAAATGGTCTTTTCTGTTCTGTGTTTCTTTTTCAAACCTGCATCATGCCATTTGCTGCTGTATCAAGAAGCATCCATTTCGATACATAAATCAGCAAAGAGCACAGCCCTATTAAAAGCCATGTTCCTTGTGCCCCTTTTATACTTTTATACTTTGAGTAAAAATGGCAAGTGAACATAAAATGGTGTAGAAAAATGCCTTTAGTCACCATTTCTATTCATTTTAAGCATGTTTAATATCTAATAAAAACAATTAAATAATAATAATACTTAATGAATTCATTCTTAAATGGACAAATGTTAAACATTAAATGGATATAGTAATCCATAACAATAGCAGGATTAGCAATGTGCTGTGTAAAATGGTTTAAATGCAGTATGTCACACCATCAGACCGTGATTGGTTTGGCACCGCAGGCCATGTCACAAAGTAACACACCTGACAACTTGCTCTAAACATATGTACAGAGGTTCTCAGTCAACCTCTGTACATTATGTGATGGCTGACAGGATGCTGGTGGTCTTTAAAAAGACATGTGGCCCTTCTGAAGAACTCTTTCTAGGTCACAGGCAATCCTTCGCCTCATATGCAGATGACATGCCATACTGACCTATGGAACAGCCTGAAGATTACAGTAAAACAAGTTTTGATTTGTTTTAGTACATTAATGGGTGTGTGATTGAATGCATGAAAAAATACACTGACGCTTTTAATGAAATGCTCAAACCAAACTTTAGCCGAGAACAGGCACAATTCACTCCAAAATTCCAACTATTCATTATTTCCTTTCTTCTATGGAACAAAATATAAGTTCTCTTTCATAGGTAACTCTACGCTGCGTAGCTTAGCTTTACGCATCGGGAACGCCTTCCGCGTGACCGAGTCTGAGCCCATATAGAATCACGCCAATTCATTGGCTGATGGCGCGACGCCGTCTCTGACGCAATGACGTCGTCAGGTCATACTGGCGAACGCGCCATCCACTCCTCAGATTTTTCTGCCTTCACGAAGCGGTTACATCGCCCTTCGTTGTTGCGATTTCTGACCCAATTACTACCCTTGCGATTATCCATTTGCACTTCGGCGACTGCCTCAGTGGAACTTTGTTCTCCTCGCGGTGAAGTGCCATGGAATTTCGCCGCTGTATGCCACCGTGCACGCGTTTCATCGCTCGCGAAGACCCACACAGTAAGTGTATTTTGTGTTTGGGTTTTTCGCATGCACGTGAGGCGGTTTATGGGACCTCTAACTGCAAAATTTGCAACGATTTCCGTCTCATAACCCTCCGCTCTCGGCTTGAGGATTATGAACGTGAATCCTCCAATTTTTCCCGGCGCGCATCGAGCACCAACGCGCCGCCTCGTGAGATCGCGGCCTCTCGTGAGGCCGCGGCTTCTCGTAGAGCCGCAAGCTGGGGTTCGGATGTCGAGCTCGAGGAGATGGAGAGTGAGCAGACAGGCCTCGCCTTTTCTCTCCCTCCCTCTCCCAATCGCGCACGTGCGAATTCGCCGATCGAATTTTTGCCTGATTTTCAGTTTCCTAGCCCAAAAGCACGTGATTTCGTTTCTTTCGGGCTAGATGATATTCTGCACACGGCAGCCTCCGACTCCGAGGATTTCAGGCCTAGTTTAGCAGATGCGCTACCGCTTAGCGGTCAGGAGGCGCGGCCTTCACCGGCCTATTCTGAGCTCGTGGACGTGCTTTCGCGCGCCGCTGAGAAGCTCTCGCATGGATTGGACGACGAGCCCCGCGACTCTCGCTCTGATTATGGTGAGAATGGGTGTGATTCACCGTCGCCATATGATCACGACGGACGCATCTATGACAGGCTGGGGCGCGGTCTTAGAAGGAAGGCCCGCGAGCGGGGAGTGGAAGGAAGAGTTCCTCTTTTGGCACATAAACTGCCTGGAACTCAGGGCTGTCTTCCTGGCTTTGAAGTATTTTCTCCCTGTTCTCGGAGGGTATCATATCATAGTCAGAACGGACAATATGCCGGTTGTGTCCCACATAAACCGCCAAGGAGGTTCAAAGTCGCGCACCCTGGACAGGCTTGCGCGCCATCTTCTCCTTTGGTCCCAAGGCAAGTTCCTCTCTCTGAGGGCGGTTCACGTTCCGGGAGTACTGAACCTGGCGGCCGATTTTCTGTCGAGACAGAAGCTCCAGCCGGGGGAATGGATGTTGAACCGTCAGACGGTATCCCAGATCTGGGATCTGTTTGGCAAAGCGGAGGTGGACCTCTTTGCTTCTCAAGAGTCATCCCAGTGCCCGCTCTGGTTCTCCCTGAGTTTCCCGACGACTCTGGGCATAGATGCGTTCGCCCACCCATGGCCGAATGTCAGTCTGTACGCGTTTCCGCCAATAAAGCTGATTCCGGCAGTACTATGCAGAGTGAAGGTGAGCGGTGCCCGTCTCCTTCTCATAGCCCCATTCTGGCCCTCCCAGACCTGGTTCTCGGAGTTAACTCTCCTCTTGTATCGGCCTCCTTGGAAGATTCCGATCAGGCGAGACTTACTGTCCCAGCTTCAGGGCAAGATCTGGCATCCTCAGCCGGAGCTCTGGAAGTTGTGGGTATGGCCCATACAGGGCCAAGGGCTGTGATTGATGGTTTGCCTGCCAAAGTTCAGGAAACCATAGCCAGTGCCAGAGCCCCCGCTACTAGGAAGCTGTACTCTTCCAAGTGGGGCGTCTTTGAATCCTGGTGTTTGACTCGTGCAATCGACCCAGTTAACTGCCCTGTTGGTCCAGTGCTGGAGTTTCTGCAAGAAAGGCTACCACCCTTAGGGTTTATGTAGCGGCCATCGCAGCTCGGAGAGAGCTGGATGAGATCCCCTTGGGGAGACATCGGTTGGTCTCCGCTTTCCTGCGTGGGGCCAGACGCCTTAGGCCTGTTCGCCCCACGGCAGTTCCTTCCTGGGACTTGTCAGTCGTCCTCGAAGGACTAGTGACGGCCCCTTTTGAGCCCTTAGAATCAGCTTCGGATCGAATAATGACTCTTAAGGTTGTTCTTTTGCTGGCGCTTACGTCACTGAAAAGAGTTGGAGATCTGCAGGCTTTCTCTGTCAGTGAGACGTGTATGGACTTTGCCCCGGGTCTAGTCAAAGTTACCCTGCGGCCTAGGCCGGGTTACATTCCCAAGGTCTTGTCCACGTCGTTCCGATCCCAGGTGGTCATGCTTCACTCTTTCCATCCCCCTCCCTTTGCTTCAAGTGAGGATGAGAGACTCCACTTGCTCTGCCCGGTCAGGGCATTGAAGCTGTATGTGGATCGCTCCAAGGTTTGGAGAAAATCTCCCCAGTTATTGATCTGTTTTGGTGCTGGTCGCCGCGGGCTTGCCGCGTCAAAGCAGAGGATTTCTCACTGGGTGAGAGACGCCATTTCGCTGGCTTACGAGGCGCAGAAACTCCCTTCACCTCTTAGTCTTCGGGCGCATTCTACTAGGGGCGTAGCCTCCTCTCAAGCTCTTTTTAGAGGGGTACCCCTGGAGGATATTTGTGTTGCGGCAGGATGGTCCTCTCCGCACATCTTCGTCAGGTTTTACAACCTTGACGTTGATACGGCTCCAGGTTCTCAGGTCCTGTCTGTTTGAACCGACCGTATGTTGTTGGTTCATTATTGGGCCAGATAGGCAGCGTATTCAGCTTGGCGTGTTTGGTATATCGTTCCCGATGCGTAAAGCTAAGCTACGCAGCGTAGAGTTACCTATGAAAGAGAACGTCTCGGATTACTCGCGTAACCCTTGTTCTCTGAATAGGGAACGTAAAGCTAAGCTACGCAGCGTCTCGTTCCCTATTCAGAGAACAAGGGTTACGCGAGTAACCCGAGACGTTTTAAAGAATCTTCTGTAGAGCAAGATGATTGAGGAACAGCCCATCTTTGGGGAGTTTTGGTTACTTTCATGTTCCAAGTCATAAATGCTCAAACAACTACAGGAACATGGTACCTCTCTGTCTGGATATAAAGCCTCTCCCCCCTCCTCATCCAGCACCGAGCGCGCGTTCTTCGTCGGAGAACAAAGGGACTCAATCTACATAAAGGATTTCGAGAAGAAGACTAGTGGCCTTAGCCATTAAAACCATCTACTCAAGAAACAATAAATATGGATATTAATGTTGTACTCTGCCTTTCATATGCTTGATATGAATACGATTATTTAGGAAATGTGGAATGTTTTAATCTGTGCCTTAAACTGTGTAGTATATGTACTTTGTGTGCCAACTGTGGTGTTTAGTCTTTAAAAGAAGCTATCGTCATTAGTAAATAAGTGGTGTAGGGGACCGTTAAACTTTAGCATCATAATGTATGATTACAGCACGTATAAAAGATCTGTAAGTATATCTTTCATGTGATAAAT
Source organism: Oxygymnocypris stewartii (assembly GCA_003573665.1). Classification (NCBI taxonomy): domain Eukaryota; kingdom Metazoa; phylum Chordata; class Actinopteri; order Cypriniformes; family Cyprinidae; genus Oxygymnocypris; species Oxygymnocypris stewartii. The sequence goes on from QVTF01012824.1 coordinate 486,437, forward strand.
TAAATATCAGATTACGTGAACATGGCCAAAGAAGCCGTGTGGGGCGGGGCTCCGCCCCACAAGAACAATCTGATTGGGTCAGTTGCCGTGGGTGTGCTCAAATCCGTCTGTTTAAAACTGATCACCAGTTCGGTATTCTCTCTTCACTTTCATCCTAGCTCTTCAACCACTTGCTCGTTTGCGGACGACCTGGAAGCTCCACTGGACACTCGCCTTTTAACATCAGGCTGAGAAAACGAGCTAAGCGAATCCAAGACTTCGTAAAGCCGTAACACCGCAGAACCAGCAGCTTAACAACGCTTTCCATCTCAACACAGAACCAGGCAACCGCCGATCGAAAAGAGGGCTTCCCCGGTGACGTCACGCAGCAGCAACAAAGCCATCGAAGAGTTCCCTCGGTAACAACGTGGCATCCGAAACAGAGCATCGGAGACTTCCGTGGAAACATGAGGACACCACGTGGCACGAACAAAGAAAAACGCCTGCAGAAACGTTACTTGAACGCAAGTAACCAAACAGAGTCTCTATTTCTTACTGAACTTGGTGAATTGATCTGCACGCATAAACATAGTAGAATTATGTTCGTGATCTTCTGGTTAGTCAAAGTTATGAGACAGAAAAGAGTGCTACCTTAACTCTTCTTCTAACGTTACTCGCAAAACTCCCGTATGTATGTGTGTGTATGTTTATGTGTTTTAGTACGTTAGTCCATGTATTGTAGAATAGCAGTTAGCAAATAAACCTTATTTCATTTATAAAGAACCGTGTCTTGGGACGTGATTTTCTAGTTCAAACTTACTGCCAAAAGATCGTGTTACCTCGCACAAATGGTATAAAACCCTTTATTTTGTTTATCGTTGGCCACGAGAGCAAAATAAACTAAATTGTTAAAGATATACTGATGTTAATGGTCGCTGGACGAGCATTTAATAAAGTATAAATCATAAGTCAAAGATTAATGTTACTTTAATCAAGCAATATTTTATCTGTAAGCTAATGATTCCCCGGAGCTGAAATAATAGCTTCATAGATTTGTTACACTACACACAGGCCTTTTTCATACAATATCTCAGTTTGTTAGGGCTGGTTCAGCTACAAATATAAAAAAACACAATAAATGTATTAAATTTGTGATTGAATAATTATGTCCAGTTTATTAAAAAGATCCCATGCATTTACTGATCCTATTATTATGTTTTTTTTTTATTAATCAGTTTGTAAAAAAGACAAAAAAAAATATATATATATATATATTGTTACACAGAAAAAAAAATATTTCGATTTTAAACACCATGAGGGTGAATGTAAATGACAAAATGGTTTCTTTAAGAACGAAATCATAAATCTTAAATTGTAAATATTTTATTTTTATGTATTTACATAAATGCGAGAGCAGTTATTGCCTGCAAGTGCACAGAAGACTCAAGATGAATGGTTTCCTGTCCATGATGTCACTATCATACACATTTCAGATGCAACTTTATGCACATTGGTTTGCCACAAATGCATGCGAATGCTGATAAACCGACCAAGAAATTAATCATAATCCATCCTATGCATCAGAGTGCATGAGAGAAAAGAAGGAAGGATCAGAGATAGAGAATGAGTAAGATAGACAAACTTCTTGTGTGTGTGTGTGTGTGTGTGTGTGCGTGCGCGCACGTGTGGGTGGGTGGGAAGTCTTAACCACACTGCAGGACCTTTTTAAAACTGATGTTCAGCAACAGCCTTCTCAAGACATACTCTCTTGTCACTTACATCTTCACACACACACCTCTGAGCTCTGCAGACATGAGCAGTAAATTTGGCCACCCGTCCCAGGCAGCGTTCATGGTGGATTCTGGTGGAGGTCACTCTAAACAACATCAGTATTACCATCAGCAGATGCCCAGACACACAGAGCCACAACTGGTTCCCTGCTGGACGTTCCCCCCTGCCCGAGCTGAGATGAAGAAAAGGGGCTGGGGGAGAATGAATGCTGGGATGGCTTGGGTACTGACACTGATACTCCTGCTGGTATTTGCAGCCCTGGGACTGGGAGCCTATCAGATCTTGAGGTTACAGACTGAAGTGCAACGGCTGTCTCAGGTAAGAGCTACTTAACAGTGTAACAGTGTATTATATTGTGATTTTAATTATATATATATATATATATATGCGACCCTTTCTGTGAAAACCCAGCTAAAGTCGATATTTTTGTGATTAACTGTTTTCTACATTAAATCATCCTTCATAGGGTAAAGAACATTCTGTGCAAATGTAATCTTCATATCTTTAATATTGACTGAGTAAGGCCATGCCAAAGATTGAAATTATAGTGAAATTAATGGTAGAAATCCAACTTTGATGCTTGTTATCTCAGAATTAGACTTTGAGACTTTAGCCTGGTTTTCACAGAGAGGGTCACATATATGTGTATATATATATAGAGAGAGAGAGGGAGCGAGAGAGAATCAAAATCAAATTAATTTTATTTAATGACAAAATATTAACTAAGGTGTATTTTTTATACATCTATATATACTTATCTGTAATAAATCTGATAAAGTGACATTCAATTTCAAGAAAGATAGCAAATGTGAAACATTTCACAAAAAGAACAAATACAATAATATTGCATTAAGTATTTTTACACTTTTTGGTTAACAAATGTCACTGGATCATCGTTCCTTAATGTGATGCACTACACCTGTGTCAAATACGTGTTTAGGAAATTAATTCTGAGAATTATGCTCTTTTAATTCAGTGGAATTAGAATCTATTTTAGGTGCTTAAATGCTTTACAGTATACTGACTCGTATATATGTTGACACATAACAATTTTTAAAAGATTTGAAGCCTTGATAGTTACTCATACACCACCTGGAAAGCAGCCAAGAGCTTTATTATTTGTTTATGTAATCTGAATCTCTTTGATGTTCATGAGAGTATCATTTTTCAGTTTCCATTCCATCGTGTGCACTCGACTGAGTAGGACGCAATTACAAGTGAGAAAAAAACTTGTGGTCACTGGTCACAAGGCTAGAGGAAATCCTTTACTTCAAATGTAGAGAAGTCTAACACCAGTCTCTCTTTCTCGTAACTAATAGTAAATTCACTTTAGATATATCTATGTTTCCCAAAAGGTCTGTTTGTATCAGCTTGAGAATATTTTTGAATGCACAATTTGTGACCCTTTTTTCTTCCATCAAATGACAGGAAAAGCCCACACAGATGCAGAGCATCGCTCCACAGAAACAAGTTGGTGAGTTGTGTGACCAAATTTGTGGGTATCATTTATCAGCTTCATCCTGTGCTAAATCTTCTCTGGTTAACATGATGACCTGATTGCTTACGTCATTCGACAGGCCTGAATCCTGCTGAGCTGAACAGAAACAAACAAAAATCTGCTGCACACTTGATAGGTAGGTTTTGGTCCAAAAGGCATTCTAAAGAAGCTGCTTACATTTTTTTGCTACAAAACAGTATCTTATCAGGATATTTTGTTCAGGTTGTGCAGAACAGAGCACATCATCTGGAATTGTGAAGTGGGAGGCAAAACTCGGCGAGGCCTTCACAGAGGGCGTCAAATACATCAACGGTGGCCTTCAGGTCAATGACACCGGCATGTACTTCGTTTACTCCCGCGTGGAGTTTTTTTCAGTCATGTGCAACCCCAAAGACTTTTACGTTCACAAAATGCGTCTGCAGAGAAACAGCCACAACCGTACAATCATGGAAGATCACCGAGAGGGCTTGTGTTCGGCAGGGAGCAAACAGCCGTGGATGACCGGGAGTCACATAGGCTCGCTTCAGCATCTCAAGGAATCTGATTTGCTGTTTGTCAATGTCTCACACCCCCATCTGCTCAGCAAAAATTACCACAGCAACTATTTTGGCCTCTTCAAGATCCCCTGATCAGTTAGGGTATGCTTGTGAGTATGATTGTGAGTTCAGAGGAAGAGGTCAGCGGTCTCTGTACTACCCTGAGATCCACAAAGCTTCATTGCAATGCAATCTGTCTTCTTGGCATTGTCAAATCACATTTGATTTTGAATGTATCGGTTGCCTGTGGCTGTTAAGTTATTTTGGAAAGTTGTGCAGAAGAGTTTCAGATTGAATGAACACTAATATGCTTCTGTATCAGGAGAAAGTAGATTAAATCCAAATATTTATTTTCTTTATAGTCTTATTGTATATTAATATGATCAATAGTCATATTAACTGAGTAATATATCAATAATGGTTCATAAATGTGGTCAATAAAAGTTTTAATTGCAAAAAACTGTTGTTGATTTCAACTTCGAATCGAGGGAGGATGTCTCACACTCTTGAGTGTGTCGAGGTGTTTCCATGGCCACTAATATTTGCATGTGGAAGTGGGTTGGTTGTCACTGGAAATTATGCTGATTTTTGTTTGAACGTTTCCAGAGCTATTTATTCCTAAAAATCTAAATCTATTTGTTATATTCTAAATTATGGACAAAGAAGAGCTCAAAGATAACTGTGACTCAAAAGAGTTTCTAGTCAGCTGTTTTTGAATATCCTCTATGGACCACAAAGGCAACTTTTTGCAAGGTTGCGTCATTTCTGCAAAGACCCTCAGGTTAGCTTCACTGTAGTGTTTGCTGAACCACGCATGAAGATTTAGGGGTTTTGTGCAGGCAGTACACTTTGTACTTTTATTCTCGCGTTTCCTTCCTGTATTTAGTTATAGCGTTAACAGGGGTCAAAAAGCTTTGATGAGAAGTGAAAATGAAATAAGCTTCTTTCACTTCTTCATTAAATTACTCACAAGATAAAGTGTTCAAGTACTCAGTGTTGGTCTTAGTTGCCAATATATTATTTCTAGCCACACAATTTGAGTAGAAAGATCTCATCTCAGAGTTTGTGCTTCAGTATTTTTGTTGGGTTGGAGCTCCAATGAAACTGTGTGTTATGCAGCACTGTGTGTTTTCGTCTTGTGAATCCATTACACCTCAATATTCCCCTTACTATGAGGGTGAGTGGAAACCAGGCCTACTCTTTCAGCACCTCCAACTCTTTTGGACAGACACACACACACACACACACACAACACATATACCCCACAGGAAGTGACCACTGGAGAATAGTCACCCACAATTCATCCACTTTCTCAAACTCTGCTTCAAATTAATAAAAAACCAAGGGCCATTAATAGCACATGAATGGATATTTCACAATTTAGAATTGCAGTCAAGGAGATCAGTTCCTACTGTGAGACAGATGTTGATTTCAGATTCTCACATCAGGTAAGTTCCTACCCACAAAAAAAGTTTTAGCTGTATCTAAACATTGCATAGATCCTGGATCTATAGCCTACTGGATAATAATTTGGACAATAATTTATTGTCCACACTCATTGTATCCATTTTTATTTATTATAATTTATATGAAAATATAATCAAAATTATCTTGAATTCTCAAGTCTCTTATGATCACCAGGTTACATTTGTTTGATCAAAAATACATAAAACAATAATTGTATTAAATATTATTGCGATTTAAAATGACAGTTTTGTATTTTAACATTAGTAATAGGAATAATTTATATTAATACAATACTTTATTCTACAAGAGCAACTGAAGGTGGTACATAAATTAGCTTAAGTTTCATAATGAATCACTAATGCTCAACGCCCAGCATCACATGATCAGAAATGGCAAAAAAATAAGAAAAAAAGTCTGTAGACTACACCAATGGCCGTGTGGGCTTGAGTTTCTCAGTTTATGTTCAAACAACCCTTCCAATTTCCACGGTGCCCAACAAAGGTGCAAAAAGGTGTCAGTCTAAATGCTATGAAATCATTGATTTACCACATTATACTTCAAACATGCGCTTTTTCTAGGACGTTTAGTTTGAAAAGATGGTATCAATACTGACCCCAAAGAAAGTACTGATTTGGCCAAGTAATATAGCCACAGATGTCAGGTCTTTTACATGCCTCTGCTCATGCTATTTCCATTTTATCAAAGGTTTTGCAGAAAAAGGAGCCATTTCACATAGACACAAATTAATGCTAAATTATCTTGAACCAAACAATACAAAGAGACTGTGTTGGTAAAAATGTTAAGCATGAACATTTTCTTGTTAATGTGTAAAGGAGATCCAGAGCCAGGTGAAACATGAAGTTCATTATAGACAAAAACATAAACAAAACAAAACCAAAAATAGCTTTTGTCAATTAATGTTAGCTTGCTACATACATAAAATATTGTGAAAAAATTTACATGTATATATTTATATTCATATAATTTATATTATACATCAATATATTTAATTTGCATGCATGTCTGTGTGTGTGTGTGTGTATATATATATATATATATATATAATATACACAGTACACACACATATGTTACTGTATGTAAACAAAAAAGTTTATTTTGGATGCAACAAATTGCAATTAATCGTTTGACAGCACTAATACATGCGTACACACACCCACATATACAGTCATGGCCAAAAATATTGGCACCCTTGATAAATATGATCAAAGAAGGCTGTGAAAACTAATCTGCATTGTTAATCCTTTTGATCTTTTATTTTAAAAAATCCCAAAGATCTAACCTTTCATTGGATAATAAGAATTTAAAATGGGGGGAAATATTATTATGAAATAATTGATTTTCTCAAATACATGTTGGACACAATTATTGGTACCCCTAGAAATTCTTATGAGCAAAATATCTCTGAAGTATATTCCCATTCATATTCACAATTTTGAGCACTCCAGGGTGATTATGAACATGAAATTCATAATCAGCGCCCGACTCTGACAAGGGACGCGATACAGTACAAGACCAAACGCGATTAAAACGAAGCCCAAATTCCCTTAATCACCCATTACAATGAGAAAAAACAAAGAATATATTTCTGATGTGCAGCAAAAGATAATTGGGCTTCACAAATTAGTGAAGTGGCTTTAAGAAAAGAGTTAAAGCAGTGAAAATTCCCATTTCCTCCGTCAAGGCAATGATTAAGAATTTCCAATCAACATAAAATGTTATGAAACTGCCTGGAAGAGGATGTGTGTCTATATCTTCCTAATGCACGGTGAGAAGGAGAGTTTGAGAGGCTAAAGACTCTCCAAGGACCACAGCTGGATAAAATCAGAAAATAGTTGAGTCTCGGGGTCAGAAAACCTTAAAACAAAATTGTCAAATTGTCAAACAGCAGCTACTGTACATCACCACACAAAAATGATCCTAGCTCCAAAAACAATCTCCATCATATTCAGTTATCAAACACGACTGGAACTTCAAATGGGACTGGCCTCTTTGGTCAGATGAAACAAAACAATTCGCTTTTTAAGCAGCAAACACTCAAGATGGGTTTTGTGAACACAGGGAAAAATAGTACCCCATGTGTACAATGAAATATACTGCTGTACTTTTGATGTTGTGGGCCTATATTTCTGCTGGAGGTCCTGGACATCTTGTTTAGACACATGGCATCATGTATTCTATCAAATACCAACAGATAAAAAATCAATAAGTGACTGACTGTTAGAAATCTTATAATTGGCCATGTTTGGATCTTCCAACCAGACAATAATCCAAACACAAAACTCAAAAACAACACAAAAATGAGTCACTGAACACAAAACCAAGCTTCTGCTATGGCCATTCCAGTCCTCGGACCTGAACCCTGTAGAGGTCTGCACGGGCTCAAAACTGAAGCCCGAACCCGGCCCGTACCCGAGATCGTCTGACCCGACCCGACCCGACCCGAGCGGCACAGTTAAATTTAGAGCCCGAACCCGACCCGAAATCCGCCCCCCCCCCCCCACAACGAATAGCCAACTAAAAAAAAAAGGTTGCATTTCACGATTGCATGCAAAGAAACGGATTAATCAAGGCTCTGCCATTTCACAAACATTTACCAGTTATGAAAGTTTGTGAACATCAGGTACAGCGGTCGCATACATTCTGCCGAGTTTATGAATTTTGTATGGACAAGAAGATAATTCTTCCACCGTACAAATTATGGTCATTTTTTGTCAGTTAAGGCTCGTTAGCATTCTGTCTACTTTAAATCAGACATAAGATCTTAAATAAGATTGTATTTATTTGAATGAATTAATCATTTATTTGAGAGAGAGAGAGAGAGAGAGAGAGAGAGAGAGAGAGAGAGACCGGCCGAGCGAGCGAGAGAGAGAGAGAGACCGAGCAAGCGAGAGACCGAGGAAAGTTGCGCGTGCATGTGAATCTGCTTCTGCGCATGTCTCTCTATAAGCAATGAGGCTTAGTTACTTCAAAAACAGCGATTTTGCCGCCTCATTGCAGATAAATATAATGTTGTGACTTGCGAGTCAGTAGCCTGTCGAAGCTATTTTACTAATAAAAGTTTCCGTGCTGTTTGTGCGCGATCTCTGATATGTCTGAAGCCTCTGCATATAGTTTTGGTTTAGCTACAAACCCCAACCCGACCCGAGCCCGAAGCTATCCATTAAACATTAACCCGAAACCCGACCCGAAACCCGAAAGTATTTCGGGACCCGCGGGTTCGGGTCGGGTAGCAGACCTCTAGTCTGGAGTGATTCTGGATGAAGGAATGGTCTCTGATCTCTTGTCAGGTGTTCTCTAACACAAGGAAAATAAATTATTAAAAATACAAAATGAAGTTTATCTTAAAATATAAAAAATTTAAAATGTCTCCTGTGAGGGGTAGGGTTGGTGAAGGGCAATAGAAAATATTGTTAGGTCAGTATAAAAACAATAGAAGTCTATGAAAGTCCTCACAAGTATAGCAAAACCAACGTGTGTGTGTGTGTGCGTGCGTGCGTGCGTGCGTGCGTGTGTGTGTGTGTGTAATATAAATGTATTAAAATTATTTTTGAGAAATTACTAAACATGTGTCTTAGAAGATATGTTATCAAGTCACTGTAAATATAATTTTTTTAATTTTAATTACATTTTTAAATCTGGATGACCTCCAAACTATTACCTATGCCCATATGGTTTATTTTTATGCCCACTAATATGGTTTATTGTCAAATTATGATCTGACATATGCTTGTTCATGGACTTCCTAAAAAGGAAGAGATAATTTCATTGAAGGCCTCAATCACACCATGTCTCTCTATGATACGTACACATCCTGTGTCTCTCTCTGAAAGCGATGGCTATGCTATGTCTTTCATGTATGTTCAACCTCACAACCTCATGGGAACACCTAATATTCACCACACCATCACCACATAGAGGAAACATCATACTTCCATTTAACTAGTAAAAGCCCTGTGGAGAGATTAACAGGAAATTGTTCATAAAATAAGGAATGAATGATGATCAAAGATTAGAAAGACTTTCTAAAATGTGTAATCTTTGATGTATGTTAATTAGGTCCCTTTGCTTTTTTATTTAAGATCAAATTAGATAGTTTTATGGGCTAAGGGGTTTATTGATGGGAATTTATGTTTTTTAAGAACGTAAAGGTGAAGTGTCGTTGCTACACTTAGATAAATTTCTTTGGTGATTTATTTGGTGATTTCATGCAATTCCAAACCCGTATGATTTATTTTATTTAGACACAGTTGCCCCCTACAGAAAGCATGCAACAATTTCTATCAACTTTGCCCTGTTAGCGGCAAGTTCAGATGGATAGCCTTATAAGTCTAAGTCTAAGTCAATAATGGTAACACGATACATTTTATTGGAGATCATAATGCTTCACTGTCCATGCTGACATGTCCCACCATACTTTTTGACATGCGTCATGGAAAATATGTCTCAACAATGAGCTGTGATGCTCAAGAATCACTTATTGATAAGAATACATAATTATAATTTTGACAACAATGTCGGAAAAACAGCATAGTCATAATGCAGTTTCCCAAATATGATGCTTATCACAGATCAGTTTTTAGCAATTAATGAGTCGAACTGGTTTCGGTGGTCTTTGCAAACATTTGTCCTCTCACAAGGAGTCTTAAGATTATCACAAAAATGGCATCGGAAATTTTTGCACAGACTTGCAAATGGTGACCCCATTGAATATTTAAAACGTGGTGCAGTTCATCCGAAGTTAAAGACCAATTCAGGGAACATGAGTGAACAGTCAGAACTTTTTCTTCTTTACCTGAACATAATTATTAATATTGAATAATTATAAAAATAATAATCACACTTTATATCAGGTAGCCTTAAATATATATAAATACATCAAAAATAAGCACAATGTACTTATTGTGTTCATATTGTATTTCAAAACACTTTTGCTGCTACTGAGGTGGGATACGGGTAAGGTCATGGACAGGTTTGATGATATGGCTATAGGTTTAAGGGTAATTAATTATTAAGCTCAGATGAGCTTTATTTGTCACATACACAATTATACAGAGTATAACCAGCAGTGAAATGTGTTCTCTGCATTTAACCCATCCAAGTGCACACACACTTGGAGCAGTGGGCAGCCGACACTGCGGCGCCTGGAAAGCAGTTCGGTGCCTTGCTCAAGGGTCTCACCTCAGTCGTGGACAATTCCTGCCGGAGCCGAGATTTGAACCCACAACCTCGGGTTACAAGTCAGATGCTCTATCCAATAGAGCCACGACTGCCCAATTAGATAAATGTAATACATGCAGGTATAATTTTATGTACAATGTAAAAACATGTATGTGTTTGTACACAATAAGTGCATTGAATCAAATTATTAATTTAAATTTAAGTACATAGTAGTTAAGGCCAACTTTTATAAAGAGGGACCATGGTTAAATAATGAAAGGGTTATTTTTGCTTGTAAACCTATTTAGTACACTTATTAATAAAATCTAATTTCATCTTACTGAAATGCTATTGAAATGTAAATTTATACTTATGCATAAAATTAATGCTAGTCAACTCAAAATACATACAATTTCAATCCATAATTAATACATATATATATATATATATATTTATATACATAAACATATACATAAACATACACACAAATATATATAAATAAACACATATACACACATGTACACACATGGTCAGAATTGTTGGTACCTTGGTAAATAGGATCAAAGAATGCTGTGAAAATAAATCTGCATTGTTAATCCTTTTGATATATTTCAAAATTCACAAAAATCTAAACTTTCATTGGAGAATAAGAATTTAAAATGGTTGGAAATATCATTATGAAATAAATGTTTTTCTCTAATTCACATTGGCCACAATTAACGGCACCATTTTATTCAATAAAATTTGCTAAAATAGTATAGGATTTTTCTCCTATGATGCCTGATGAGGTTAGAGAACACCTGACAAGAGATCAGAGACCATTCCTTCATCCAGAATTACTCCAGACCCTTCAGATTCCCAGCTCCATGTTGGTGCTTCTTCTCTTTAGTTCACCTCACTCATTTTCTACAGGGTTCAGGTCCGAGGACTGGAATGGCCATAGCAGAAGCTTGGTTTTGTGCTCAGTCAACTATTTTGTGTTTTTAAGGTTTGTTTTTGGATTATTGTCTGGTTGGAAGATCCAAACATGGCCCATTGAAAGATTTCTAACAGAGTCAGACATTTGTTGATTTTCTTATGTGTTGGTATTTGATATAATCCATGAAGCCATGTGTCTAAACAAGATGTCCAGGACCTCCAGCAGAAATATAGGCCCACAACATCAAACATACAGCAGTATATTTCATTTGTATATTTCATTTCTCCCATTTTCAATTGTTTTAGTTCAATGAAAGGTTACCAATTTGGTATTAAAAAAAAATAAAACATCAAAATGATTAATGATGCAGATGAACTTTTACAGGATTTTTTGTTCACATTTATCAAGGGTGTCAATAATTCTGTGTATATATATATATTAGTGGTGGGCATAGATTATTTTTTTTAATCTAGATTAATCTAGATTAATTTTGGAATTAATCTAGATTAATCTAGATTAAAATGGCTCATTTGAATTCTGCCGAAGGCATTCAGAATATGTGTGCTACCCAAATAATGACTAAAAGTAAGTCTTTGAGAAGGGGTTTCTCAAGCCAGGTGGTGCATTAGACCAGGGGCTCATCTCCTGTTTCCAAAATGCATCACAAACTTTAATCTCTTCCCGTCCCAATCCCACGAAAAAACTGGAGGAAAATCCCGTTCCACTCCCGGAAGAATGACTCCCATTCCCTCCCACTCCCGTGTTGTTGTTTGTTTTTTTTTGTTTTGTTTTTAACTGTCAATTACAGTAAAAATATAGTACAGATCACAGCGTGCCCACCTTATTAGCTGAATAAAAACCCAAAATGTCGTTTTTTGTTATTATATTGAACTGAAAGCCATCTTATGCACAGTGTTGCACATATTAAATTTCATGTAAATCATCCATGCTAACACACACGTCTTCTATTTTTATTTTTTAGACATTTCACTCTCTATAGATATATTTTTCAAAGACGGAGTTTCTAGCTCAAGTTCACATGAGACCTAAAGCGCATCCTGTTTGCTTAAAAGCGCAACGTTTCGTTGTTATTTTGAGTGCACAGAAATAAATGTAGAGTCTTTACAGATTCGAAAGATGTATTAGGCTACTTTTATCTGTATGACCAAAAATGACGGAGATTTTAAGAGCAAGTGAGCGCACCGGAGCCTGTCCTGCAGCAAACGCGCTTCCACTCTCCACACAAACACTTCAATAACGCACATTTCTCTAGGTTAACATCATATTGAGCGGCCATGTAAAGTTGCTACTACATACATCTTTCAGATAAAAAGCCATATTTGAGGTTGATGAATGATAGGTGAGCGTTTGGATGTCCTGCCCGATTGTATTACCACATAGACCAGCCGTTAACAATCTGTCCATCACGGACTGCGAGCCTCTAGTTCGAAGACTCGTTCTCGCCCCCTACAGTGCAATTCGGCTAGGTATACATCCGCGCTAAAATATCAGGGTGAAAGTCATCATAGCTTGCGTAGTATAGACCCAGCTCCCAACCCAACTTTGAGAATAGATTAACGGCGATATTTTTTTTATCGCCCGATAAGAGTCTCGCGTTAACGCAGCACGTTAACGCCGATAACGGCCCACCACTAATATATATATATATATAGTGTGTGTGTGTTGGTTTTGCTATGCTTGTGAGGACCAGATGTCCCCACAAGAGTAGTAAAGCCTGACATTTTTGACTTTGTGAGGACTGGCCAAATGTCCTCACAAAGGAAATAAATTATTAAAAATACAAAATGAAGTTTATCTTAAAATATAAAAATTGAAAATGTCTCCTGTGAGGGGTAGGGTTGGTGTAGGGCAATAGAAAATATTGTTAGGTCAGTATAAAAACAATAGAAGTCTATGAAAGTCCTCACAAGTATAGCAAAACCAACATGTGTGTGTGTGTGCGTGCGTGCGTGCATGCGGTGTGTGTGTGTGTGTGTGTGTGTGTGTGCGTGCGTGCATGCGTGTGCGTGTGTGTGTGCGTGTGTGTGTTTGTGTGTGTGTGTGTGTGTGTGTGTGTAAAATAAATGTATTAAAATTATTTGAGAAATTACTAAACGTGTGTCTTAGAAGATATGTTATCAAGTCACTGTAAATATTATTTTTTAATTGTTTAATACATTTTTAAATCTGGATGGCCCCCAAACTATTACCTATACCCATATGGTTTATTTTTATGCCCACTAATATGGTTTATTGTCAAATTATGATCTGACATGCTTGTTCATGGACTTCCTAAAAAGGAAGAGATAATTTCATTGAAGGCCTCAATCACACCATGTCTCTCTATGATACGTACACATCCTGTGTCTCTCTCTGAAAGCGATGGCTATGCTATGTCTTTCATGTATGTTCAACCTCACAACCTCATGGGAACACCTAATATTCACCACACCATCACCACATAGAGGAAACATCATACTTCCATTTAATTAGTAAAAGCCCTGTGGAGAGATTAACAGGAAATTGTTCATAAAATAAGGAATAATGATGATCAAAGATTAGAAAGACTTTATAAAATGTGTAATCTTTGATGTATGTTAATTAGGTACCTATTCTTTTTTATTTAAGATCAAAGTAGATAGTTTTATGGGATAAGGGATTTATTGATGGAAATGTATATTTTTAAGAACGTGAAGGTGAAGTGTCGTTGCTACACTTAGATAAATTGCTTTGGTGATTTATTTGGTGATTTCATGCAATTCCAAACCCGTATGATTTATTTTATTTAGACACAGTTGCCCCCTACAGAAAGCATGCAACAATTTCTATCAACTTTGCCCTGTTAGCGGCAAGTTCAGATGGATAGCCTTATAAGTCTAAGTCAATAATGGTAACATGATACATTTTATTGGAGATCATAATGCTTCACCGTCCATGCTGACATGTCCCACCATCCTTTTTGACATGCGTCATGGAAAATATGTCTCAACAATGAGCTGTGATGCTCAAGAATCACTTATTGATAACAATACATAATTATAATTTTGACAACAATGTCGGAAAAACAGCACAGTCATAATGCAGTTTCCCGAATATGACGCTTATCACAGATCAGTTTTTAGCAATGAATGAGTCGAACTGGTTTCGGTGGTCTTTGCAAAAATCTGTCCTCTCTCAAGGAGTCTTAAGATTTCCACAACAATGGCATCGGAAATTTTAGCACAGACTTGCAAATGGTGACCCCATTAAATATTTAAAACGTGGTGCAGTTCATCCAAGGTTACAGACCAATTCAGGGAACAGTCAGAACTTTTTCCTCTTCACCTGAACATATTTATTAATATTGAATAATTATAAAAATAATAATCCCACTTTATATCAGGTAGCCTTAACTATATATAAATACATCAGAAATAAGCATAATGTACTTATTGTGTTCATATTGTATTTCAAAACCCTTTTGCTGCTACTGAGGTGGGATACGGGTAAGCTTAGGGACAGGTTTGGTGATATGGCTATATGTTTAAGGGTAGGTTAATGTGTGTAATTATAAATGTAATTACATGCAGGTATTATTTTAAGTAAAATATAAAAACATGTATGTGTTTTTACACAATAAGTATATTGTATCAAACGATTCATTTAAATTTAAGTAAATAGTAGATAAGGCCAACTTTTATAAAGAGGGACCATGGTTAAATAATGAAAGGGATATTTTTGTTTGTAAACATATTTAGTCCACTTATTAATACAATCTAATTTAATCTTACTGAAATGCTATTGAAATGTCAATTTATACTTACAGTATGCTTAAAATGAATGCTAGTCAACTCAAAATACATACACTTTCAATCTATATTTAAGGGAGAACAGGACATACATAAACACATGCATGTATTTATGTGTGTGTGTGTGTGTGTGTGTGTGTGTTTGTGTGTGTGTGTGTGTGTGTGTGTGTGTGTGTGAAATGCAATATAATAAGTGATTGCTTAATTTAATTTAACCTTTTTTTTAATTGACAAAAGTACAAAGATCTCCAATATTTTCACTGACTAAATTAATTGTATTTTGAAAATATAAACACATTTTGACGTTTATGAGTACAACACTCTAAACAAGTTGAGACAGAGGCATTTTTAACACCGTCACATCACCTTTTAATCACAATGTTTAATAATTTGATAATTGAGGACACTAATTGTGAAAGATTTGCAAGCAAAATGTTTGCCTAATCTCGCTCGATACCAAACTTCAGCTGCTCATAAGTCCATGGTCATTATTGTCTGATTCTCCTTTTCATGATTGGCCATATCAGCCACATCCATGCGTTCTCAAAACCACGCTGTTGTAGTAGCACATGCAGAATGAGACCTGGCATTATCTTGATCTAATAACTATGGACTTCCAATGGAAGACATCTCGATGGCATTATATGTCTCTGTACAATACCAATATATACAGTCATGGCCAAAAATATTGATAAATATGATCAAAGAAGGTTGTGAAAACTAATCTGCATTGTTAATCCTTTTGATATGTTATTTTAAAAATCACAAAAATCTAACCGTTCATTGGATAATAAGAATTTTAAATGGGGTGAAATATCATTATGAAATACATTTTCAAAGTTTCTTTCTCAAATACACGTTGGACACAATTATATATAATTATATTATATTAGCACCCCTAGAAATTCTTATGAGTAAAATATCTCTAAAGTATATTCACAATTTTGAGCACTCCAGGGTGATTATGAACATGAAATTATCTAGCCATGTCTTCCTGTTTCAAAGAAACAAAAATGAAGCCCAAATTCCCTTAATCATCCATCACAATGAGAAAAACCAAAGAATATATTTCTGATGTGCAGCAAAATATAACTGAGCTTCACAAATTAGTGAAGTGGCTTTAAGAAAAGAGTTAAAGCAGTGAAAATGCCCATTTCCTCCATCAGGGCAATAATTAAGAATTTCCAATCAACATAAAATGTTACGAAACTGCCTGGAAGAGGACGTGTGTCTATTTCGTCCTAATGCACGGTGAGAAGGAGAGTTTGAGAGGCTAAAGACTCTCCAAGGACCACAGCAGGAGAATTGCAGAAAATAGTTGAGTCTTGGGGTCAGAAAACCCAAAAAACTATTGACAAACAGTAATACATCAACACATGTTGTTTGGGAGGGTTTTGAGAAAAATTATCCTAGCTCATCCAAAAACAATCTCCATCATATTCAGTTATCAGACACGACTGGAACTTCAAATTACTGGCTTCTATGGTCAGATGAAACAAAAAAAGAGATTTTTAGCAGCAAACACTTAAGATGGGTTTGGTGAACACAGAGATAAAAAGTCCCCCATGCGTACAATGAAATATTCTGCTGTATTTTTGATGTTGTGGGCCTATATTTCTGCTGCAGGTCCTGGACATCTTGTTTAGACACATGGCATCATGGATTCTATCAAATACCAACAGATAAAAAAATCAATAAGTGACTGACTCTGTTAGAAATCTTATAATGGGCCATGTTTGGATCTTCCAACCGTACAATAATCCAAACACGAACCTCAAAAACAACACACAAATGTGTCACTGTACACAAAACCAAGCTTCTGCTATGGCCATTCCAGTCCTCGGACCTGAACCCTAAAGAAAATGAGTGAGGTGAACCATAGAGAAGAAGCACCAACATGGAGCTTTAAATCTAAAGGATCTGGAGCAGAGTTAATTTTGGCAGGAATTTTTCATTTAGTCTTAGTCTTTATCTTGAAACGAAAATGCTTAATATTCTTAGTCACATTTTTGTAATTTCAGTCTTTCATAGTTTTAAAAGTCATTGCATTTTTGTAAACTTTTAGTCATTACTTTTAGTCAAACTTCCATTACCAACATTTATTTTGGTAGCTATTTTATATGTAGTATTCAAACAAAACTAGTCATCAATTAATCTCTCTTTAGACCAAATCAATTAAGCTTATGAAAAATTAGAATTAAGGATTGAATTAGGTAAAACTGGAATACATTTTTATTTTTTTGGTAGAGATACAAATTAAATTCATTTTTCAAAAATAGTAGGTTTAATTAACAAGTATACATTTATTGAACATTTTTTGTTGGTTAACATTGATGACACAGATAATTAGGAATGCTGTCCCTTTAAGACGGAAAGTATTTATGTAATACTGACACATTCAGTTTTCACCCACCTGTTTGCGATCACTTAAGCCATAACTGACTGTATTTACGTGAGATACTCTGACTCTACACGATAGACATTTGGAGTGCTGTGTGTGTATTTGAGCAGTGAGAACTGATCGCGTTCTGTATGAGAACTGAAAAAGTGTAGCTGCACGAGATAGCACCATCAGCGCGATTCTGCCTATTCCGCCTTCACTAAATGCCCAGTTCACACACTTCACGATTTTGGTCCGATTTTTCACTCGCCGACAGGTTTTGATAAATCACCGACAAATGCCCGACATCGGAGGCAAATCGGTGCTCGTTCTCACACGAGTGACAATCGCATAGTGTGAATTATCAAAGACACGATCTGAAGGAATCACAGATTCGTCGCCGACACCTGTGAAATATTTGGCATGCTAAATATCTGGAGCTGTCGGCGATTCACAATCCTGCTGTGTGAACGAGTTCTGACTGAAACATACATCGCGATGAACTACAGCCAATGAGAGAGCAAGATAGGGCAGCAGGAAGCTCGGGAAGGCCTTTTGTTACAAAGCCATTGTCGTTAGCCATTTACAAACAACGTGCATACATTTTGGCATTAGAAAATTCAGATTAAGTAGGCTACATGAAGATGAAAAAGGGGCTAGGGTTTTTCCAGTAAATAATATTCTTCTATAAAAGACAACAGATATATAGCATTTTTATTTTTCATAACTTTGAGGGCTTTTATATGTTATAGGAAATAAACTCATTATAAAATGCACAACACTTTGGTTTAACTTTAAGTAGGCTACTCAGATTTGTGTATATAGTTATCTATAAAAGTCATCTTTGTTAATTATTGTGTGTTCAGGGAGGATTTATAGACCATAATATCAGCGTGATCTTTTGTTATTTCCTTCACTTCTCGTGTGCGTTTGGCTGTAGTTTGTAGACACAGAGTTGTCGGCGATTCTTCCTATTGTAAAGTCATGCAGCGTGTAACCTCCTGTCGCAGGTCCATCGTGCAATGTGAACACAGCAGCGACCGAATGCTAACCCAGATAGTCGTGTATGGAATCAATTATATGCTAAAGATTAAAGTTTTGCAAACAAAAATAAAGAATTGCAAAATATAAATGAAACCGAGCAAAAGCAATGATTTTGCAATACATATTTTCCATGGCCATATCTACTCATTTATTTGCATGTTGATTTTATTTTGCATTTCATTCAGTGTTAATTTCATAGATGAAAATTAGGACAAGGAATATATTCGTCAATTAACCTTTTTAAACTAACCTGAATAAGACCAGGGCTGCGTTCAGCCCTCAAAACGGTGCGAAAGGTTTATTAAACAGAAACAGTGGTGCGTTGAACACCCTGTTCTGATGACGCAAGAGTTGCAACTATGGGAGCTGAGAAGGCCATTCTTTGTGTTCTTTTTGAAGAATTTTCGAAGCAGGATGAAATCGGTATAAATACGTAATTAATAGACATTGCAATTACTACATGATATTTAGACAGACTTCTAGATCTATACTTGTGCTCTTATTATTTCAGGTATTTTGCCTTTAATGTAAATAAACATGTGCAAACAATATGCACTTGTGAATTTATTTTGATGTAAATTACATTTACTTACAAATTCATCATCATCATGTTAATATGCTATGTTACTATACAATTCTCATGACAAACATTTCTTCTAATATCTGTTAGAATATAACTGTTGCGTGTACCGAGCTGCAGCGGACACATTAAATAACTTCACTTGGACACACTGTGCGAGCTGTCTCTTTAATGCCGCGTGGTTTCTACACACGTTGCTGCTGATTGGGCTGACATTTTTGACACACTCACCAAACAAGAGAAAACGTATCTCAAACCCCGTTGCAAATCGTTTCCAGAAACATGTCGTTCAACCTGGAAACCATAGCATAACGTTGTGCACCGGTGTGAGCCTGAACATGCCCCAGACGTCGAGCTAAACTCAATAAAAACTATGACGAAATGTATGCCATATCTTCGGTAACAAGACGAGACGGGACTAAAATGTTATTTGAGGACTACCAGACATTCAAAATATATCCTATGCAGGCTAAGTTAACTGTCTTGTCTTTCAAAATGTGCATCTCTCACTGGATAAGGCCGGAGCGTTTGCATATGTAGTCTCAGTATAGCAGCCGCAGTGGACGGATAGGCTACCAAAATGCGAACTAGCGATCTGAAACAATGGCCTCAGAACCCGAAGGGTTAGGGACTGTGTGACCAGACGTCACGTTTTTCCCGGGAGTCACAATTCGTTGTCAATTAAAGACGGATAGGTGGAATCGTGCTGATAGAAGTCCACGCTCTCACGCACGCTAAACTTCTTTAGTTCTCATACAGCGCGCGATCAGTTCTCAGTGCTCACTGCTCAAATACACACACAGCAGATGTCAGCAGTTGTCTATTGTGTAGAGTATCTCACGTAAATACAGTCGGTTATGGCTTAAGTGAACGTAAACGGGTGGGTGAGAACTGAATGTGTGTCAGTATTACATGCATACCTTCCGTCTTAAAGGGACAGCGTTCCTAAATAAATACCTATCTGTGTCATCAATGTTAACCAACAAAAGATTTTAAATAAATGTATACTTGTTACGTAAACTTACTGTATCTGAAAAATGTATTTGTATCTCTACCAAATTATTATTTTTTTCTAGTTTTTCCTAATTCAATCCTTGATTCAAATTTTGCATAAGCTTAATTGATTTGGTCTAAAGAGAGAAGAATTAATGACTATTTTTTGTTTGAATACAATATATAAAATATCTACAGAAATAAATGTTGGTAACTGCAGTTTGACTAAAAGTATGACTAAAAGTTAACTAAAAGGCAATTACTTTTTGTTGACTAAAACTATGAATGACTCAAATGAGTTGTTGCTAATTTTAATGTAAAATAATGCAATTAACTTCATAAACTATGCATCATTAAAAAGGTCTAAGACTCAAGCTTCATATCGATCTCGACTTCGTTTTTCAGTTACATAACTCCTGGCATAAATTAAGAAATGACTGTCACTGGAAGATGCAAAAAAAATGAAGCTTCAGTCTTTTTGGTTTAGTTTTGTCGTGGTCAGGAGATATTAAGTCGTGGGAACGTGATAATACTGTTTGTCTTGGCCACGAGATTCTATTATTGTGTCGTAGTCTTTGTTGACAAAATTAACACTGATCTGGGGTGATTCTGGATGAAGGAATGGTTTCTGATCTCTTGTCAGGTGTTCTACAAATTCTACAGGCATAGGAGAAAATGTTGAACTGTTAAACTGGCAAATGGAGATTTCAAAAATGATTGAATAAATGGGTGCCGTTAATTGTGGCCAATGTGTATTAGAGAAAAACATTTATTTTATAGTGATGCCCCCCCCCCCCCATTTTTTATTCGTATTATCAAATGAAAGGTTAGATTTTTGTGATTTTTTTTACTTATTTATAAAAGATCAAAAGGATTAACAATGCAGATTAATTTTCACAACCTTCTTTGGTTATACAAGTGCATCTAAATAAATTAGAATGTTGTGGAAAAGTTCATTTATTTCAGTAATTCAAATTAAATTGTGAAACTTGTGTATTAAATAAATTCAATGCACACAGACTGAAGTAGTTTAAGTCTTTGGTTCTTTTAATTGTGATGATTTTGGCTCACATTTAACAAAAACCCACAAATTCACCCAAAATCTCAACAAATTAGAATACTTCATAAGACCAATAAAAAAACTTTTTTAGTGAATTGTTGGCCTTCTGGAAAGTATGTTAATTTACTGTATATATACTCAATACTTGGTAGGGGCTCCTTTTGCTTTAATTACTGCCTCAATACAGCGTGGCATGGAGGTGATCAGTTTGTGGCACTGTTGAGGGGTTATGAAAGCCCAGGTTTCTATGACAGTGGCCTTCAGCTCATCTGCATTTTTTTGGTCTCTTGTTTCTCATTTTCCTCTTGACAATTCAGGTCTGAAGAGTTTGCTGGCCAGTCAAGCACACCAACCATTTAACCGTTGGTCATTTAACCAAAGTTAAATACCAAAGTGCTCCAAAATGTCTTGGTAAACGGGTGCCGTGACGTTGGTTTTCAAAAAACACAATGGACCAACACCAGCGGATGACATTGCACCCCAAATCATCACAGACTGTAGAAACTTAACACTGGACTTCAAGCAACTTGGGCTATGAGCTTCTCCACCCTTCCTCCAGACTCTAGGACCTTGGTTTCCAAATGAAATACAAAACTCGCTCTCATCTGAAAAGAGAACTTTGGACCACTGGGCAACAGTCGAGTTCTTCTTCTCCTTAGCCCAGGTAAGATGCCTCTGATGACAACTGTAGCCTTGACACGTCTGTGTGTGGTGGCTCTTGATGCCTTGACCCCAGCCTCAGTCCATTCCTTGTGAAGTTCACCCAAATTCTTGAATCGATTTTGCTTGACAATCCTTATAAGGCTGCGGTTCTCTCGGTTGGTTGTGCATCTTTTTCTTCCACACTTTTTCCTTCCACTCAACTTTCTGTTAACATGCTTGGATACAGCACTCTGTGAACAGCCAGCTTCTTTGGAAATGAATGTTTGTGGCTTACCCTCCTTGTGAAGGGTGTCAATGATTGTCTTCTGGACAACTGTCAGATCAGCAGTCTTCCCCATTATTGTGTAGCCTAGTGAACCAAACTGAGAGACCATTTTGAAGGCTCAGGAAACCTTTGCACGTGTTTTGAGCTGATTGGCATGTCACCATATTCTAATTTGTTTAGATAGTGAATTGGTGGGTTTTTGTTAAATGTGAGCCAAAATCATCACAATTAAAAGAACCAAAGACTTAAACTACTTCAGTCTGTGTACATTGAATTTATTTAATACACGAGTTTCACAAATTGATTTGAATTACTGAAATAAATGAACTTTTCCACGACATTCTAATTTATTGAGATGCTCCTTTTATACCCAAACATGATCCCTCATCTATTACCTATCCACCTGCTTACTGTGGACCATTTCGAAACCATTAAATTTGTTTATATTTGCAAAATACATTTCAGTTGGCAAGTGAAATCATTGGAAATCTTTTCTTTGTACATTTGTCAATTAAATGTACTTTTTTGTGTGTGTATTTTGAAATTTTAAGATGAATAATTAAATAACCAATGGTAAACAAAGCAGAAGCTCAGTAAAAGAGATTCATGATAATTTATATTTTGCCCATATTTTAATTGAAGATTTTAATTGAAGAAATGCAAAAAATTATTTCACTCAGATAACCTAAAGGGTTTAAATAAAAGGAAAATATATCTGAAATGTACATAATAAACAATTTATGGAAATACTGAATAATAACAGTGCAGTGCCATCAGTGGATTTGACATGAATGAAAACATTCGATGGATTGTACTGTTGTTTCAGAAATATACTGGTTGTTCAGCTAATAAAACATATTTCAGAAAAAACTCAGTAGAAAGTAAAAAAAGTCAAAAGAGCCAACTCACATGCATAATAATAATAATTATTATTACTACTATTATTATTATTATTATTAATGGAAAATAATTTCCTTTAATGGAAAAGGTTACTTAACAGCCTGCAAATGACATTTGCAATGCAACGAGCATGCAAACAATGGAAATGAATAATCAACCGACAATAAAATCATCAACGGCATTTCAAAACCTCTGATAAACAGAGTTGGCTTGTCACTTTGGGGGGCAGCAATGGTAGCGGTGAAACAGCGGAAAATGCTGATTTATATCTAAAATAAATGCAAAACTCCAAAGCTTGCATGCAAAGTACATCTGATGTGTTTTAGCAAGTTGACCACAAACGAAAAAACACACAAGCCAGCAAGTGAGATGCATGAAAAAGGTGCTAAAACAGAGGTGATGAGGTAAAACTGACTTAAAATGACAGATAACCGAAACCTTTTACACATTTGTAAGGTAATCTTGAAACCATTTTAAAATCAATATGTTACTCTTTGATAATTCAAACAATATTTCATGCTGAAATAAAGCAAAGGTCTTTGCTTCTTCAGCTGTAAGTAAAGTTCAGCATTAACCACATCATTTTACTAAAGTGTGGTTTATAGATGTCAGAGATGCTTGAGAAACCAGAAATGATTGATGTTTGAGAAAACATGCCAGTGCTTGTGCAGAGACCATTATATGAAACAGGAAATGTGTCTGACTGAGCCGATATAAGAATTATAACAAGGCAACTGAAGCAGTAAAAGGTCATTACAAAATTACCCTAAGGACCACACTAAACTTTGAATACAAATTGCTCATCAAAAGTAGTTTGTTGTAAAGCTGTCAAAGATGGTAATGAAGTGGCAACAGTTACTTGTCCTCGATTTTAATTGGCCAAGTGCAATTCCAAGAGTGCGCATGAGCTAAAATGGCATAGCTACCATATTTCTACCATATCTGAGTATTGTACATGATATATGCATTTCGAGTTCAGCTATACAGTTCACTCACACAAGAATGCATCACATTACCAAAGTCTCTTTGGGGCTATTTACACCTGGTCCCTTCATTCATTTTTTTCTGATCAGATAGTTATGCGATCCTGAAAAGACCAGGTGTAAATGCCATCCAGAACGCCTCCAAAACGAATTTGAGATGGATATATACCCGATCGCTCAAACTACTTCAGGAGGTGGTCTGGGCCGCATTCCAGACGAAACTGGACAAGTGTTAATGCATCTGGTTGTTGAAACCACATATGATAATTTTACTCCTCCCAAAATACACTCACCGGCCACTTTATTAGGTACACTTGTTCAATTGCTTGGCAACACAAATTGCTAATCAGCCGATCACATGACAGCAACTCAATGCTTTTAGGCATCTAGATGTGGTGAAGATGACTTGCTGAAGTTCAAACCAAGCATCAGAATGGGGAAGAAGGGGGATTTAAGTGACTTTGAACATGGAATGGTTGTTGGTGCCAGACGGGCTGGTCTGAGTATTTTAAAAACTGCTGATCTACTGGGATTTTCACGCACAACCATCTCTGAGGTTTACAGAGAATGGTCCGAAAAATAGAAAATATCCAGTGAGCGGCAGTTGTGTGGACGAAAAGGCCTTGTTGATGTCAGAGGTCAGAGGAGAATGGGCAGACTGGTTAGAGATGATAGAAAGGCAACAGTAACTCAAATAACCACTCGTTACAACCAAGCTTTGCAGAATACCATCTCTGAACGCACAACATGTCAAACCCTGAAGCAGATGGGCTACAGCAGCAGAAGACCACACCGGGTGCCGCTCCTGTCAGCTAAGAACAGGAAACGGAGGCTACAATTCACACAGGCTCACCAAAATTGGACAATAGAGGATTGGAAAAATGCCTGGTCTGATGAGTCTCGATTTCTGCTGCAACATTCAGATGGTAGGGTCAGAATTTGGTGTAAAGAACATGAAAGCATGGCTCCATCCTGCCTTGTCTCAATGGTTTAGGCTGGTGGTGGTGGTGGTATAATGGTATGGGGGATATTTTCTTGTTACATTTTGGGCCCCTTAGTGCACCACAGCCTACCCGAGTATTGTTGCTGACCATGTCTATCCATTTATGACTACAGTGTACCCACTGCCTGATGGCTACTTCCAGCCGGATAATGCAGCATGTCACAAAGCTCAAATCATCTCAGACTGGCATTGAACATGATAATGAGTTCAATTTACTCAAATGGTCTCTACAGTCACCAGATCTCAATCCAATAGATCACTTTTGGGATGTGGTGGAACAGGAGATTTGCATCATGGATGTGCAGCTGACAAATCTGCAGGAACTGCGTGATGCTTTCATGTCAATATGGACCAAAATCTCTGAGGAATGTTTCTAACACCTTGTTGAATCTATGCCACAAAGAATTAAGGCAGTTCTGAAGGCAAAAGGGGGTCCAACCCGGTACTAGCAAGGTATACCTAATAAAGTGGCCAGTGAGTGTATTAAAATAATAGATGTTTTATAGGCTATATGGCATGTTATAGTCAGATACGACAGCGCTAATTCAACAAACATCACCATGGATGAGTAATGGAGTATCTCTTCAGCAAGCCGACACGCAAACTGCCACGAATGAAACTGAAATTAAGTCGCAGACGCTCAACGCACAATCATCTTCATTAAAAGTAGTGAGACTAACCTATCTTTCCAGTACTGATGCCGCACTCTCTCCTGTTGCGGTCTCTGATATTGAAATTAGCTGATAATGAATAAAATGCTGCGCATATCTATCGCTTTCATTGACGTGAACTCCGTTAAATTTGCATACGGCGCTGGAATTTAAGAACGGATTTATATCCATTTTGCAAAGACACACTTACTGTATGTGGCCAAGTGTAAATGGAAAGATTGTAACAAATCGGATAGATATCCAATCAGAGAAAACGCATGAAGTGACCAGGTGTAAATAGGCCCTTTAAGACAAGTCATGTCACTCGGCGGCCATCTTTGAAATGCCTCTCGGACAAGTGCAGCTCCTATCACTCTGTATGGGGAAACATCAAATTCTCCCAAACTGTTCACTAAGCTTACGATTAAATTTCATATTTGAAATCACAAGTGAAATCAGACAACAACTGTGTCATAAATGTTGTTTCTTTTGCTCAAATAGCGTTATAAAAAGGTAGAGGTCTGCACGGGCTCAAAACTGAAGCCCGAACCCAGGCCCGTGCCCGAGATCGTCTGACCCGACCCGACCCGAGCGGCACAGTTAAATTTAGAGCCCGAACCCGACCCGAGCCCGAAGCTATCCATTAAACATTAACCCGAAACCCGACCCGAACCCGCGGGTCCCGAAATACTTTCGGGTATCAGACCTCTATAAAAAGGTTATTTTTCAGGCTAGATCAGCCAGTGTGCATGCGCAGATGTAAGCGCACGTTTCAGAATGCTTACTGTTTCTATAGCAACCGGGATATGAAGGTAATTTTACGTCATAAAGATTTGCATGCGTATGGTAAGATTTGTGAAAGTGTACATAAGACTGCAAGCGCAAAAAAAATTAGCAAGCGCAAGAGAAGCTTTGTAAAGGTGTAAATTGCGTTTTAAGCGCAAGAAAAAATTATTTGCAGCATTTTGCTGTTACTCGTGAGTGTAATTAATGTTTTGTGAAACTGCAACTTCATGCTGACACAAAATAAATATGATCTGCATTCGTATGACTTCCATTTTTCCGCGCTTACACTTTTGGCACGTTTTTTCGCCAAAATACGGTCAAAAGCACTGCAAGCCTGTGAACAGTAATTTGCAAGCGAAAACAGCAGTTTAAAGAACTGCAAAACGGATTGACCGCGTAGAACCAATCTGTATGTGTAAAAAAACAGACTGTCACATGTCTAAATGACTTGTTGTGTATGTAGGGTAAAAAGTTCCCGAAATAATCCGATTTGTACAGCTCCGTCTTTCTTTCATCTGCGCTTGCAATTTTGGCCTGATTCTCTCACTAACTGAGATTTGCAAGCGCGAAGGGGAGGCGGGTCCACCTTCTTGTAGCCAATCAAATGAGGCTCTCGCTGACTCTCCATTTACTCTTATCTGATTGGTTCAAATAAACACATCAAATGCCAAGACGTATCTTCATTTAGTTCGGGAACCTTCTTGCTGCTGGAATGATACATTTATCGTACACATGCAAAAAAAAAAAAAAAAAAACTTAATTAAAACATGATATTTTATAAGTCGTGTTCCTTTAGGCTAGACTCCCATGTGTTCAAACTGAATTACGAACTGTGTAGTATCCTTCTCCTGCTAAACAGGCTATATGGTATATTTAGTTTATTTTAATATTATAATTTTAATGATAATTAAAGAAGGCCTAGTATCTGCACTAGCCCAATACATGCATAATTTCACCTGTCTACTGATCAGGGATGGTTAAATGTTTTAACAAAAATTTGGTTCAATAATAATTGAACCAACAGAAGCAACAGTAATATTTATTTTCTTTAACATGTTGTAATTTAAGATGACTTTGCAAAATATTATTAAAATATTTATCTATAACTTATTCACTATTTATCATCTGTAATACCATCATGTAACCACTAGATGACTGTTTAGCTCTCTATATATAAACACATAAACATGGCTGTGCGGCTAGGAACTTTGGATTCCACATAATTAGTTACTTGAATTTGGATATATATTTAGACATGATTAAATACATATTTATCAAAGTTTTAGCATTAGTCAAATCTGGACACAAAGAAAGTATTTTGTTACTCATTCTTGCTTCATATAATAGCTTGATCGGTCACGTGAAAGTTATTAGAAGAATCAATGCTGACATTTCAAAATATACAATTGAGTGTTAAAAACCATAAACAGAGACATGGTTTGAAAAATTGACAAATTCAGATTTAAGTAGCTTTATTGGCATAGCAAAAAAAGTTTTACAAAATGTAGCACTCTGATACCATAGTGATGAGCATTTTCGCATAACATAATTTTAATTATAAAGTTTAACATTTAAGCAGATTATACAATTTAAATTTGCAAAACCAAACCAAATAACGTTAACACCAGCTCTTAATTCAGTTTGAACACATGGGAGTCTAGCCTAAAGGAACACGGCTTATAAAATATGTTTTAATTAAGTTGGTATTTATGTATTTTTTACTGCATGTGTACGATAAAAGTATCATTCCGGCAGCAAGAAGGTTCCCGAACCAAATGAAGATACATGTCTTGGCGTTTGATGTGTTTATTTGAACCAATCAGATAAGAGTAAATGGAGAGTCAGCGAGAGCCTCATTTGATTGGCTACAAGAAGGTGGACCCGCCTCCCCTTCGCGCTTGCAAATATCTCAGTTAGTGAGAGAATCGGGCCAAAACTGCAAGCGCAGATGAAAGAAAGACGGAGCTGTACAAATCGGATTATTTCGGGAACTTTTTACCCTACATACACAACAAGTCATTTAGACATGTGACAGTCTGTTTTTTTACACATACAGATTGGTTCTACGCGGTCAATCCGTTTTGCAGTTCTTTAAACTGCTGTTTTCGCTTGCAAATCACTGTTCACAGGCTTGCAGTGCTTTTGACTGTATTTTGGCGAAAACAACGTGCCAAAAGTGTAAGCGCGGAAAAATGGAAGTCATACGAATGCAGATCATATTTATTTTGTGTCAGCATGAAGTTGCAGTTTCACAAAACATTAATTACACTTACGAGTAACAGCAAAATGCTGCAAATAATTTTTTCTTGCGCTTAAAACGCGATTTACACCTTTACAAAGCTTCTCTTGCGCTTGCAAAAATTTTTTGCGCTTGCAGTCTTATGTACACTTTCACAAATCTTACCAGACGCATGCAAATCTTTATGACGTAAAATTACCTTCATACCGGGACTTCTAAGGCAGCTGCAATGGTGCGCTGGCTTTACCGATTAGCGATTGGCTCTTTCATTCAGAAGGTGGGGCTTCCGGCAATTGAGCGGCCATATTAAGCGTTGCATTTTTCCCCATTCAAAACTACACAAGTGACACGTTTTGGGTATTCTATAGCAAAGTCTCTTTAAGACAAGTCATGTCACTCAGCGGCCATCTTTGAAACGCCTCTCGGTCATCCAAGTGCAGCTCTTATCACTTTGTATGGGGAAACATCAAATTATCCCAAATTGTGTAACTTCCCCATTCAAAACTATACGAGTGGCATGTTTTGGGTATTCTACAGTCTTTGTATATAGTCTTTGATATTACTCAATGGTTTGTGTTTAAGCTGTGCATCAGGTGGTAATTATTCAGTGAGCCTTCTGCAGGTTACACTGTTCCACCAGTAACATGTGACTGTCATTTTGATAGAGTCATTGAAATATTCACTCAACCAATCTGTTTAAACACACTGATTCAGAGAGCAACCAAACTCTGGAGATGCACATTTTGCATTGACTTAGATTTTATATTTTTTGTTTCTGCAACTAAACATGATAAAGTAACTAGCAAAACTGTATATTTAGTATTGGTTTCTTGTTTATTAAACTTTTGCAGACCAAAAGACATGATTGTAAGCATCAAATGTGCAGATATTCGGAACAGAACTCTCATTCTTGTAATATCTCTAAAGTACTAAGAATGTTAACTGATAATTCAATCATTACATTTACCATTATAATTATAATTCAATTAATACACCCAGAGGTGTATTTGCTGAGATTATTCTAGTTTAGTTTCAGTATCCATTAGCAAGTGTCCAAGTTATGATAACTGCTTTTAGTGGCAAGCACATTAGATATGTGAAATCAACTGTAAATTCTGAGATAGAAGAAGGTTGTTGCAATCACAGATAATCAAAAACGGAGAGAAAAATCCACAGAAACACTGCAAATATTGCATTGAGATTCTTTGGGGCTGATCAAAATGTTTCTGCTTCTACATTAAGATAGATGGTGAACAAGTAATTCAGTGTTATGTCTACTAAAAATTAAAGATAATGATTAATATCATATACATGATGTATCTGTTCCTAAAGAGATTGCACTGTCAGAGCATATGGGTGTTCACAAATAATATATACAATACATAAATAATATGAGAATATTAACAGACTAACATTCTAGAAGAGTACCAAAATACCACAGTGGTCTTGCTGTTAAAACATGTAGGCATATAGATAAATATTCGTTATTACTAAAACAGCGGTTGCAAATGTGTAAAACAGTCATATGGAAAATCAGTCAAATCAAATCACTTTTATTGTTATATCACCACAGCACATGTGCTTTGGTGAGTGAAATTCTTGAGAGCGTGCTCCAGACAGTGCAGAAACAATTTACATATAGACAGTACATACTTACAGACTTATACAGATGACAATGTGCAAAATACACATACATATACTCAGTACACACGGTGTACAATTAGACATACTTGCAGTTATCAATACACATTATACACCCTATGTTCACATTCTACATTATATACACATATATGCACACAGTAATATGCAATGGTGCAACAGATAATACATAAGCTAAGAAATGTCATGGATATGCATTAGAAATTTTTGTATTTGTGCATGTAGTCCAGTTGAACTGTGTAAAAGTTAAAGTGCAGCACAGTGTGTGCGTGTAGTCCAGTTTGAACTGTGTTAAAGTTAAAGTGCAGTGCATGGCATACCGTAAAGTGGGAGTGTGCTGTAGGGTGTATTATTTCTGACTGTTCATTAGCCCGATATCCAGAGGGAAAAAGCTATCCCTCAGTCGGCTAGTGCAGGATTGGATGCTGCGGAGACATCTTCCTGAGGGTAGCAGAGACAGCAGTCTGTGGGACGGGTGGCTGGAGTCCTTGATGATCCTTCGGGCTTTCCTTATACACTGCCTGATGTAGATGTCCTGGAGGGAGGGAAGCTCACCTCTAACAATGTGGCAGGCAGTTCACACGACCCTTTGCAGAGCTTTGCGGTTGCCAGCGGTGCTGTTTCCAAACCAGGCGGTGATGCAGCCGGTCAGGATGCTCTCCACAGTGCAGGTGTAGAAGGATCTGAGGATACTGGGGCTCATTCCAAACTTCCTCAGCCATCTCAGGAAGAAGAGGCGCTGATGTGCCTTCTTCAGCACTGCATCTGTGTGAGCAGACCATGTGAGATCCTCGGTGATGTGAACGCCGAGGAACTTAAAGCTGTTAACCCGCTCCACAGGGGTCTTGTCGATGGTGATGTGTGTGTGTTCTCTGCTCTGTCTCCTGAAATCCACCTCCAGCTCCTTGTCGATGTTGAGTGAGAGGTGGTTCTCCTGACACCATTTAGTCAGGGTACTCACCTCCTCTCTGTAGGCCGTCTCATCGTTATCAGTGATCAGGCCTATCACCGTTGTGTCGTCAGCAAATTTGACGATGACGTTGGAGCTGTGTGTGGCTGTACAGTCATGTGTGTACAGGGAGTACAGGAGTGGGCTGAGGACGCAGCCCTGAGGAGCACCAGTGTTGAGGATCAGGGGAGATGAGGTATTGTTGCCCATTCTGACCACCTGTCAGGAAGTCCAGGATCCAGCTGCACAGAGATCTGTTTAGTCCCAGAGTCTGGAGCTTTGTAACCAGTGTGGCAGGCACTATGGTGTTAAATGCTGAACTATATTCCACAAACAGCATTCTCACATAGGTGTTCTTATTTTCCAGGTGGGAGAGAGCAGTGTGCAGGGTGAAGGCAATAGCATCGTCTGTGGAACGTTTGCTGCGATATGCAAATTGTAGCGAATCCAGTGAGGCAGGCAGCACAGAGCAGATGTAGTCTCTGATGAGTTTCTCAAAACACTTGCTGAAGATGGGTGTCAGAGCAATGGGCCTCCAGTCATTCAAGCATGTGATTTTATTTTTCTTTGGTATGGGCACAATGGTGAATTGTTTTGAAGCATGAGGGAACCACAGACAGAGAGAGGGAAAGGTAGAAAATGTCTGTAAAAACCCTGACTAGTTGGAATGCGCATGCTCTGAGCACATGGCTTGAGATGCCATCCGGACCCACAGCTTTGTGGATATTTATCCATTTGAAGGATCGGGTTACATCCGTGACGGAAATGGAGAGTGCACTCACCTTTTCTGCTGCAGCTGCGGGAGCGCTCTCTGTGTGGGGGGTGTTGTGAACCTCGAAACGAGCATAAAAAGTGTTAAGCTTGTCCGGTAGAGAGGCGGCAATGTTCACAGTAGCTGGTTTGTTCCCTTTAAAACCTGTGATGTTGTTGATGCCCTGCCACATGCTTCTTGCGTTGTTGGTGTTGAATTGTTCTTCAACTTTGTTTTTATATTGTCGTTTGGCGGCTTTGATGGATTTTCTGAGATTGTAACTGGCTTGTTTTTGATCGTCAGTGTTTACGGATTTAAAGGCAGATGTCCGCACTGACAAGGCTGATCGAACATCGCTGTTAATCCACGGTTTTTGGTTGGGGTAGATGTGGATTGCTTTTGTTGGTACTACGTCCTCTACACACTTACTGATGAAACACGTTACAGTATCTGAGTACGCCTCTATGTCGTCATCAGACGCTGTCCAGAACATGTCCCAGTCCACGTGATCAAAACAGTCCTGTAGTATAGCGTCCGATTGGTCCGACCAGCATTGAATTGTCCTGAGGGCGGGTGCTTCTCGTTTCAGTTCCTTGAGTGCCTGGTCTGTGTTAGCTTGAGGGGGAATGTAAACAGCTGTGATTATGATCACTGTAAATTCCCTCGGTAGCCAGAATGGTCGACACAGAAGCATATGAAATGCTTCTAATTATACTGATACAGTATGAAGGATGTTAATCCTCTTAAAATTATGTTAATCATGTACTGAGATATGAGTATAATTAACATATCAATATATAATCAATTGTTAAATGGGATTTTTTAGTGTGCTTTCTGGAGAAGTGTGGCATGTGTGTGGGTGTGAGCTGTTGTTTTGCAGAGAAGACAAAAAGGTGATGGCTGATTGGAGGATCCAAGGGTGGACCCCCCTCCCCCAGAGAAGAAGGAGGCACGTGGACACCTACTATAAAAGACTCTGTTGGAATGTATTGGGGGTTGGTTCTTTGTGAGACGTTGGGTCTGAGAACAACCCAGCGCTGTTGTGATCAATAAATTTCAATACTTTTTATATTTCGCCTTCCTTCAATTTTTGATCACGCAGGACGTTTGAAGTCCAACAATTGGTGACCCCGACGTGATTGGAGAAAAAGGCAGTAAAGAGTAAAAGGCCATTGAAGGCCAAGATTCCAGGACGGAACGAACTCGGGTTCAACACACGGTCGACCGATTAAAATAAGGTAAGCAGAAACCTGTTAAATCAAACTTCTGCAAAATTGGATATTCTAAATTTCTTGTGTTGAATTTGAATTGTATTCTGTTCCATTTGTTAATTAGTAAAATATTGATATATGTTGATCAGAAAAATTGGAAAAAACTGAGGGGTTAAAGTCCACCCAGTCAGAACCGAGGGGTTAAAGTCCACCCGGTCATTTTGGTAAAAACTGAGGGGTTAAAGTCCACCCAGTTAGACTGTGGGTTAAAGTCCTACAGCATTTTTTGAGTATAGAGTGTTAGATTATTGATGTGTATTGTGTGTGTTGTGTAAAATGTCTGAATTTGAGAGAGAATGTGAAGAATATGGATGTTCCCCAATAACAAAGCAGTGGGACAATGTGATAGATATGTTACTGGCTCAATCGGAGCCTAAAAATCATAAAAAAGAGAAGAAAATTTGGAAAATTAAATGGAGTCAGATATGTATTGAAAACGGATGGGATAATCCCGACAACATGTCGATGGCATTAGCCCCAAAAATTAGAGCTATGGAAAAAAGGGCTCATGTAAGACTCAAAAGACATGTAGAGGGGAAAAACAGAATAAATTGGTTGAGTAAGAGTAAATATTCCAACCAAGAAGAAGAATATAGAACTGAGGTTAGGTTGTGGACAAGAATAGCACTTACTGCAACCGCCCTGAGTCCTGCTAAAAAGGGTGGGGGGGAGCATGTGAAGACAGAGAAGTCAGAGAAAGGAATGACAAAGAAATCAGGAAGTACACAGGGTAGTGTTTCTGATGAGACAGCGTTTGCCCCGCCTCCAAGCTTATATCCGGACTTGCACTCAGTAAGGCCGCCGCCCTACATACCAAACCAAGACTTACAGCAAGTTCAGGTGACTGTAAAAGAAACAGAAGTGGAGGTGGAAATGGCTGAGTTAGATATGATGAGAGACCAAATATTATCACTAACAGCACGATTGGATGAGGCTGAGCAGTCAGGCGCTAGATCAGGATCACGACATAGTGAGAGATCACATCATGCAGAGGACACAGAACATGAAGAACTAGGAAGTAGGACAGGGTCTCAACATGAGGGAGAGGAGGAAGGTGAAGATGGGAGAAGGGAAGGTCTCAGAATAGTAATTAAAGGCACCATGAATGTAGACGGGGAAGTTACATCCCCCATAGCAGAAAGAACAAGAGGCAGACTGGACCAATTGAGACCCCAATTCACACCCAGAGATCTAAAGGAGTGGGACATCAAAATACCCTCCCCACCACAGCTAGAGAAGGGTATTGGGGCTTCAGGTGGCCCACTTGAACAATTAAAATCAGCATTTGGTCATCCCAATAATACACCGAGTAACTATCCACTATTGATGGGTAGTCAGGGTCATAAATATCAACCCTGGAGTCATAGTGACATGACTGCAGTCTTAGCAAAACTGCCCCCAATCACCTCGGGGGGAGGTAGGTGGTTGACTAAATTAATGGCCTTATGCCATGGAACCACGTTGGCTGTGGGGGATTTGAGGTGCCTTTTAGGCCAGATTTTTACTGCTTCACAAATGAGGGATTTCGAGGAAAATGCAGATATTACAAATTCACCAAATGATGACCCATACACAACAGTGTGTACAAATGTGGGGTTAACTCTGAGAAAACAGTTCCCCACACCCCCAACTACATATCAAAACATCAAATTTCGCATTAAACCCGGTGAGACTGGATCAGGTTATTATTTCAGATGTGCCGCAGAATGGGAACAAATGGTTGAGGAAAACAGTTTGAATAATCCCATAACACGTGACATTTTCAGATCAGCAGTGATGTCAGGGGCCCCCAATGGCGTAAAACGTGGAAGGTAACCCCGATATACCAGTAGCAACCAATGAAGTATGGGAAAGACACTTAGTATTTCACATTGATAGGACAGTTGATAAACTGCACAAAGAAGAGGAGGAGTTAGAAAAGACAAAAAATCAGCTGCTAAAATTGCAATTAGACATAGCTAGAAATAATGGTCCAAAGAAAAATAAGCAAATGTCTCAGCAGTCTGTGAATGACCCACCCACCCCTTCACCGGTTCCTCCCTATTTTGGGTATGGCCAAGGATCAACATATCCCACTCCAGGGTCTCAAAGAGGTAACTGGGGAGGTAATAGAGAACAAGGAGGGGGGAATATGGGATTTAGAGGCAGACGAGGCAGAGGTGGGGGCCAGCAGAGGGGTGCTTGTCATCTGTGTGGTGGCACTGATCATTGGAAAAATGAATGTCCCTCACAGCACGGGGACGGCCAATTCACAGGGCCACCTGCGGAGGGATGGGGTCCTCTCAGAGGTGGACCTGGTGGTCGTGGCAGGCGACCATACACCTCACGATACCCGGGGCAACAGCACCCGTCTCCAGCCAACCTACAGGCGCCTATGCACCCAACATGGGGCCCGGAGGGAGACGCGGGGGACTGTTGAAGGGGCCCACAGAGAACCACTGTGAGGGGAATGGCTGAACCCCTCATGGAAATAGTGGTTGACAACAAACCACTAAGGGCTCTGGTGGATACTGGAGCTACATACTCCACTGTAACAAGAGGCACAATCACAGATAAAGATCTAAGTGATAAAACAGTGGGAGTCATGGGTTTCTCTGGTGGGTTAGAACATTGGCCAATGACAAAACAATTAACCGTCCAGGTTGTGAATCAGAGCTTACCACACTCATTCCTGTACTCCTCTAATGCTCCTGTACCTCTGCTGGGAAGGGATTTACTTATTAAATTGGGGGCCAGTATTTTATGTTCACCAGAAGGGGTAATAGTGACTTTTCCAGATGGCACACAGGTTGATTGCTCACAGACTGCACCAACAGGTTTTAGACAGAATGTTCTGTTAGGAGGGCCATTAAAGGAGGCAGCTGACATTTATTGGGTAGAATTAGACATTTCCCCATCCCTAATGAGTGTAGTGACCCTGTATAACAAACACCGACCATGGATAAGGGACATAGATGTTTACTTACCACCCATTGACCCACTACACTGTACATTGTTCTATGACAGAAATGACACAGTCATATACCAAGAAATGTTTAACAGCATAAAAGGGGATAGATGGCATCTCACAGGAGATGGCATATTCGTAGGGAAAGAAGGAGTTGTAGCCCCCATTGTTTTGACCCCAGAACAGCTAAAATGGTATGAAATGACAGATACAGCCGCCCCACACATCTCCATGGCATTACACCCAGGCCATGAAGCTAGAGAGTTAGGAGGTATGACTAAAAGGTTAAGGGCTGTTGCTGATTGGGAGCCTACTGACATCAATATGGTATTATATTCTCACACTGCTAATTCATATTGGGTAACGGAAAAAACTGAAGATATGGGCGTGTTAACACATAAACAGATTTCAAGGAGTCATGGAAGAGAGCAAACAGATGGCCCAGGTGCTGAACAGTTGATTGCGGTACAACCATCTGACTTATGGTCACAAGGGCCAACAGATGTTGGTCTATGTAATATTGCACCTGTAACATTTGACTTGTCATCTAATGAACCAATTTGGGTACCGCAGTACCATAACAAACCGGAGGCGGATGAGGGTATTGCATCAACTGTTCAGGGGCTCCTAGAGAAGGGAGTTATCACTCCATGGAAATCTCCATGGAACACTCCTATTTTTCCTATACAAAAACCAGGCACTAACAAGTACAGACTTGTGCATGACCTCAGACAAATTAATAGCATGGTGGTAACTCCAACACTGACTGTCCCCAACCCATACATCACCATCTCAAATTTGACCCCAGCTCACGTGGTTCACATGTATTGATCTGGCAAACGCATTTTTCTGTATACCAATATCTGAAGAATGTAAGTCGTGTCTGGCATTTACCGACAGAGGTCGCCAGTACTCTTACAACAGATTGCCACAAGGCTTTATCTTGTCACCAGGGATTTTTAATCAAGTTCTAAAAAAAAAAACAGTTACAAAATGCACAATTTCCCCAGACTGTGTCTTGATAATGTATGTTGATGACCTGTTGCTCGCTGCCACAACAAATGAAGAGTGCCTACGGGCAACTAACTTAATATTGCAACTGCTATATGCTTCAGGATTTAAGGTTAGCAGAGAAAAATTGCAAGTCAGCAGGCCATCAGTTACATTTATGGGAAGGTTAATCACAGCTCAGGGCTCCACACTCTCCCACCGTCAACATGACAGCATTTTATCACATCCCAAACCACTAACAGTGAAGGACATGCTTTCCTTACTCGGCCTCACAGGTTTCAGCAGAAATTACATACCTATGTTCATCTCGCTGACCACACCGTTAAGACAGATTGTGAAGAACAGGGTATGACAAATTTAAAGGCTGAATTGACATGGACCCCTGAGGCAGAACAAGCTTTTATTGCCTTAAAAACAGAAATGGCTCATGCAGCCCATCTAAATTGTGCAGATTATTCCCTAGGTTTCTTTCTGGATGTCTCTGGAACAGGAAACAGTGCACATGGGGTCCTATTTCAAAAACAGACAGGGACCAGAAGAGTTTTGATGTATGTCAGTGTCCTATTGGATGGTATTGAACAATGTCAGCCAACCTGTGCTAGGTTTGTAGCAGGCCTAGCTAAGATAATTGAGAAAACATCACACATAGTCATGGGGCATCAGGTGACTGTTCTCACCACACATTCAGTCATGTCATTTGTAAATTCGGCAGCTTTCACCTTTTCACCTCTCTGCGACAACGGAAATTGGCTAAAATCTGTGCACAGACCAAATTGACGTGGTTATCTGCCCTTCCATTGATATTAATGTTTGTACGTTCCTCTGTTAACAGGATTTCTGGCTTTACACCCTTTGAGTTGCTTACAGGTCGTTCTTTCCCTGGACCTTCAACGCCACTGAGACCTGACCACATCACACCTTTATCACACTGTGTTTATTTTGATAAACTAACTGCTCTGATTAAACAATTTTCCCAGCAGGTCACTGCAGACAATGAACCAGAGCCGATTCCCCCGCCAACCGAGTGGGTCAGACTGAAAATTCCGTAGGAAGTGGAACGAGGCCAAATGGTCTGAACCCCTGAGAGTCACCTCAAGAACATTGCATTGTGTCCGCCTAGCAGGAAAAGGCGACACCTGGTATCATTTGTCTTCTTGTGTTGCATGTGACCCCCCTAGCAGGTCTTTGGCACAAACTGCAGTGGACCTGAGGTCTCAGGTCCAAGAGAGGGAGGATGCTGCTGGGAGTAAAAGTGCTGGAAAATTAAATTACGAACCTTTGGCACATTGTGTAAGCACAGATTGTGCATATGGTGCAGGTATTGCAGTAACATTTAAAGATAAATATGGTGTGGAGAAAGTGAAACAACAAAAAAAAAAAAAACCTGGTGAATGTGCAGTGACACAGGAAGAAGACGGCAGAACAATTTTTCATTTAATCACAAAAAGAAAGTGCACTGATCTCCCCACATACGGAGATTTTACCAACAGTTTAAAACACATGAGAGATTGGTGTGTAGAACATAGAGTGAAAAGTGTTTTGTACCCCGTCTGGGGTGTGGTCTGGATAAACTAGACTCCCAAAGAGTCCAGAATATTTTGAGTAAAGTCTTTACAGGAATAGACATAGTTATAACCATATATTCATTATAATTAATTTCACAAGTTTTTATGAGTTTTATTTAATTTCATATAATCACGTTTTCATTAATTACAAATGTATGATTTAAGGTTTTAATGTGTTAATTTTTCATACTGATTTTGTGTTTGAAGAAGGTACAAAAAATGAGACGGTGGGAAAATTGGCCAGGTATGGGTTTCCTCATCATCATCTCCATCACTATCGTAGGTATAATTTTAGGCATAGAAAAATTGCAACAAGACTCAAACGAAACCAGGCCTAAGAGATCACTAGAGAGGGACACGTGTCTGACAAAATATGGTGGTATAGAACTTGACTATGAAGAAGATTCAGCCACGTCGTTTACATTTGATATATGTTCAGTTTTTAATTGTCAGGGAAAGAATAGCTCATGGAGAGGGTATGATGTTTATCTGTGTCAACTGGGATACCCAGGAAATCAGAGGTGGTGTCCTACATGGGACCACGTGCTACAGGCAACAAATAGGGATTTTCAAGGTTCCACAGATAAAGTGACCAGAGATGGAAAGGCAAAAATGGCAGGATATTTGAAATTACAAAGAGATTTTAGCTCGACACAAAATCCCATAACAATGTCTATATTGGAACTTAAACAGGATTTATATAAATCAAAGCCCACAGGAGTACCGAACCAGTGTTGGGGCAATGAGAAGGGACAGTTTTATCTGTTATTAGGAGTAGATGTGACTGGGTCGGATCCACTAGGGTTAGTTAAGATTAACTTGAGGGAACCACAGGTAAACATGACCACCACGAATGTTAATGTTACTAAATTAGCTGTCAGGGACCCCAAAGAAATGATAGTAGGTGAAGACTATACTAAATTAACCCCAGAAGACATAATAGAAAAGGCAACAGGCTATGGAGAGACTAATTTGTGGCTAGAATGGCTGGTTAACACTGCCAAAGAACAGAAAATAGATGACTGTGTAGCATGTGCAGGTGCCAGACCCAGACTGCACATTGAACCAGCTCCCCTGCATCCAAATGATACATGGGGATATAACTGTATGCTGTCACTAACAAGAGAAATGGGATCAATCAATTGCACCACATTGGCATCTATATTTCCCCCA
Source organism: Oxygymnocypris stewartii (assembly GCA_003573665.1). Lineage (NCBI taxonomy): Eukaryota > Metazoa > Chordata > Actinopteri > Cypriniformes > Cyprinidae > Oxygymnocypris > Oxygymnocypris stewartii. Next base: position 526,465 of record QVTF01012824.1, read on the forward strand.
ATTTCAAACGACATTCTGACAGGCCCGTTTGTACCTAGACAAGATAATTACACGTGCTTTAACTTTACACCATCAAGTGCATCAATCAATTACGGACGCATTAATGAAGAATGGTGTAACGTTATAATAAGTGATAATGGAACAAAAATAGGACCGTGGGCAAGGGCAGGCCTCTACTACTATTGTGGTGACAGACGCCTGTTCACTAGAGTACCACCTAACACAAAAGGCTTGTGTGCTATGGTTAGATTAGGAGCACCTCTCACATTGATAGGAGAGAAAGTAGTAGAAATGAATAAAGGCACAACAGGGCAGATAACAAACCGAAGAAGACGTCATGTGATAAGAAAACGTGGGGCAACCATAGATCTGTCATTAAACAGTCCCACATATATAGATGCCATTGGGGTCCCAAGAGGAGTCCCAGATGAATATAAATTAGCTGATCAGATAGCTGCAGGATTCGAAAACATACCTATTATTGCTGCCCTCTTTCAATAACCCCTAACAAAAACGTTGATAGAATAAACTATGTGCATTACAATGTTATGAGATTATCTAACCTTTCCAGAGATGCAGTACAAGGACTGTCTGAACAATTGGCCCCCACATCACTCATGGCTGTGCAGAATAGATTGGCTCTAGACATGCTGCTGGCTGAGAAGGGAGGAGTATGCCACATGTTTGGCGACTTATGTTGCACATTCATTCCAAATAACACTGCTCCAGATGGGTCAGTTACCAAAGCTCTAGAAGGTTTAAGAGTGTTATCCATAGAAATGAAGGAGAACTCGGGGGTAGACAACCCAGTGAGTCAATGGCTGGAAAGAGCTTTAGGAAAATGGAAGGCCTTAATATTATCCATTCTGGTCTCAATAGCAGTTTTTGTGTCCATCCTGGTAACATGTGGATGTTGCTGTATCCCCTGTATTAGGTCCTTGTGTAACCGTCTGATAGTGACTGCAATAGAAAAGAAGGACACATCCCCGCCTCCATATAGTATGCCACTACTTTCAGTCCAACAAAACTCTGATGGTGATGATGATGAGGAAAATGATGTGTGACCTCTTTCAGAGGTCAAGAGAGGGATTGAAGGATGTTAATCCTCTTAAAATTATGTTAATCATGTACTGAGATATGAGTATAATTAACATATCAATATATAATCAATTGTTAAATGGGATTTTTTAGTGTGCTTTCTGGAGAAGTGTGGTATGTGTGTGGGTGTGAGCTGTTGTTTTGCAGAGAAGACAAAAAGGTGATGGCTGATTGGAGGATCCAAGGGTGGACCCCCCTCCCCCAGAGAAGAAGGAGGCACGTGGACACCTACTATAAAAGACTCTGTTGGAATGTATTGGGGGTTGGTTCTTTGTGAGACGTTGGGTCTGAGAACAACCCAGCGCTGTTGTGATCAATAAATTTCAATACTTTTTATATTTCGCCTTCCTTCAATTTTTGATCGCGCAGGACGTTTGAAGTCCAACAAGTACATGATTAATTTAATAAAAGGAAATCTTTGAAAATAATCAAAAGTTTCAGTTGAGTGAGTAAGATTTTGTAACCGCACATGAGGACAAATCAGTTGAGATGGTGAGGTGGTTTTTGCCTTTGTTTTTTGGTACAGTCTTTATCACATTAATATAGATAGTTTTATACAATCCATATTCAGTTCTCATTTAGGCCAGAGAAGCCCAAACCAGGACCTGAAGGCCAACGTTGGCCTGTGATGATTTTTGATTTGATTTGGCCCACCAGAGGAAAAATAGTAATTGAAGTATACATATATTAATTTATTAATTATGTTCTTGTTTTAAGATTTTTTTAAACATTTGGTTTCATTTAAAAAACAATGTAAAGTGAATTAAATTAGATATATTATACAATAATTTAAACATTTAAGAAATGTTGTCATTTAAATTTTTATTTAAACATTTTAATATATTTAATACATTTTAATATTATACAGTTGGATATAATGCAACATGTACTTTTGGGCAATGGTTCTTTATCATATCTAGGTATAAGGGTATATGTGAAATGGCACAACTTTCAGAGCTAAGAGTTCAGTGGAAAAGTTAAATACAAAAATGTCTAAACAAAATATGGTGTGTAGCAACTCATAATATAATAACTAGTGTTCATGATAAATTATCTGGTGTTCGTTATGTTCAGCTTTATCAATATCATAAAAATGCTAGCAAGAGTTTTAATCAATTAGGATATTTTAATGGTATCAGTTTTGTCCCCAAACAAAATGTACAGTATACAGCTGACTCTAAAAGCTGCCAGGACTGAGCATTTCTGAAAACTCATAGATAAATATAGCTGCAAGCAGCAATTACTGGGGCCAAGCCCTGAAGGCACTGCAAGCAGAGAAGCACATCAAGCAGAACAGCACAGCAGGCAGAGTAGCACTGTAAGTATAGCAGCACAGCAGGCAGAGCAGCACTGCAAGTATAGCGGCACAGCAGGCAGAGTAGCACTGTAAGTATAGCAGCACAGCAGGCAGAGCAGCACTGCAAGTATAGCAGCACAGCAGACAGAACAGCACAGCAGACAGAACAGCACAGCAGGCAGAGTAGCACTGCAAGTATAGCAGCACAGCAAGCAAAGCAGAACAGCACAGCAGGCAGAGTAGCACTGCAAGTACAGCAGCACAGCAGGCAGAACAGCACAGCACAGCAGGCAGAGTAGCACTGCAAGTAAAGCAGCACTGCAAGCAGAACAGCACATCAGGCAGCAGTGGCGGATCTAGGATTTTTTAAAGGCAGGGGCCACAGTGGGGCCACAATTTACAGAGGGGGGCCGAGTATAATGCAATTTTTTTAGATTATTTTGTTACGTGGCACTGAAATGCTGTCATACTTTTTTATTTCTCACCCATCATTGTTTTAATGAAAATAAATGCTTTTCTGATGTGATTTGAAATTATGAAAAGTAAGAAAATACTTCGCCAAAAGGCAGATTCGAACACGGGTCGATCGCGTCACTTTTACCATCTGCGCCATTAGAGCTGATGATTACTCTCTATCTTTTGTAGTGTTGACTATCACAGTTAGAGATATATAAGGTGCCATTAAAGTGTAATATTGCAATATACACGGTGAAGTAAAGTGCAACAGAATGCTAATAAATTGTAAATAAAATACTACACGGATATTACAGAATAAACTCTGTAATTCCGTATAATTTTACTTCAGATGAAACATGGTTAAAATCATGGCTATGTGCTGTTACATTTTAGTTTTTTTCCCTTCTTATTTTCCACCTTAGTTTTTATACTTTTACATTTTATTAGAGTATTCTGTTGTTAAGTATGCGCATGCGTTTTAATGATGTGTTACGTCACGCATGTGCACCTGTACACTTTGCATTACATTTATTTACAACAATTAATGTCTGGCTGTTTGGTATGACCGAATAGGGATGTAAGTGTCAGACACCATTATCCGTATTACTTCCCTGACCCTGAACTGTGCAACTGTGTTAACTAATATGTGAATCCTATATTAAATCTAACTTAGCTGCAAACAAATCAAAAGCTTAGGTAAAAATCCATCGACTATCCCGAGCATACCTGCCAACTTTTCACAAAACCTTGGAGTGAGATTTTGTCAGGGGTGATCAAAATTATGCCGCACATGCAGCCTCACAAGTTGGTGGCTCAGATATCAGAGAATTGGAATTAATTTGATGTTGTACCCTGCATTCTGGTGGTTTGTGGGGAGGCCCAAAGCCGTTGATAGGGGCAGCCTACTGGAGATGGACAATATTGGTTACATTCTGTGAAGCACATAGCTGAAGGTCCACCCCCAGGAAATTTGGGATTAAGTAGATTTGACTTCCTGCATTCTAGTGGATTTTTGGGTGGTCTGATAAAGATGTGCATAATGTTCGGCATAATGATTTGTAGGGCCTTCTAGACTTCGAGCTGAACATTCAACCAGAAAACTATTGTTGTGCCTAAATGACTACCTAAGTACCACAATAAAGCCTTATTCATAGACCAGTGTTTAAGATTTGACCTAGGTAGGTTGATTGATATTTTGATTAGAATGGTATTAAACTAATTCTTAAGTGAAACCTAGCCTATGTTGTGAATAATTGTATTCTTAAGGGAACTTGATGATTAATGTTCAGCCAGAAACAACAAGATTAGTTAGGGAGGGACATTATTCTTCATTCAAAGCCTCCCACTACATGGTCCATCAGAAACAAATAAAGTGCTTAAACAGTACACCTTTTCCAAGCAATAATACAGATGAATGCATTACAAAAATAACCAAAAATGAGGCATAATCAGTATCAGATGCAGATCAGAAGCTGGGTAAAGTTCTTGTATATGATCTGTGGGCATGGTTATACTGGCCTGTGGCCTTCTTGGAGGCCTTGATGATATCTGAGGGGGGCTCCCATTTGAAGCAGGGCTCCAGATCTTTATGGTCATTATTGATGACAAGGTGCCATCCAATGCTAGGCTGTTTCTTCTCTTGGTTTTGTTCAGTCCCACAACAGAAAACACCCTCTCAGCATCTGCGTTTGCATGGGGCAACACCAGGACCAGTTTGGCGACGGCAGCAAGCCTCTTGAATTCTTTGGCTCCTGTCACCTATGGAAAATGCACCAAGAACACAATGGAAAAACATACCTTGATTTTTGATTGATTAATACTGTAGGTATACTGTAGGTTGATCCATCTGTCTTTTCTCACTTGGTTGGATGTTTAAATAAAATAAAAGGTTTCGCTTTTGTCCTGGCAAAGGTCTCTTACGGGACATCTTTGAAACCTTAAATAATTTATGGTCATGTTGGTTTAATAACTCTACTCTCAGTTACAAAAACATACCTACTTCTATTGCACAAATTTCCTGTATTTATGTTAAATTCTTTGGAATACATCTTACCTGTTCGAAGTGCTGTTTTAGTCCTACAGAAAAAAAGTCTTCATCCACAGTGAGTCCTTTTCTTTGGCCTGTTAATAAAAAGATAAATGGCATGTGAGTAAATAAACAATGCTATGAACTGATGTTTTGAGCATGCTGTATACCACGAAGTTAAAAGGGTGCTCTCCTGCTGCCTGTTATGACAGCTAAGTTTACATTCACCACACTAAATCATGTTCACAGACACACGCACAAACACAAACAAATAATTTATTTCAAGATTTAAAGTTTAAGAGAGTGAGTACACAATTGGACGAGATTTTATTGTTACATAACTTACCTAGTCTCAGCTCAGATTCATCATCAGACTTCTCGAGGTGGTCGTTTCTCTCGTTGTCTTTCGGGGTATCTCTTCTTCTGTTGCTAACTTTGGGGTGCAGCCAGCCATAGACGCCATCAGCGCCATCTAGGAGTTTGAAAAGGAACGAACTTGGCCCAAGATCGTGTTTTTCTTTTTTTTTTTGCGTGAGTAATTGGATATGTGGCGTGAGTGCGAGTGAAAACAGGCAAAATCGTGTGTCACACGGCGAAAGCGTGAGAGTTGGCAGCTCTGGTCCCGAGTGGCTTTCACGCTGGCTATCGGGCACTCGTCGAGTCCTGAGCTGATTAGCTTTCTAACATTAGAGAAAGAGAACTTAAATGACATCAACCATAATATGCTTTTTTACTTTAAAGTTTTGAATAGGTACTTCCCGTAAAGGGGACGAAGACCGTGACTGAAATCACAGCACTACCAGTTGTAGACAGAAACCGTTGAGCAGGTTGATTTTCAAACGACGAACCGACGCAGCCAATAGAGAGCTTGATGTAAATCAGCGATGACTGACAGGACAGGGGCACTTCAGGGGCCAATCAGATTTCAACTGGGGTCGGTGCCCCTCTGGCCCCACCCCTAGATCCGCCCCTGTCAGGCAGAGTAGCACTGCAAGTATAGCAGCACAGCAAGCAGAGCAGAACAGCACAGCAGGGACAGGATGAGCTAAATAAACTTATCACTGCATCTAAACCAACAACATGTTTATTAGATCCTGTACGTACCCCCTAAATTATTGAACGAGTTGTTACCTGTAGCAGAAGAACCGCTTCTCAATATTATTAACTCATCATTATATTTAGGTCACGTCCCAAACTATTCAAGCTGGTGGTTATTAAGCCTCTTATTAAGAAACCACAACTAGATCCCAGTGAACTGGCAAATTACAGGCCCATTTCAAACATTCCGTTTATGTCTAAAATTTTAGAAAAAGTTGTGTCTGCTCAATTGTGCTCCTTAAAAAATATATATATATCTATGAAGAATTTCAGTCAGGTTTGAGGCCCCACCATAGCACAGAAACTGCACTTGTTAAAATTACAAATGACTTGCTACGTGCGTCAGACCAAGGCTGCATCTCATTGCTAGTTTTACTTGATCTTAGTGCTGCGTTTGACACTATAGATCATGACATGCTTATAGATTGATTACAAAACTATACAGGTATTCAAATGCAGGCTTTAAGATGGTTTAGATCCTACCTGTCCAATCGCTACCACTTTGTTTATTTAAACGGGGAGTCATCTCAATTATCACCAGTAAAGTATGAAGTACTACAAGTATCTGTCCTAGGTCCTCTGCTATTTTCAGTACATGTTGCCCCTTGGTAATATTATTAGAAAATACGGGATTAGCTTCCATTGTTATGCTGATGATACTCAACTATATATCTCAACAAGACCAGATGAAACTTCTAAATTATATAAGCTAATAGAGTGTGTTAAAAATGTAAAAGATTGGATGACCAATAATTTTCTCCTATTAAATTCAGATAAGACATAGATATTACTTAGACCAAAAAACAGTACACAGAATCTCTTGGATCACAATTTGCAACTACACTGATGTACTGTTACTTCCTCTACAGTCAAAAATCTGGGTGTTATACTAGACAGCAACTTATCTTTTGAAAACCATGTTTACCATGTTACAAAAACAGCATTCTTCCATCTTAGAAACATTGCCAAGCTACGGAACATGTTAACTGTCTCTGATGCAGAAAAGCTAGTTCATGCATTCATGACCTCCAGACTGGACTATTGTAATGCACTGCTAGATGGTTGTCCTGCATCTTCAATAAACAATCTACAGATAGTACAAAATGCTGCGGCTAGAGACCTTACCAGGTCAAGAAAATATGATCATATTACCCCAATTTTACAGTCTCTGCACTGGCTACCTATTAAGTTCCGTATCAGATACAAAATATTATTACATACCTATAAGGCCCTAAATGATTTAGCTCCTGCGTACCTAACTAATCTTCTATCACGCTATAATCCAACCCGCTCCCTAAGGTTGCAAAACTCTGGACTCTTGGTGGTACCTAGGGTAGCAAAGTCCACTAAAGGAGGTAGAGCTTTTTCATATTTGGCCCCCAAACTCTGGAATAGCCTTCTTGAGAACGTTCGGGGTTCAGACACACTCTCTGTTTAAATCTAGATTAAAGACACATCTCTTTAACCAAGCATCAATACACTGCATCTCATAATGTTGTACTGCAGCTTTATCTGATCAAATGCACATTATTATGCTTTAGCTTGGGTTGAACTGATAGTTTTTGTTTGGATGGAACAACAGCTACGCTAATTAGGCCTCTATTTGTTTCTCTGTTTCCTGCAGTCTGGATCCAACACTTAAATGATCTGAGATGACCAAACACCCGAGAAGAGATGATGCCAACCCCTCAGACGACCTCAGAGGAAGCCAACCCTCAGACAATACACAGAATTAACCAAATTTTGCCATAAGTGCAATATATTAAGTCTCTACAATATATCTAACAGCCCTGTTTTATGTCTCCGTCTGTCGCAATCTTGGAGCTACAACATAGGCCTATTTGTGAATTGAAATGATGCACAGGGGGTTAGACAGAATAATGTGAACACCGGCTGGTAAAATATTTCTTTATGAAGGTGTTTTATCACCATTTACCTGTAATACAGTTTGGAATAAATTCATAGAACTTCTAAACAGTCTCCTGTTTTATATTATTATAACATCTGCCATAAAAGTTTGAGTTAAACCCGATGATGATGTTATCCAGCTTTCAGTATGAATTGATAATTATCCAAACAGCATCTTATTTTTTTTTGTACAAAGGAATTCATGATTTTGTTGACAATAACCTAATAATAGCACAATATATTACATATTTGTTGTCCATTTTACATCATAATTCTTTCTCAGAATTTTAAAAACAAACTTTTGTCCCCCGGACTCTCTGATTTCAATGTGTTTCAGACTTTTTCACCCACATATATATATATACATACTGGGATATACTATTTCATATTCATCACATTGATCTGGGTGATAGTTATTTTTACCTGCAGTCTAACACATTGGGACAGGTAGAACTGTGAAAACACAGGGCAAGAAATACAAAAAGCAGCATAATAGCAGCATAAAGTATAATTATGCATAATTATTAGGTGGACAATGAGGGTCCACCAAAGGTTTTCAAACAAACGTACATAAGTTTAACAGTTGTGTTATGTCGATTGACTTCATTATAAAAATAAAGGCTTTCATTTTCTTCCAGTTAAAATGTTTAAATCATATGTTAAACACAAACCAATCCACAAAAGTATTACCAAAAATATATAAAGCTCTTTGGTCAGTAGAGGGTGCTGCTGGACTGCAACTAAAAAAGCCATGCAAACATACCATTACAGGTTGGTCCACTGAATGCTCTTTTGGAAGGGATAATGCATCCACAGCCATATCACCCTGAAGCCCAAGACTGGTTGCCCACTGAAGCTAAGCAGGGTTGACTGCCTTGCAAATTTTCAGAAAGCAGTGAAATCCGCTAAGTCTAAGTATTTTTCAAATTTAATTGCAAAGAATCATCATAGCTCTAAAGCCTTATTTTCTGTTTTAAATTCTGTGTTAAACCCTCCTGTAAATGTGATTTCAAATCCCTCAGTGTCATTATGTGAAGGTTTCTCAAAGTTTTTCTGTGACAAGATTACTACTCTGAGATCTCAGCTGCAACCACTTGCAAATGTGTCACCTGAATTGGGTTGCTCTTCAGCTATATGGAGTGATTTTGATCCAGTTTCTCTCCAGTCTCTCAAAGAAACTATTGACCATTTGAAACTTTCCTTTTGCTCTCACGATGTCCTCCCTCCACGTATTTTAAAACAAATTTTCGACTCAGTTGGACCAAGTTTGGTGTCGTTTCTGAATAAATGTCTAGTTTCAGGGACTATACCTGATAGCCTCAAAGAAGCTACTGTGACACCTCTTCTTAAGAAATCTTCTCTTGATACTAGCAATTTTAATAATTTTCGACCCATCTCAAATCTTCCATTTATTACAAAAGCACTGGAGAAAACTGTGTTCACTCAGCTACAGTCTTTCCTTAGGGCAAATCATATATTTGAAACCTTCCAGTCTGGTTTTAAGCCTCTGCATAGCACAGAGTCTGCTTTACTACGGGTCCTTAATGATGCTTTGTTGGCGACTGACTCTGGTGACCATGTTATCTTAATTCTGTTAGACTTAACCTCGGCTTTTGATACAGTTGATCATGGAACTCTTTTATCTCGACTAGAATACTTTGCGGGCATCCAGGGAACTGTTCTTAGCTGGTTCAAATCATATTTAACAAATAGAACTTTCTCTGTCAGATTGGGTAATTTTTCTTCACTGCCTGCTAAACTTGCCTGTGGAGTGCCCCAGGGTTCTATTCTCGCACCCATACTTTTCACTTTGTATTTACTTCCTTTAGGCACTATTTTCAGAAAACATGGTGTATCATTTCATTGCTATGCAGATGATACCCAAATTTATCTGCCTCTCAAACGAAATAAACATGCTGCTCTGGAATCTCTTTTTGCATGCCTGGATGAAGTGAAAACATGGTTCTCTCAAATTTTTTTATTTTTGAATGAATCAAAAACCGAGGTTATAGTCTTTGGCCCTAGTGAAAACTCAGGGAGCAGAAGTATCGATCTGGACTACCTTGCTCCTTTTACTTCTTCCTGTATTAAGAATCTAGGTGTTTTCTGGGATCAGGGTCTTAAATTTGATAAACAAATAAATGCGGTTATTAGTTCCTGTTTTTTTCAGCTGCGCCTTCTCTCCAAAATTAAATCTTTTCTATCTCTAAAAACTTTAGAGATTGCTATCCATGCGCTCATTACAACTCGCTTGGATTACTGCAACTCCCTCTATCTTGGCATTTCTAAATCTTCCATCGCTCGTCTTCAATTAGTACAGAACGCAGCTGCTAGATTCCTCAAAGGAAAACGGAAATTTGATCATGTTACTCCAATTCTGAAATCGCTACATTGGTTACCTGTACATCATAGAATTGAGTTTAAAATTCTTCTCTTTGTTTTTAAATCTATAAATAATCTGGCACCGAGCTATCTATCTGATCTACTTTATCCATACAATCCTACTCGAAATCTGAGGTCTGGTGATCAAAGACTTCTCTCTGTCCCCAGATCGCGTCTAAAGTATAGAGGGGATAGAGCCTTTGCAGTTGCTGGCCCTAGGCTGTGGAACAGCCTTCCAGCCTACATCAGATCGGCACAGTCTTTAACTGTTTTTAAATCATCTCTTAAAACTTATTTATTTTCTTTGGCTTTTAATTTACTGTGAGCTTATGGTATGAATCTGTGGGTTGTACTGTGTTTTATGTTTTTGTTTGTTCAGCACTTTGGTCAGCCATGCTTGCTGTTTTTAAATGTGCTATATAAATAAAACAAACTTGAAACTTGAACTTGATCCTGGTCAGTACCTGGATGGGAGACCTCCTGGGGAAACTAGGTTGCTGTTGGAAGAGGTGTTAGTGAGGCCAGCAGGGGGTGCTCACCCTGTGGTCTGTGTGGGTCCTAATGCCCCAGTATACCGACGGGGACACTATACTGTCAAAAAGCACCGTCTTTCGGATGAGACGTTAAACCGAGGTCCTGACTCTCTGTGGTCATTAAAAATCCCATGGCACTTCTCGTAAAGAGTAGGGGTGTAACCCCGGTGTCTTGGCCAGATTCCCTCCACTGGCCCTTACCAATCATGGCCTCCTAATAATTCCCATCCACTTAGTTGGCTCTATCTCTCTTTCCTCTCCACCTGTAGCGGATGTGTGGTGAGCGCACCGGCGCCGTTGTCCTGTAGCAGCCGTCGCATCATCCAAATGAATTCTGCACAACAGTGGTGGTTGAGGAGAGATCCCCTCATATGATTGTAAAGCGCTTTGGGTGTATGGCAGTACGCAATAAGGTGATATATTTACACGTATATTTACGTGTTTCATCAGAAAGTGTATAGACGATGTAGTTCCGACCAAAACAATCCGCATCTACCCCAACCAAAAACCGTGGATTAACAGCAATGTTCGATCAGCCTTGTCAGCGCGGACATCTGCCTATAAATCCGGAAACACTGACGATCGGAAACAAGCCAGTTACGATCTCAGGAGATCCATCAAAGCAGCCAAACGAACATATAAAAACAAAGTTGAAGAACACTTCAACAACAATAACCCAAGAAGCATGTGGCAGGGCATTAACAACATCACAGGCTTTAAAGGGAGTAAACCAGCTACTGTGAACATCGCTGCCTCTCTACCGGACGAGCTCAACACCTTTTATGCTCGGTTCGAGGCTGATAACACCGCCCACACAGAGAGCGCTGCCGCGGCTACCGCAGAAGAGGTCAGTCCACTCACGCTTTCTGTCGCGGATGTAACTCGATCCTTTAAACGGGTGAACATCCGTAAAGCCGTGGGCCCTGATGGCATACCAGGCCGTGTGCTCAAAGCATGCGCTTTCCAGCTAGCCGGGGTTTTTACAGATATTTTCAATCTGTCCCTCTCTCTGTCTGTGGTTCCCTCATGCTTCAAAAAATCCATCATTGTGCCCATACCGAAGAAAAATAAAATCACATGCTTGAATGACTGGAGGCCCGTTGCTCTGACCCCCATCTTCAGCAAGTGTTTTGAGAAGCTTGTCAGAGACTACATCTGCTCTGTGCTGCCTGCTTCACTGGACCCACTACAATTTGCATACCGCAGTAACCGTTCCACAGACGATGCTATTGCCTTCACCCTGCACACTGCTCTCTCCCACCTGGAAAATAAGAACACCTATGTGAGGATGCTGTTCGTGGATTATAGTTCAGCATTTAACACTATAGTGCCTGCCACACTGGTTGCGAAGCTCCAGACTCTAGGACTGAACAGCTGGATCCTGGACTTCCTGACAGGCAGAAGTCAGGTGGTCAGAATGGGCAACAACACATCATCTCCCCTGATCCTCAACACTGGTGCACCGCAGGGCTGCGTCCTCAGCCCACTCCTGTACTCCCTGTACACACACGACTGTACAGCCACACACAGCTCCAATGTCATCGTCAAATTTGCTGATGACACAACGGTGATAGGCCTGATCACCGACAACGATGAGACGGCCTACAGAGAGGAGGTGAGTACCCTGACTAAATGGTGTCAGGAGAACCACCTCTCACTCAACATCGACAAGACCAAGGAGCTGGTGGTGGATTACAGGAGACAGAGCAGAGAACACACACCCATCACCATCGACAAGACAACTGTGGAGCGGGTGACCTGTGGAGCGGGTCTCACATGGTCTGCTCACACAGATGCAGTGCTGAAGAAGGCACATCAGCGTCTCTTCTTCCTGAGACGGCTGAGGAAGTTTGGAACGAGCCCCAGAATCCTCAGGTCCTTCTACACCTGCACTGTGGAGAGCATCCTGACCGGCTGTATCACCGCCTGGTATGGAAACAGCACCGCTGGCAACCGCAGGGCTCTGCAAAGGGTCGTGCGAACTGCCCGCCACATTGTTGGAGGTGAGCTTCCCTCCCTCCAGGATATCTACACCAGGCGGTGTACAAGGAAAGCCCGGAGGATTATCAAAGACTCCAGCCACCCGTCCCACAGACTGCTTTCTCTGCTGCCCTCAGGGCGACGTTTCCGCAGCATCCGATCCCGCACTAGCCGACTGAGGGACAGCTTTTTCCCCCAGGCTATCAGGCTAATGAACAGTCACAAATAACTCACCTACATCACACTCCCACTCACACAACATGCCATGCACTGCACTTTAACACCGTTCAACTGGACGACACGCACACACTGCACTAATCACAACCTATCTGCTATCACTGGACACCATACGATGCACATCCACGACACTGTATATGAATAATCTGTTGCACCTTTGCACATCTATCTGCTGCTCAACCAATCTGCTGTTAATTTATAATCTGTTGCACCTCACATTATTACTATGTATAGACCACATTATGTATAGATACTGTACATAATGTAGATGTGCCCATACGGTGTATAATGTGTCGTTGAAAATTGAGTATGTCTTTATAGTACACTAAGCGTACTGAGTATATGTATGTGTATTTTGCACATTGTCTTCTGTACAGTCTGTAAATATGTACTGTCCATATGTAAATTGCTGTTGTTTTTTTGCACTGTCTGTCCATATGTAAATTGCTGTTGTTTTTTTTTTTGCACTGTCTGGAGCACTGTAAATGCTCCAGTGCAGTTTTTTTGCACTGTCTGTCCATATGTAAATTGTTTGCTGTTTTTTTGCACTGTCTGTCCATATGTAAATTGTTTGTTGTTTTTTTAGCACTGTCTGTCCATATGTAAATTGTTTGCTGTTTTTTTGCACTGTCTGTCCATATGTAAACTGTTTGCTGTTTTTTTGCACTGTCTGTCCATATGTAAATTGTTTGTTGTTTTTTTGCACTGTCTGTCCATATGTAAATTGTTTGCAGTTTTTTTTTTGCACTGTCTGTCCATATGTAAATTGTCTGTTGTTTTTTTTGCACTGTCTGTCCATAGGTAAATTGTCTGTTGTTTTTCTGCACTGTCTGGAGCACGCTCATAAGAATTTCACTCACCAAGGCACTTGTGCTGTGGTGATGTGACAATAAAAGGGATTTGATTTGATTTGATTTGATTTGATTTACATTTACATTTAGTCATTTAGCAGACGCTTTTATCCAAAGCGACTTACAATTGGGGAGTACATAAAGCGATTAATCTTGAAGAGGCAAACATACAGAGGAAGTTCCAATAACACCAAGTCTCAGGCATTGTTCAAATAAGTACAAGCTAGCAAGGGAAGGAGAGAAAGATAAAGATGAAGATTTTGAGAAAGAAAATTATTTCACTTTTTATTTTTTTATTTTGTTTTTATGTAGTCAAGTAGAGTTGAAAGAGATGAGTTTTCAGTTGTTGCTTGAAAATTGACAGGGATCCAGCATTCCGGATGGGGATGGGAAGATCATTCCACCGGCCAGGAACGGTGAAAGAGAATGTTCTGGAGAGTGATTTTGAGCCTCTCTGTGATGGTACCATGAGGCGTCGCTCACTAGCAGATCTCAGACTTCTGGAGGGGATGTAAATTCGTAATAGTGAGTGGAAGTAGGTGGGTGCTGAGCCTGTGGTTGTTCTATATGCAAGCATCAGTGTCTTGAACTGGTAGCCAGTGCAAGGAGACAAAGAGAGGTGTAACATGGGCTCTTTTGGGCTCGTTGAAGACCAGTCGTGCCGCTGCATTCTGAATCATTTGTAGAGGTTTGATTGTGTTTGATGGAAGTCCAGCTAGAAGAGCATTGCAGTAGTCCAGTCTAGAAATGACAAGGGCCTGGACAAGAAGTTGTGCAGCATGCTCTGTCAGAAAGGGCCTGATCTTTCTGATTTTGTGTAGTGCAAACCTGCAAGATCGAGCAGTCTTTGCAATGTGCTCTTTGAAGGTCAGCTGGTCATCGAAGATTACACCAAGATTTCTGACCGAAGCTGATGGGGTAATTGTTGATGAACCTAACTGAATCGTGAAATCGTGCTGTAGAGTTGGAGTTGCAGGGAAGACAAGAAGCTCAGTCTTTGCCAGGTTGAGCTGTAGATGGTTTTCTTTCATCCATGCCGAGATGTCCGCCAGGCAGCCTGAGATCCCTGCAGCTACCGTTGGATCATCTGGTCGAAATGAGAGATAGAGCTGTGTGTCATCAGCATAGAAATGGTAGGAGAAGCCATGTGCCTGTATGATGGGAACCAGTGATGTAGTGTATGTGGAGAAGAGGAGGGGTCCAAGAACCGATACCTGGGGAACCCCAGTGACCAATTTATGTGCTTTGGATACCTCCCCTCCCCAGGCCACCCTGAAAGACCGACCAGTGAGATAGGATTCAAACCAGCGAAGTGGAATCCCAGTGATATTCAGTGATGAGAGGGTGGACAGGAGGATCTGATGATTGACAGTGTCAAAAGCGGCAGAGAGATCCAGCAGAGTGAGGACTGATGATTTGGAATTGGCTTTTGCAATTCGCAGGGCTTCAGTGACTGAGAGTAGCGCAGTCTCAGTTGAATGGCCACTCCTGAAACCTGACTGTTTAGTGTCCAGTTTGTTGTTCTGTGAAAGAAACAATGAGACCTGGTTAAAGACAACTCGTTCGAGTGTTTTGGCAATGAATGGAAGGAGAGAGACAGGTCTGTAGTTTTCTAAAATAGAAGTGTTTAATGTAGGTTTTTTGAGCAGTGGGGTTACCCGAGCCTGCTTGAATGCAGTGGGGAAGATGCCTGTGAGGAGAGATGTGTTGATAATATGTGTGAGTGCTGGTAGGAGTGCTGGAGAGATTGCTTGGAGAAGGTGTGAGGGGATAGGGTCTAGAGGACATGTTGTAGGATGGCTGGAGAGGAGAAGTTTGGATACTTCCGCCTCAGTGAGGGGACAGAAGGAGAAGATGGGAGTTTGAGCAGTGGATCTAGTTGGTTGGGGGTCCTGTGTGAGTGGAGGTGAAAACTGACTGCTGATTGTTTTAGTTTTGTTTGTAAAAAAAGTTGCAAAGTTATCAGCTGTTATAGACGTGGTGGGAGGTGGTGAAGGGGGACAGAGGAGAGAATTAAATGTTCTGAAGAGATTACGCATATCTGGAGCATTGTTGATCTTGTTCTGGAAATGTGAGGATTTGGCAGTGTGGACTTCAGTGGAGAAAGATGAAAGAAACGATTGATACATACTCAGGTCCGACGGCTCGTTTGATTTTCGCCATTTTCTCTCTGCCGCTCGGAGTCTGGTCCGATGTTCACGAAGAACATCAGATAACCAGGGGTTAGAAGGGGCAGTCCGTGCTGGCCTGGAGGAGAGAGGACAAATGTCATCTAGACAAGTGGTTAAAGTAGAGCATAAAGTATCAGTAGCAGCATTCACATCCAGAGATGAGAAATGGGTAGGTGAGGGAAGAGAGGAGGATACTACAAAGGAAAGATGTGAGGGAGAAAGGGAGCGTAGGTTTCGTCTAAAAGTAACCGGTAAGGGGGTTGGTGGCACCCTGGTAGCAAAGTGTAATGTGAATTTAATGAAGAAATGGTCAGAGATATGTAGTGGTTGTACCAGAATGTTATCTGCAGTACAATCGCGTGTGTAAATTAAATCAAGTTGGTTGCCTGATTTGTGAGTGCTAGTAGTGGTAAGGCGTTTGAGATCAAATGAAGCTAGGAGCGAATGAAAGTCTGTAGCATAAGGCTTTTCTAGATGAATGTTGAAATCGCCAAAAACTAAGAGTGGGGTTCCATCCTCCATGAAAGAGGACAGCAACCCATCCAGCTCCTCTAGGAAGGGGGCTAGAATTTGGCCAGGGGGACGGTAGATTACCACAATCTGGAGTTTTATAGGAGCCATTACAGTAATCGCATGAGATTCAAATGACTTGTAATTGCATAGGGGCGAGTGGGTTGAGTATTTCCAATTATTTGAAATGAGCAGACCAGTGCCCCCACCCCGGCCAACTTGACGTGGGGTGTGAGAGAAGGAGAAATTGTTAGAGAGGGCAGCTGGGGTTGCTGAATCTTCTGGACGAATCCAGGTCTCAGTCAAGCCTAAGATGCTGAGAGGGGATTGTAAAGAAAAAGCGGAAATGAAGTCTGCTTTGTTGACAGCTGACTGACAATTCCAGAGAGCCATAGAGAAAGAAAGAGGTGTAGTAGAAGATGTAGAGATGGGGTGCAGGTTAGCAGGATTACGTTGCCGTCTGCGTGTGATGTTAGAGCGTGGTCGAGAGACAACCGGAATGGTGTTGAAACACATGATAGAGGTGGAAGGATAGAGGATAGCAAAGGAGAGTGTGTGAGGGAAGGGGGAAAAAAATTATACTTAAATGCGTTGCTCGGGCAAAGACGCGCAGGAAAAAGTCGCTTGTCTTTACACTCGTCTGTCTTCACACGAGGATGCTGAACGCTTCCGCAGACGCTTCCGCGTCAGCCTTGGACATCAAATAAATACACAGTATAATTAAGAGAATAGAGTGAAAACAGCTGTGAACGGCTTCTGATTAGCCCAGCCAATAAGCCTAACAGAGTGCTAATGGCTCGAGACGAAACTAACACCTTGCCCAAGGAGCAATGGAGGCGCAAATGATTATAATTACCAGTAAGTGCAATCAGAACTATCAACCAACGAAAATGCAGACTACAAATAGGTAGGAAACAAAATATTCCTTCCTAGCAGCAAGTAAATTATTTAAACAACAGATCTATGAACAAGTATTAAAGACACTCACAAGCTGACGTCCGTTTCTTCTGGTGACTAATCGGCTTCTCCCGATATATAAATGCATCACCATTCGATAATATACAGTCTCAATGTAATTATCACAAATCAATCCTGACATTCACTGAAACATGAATATGAATTTCACCTTGAAGGGTGTTATTGATGAAATTAAAAGAACAGGCTATATAATCCCACACATGCATCTACATTATAGTATAGGCCTATATACATAAGCCAAATTCCTTTATCATCCATCACAATGAGTAAAATATGGGTTTGGTGAACACAGGAATAAAAAGCACCCCATGTGTACAATGAAATATACTGCTGTATCTTTAATGTGCCTATTTCTCTGCCAGAGGTCCTGGACATCTTGTTCTTTTGCATAGCATCATGGAATCTTTCAAATAACAACAGAGAAAAAATCAAAACCTGAATGATTCTGCTAGAAATCTTATAATGGGCATGGATCCTCCGATAGGACAATGACCCAAAAACAAACTGCAAAAACAACACAAAAATGTGTCACTGGCCACAAAACCTAGCTTCTGCTATGGTCATTCCAGTCCTCTGACCTGAACCCTGTAGAAAATGAGCGAGGTGAAGTGAAGAGAAGAAGCATCATCATGGAGCTGTGAATCTAAAGGATCTGGAGTGATTCTGGATGAAAGAATGTTCTCTGATCTCTTGTCAGGTGTTCTCTAATCTCATCAGACACTCATCAGAAAAAAACAGAGCTGTTATTTTGGCAAATGTAGGTTTCAAAATGTATTGAATAATAAGGTGTCAATAATTGTGTCCAACTTGTATTTGAAAAAATATATATAATGAGATTTCCCCCCATTTTCAATTATTTTAGGTTAGATTTAGTTTATGTTGTAGATTTTAAGGATAGATTTTAGTGATTTTTTTAAATAAAAGATCAAAAGGATTAACAATGCATCTTTACTTTTAGATGCTCCTTTGTTCACATTTATCAAGGGTGTCAATAATTTTGTCCAGTGACTGTTTTTATTACGTGATTACTATTGCTTTGTCAGTTATTACAGGTCGTTTTATATGCACTGATTCAGTATTTATTGAAACCTAAATCACAGCAGCATTCATCTGCTAATGTCTTGATAACATTATAAGTAGACCTCTTAGATTTAGAACGATACAAAATAATACAAAATGCAGTTCATTACCCCTTTAACTTGTTATAACTAATAGCAACAACATCTTATTTTTTATTATTTGTTTTTACAATGATTTAAAGTATTTGAGCTTTAAAGTTGTTCTCGTAATTTTTGTGGTCATGAAAAAGGGAAAAAATGAGCTGTAAATCTACACAGAAAGGGTTAGTAAGCTCTTGGATATTGTTTGAAACGGTGCTGTCAGGTAAGCAGCAAAAACCCAAAGCATCTGGCAAGCCAGGAAAATCTTTAGAAACCTTAGGGTCGTACAGCATAGAAAGAAATGGAACTGCTCAACATCTAAATAGTATGAATTTCACCTAACATGAGAAAAGAGAGTCTCTTGATTAGTTGATTATGCAACACTCATCTCATTCAAATTTCTTGCCATCTATGTAACTATGTGAATTTTGTTCACCACTGTACAGTATGTGTGTATGTACACTAGAGGGTGACACGGGAGTGAATTCTCAAACCTCTCCCGTCCCACTCCCACAAAAATGAATCTCTTCCCGTCCCAATCCCATGAAAAAACTGGGGGAAAATCCCGTCCCGTTCCACTCCCGGAAGAATGACTCCCATTCCCTCCCACTCCCGTGTTGTTGTTGTTTTTTTGTTTTTTTTTGCCGAAATCTGTCAGTTACAGTAAAAATATAGTACAGATCACAGCATGCCCAGCTTATTAGTTGAATAAAAACCCAAAATGTAGTTTTTTGTTATTATATTGAACTGAAAGCCATCTTATGCACAGTGTTGCACAGATTACATTTCATGTAAATCATCCATGCTAACACACACATCTTCAAATTATTATTATTATTTTTTTTAGTAGACATTTCACTCTCTATAGATATATTTTTCAAAGACGGAGTTTCGAAGTTTCTCGTTTAAGTTCACATGAGACCTAAAGCGCATCCTGTTTGCTTAAAAGCGCAACGTTTCGTTGTTATTTTGAGTGCACAGAAATAAATGTAGAGTCTTTACAGATTCGAAAGATGTATTAGGCTACTTTTATCTGTATGACCAAAAATTACGGAGATTTTAAGATCGAGTGAGCGCACCGGAGCCTGTCCTGCAGCAAACGCGCTTCCACTCTCCACACAAACACTTCAATAACGCACATTTCTCTAGGTTAACATCATATTGAGCGGCCATGTAAAGTTGCTACTACATACATCTTTCAGATGAAAAGCCATATTTGAGGTTGATGAATGATAGTTGAGCGTTTGGATGTCCTGCCCGAGTGTATTACCACATAGACCAGCCGTTAACAATCTGTCCATCACGGACTGCGTCATTCACTTAACCAGCCACACCAAAGCAAACAGGAGGAGAGCATAAAGAGACAGGGCAACTAGAATTGAGTTCAGAATTAAAATATACAGTTTATAGTTTATTTATATAAAAGGTATATTTGTGTGTAAAGTTGGGTATCATTACTATTCCCGGTCCCGCCCACTCCCGATTAATTTTTTTCCTGTCCCGTCCCAATCACGTAATTCGTAGCGATTTTGTTTCCCATCCCGCGGGATTCCCGTGACCCGCGGGATTCCCGAAAAAATGTCAGCCTCTAATGTACACTATATATATATATATATATATATATATTGGAATACATTATTCATTATTCTACATAGAAATGTGAGAAGACAGTGGCCATGAAGATAAAAGAGACACTATATATGAATTCAGTGGCCTGAGACAATGGTCAGTTATACAAGTTACTGACCATTATAAATAAAACAAAATGCTGCCACTGATCCTAATATGCAATAAAATAGCACCATTTGATTAGCCAATAATTAGCACTTTATACAAGAATTAGCATCTAAGTTCACTCACTGCATTGATCAGATACAACACAACAATTTACATTTAAACAACATAAAAATTTGAGAACAATAAAAAAAAAAATTGCATTACTGATCTATAAAAATGACACGTCTATTTAAATCTATTATAAATCAGTGGTTTGAATGAATGAATCAATGACTTGCTCATAAGACTATCTACCACAGCCAGCCGTGTACACTGCTTTCCATTATCAACAAACAGATTTCTAGTTGGAGTTGAATGGAATTGAATAAAGTCTATTTTTTGAGGATTTAAGCAGAAATATGAAATTTAAAATTTTCATAAAAGCACTTAAATGAATTTAAATGAATTGAATCAAACTTCAATCATTCAAATAAATAAATATTCCAAGCCCAGAGTCAATTATTCAAAAATAACTATTTTGATCTGATCATATATAGCCTAAACAAGTCATGGGTCTGAGTGCTGTTATTGGATAGTATTGTAGACAGATTGGAGATTAATCCTAATAAACACGCTGCTACAATTAAAACCATTACATTAAATACATTTAAAACAGTCTATTTCAATTCAGCAGCATGCAGATCCCCGTTTATGTCAGACTGAGCAGCGCGGACAATCGCTCAGCTCGCTCACATAATGTAGCCTATATCTATTATAACGGAAAACGTATCGTTGTTATGACATATGTCGTTATTACGAGAAAAATATGTCATTATAATGAGAAAAGATGTTGTTATTACGAGAAAAATATGTCGTTATTATGAGAAAATATGTCGTTTTAAGGAGAAAATATCTCGTTATTACGAGAAAAGATGTAGTTTTAACGAGAAAAGATCGTTATTACGAGAAAAGATGTCGTTTTAACGAGAAAAGATCTCGTTATAACGTCATAATTGAGTGGAAAAAATATAATGTCTGTGGCAGCAATGCGTCACCAATGCTGGTTGTACCAATGCAACAGCAACAACAAAGAAATCACTCACTGCTCTTGATTGAATCGCTTTTGTAACTTTAAAAAAGATTTATCTTTCATTTATACTGTCAAATATGCAGTGCTGTTTTACATTTACTTTATTCACCTAAAAATTAATGCTAGACCTACCAAAAAAATAACTGAAAATCACTGTTTATTTTATTTGTACCTTTAGACATAACAAGGCGTGCCAGAAAGCACTGTTATTTTACAAAAGCAATTCGTAACATTTTGTTCTTATTGTGGAAGTATATAAAATAAAGCAGACATTTATATTGCTTTCCTCGGTTATCACAATGTAAGGGATCGCGTCGGTGTCGCCGAATTGAGAAGAGCAGTGGTGTGCTTTATATGAGATATAGGCTAAAGCAACATCCAGACTGTATGAAACGTTATTGTGACTAATTTGCAGAGTGGTACATAAGATGAACTCTTATTCTGCTTGATGGGATAGACAGTAAAGACAAGCTAAGTTAAAACATTGATTTTTATAGGGCTGCCCACACACAAATATACGGTGCCCGGGAGGGGCCGTCCTCGGTGGCCAAGACATATGAAGCCGTGGGAACGTGATGATATGCCGTAGCCAGAGATGTTAATTCGCGGTAACGTCATATTATGTCATCTCCTCGAGATGTTATGTTATGTTATGTATGTTTATTTTATTTGTATCTTTACTCTATTGTATTTATTTGTGCTGCTGCTTGTAGTTAGAAATTGTCAGACTTTGTTTCCCTGTGTCTTGTGTTTCCGTGCCCATATTTGGTTTTCCTGTCATCATTAGTTCATTAGTCCCCGTCTGTGTTTGATTACTCCTCACCTGTTGCTGTTTTCCCTGATTACGTTCTCATTATTCATCCTACCTCTCGTCTCCCGCATCCTTCCCGCTACACGACCGTGACAGATGAACGGAACCTAAAGAAGAGAAAATATGGCAACAGCTGAGGACGAGCTGTGGGAATTGTGGCAGGGTGGTTGGGGGTTGGAGAGATATGTGGAGGAATTCCTTGAGATCTCATACCGGGTGAGCTGGCATGAAGCCTCTCTAGGTGCGTGTTTCCTTCTGGGGTTGAATGACAAGACTATCCACTGCGAGCTTCCCACCGGTAATTATTCCCTGATCGAACTGATCAATCTAGTGCTGTTTCTTAACGGTTCTGATCGGGAAGTCGATGCAGTACCAAAGTCTTGTCATCCCGCTCCAGCTGGAACGCACAGCGAGAACCCCATGCCGAGAACCTCAGCATACCTCTCCAACTGCTCCCCCCCGCCTACCTGACTCGGAATACTCTCCTTCATCCCCGCTGGTCCCGCCCAGCTCACCTTCTTCTCCGCTGGTTCCGTCCAGCTCTCCAGAGCACCCCCGAGAGTCAGCGCTTCCCGAGCTCCCTCAAGCGTCTGCGCTTCCCGAGCACCCTCCAGTGCCTGCTCCCAGACAGCACCCTCCAGTGCCTGCTCCCAGACAGCACCCTCCAGTGCCTGCTCCCAGACAGCGTCTTCCAGTGCCTGCTCCCAGACAGTGCCCTCCAGTGCCTGCTCCCAGACAGCGCCCTCCAGTGCCTGCTCCTAGACAGCACCCTCCGGTGCCTGCTCCTCGCCAGCGCCTTCCAGTTACTGCTCCTCGCCAGTGCCCTCCTGTGCCTACTCCTCCAGTAATAGCGCCTCCCGAGCACCCCCCGAGAGTCAGCGCCCCCAAGAGTCAGCGCCACCGAGAGTCAGTGTTTCCTGAGCGCCCCCGAGAGTTGGTCCCGTCCAGCTCTCCTTAGTCTCCGCTGGTCCCGTCCAGCTCACCTTCGTCTCCGCTGGCCCCGTCCAGCTCTCCTTCGTCTCCGCTGGTCCTGTCCAGCTCAACTTCATCTCCGCTGGCCCCGTCCAGTTCAGCGCTTCCCGGGCGCCCCCTAGAGTCGGCGCTCACCGAGTCCACTCCCGAGCCCGCTCCGTTCCAGGAACTCACCGAGTCCACTCCAGAGCCCGCTCCGGTCCAGGAGCTCACCGAGTCCACTCCAGAGCCCACGCCGGTCCAGGAGCTCACAGAGTCCACTCCAGAGCCCGCTCCGGTCCAGGAGCTCACAGAGTCCACTCCAGAGCCTGCTCCGTTCCAGGAGCTCACCGAGTCCACTCCAGAGTGCCCCCCAGAGGTTGTGGACTTCTCCAATAATTTTTTTTGGGGGGGGCTACCCACCATGGCCCACGAAGGCCCCTGATCCACCAGGGTCACCCGAATCACCGGGTCCACCATGGCCGCCCGAATCACCGGGTCCGCCATGGCCGCCCGAGTCACCGGGTCCGCCATGGCCGCCCGAGTCCCCGGTTCCGCCATGGCCGCCCGAGTCCCCGGATCCTCCATGGCGACCCGAGATCTCTGCTCCACCATTGGTACCGGAACGGGCACCGCCCTGGAGGCCACCTACCCTGTCTCCATGTCCCTTGAGGCCTCCAGAGCAACCACCCCCCCTCCCTTTTCGATGTTGTATGGCGCGGGTCGCGCCTGTTCGGAGGGGGGGGGGGGGGTAATGTCAGACTTTGTTTCCCTGTGTCTTGTGTTTCCGTGCCCATATTTGGTTTTCTGTCATCATTAGTTCATTAGTCCCCGTCTGTGTTTGATTACTCCTCACCTGTTGCTGTTTTCCCTGATTACGTTCTGTGTTTATAAGCCCTGAGTTTCCCCTGAGTCTTTGTCCGTTCACTCGTCGATGTAATTGTGTATCCTATCATTAAAATCCCAATATTCATCCTACCTCTCGTCTCCCGCGTCCTTCCCGCTACACGACCGTGACAGAAATATTATTCTTATTTTCTTTTTTTTGACAGTTTAGTGTTTCCCTAAACATACCATCTTACCGAAACCGTGACTCTAAAAACCGTGACACAGACTGAACCGTAAAAAAGTTGAACCGTTCCACCCCTAATATATATATATATATTTTTTGACCATATATAGATACTATACATACATTTCTAACTTTACTTGTTGTCACATTTCTCTGGTTAAATTCTGTCTAATAAATCTCACCAAGTTATGTTTTTTAGGTGTTTTACATTTATTCAAAAATAATAACAGCTGTTCTTTTAACTTTACCAGCTGGTGTCACCGTTGGACAGAATTACTTTATAAAAACTAGTGAGTTGTACACTTTTCAATGTCACATTTTGAAATACTTGAAATAATTTATTTTCTCATCCAGCTTTTTTTTCTCTAAAGAGACTGATGGCAGGCAACAACTGATGAAGCCGTTCAACACACAAAAATCAGAAATTCAGTAATCTTAAACTATGATCCTTACGACTTTGAGATTATGTACATTTTGTCAGGTTATTTTACATTAATTTCATGCATGCAAATCAATAAAGTGATGAATAGAAATTGGGCAGTTCAATTAAGTATAGAATTTTTGTAATAGCTACAAAAATGAAAATGGGAAAATGTGGCATCTCCGAGAAATTAAATGTTTTATTTATTTATTTATTACAATTTGTATAGCCTTGGTTTTACTACAAATATAAAATTAAACTATGGTAAGTGTAGCAATTTTTTTAACTGTAATAACCTTTTTTTATTTGTTTTTTATGTTGTGAAGGAACTTTGATATTAATTATTTTTAAATAACCTAATCATACTTCATCACAACTAAAATTTCTTCCTTTCCAGGTTTAACATTAATAGAGTTAACATTGGAATGTCTCAAAAGCATTTGACAAGTCTAGACAGTCAGCCTAAAAATTATAATCTCATGATTGAAGTAATCATGAGACTAAATTTAACTTGGTGAATCACTATTACAGGTTTATGCAGATATAGAACAGTTAGAACATCATAGAACACAGTTAGAAGTGGATCTATGCACTTAGTTATGGACCACTGAACTTAGCCACAGAGAGCAGTATAAAGAGGGGCAGACATAAGAAAAACATACCAGTCAGAGATGGGTGTTAATTTGTACATGTCAGAACCCTGCAGATGACCACGCAAATAATGAAAACACATTCCCCTTACTAAAATGTTCCACTGTTAGCGTAACTGCTACCATATGGTAGCCTACCTTACGTTTTTTTATTTACCTTAAAAAAATAAATATATAGGCATAATCTATTTTAAATATATATGGTGAAATTTTATAGTCACTGTTTAGTTTCAATCATCTACTGTTTTACAGTCCATTAAGAACATATACTCACCGGAAAGGTAGCTCTCGTAATCGTGCTTCTCCTGCACCAGCACTCTCCATTTCATCATCAGCTAACACTACCACGTCAGTGTCTGGAGTAAATATAGTCATTGTGAAAGTTGTAAAACGATAAACAGTTGCTTCTTATTCATGTTTGAACATAAGGGCGCAATACAGGACTGATTACTTTCAATCTTATCCACTGTTCTGTTTGCGCATTCACCGGACCGGATAAAGGTTTTCCCTACTTCTGGTATCCACACGTCACTTTATGAAATAGGCCTATGCAGAGGTCTTCAACCCTGTTCCTGGGGACCCACTATCCTGAAGAGTTTAGCTACAACCCTAATCAAACACACCTGAAGCGGCCAATCAAGCTCTTTAAGACTTGGAAATTGCAGGCAGGTGTGCTAAAGCCGGTTGCAAATAAACTTTCCAGGAGAGTGGGTCCCTAGGAGCAAGGTTGAAGACCCCTAGCCTAATGTTGAGGCTGACTTAAATTTTAGCATACATTCCAAGGGCCAAATGCAGGTAAATGGTTCTGTTTTATCATAGGCCACTGTCGGGTGATAAAATCATTATGGATTAGTTGAATATGTTGCAAAGCCACATGAAAGAACCAACAGCAATGTCACTTAAGTAGCAAAAAAACATGATAAAAGACGCATTTGAAAAATGGATGACCCTGTAAAGATGAGTCAACTGAGTGGTGACCTCTGGTGACAATCAGGGGGAACCACAGAGGCCGGAGTCGTTCCAGACCCAGACACCTCTAGAAGCTTGTTTTCACCATGTGATAACATATATAAATAAAGGTAATTGCAGAACTTTAAGTCACAATTCTGAGTTTATATCTTATATATTATGTCCATACTGCGTGACCAAATTAATATCACAATTGCAAGGAGAAAAAAATTCCGCAATTACCACATTTTTAATGTGGCCCATCTCAGGTGCAAACATTTGTGTGCTTATACTTAAATCATTGAGAGATTTTTTTTCACCAGCGCATAATTGACACAATTTACATTTTCCAAAACGATTTTGTCATCACAGTTTGTCATAACGGCAAGCGAATCTCTGCTTGTTCACACCCTGCCTATCAAACAGACATCATACATTTCATGCCTTATAAAATGTACACAAGGATATATATTTTTTATAATAGTAACTGACTAATGGGATCTAAAAAATATAATTTACATTCGCAGGATAAAAATTAATAATGGTAAGCTACTTGATAAAATCTGTTGTGCAACATTAGTTGCAGAGGTGGAAAGAGTACGAAAATATTCTACTCAAGTAAAAGTATCATTACATTAGTGAAATTTTACTTAAGTACAAGTAAAAGTACCGGCCTAAAAATCTACTCAAGTAAAATTTAAAAGTAGCTAATTTAAAATTTACTAGTAAAAATTACTTAGTTACATTTTAACAGTGGGAGGGAGGAAACAATGGGATAGACCAAAGGTGTCAAATTCAGTACCTGGAGGGCTACAGCCCTACATAGTGTAGATATAACCCTAATTAAACACATCTGATCCAGCTAATCTAATCATTTAGGCTTATTTGAAAACTACATGGTGTGTGTATTGGAGCAGGGTTGGAAATAAACTCTTTAGGGCTGTGGCCCTCCAGGAACTGAGTTTGACACCCCTGGGATATGGGCCTATACATCTCAAACGAGTTGTTTTCAATTAAAGGAATCAGTTACTTAGAATAATAAGACATTTGGGCTATTACCAGGCAAATTAAATCAGTATCAACTAAATTTATCTTTGTAATGCAGAGGAAACACAGAAGGAAACTAAGCTTCATCTGAAGTGGCATTTAGATGTAGCCTATTTACACACTGACATGAAGGCATTTAGCCTGCAGTTACAAATGCAGAAATAATGTTCTCTTTCATAGGTAACTCGACACTGCATAGCTTTACGCTTTGGGAACGCCCACTGCGTGACCGAGTCTGAACCCTATAGAATCACGCCAATTCATTGGCTGATGGCGCGACGCCATCTCTGACGCAATGACGTCGTCAGGTCATACTGGCGAACGCGCCATCTACTCCTCAGATTTCTCTGCCTTCACGAAGTGGTCACATTACCCTTCGTTATTGCGATTTCTGACCCAACTTACCTTTTTGCGAACATCCATCTGCACTTCGGCGACTGCCTCAGTGGAACTTTGTTCTCCTCGCGGTGAAGTGCCATGGAGTTTCGCCGCTGTCAACCGCCGTGCACGCGATTCATCGCTCGCTATGACCCGCACAGATAAGTAAAATTATATGTTTCGGGTTCACGCATGCGGTTTATGGGATTTGAATGTAATTTGTGAGAATCTCCGTCTCATAACCCTCCGCTCTCGGCTTGAGGTGTGTGAAAAGGAGTCATCCATTTTCTTCCCCGTCGCGCTCCGGAGGCCTCCGCGGCTTCTCGTGAATCCGCGGCCTCTCGTGAATCCGCGACCTGGGGTTCGGATGTTTAGCTCGAGGAGACGGAGAGTGAGCAGACAGGCCTCGCCTTTTCTCTCCCTCCCTCACCAGAGCATGTGCGCGCGAATTCACCGGTTGAATTCACGCAGGATTATCTGTTTCCTAGCCCGAGGGCACGTTATACTGTTTCCTTCGGGATAGATGATGTTCTGCTAACTGCGGCCTCCGACTCCGAGGATTTCGGGCCTAGTTTAGCAGATGCGCTACCGCTTAGCGGTCAGGAGGTGCGGCCTTCACCGGCCTATTCTGAGCTCGTGGACGTGCTTTCGCGCGCCGCTGAGAAGCTCTCGCATGGATTGGACGACGAGCCCCGCGACTCTCACTCTTTGAAACTCGACGAGCGGTTTCTTAGCGGTGTAAATTCCAAAATGAGCGGAGGAAGCTGCCGTTTTTCGGTGATCTATATCAGGAGATTTCCAGATCCTGGAAACAGCCTTTTTCTTCCCGCCTTACTAACGGAACAGCGGCCGCTGACTTCACCAACCTCGTGGTTTCGGTGGAGCAGGGCTATACCGCCATGCCGTGCGCGCGATTCATCGCTCGCTATGACCCGCACAGATAAGTAAATTATATGTTTGGGGTTTACGCATGCGGTTTTTGTGATTTGAATGTAATTTTGTGAGAATCTCCGTCTCATAACCCTCCGCTTTCGGCTTGAGGTGTGTGAAAAGGAGTCATCCATTTTCTTTCCCCGCCACGCTCCGGAGGCCTCCGCGGCTTCGCATGAATCCGCGGCCTCTCGTGATTCCGCGGCCTGGGGTGCGGATGTTTAGCTCGAGGAGAAGGAGAGTGAGCAGACAGGCCTCGCCTTTCTCTCCCTCCCTCACCAGAGCATGTGCGCGCGAATTCACCGGTTGAATTCACGCAGGATTATCTGTTTCCTAGCCCTCCATACGATGGCCATCCTTCAGGCCTACCAGACGGACGTCCTCAAGGAAATCCGAGGGGACTGGTCTGACTCCGGAGGCTGTAAAGGAGCTATGCAGAGCCACTGACTTAGCTCTCAGAGCCACTAAGCACACCGCACGCGCCGTGGGGCGCCTTATGGCGGGCTCGGTGGCTGCAGAGCGTCATTTGTGGCTAAACCTCAGAGGAGAGCCGGCTCACCGCTACGGGGCGAGGTCAGACCGCAAAAGCGTTTCTGCCTGCTTCAAATGTGCTCTCCTCACTCAAAACCGTCACAGCCACCCCTAGGGGCTTGGCGTGCGGGACGAGTTCATCCTCATTTATTCTCGGTCTGGCAGTTGGGGGATGCGTTGTCTTTCCCCCGCTACAGTCCGTCCTTTCGCCGCCGGCGGGCCGCGTGTGTGGGGACACAATCGATTCTCCCCTGCAGCGTTCGGACCCCGTGCTGGCCACCTGTCAGTCCAGCACTTCACACTCCATCAACCCGGACAAGGACGCCAAGGGCTCTCCTTCGTGGCAGAGGGTGCCGCTGCTCACGATTCGGTCCGGCTACACATTTCAGTTTGGGGAATATCCCCCCCGCCTCGACGGGGTTCAACTGACGGTAGTTAACGGCGCCTCCAAGGCTTCTGTTCTACAGCTGTAGCTTTCCTCCCTCCTACAGAAAGGAGCGATAGAGGAAATACCGCAGTCGGACATCGAACGAGAATTCTTCAGCCGAAGGGGGACGGCAGCCTGAGACCCATTCTGGATCTACGGCGTTTTAATTTTCCCTCTACAAAGGGAAGTTCAAGACGCTGATGATAAAAACCATCATGTCTCAGGTCCAGGAGGGGGACTGGTTTGTCACCATCGACCTGAAGGATGCGTATTTCACATCCAGGTCGTTCAAAGATACAGGAGGTTCCTTCGGTTTGCCTTTGGAGGGAAGGCTTACCAATACAAGGTCACGCCCTTCGGCCTGGCTTGGCGCCGAGAACGTTTACGAAATGCATGGATGCTGCACTGACCCCTTTGAGGCTCCAGGGACATTCGTGTACTGAACTGGACGACTGGCTCATTCTGGCTCACTCCAGGGAGCTAGTGAGTCGTCACAGGGATATCGTTCTCGGCCACATCCATTCTCTTGGCCTCAGGATGAACGCCAAGAAGAGTGTGCTCCTCCCATCTCAGCGAACCGTGTTTCTAGGGGTTCGTTTGGATTCCGTTCAGATGCAGGCCCGTTTGGCTCCTGCCCGGATACCCGATCTTACAGCATGTCTGGCCCGCTTCAAGCTAGGCCATCATGTCTCTGTAGGGACCTGCCGCAGGCTGTTGGGCCTCATGGCAGCGGCCTCCCCTGTGTTGCCCCTAGGGCTGCTTCACATGAGGCCATTCCTTTTGGTGGATGAAGGAGCTGAGGTTACACCCCACTGTACCAGCTACTCGCCTTATCAGGGTGTCGCGCAGTTGCTGTCGACGCCTTTTAATGTGGCGAGACCCCGTCTTTCTCCAGAGCGGGGTGAGAATGGGTGCGATCCACCGTCGCCATATGATCACGACGGACGCATCAACGACAGACTGGGGCGCGGTCTTCGAAGGCAGACCTGCGAGCGGAGAGTGGAAGGAAGAGTTCCTCTTTTGGCATATAAACTGCCTGGAACTCACGGCTGTCTTCCTGGCTTGAAGTATTTCTCCCCGTTCTCGGGGATATCATATCATAGTCAGGACGGACAATATGGCGGTTGTGTCCCACATAAACCGCCAAGGAGGTTCAAGGTCGCGCACCCTGGACAGGCTTGCGCGTTATCTTCTCCTTTGGTCCCAAGACAAGTTCCTCTCTTTGAGGGCGGTTCACGTTCCGGGAATACTGAACCTGGCGGCCGATTTTCTGTTGAGACAGAAGCTCAGGCCGGGGGAATGGATGTTGAACCGTCAGACGGTATCCCAGATCTGGGATCTGTTTGGCAAAGCGGAGGTGGACCTCTTTGCTTCTCAAGAGTCATCCCAGTGCCCGCTCTGGTTCTTTCTGAGTTTCCCGACGACTCTGGGCATAGATGCGTTCGCCCACCCATGGCCGAATGTCAATCTGTACGCGTTTCCGCCAATAAAGCTGATTCCGGCAGTACTATGCAGAGTGAAGGTGAGCGGTTCCCGTCTCTTTCTCATAGCCCCATTCTGGCCCTCCCAGACCTGGTTCTCGGAGCTAACTCCCCTCTTGTATCGGCCTCCTTGGGAGATTCCGTTCAGGCGGGACTTACTGTCTCAGCTTCAGGGCAAGATCTGGCATCCTCAGCCGGAGCTCTGGAAGTTGTGGGTATGGCCCATACAGGGCCAAGGGCTGTGATTGATGGTTTGCCTGCCGAAGTTCAGGAAACCATAGCCAGTGCAAGAGCCCCCGCTACTAGGAAGCTGTACTCTTCCAAGTGGGGTGTCTTTGAATCCTGGTGTTTGACTCGTGCAATCAACCCAGTTAACTGCCCTGTTGGTCCAGTGCTGGAGTTTTCTGCAAGAAAGGCTGACAGCGGGGGCGGCTGCTACCACCCTTAGGGTTTATGTAGCGGCCATTGCAGCTCGGAGAGAGCTGGATGAGATCCCCTTGGGGAGACATCGGATGGTCTCCGCTTTCATGCGTGGGGCCAGACACCTTAGGCCTGTTCGCCCCACGGCAGTTCCTTCTTGGGACTTGTCGGTCGTCCTCGAAGGACTAGTGACGGCCCCTTTTTGAGCCCTTAGAGTCAGCTTCGGATCGGATACTGACTCTTAAGGTTGTTCTTTTGCTGGCGCTTAAGTCACTGAAAAGAGTTGGAGATCTGCAGGCTTTCTCTGTCAGTGAGACGTGTATGGACTTTGCCCCGGGTCTAGTCAAAGTTACCCTGCGGCCTAGGCCGGGTTACATTCCCAAGGTCTTGTCCACGTCGTTCCGATCTCAGGTGGTCACGCTTCACTCTTCCCATCCCTCCTCCCTTTGCTTCAAGTGAGGATGAGAGACTATACTTGCTCTGCCCGGTCAGGGCATTGAAGCTGTATGTGGATCGCTCCAAGGTTTGGAGAAAATCTCCCCAGTTATTGATCTGTTTTGGTGCTGGTCGCCGCGGGCTTGCCACGTCAAAGCAGAGGATTTCTCACTGGGTGAGAGACACCATTTCGCTGGCTTACGAGGCGCGGAAACTCCCTTCACCTCTTAGTCTTCGGGCGCATTCTACTAGGGGCGTAGCCTCCTCTCAAGCTCTTTTTAGAGGGGTACCCCTGGAGGATATTTGTGTTGCGGCAGGATGGTCCTCTCCGCACACCTTTGTCAGGTTTTACAACCTTGACGTTGATACGGCTCCAGGTTCTGAGGGATTACAAATTTTATCACTTCCTGACTAACAAAGTGTCAGGCAATTCAGGTGTTTGAGATCGTTTCCTGACCATTTGAGCTTGAGACAGCTGGGCTTTTGTCTCTATGATAATGGTAAGTTCAATGAGACAGACTACTGAGGCTTTCAACGTTTGTTCTGCAAATGGCTTTGTTCTGGCCAGACGTTGATTCGTTTAGGTTGATTGAATTAGTGTCTATGCATTTGATTATGTTGATGAGATTTGATTACGGGAAGTCTGGTAACAAAACCAACATGTGTTTGCTTTGTTTGATGTTTGTCTCCACCTCCAAAAAGTCCCTCCTCCAATTCTGCCTATAAGATACATGTAAGATTGCTTAAGAGTGAGATTTCGATGACTACAGTTCACAACAGCTTGTGTTCTCAATAAAAGAATCCTGCTGATCCAATCCGAAGTCTCCTGGTCTTCTCTTCTGAGTTTTCTACACTTTAGAAGAACAGAGTTTACAACAGATGGTGCCATGACCCAGATAGAGTTCCAGCTTCCTCACCTGAAAAACTTCAAGCTCAAACAAAGACTGCATCTTTTGGAATCCAGCGAAACTTCAAACTGAACAAAGATTCCCAGACTGAATTTTTCTCTCAACCAAGGGTTGTGGTGAGTGGCTGTCTCTAATCCAAAAGAACCTAAGACCGGTGTATCCTCTGTGCCGTCAGAGAAGAGTTAACATACATCTGTAGGGTTTGTTTAACTAAATGTATCCTCTGTTTCAGGCAGGGAAGAGTTTATCCTCTGTTCTTGTAGGCAGGGAAGTTTATCCTCTGTTTCAGGCAGGGAAGAGTTTATCCTCTAAAGTTTTTTATTTTAGAGATGAAAGTATCCTCTGTTCTTGTAAGCAGGGAAGTTAAGTGTGAAGTGTTGGTAATTTGGAAAGTTAACAATAGTTAAGCTTTTTTTTTATTTAACAAGTGTACCCTCTGTTGATCAGAGAAGTTTTTTTGTTTTTTTTTTGTTTGTTTTGTTTGTGTGGTACCGAAGAAACTTACAAAATGGTTAGAAGGAATGCTAGACTGATTCCAACCACAGAAAAGAGTGGTCTTGCGACTCCTTTGTGGTCAGATAGTGAATTCAAAACGCTGTTAGGGGAACAAATGGACCTAATAGTCACTGAAAAAGTTAGACTAGAACTAACGCAGAAATATGAGATTCATCCAGACAAGACTTGGTCAGTAGATGAGTGTAAAAAGGTACTAGGAGCAAGTATTCGTAAGAACAATGTGAAAGGCATTATCTGTTGTCACAGAGAATTCAGTGTAACGCTAGCGACACAACAGTCTCAGCGTAACTCAGAGCTAGAGAAACAGAACAATGAACTCCGTGCGAGAGTATCCACTTTGACTAAGAAATTGAACCTCAAGAAAGTTGCAGCAAACACTGATGTGGAAGTAAGTCAGCCTGATAACATTTACCCTGATTTACAAGCGTTCTTTGAAACAGATGTAGCTCTCCAATCAGTAACTGGTGTGCCTGTAAATTCCGTCCATGTGTGTGGGGCTAGGAGAAGATCTCAGGGGATTGAGGAAACTGATAGTGTTCCTCTCAATTCTTCTGTTGTGCAAATACAAACTGCTGCCAAAGCTTTATGTCCTAAAGATATAGAGAGACTATCTCAAAGTTTATCGTCAGCACGCACACATTTTTCTGAATTTAGAAGAACATTGATCAGTAAAATGCGTCTTTATGACATGTCGTTGGCAGAAGTCACGCAGCTGATGTCACAAATACTAACTGAATCTGAATTCAACAGTTTTGAATCTGCTGTCACTTCTGAACTGCGAAATGCCAGTAAGGGTGATTTAAGAGAAGGTATTTTGAAAATCCTAAAGAATATCTTAGGACCCAAAATAGATTGGTCTAGAATTACTTACCTGTGTGCAAAGGAAAGAAGAAACTGTGAGTGAATATACTGAGAGATTTTGTCAGTCAGCTGTAATCTACAGTGGAATTGTTGATGACCCTGAAAGTGTGCTAGATGACAAGGGACCCTTGGTTCGTATCTGGTCAGATGGCCTTGTAGCCGAATACAGAAAAGCTTTACCATTCTTAGATCTAACTTGGTCTAACAGAACTCTCAGAAGTAACCTAGACAGGTTAGCTACATGGGAAAGAGATGCTGATGTCAAGGCAAAAGTAAGAGTAGCAGCAGCTACGTTTAACACAACGAAACAAGACAATAGATGGTCTAAAAGAGAAAGCAAATGCAAATACTGTGAAAAATTAGGACATTGGGAGAAAGAGTGTAGGAAGAAGTTGCAAGATAGTAAAAGAAATGCTATGCATAATTCTGCTCCTTCTCAGCCTGCACACAACCCTGAAGTAGTTCCACCAGTGACCACTGAAACTGTGGTACAGATAGTTCAGGCTCGTCTAAGAGCACAACAAGACCAGGAAAAAAACTAATTATTGGGGCTGTGAGTAGCTACCTTTCCCCTGTAATCAAACACAATGACCAAAGAATTTTTGTGAAAGGTAGCATAAAAGAGAAGTTAGCAACTCTCACAGCCCCGAATATTGTTATATAGCGTGCACCAGTCACGAACCCATCCTCATGTATGATGTCTGCAATGACTGAATTTGTGTTAGAGGATGAAGGCGAAATGACTCATGATTGTGTTACGCTTACATATGCAGCGACAAGTGAAATAGCAGAAACTCCCATAGAGAACGCAGAATTGGAGTTGTTTGTTGATGGTTCAGCTCAAGTTATTGAAGGTAACAGACGAGCAGGATATGCAGTAACTTCCACCACTGAAGTAGTTGCTTCAGGTCGTCTTCCAGATCATTTTTCAGCTCAAGCTGCAGAACTAGTAGCCTTAACTAGAGCATGCACGCTAGCTTCAGGATCGGTTGCAAATATCTACACAGATTGCATTGACTCAGATCAAGGCACCCACTTCACAGGACAGGTAGTCAAGGAAGTGTCTAGAATTGTTCCTCCCCCTGCAGGGATAGGATAGCGCAGACACAAGAACCAGTGAGGAGCCCAGGGAAGAACCGAAAGCAACAGGCTTCGGGGGCCAACCCTGCGGTGAAGATTTCCTCATAGGCCTTTCCGCTCCAATAGTCCATCCTTTCCTCACTGTTCTTTAGGTGTCGCAGGAATTAAGAAATAGGGAAAGAAGGAACAACCATAGCAGACTATATTTTGAACAGAGGATACAACCCTAATGTTTGCAGACTCTACAAATACTGCTCTGTGCCGTTGTTCTCTCTTGTTTGTGTTTCTTTCTTCCTCTGTGCAGATACCATTTGATGGCTGTCCTGAGATCCATATGCACCGCCCTTCTCACCTGCGGATGAAGCCACAACCTCTAGAAAACAACTAGACCCATTGCCGAGCCAACTATCACACAAGAAAGAGAAAAGAAAGAAGAAAAAAATACACAACGCAGAGACTCACATACGGGAACTTCAGTCATCCATCAACATGATCAACATATTCGTAGAGCTGATGAATATGTCAAGAAATGCCTTGTTTGCTGGAAAGAACGTTTGCATGCCGCACGCACCTTCAGTAGGAGCAGGAATCCCATGGGTGGCACACCCTATCTCCAAATGTGATACGTGTACCTTATTCGATCATCATACCAGTGGATTATACAACAAGGATACATGTCACAACGTAACAATTCCTCCAGCTTCTTCGTGTTGCATTCCTGGACTACCATCCTGCAACCTAACTTCAGCTACTCCCATCATGACAGATCTACTCATGCCAAGGATGTTCTATTGGTGCATGGAAAATCATGCTCCAGCATCGACTACACTGGGTGAAATTCCTCGTGAACGTTGCAGCTTTGTGATTGAAAGAAGAACCGAATTCGATGTGTACGTTACTACATCAGATAAGAAAGAGGAGAATGAATTAAAAGAGTGTCTCTACGGGAACCCATCCCTACCGAAATTTTTTGCCATAAATCAGTGGTGTATGATTCCTCCACCGACTGGCACTTTGTGGTTATGTGGGACTTCTGTCTACAGCATCCTACCCAGCCAATTCAATGGCAGGTGCACCCTGGTTTATGTCCTACCAGCCATCAGAGAAAACACACACTCCACCTCAAGTTCTCCACATCTACAAAATTCAGCTTCTACCAACAAAGATGGCTGCATTCCAGGACTCACTTGTGTACAAGTCTCAAACGTGGTGGTCAAGAACTCTTGGAGCTTTAATCCCATCGTATGGTGTCATGCAGGCTCTCGATCAGGTCAGAAGCCTGTCGGATTCAGTACAGAAATTGGCCAATGATACGGTTTTGGCCCTGGGCAACATCAAGGACACTCTTGCCTCGCACAAGATGATGATCTTACAGAACAGAGTGGCCTTGGATTACATTCTTGCAACACAAGGGGGAGCCTGTACCATTATCGGTCCTGAATGCTGCACCGGGTTAATGGATCCAACAGAGAACTTGAACAAAATCCAACAAGACATTCTTGGCCTTTCAGCAAAATTACACCAGATGACTGAAGATAATTCTTCATGGTTCGGAAACTTGTTAGGTAAACCCTAGCTGTGGATCAAGGAAATAGCAATTCTGCTGTTGTTTCTCCTACTTGCGTACTATCTATGCATCCACAGTATCAAGTGTTTCTTTCAGCAAATGACTCCCGCCTCTCACGAGGAAATGACAGTTCCAGCCAGAAAAGATTATTACCCGTAAGAACTTCACGGACCCTAATTGCATGTTTTGTTTCTGTGTCAGCATGCAATTACATATAAGCAACACAGAACATGTACTATGTGCCTGTAACGATCACAAGTTACAAGAATTAACTTTTAAGTGTCTAAATTTGTATTTTGTGAGAGTTATTAGAACTCTCAAAGGGGGAATTGAGGGATTACAAATTGTATCACTTCCTGACTAACAAAGTGTCAGGCAATTCAGGTGTTTGAGATCGTTTCCTGACCATTTGAGCTTGAGACAGCTGGGTTTTTGTCTCTATGATAATGGTAAGTTCAATGAGACAGACTACTGAGGCTTTCAACGTTTGTTCTGCAAATGGCTTTGTTCTGGCCAGACGTTGATTCGTTTAGGTTGATTGAATTAGTGTCTATGCATTTGATTATGTTGATGAGATTTGATTACGGGAAGTCTGGTAACAAAACCAACATGTGTTTGCTTTGTTTGATGTTTGTCTCCACCTCCAAAAAGTCCCTCCTCCAATTCTGCCTATAAGATACATGTAAGATTGCTTAAGAGTGAGATTTCGATGACTACAGTTCACAACAGCTTGTGTTCTCAATAAAAGAATCCTGCTGATCCAATCCGAAGTCTCCTGGTCTTCTCTTCTGAGTTTTCTACACTTTAGAAGAACAGAGTTTACAACAGTTCCCAGATTTTGTCTGTTTGAACTGACCGTATGTTGTTGGTTCATTATTGGGCCAGATAGGCAGCGTTTTTCAGCTTGGCGTGTTTGGTATATCGTTCCCAAAGCGTAAAGCTACGCAGTGTCGAGTTACCTATGAAAGAGAACGTCTCGGGTTACTCGCGTATCCCTTGTTCTCTGAGTAGGGAACGAGACACTGCGTTCGCTGCCAAGCTCCTCACGCTGCCGACAGGGTTCTTTTCGGCAGAGAAATCTGAGGAGTAGATGGCGCGTTCGCCAGTATGACCTGACAACGTCATTGCGTCAGAGATGGCATCGCGCCATCAGCCAATGAATTGGCGTGATTCTATAGGGTTCAGACTCGGTCACGCAGTGGGCGTTCCCAAAGCGTAAAGCTACGCAGTGTCTCGTTCCCTACTCAGAGAACAAGGGTTACGCGAGTAACCCGAGACGTTTTGATATGTAAGACATAACATGTTGTAACGGCATGTCGGCAGGAAGTCAACTGCCTCTACAGGTCACAAGGTGCCAGCTAAAGAATCGGGGTCTCTATGAAGCCCTTCCCCCCTCCTCATCAGCGCAAAAGCGCGCGATTTCTTTCGGTCACAGAACAAAGGAAATTAACATGGAGGATTTCCCTTTCCTTTCCTTTCCGGTCTTAGGCATGCAGAGTAATTTTAAATTTGAGCGAGCGTGGAGCGATTTCACCAGAGCGGGAGGAAATTGTAGATGAGCGGGGAGCGGAATTGAGCGGAGCGATCTGGTCCGACTTTGAGCGGTGGAGCGGGGGGAGCGAAAACCCACGTGAGCGGGGAGCGGAAATTCTCACCGCTCAGCTCCGCTCACATGCTCTGGTCAAATGCGATGTTTAGTCTCTAAAAGAAGCTGGCATCGTAATTGACAAATGATGGGATGACCGTTAAACTTTGGCATCATATTGTATGTTTACAACAGATATAAAAGACCTGTGTATATCTTTCACGTTGAATTAAATATCAGATGACGGGTGATCATGTGCCTTGCAAAGGAAATCCTGGACATGGGCGGGACTCCTCCCCCCACAGACACTGATTCGAGCAGCCGCCTGTGGGCGGATCCAAATCGGACTGTTTAAAACAACGCGCCAGTGTGCTCTCTCTCTCTCTCTCTTCCTGTTCGCGCTTCAACTCCATCAAGGACGACCTGGAAGCCAGTCCGCTGGACTTCGGCCCTAACACCGACGGAAGCCAATCACTTAGTCGAATCCCAAGGAAAGAAAGGCGCAACATCACAGAACCAGTAGCATAACGCGCGGTCCCTCTCAACAAAGAACTCGACGACCGCAGAGGAGAGAAGAGCTTCCCCGTGACGTCACGCAGCAGTTTCAAGCGACCCTACGAGTCTCCATACGAGAGCAACCGGAGAAACCCGAACCACCCACGTGGCACATCGAGACAAAGAACCGAAGCAGCACGTTGAACTCACGCGGGAAACCAAAGCAACAGCCCGCTTAACCAACAAAAAGCAAGTACATGTCTATTCCTAACTGAACTGGTAAATTGATCTGAACGCAATAACAAAGCATAGGCATTTGTCGTGATCTTTCCGGTTGGTTTAAGTGTTAAAACAGCTAAGAGGGCTGTTTTAACTTTCTGAGTTTACTCATCAAAACCCATGTTTGTGTTTTCACTAGTTAATCCCTTTATGTTAGAATAGCAATATTACAAATAAACCTTGTTTCATTTTATAAAGAATTGTCTCTGGAATGTGATTTTTCAAGTATTGTATCCTTTTTGCCATAAAAGACAACGCTACCTAGGCTTGAATTTGAGAGATTATTAATCTCGTTTTATTGTTATCGCGGCCACGAGGCAATAGAAACGAGATTTAATAAAGATATAAGATATACTGATGTAGTGATCGCTGGACGAGCACTTAATAAAGTATAAATTGTAAGTTAAATATGAATATTACTTTAATCAAGCAATATTGAATCTTTAACAAATAATTCCTGGAGCTGAAACAATAGCTTCATTGAACAATTGCATTACAATGTTGAATACTCATTTGAGATGATAAATTATAATAAAAAAATGAAAAGATAATTTAAATGAGAAATTAAAAACTGCCAGTAGGTGTCACCAAGTCACTGTTAATATTCGGTTCAATTGAGATTGAACCGAATCATTTAAACGGTTGATTCATTCAAGAACAAAACACCATCATGCCTCAGAGACGCAACACTGTGCTAGGGTGGCTGTGTTTGGAATTATTTTTGTTGTAGAAATAGACCAAAAACAGGCAATTTGGTGTCTATAAACGCAAGTCTCCTAATTGATTTATTGTATATTGAACTGTTGTAAAAAACATGTAATCATTCTGATTTTTGGATAAATTTACTATTGATTTACTATATTAAATTATATAAATATATACATTTTCTGCCCCTATATCTTGAATTTTGTGATCATTCTAAATGCATTTTAACAGACTGAATCACGCAGTGAAAGAACGCACTCTAAATGCTCGCGCACGCACTAGTCTAATCTACTAGACTTTTGTTTGGTTTTTGGCAAAATACTGATAATGTCAAATCGCCCATCGTTAAAACATCAATTACGATATTATCGCAGATGATATCGCACACCCCGCACCACTGTCTTTTTTTTCTAATTTGGGCAGACCCTTGGGCAGGCTAAACTGTTAAAGCTTCATTTTAACCACCAATGCACAGATACATATATTTACCTTACCTCTACATGCTTGCGAAGGGGTTATGTCGAGATTTTATAAGCTGCTAGTTTGGTCTCCCTATCAAACACAGCTTACACTGCATAATAGAGCATGTATATGGCCAAGGGTTCACTTCTTTCCTTCGAGTTCAATTTCAGCAGAACACGACGGGGTTTGCTTTTCATCTGGGTCTGCACCATTAACGCCTGTCTTGTCCATCTGCATCTTTCTTGTGATTTTAGCACCAGTTTGTTCTTCTACCCATTATTTACTGCAGTAGTTTCCAGGGAGTGTTTTGTTTTTGTACTCAGTAATGAATGTGTTTTAAAATGTAGTGAAGTACAATACTTCAAACAAAATATACTTGAGTAAAAGTAAAATTACAGATTTTAAAAGTTACTTTAAAAAGTAGAAGTACACAAAAAAGCTACTCAATTACAGTAACGCGAGTAAATGTAATTCATTACTTTCCACCTCTGATTACTTGTTTCTGTTCCGAAACATTTGTCTGAACCTCTCTCCTTTTCTTGTGACTGGAATTGCC
The DNA here is from genome assembly GCA_003573665.1 of Oxygymnocypris stewartii. Classification (NCBI taxonomy): domain Eukaryota; kingdom Metazoa; phylum Chordata; class Actinopteri; order Cypriniformes; family Cyprinidae; genus Oxygymnocypris; species Oxygymnocypris stewartii. The sequence goes on from QVTF01012824.1 coordinate 567,472, forward strand.
ACCTAAACTTGGTGATCACTTCTTTTTGAAGTGTGTGAGGCAATAGAAATGTATTATCTCTAAATGTTTATGGAAAAAGTAGAACTGGTTCGATGTGTTTTTCACTGCCGGAGATAAACTACACCTATGCAAGCTATTACAGATTCTGCTGATCATTTCATAAAATGATGTTATTGTGGAACATGTTTCTGCAGCCGTACAGTCTGTTATTTTGTTTGAGGTCTTCTCATCAGTTGATTTCTGCCCAGCTTTTGTTGTGCTATTTATAACCAGGTAAGCTGAAACTATGATCAATTCCGGTGTGTTTCTCATGACATATAATTAATTCTGAAATCTGAAACTTGATAAATCACAGCTTTTATCACTGCAGATGTTTAAATGGAGAAAATGTTTTCTGAAGCTAAATGCAGGTCACTGCGGTTACTGAACTGAAATGGAAATATTGTTTGGAAATTCCTGACATGTTAAATGCAAAATGACATGTTAGGGGCATGTTGTTATTCATTTTGTGATTTATTTAATATTTATTGCAATTTATGGGCTCATTACGCTATAATTCCATGAGTTAGACATACATTTCAAACATCTTAGATATTAATTAATTAACCTAATTGTGTGGCTGATCGAGCAAAATCATTCAGTACACATTCACTGTGTTGCTAGTTGCTACTATGACACATCTTCTAACAAAATATGGACAATTAAATGTCTATATTCACAAGCCTGCATGCAACAAATATATAGACTGCTTCTCAGATGGAAGGATGCATCCTTGTAAGGTTGCATATCTAAGCCGTCTCATCCACAAGCTCCATCAAAGGATGTTTTGATTTGAAGGATCTTTAGTAGGCAGTCTTTGTTTCGCATACTTCATTTGGCCTGTTTTTCAGACAAATCACAGATTCCAATTCATGAAAAAATAAAGTAGCTGGACATGACATTGGACATTGTTTTGTTGTAAATGAATCACATAATGCTAACTGTGCATAATGTAAACCACTGGAAGATGGTTGTCTTTTATAGAAAGTCAGTTCATATAACATTTTTCAATATTAACCATTCTTCAAATTCTTACAGAATTTTCATGCCGTGACTGGTGGCGGAAACACTGTCTCATTCTACCGTTAAATGCTGAGAAGGACTCTAGCCTTGAAGCCTCAGAAGGACTTGGAAGGGCACATCCTCGCTTAGGATTCATCCTTTTGTTTGAGAAGCACCCACATTCTATAATAGTTTAGCAATAGTAGGGTAAATAATCTTTGATTAATGTTATGTTTTATATGAATTAGCCGCTATAAGAACTAAATGTTTGATTTATTTCCCTTATTTAATTCACATTTATCACATCATCATCATGCACATGCTAAACGTATATCTAAATATGTTACAATTTTAAGTAAATCCACATTGCTCTTAAGAGGGCATCTTCCCCATCTACTACATATCAGAGATGAATGATAGGCCTTCTGAATAAATTAATTAGATAAATACATATTCCAGTCAAAACAAGTGGATAAAACTTTGTATACTTGTTTTGACATGTTCAGTTACCCAAAGGGCATTGTATTTGTTTAAACTGACAGTTGACAGGCTACAACAATACCAGGATTTAAGGCTTTGAACTACATGCTTTTACTACATAGAATGAACATTTTCCACGAAACACCCCCCCCCACCCCAACCCCCCCGTATATGATAACAAACAAGCCTGTTTTGAACAGAAAGGATTTTTGTTATTAGATGTTTTATCTAAGTGAAAGTTGCCTATCATTCAGAGTCTGTTCAGAGACATGACCTCATCTGATCTCAAAACATTTCCTTCCTCTTCTGTCACCCAAGAATGCTCACCCAAGCCAATCTCGAATGTCAGTGAAGTCCCCTGAAGGTTATCTATGATGTCATCTGCGATGGGCTCTGATATTTACGAGCTCTTCAAATGACTGTGCCGCGGGAGGGAGATGCCACAAGGCCAGCTTCGATCTCTCATGCACACGTGTGCAGGGAAACAGGGGGAAAGCTGTTATTTACCAAACACAAACATTTACCAGATTTAAACATCTTTAGAAAGTTTACAGGAAACAGCTGAAAAAACAACAACTATAAAATGGTTGCAGATCTATAATTGTTTTACACAGATAAATGAAAACTGGGAAGAAATATTGTTTGTTGTGCTTTTCACTGCTGCAGTTATTCATTTGGTTGCTATACATCTGTCATCTGGAGTGCTAAATGACAGATAGACTGTAAGCTGTTTCAAGCAGCGTAAGAATGTTTCAACATCATCATCTTGAGTGTGTGTGTGTGTGTGTGTGTATATATATATATATATATATATATACACATACACACACATATATATATATATATATATATATATACATACACACACATACACACATACACACATATATATATATATATACACACACAGGTGCTGGTCATATAATTAGAATATCATCAAAAAGTTGATTTATTTCACTAATTCCATTCAAAAAGTGAAACTTGTATAATGTATACATTCATTCCACACAGACTGATATATTTCAAGTGTTTATTTCTTTTAATTTTGATGATTATAACTGACAACTAATGAAAACCCCAAATTCAGTATCTCAGAAAATTAGAATATTGTGAAAAGGTTCAATATTGAAGACACCTGGTGCCACACTTTAATCAGCTAATTAACTCAAAACACCTGCAAAGGCCTTTAAATGGTCTCTCAGTCTAGTTCTGTAGGCTACACAATCATTGGGGAAGTCTGCTGACTTGACAGTTGTCCAAAAGACGACCATTGACACCTTGCACAAGGAGGGCAAGACACAAAAGGTCATTGCAAAAGAGGCTGGCTGTTCACAGAGCTCTGTGTCCAAGCACATTAATAGAGAGGCGAAGGGAAGGAAAAGAAAAAAGTGTACAAGCAATAGGGATAACCGCACCCTGGAGATGATTGTGAAACAAAACCCATTCAAAAATGTGGGGGAGATTCACAAAGAGTGGACTGCAGCTGGAGTCAGTGCTTCAAGAACCACTACGCACAGACGTATGCAAGACATGGGTTTCAGCTGTCGCATTCCTTGTCAAGCCACTCTTGAACAACAGACAGCGTCAGAAGCGTCTCGCCTGGGCTAAAGACAAAAAGGACTGGACTGCTGCTGAGTGGTTCAAAGTTATGTTCTCTGATAAAAGTAAATTTTGCATTTCCTTTGGAAATCAGGGTCCCAGAGTCTGGAGGAAGAGAGGAGAGGCACATAATCCACATTGCTTGAGGTCCAGTGTAAAGTTTCCACAGTCAGTGATGGTTTGGGGTGCCATGTCATCTGCTGGTGTTGGTCCACTGTGTTTTCTGAGGTCCAAGGTCAACACAGCCGTATACCAGGAAGTTTTAGAGCACTTCATGCTTCCTGCTGCTGACCAACTTTATGGAGATGCAGATTTCATTTTCCAACAGGACTTGGCACCTGCACACAGTGCCAAAGCTACCAGTACCTGGTTTAAGGACCATGGTATCCCTGTTCTTAATTGGCCAGCAAACTCGCCTGACCTTAACCCCATCTGGGCAGTCGTTGGCCTAATGGATAGAGCGTTGGACTTGGAACCCGAGGTAACCCAAGGTTGGTGGGCTCCGGTAGGAAGTCCACGACTGCTCCCTGGGCGCTGCAGTCGGCTGCCCACTGCTCCAAGTGTGTACACTTGGATGGGTTAAATGCAGAGAACACATTTCACTCCTCATTATACTCTGTATAATTGTGTATGTGACAAATAAAGCTCATCCGAGCTTAATTTGTTTGTTTGTTTGTTGTAGAAAATCTATGGGGTATTGTGAAGAGGAAGACGCGATATGCCAGACCCAACAATGCAGAAGAGCTGAAGGCCACTATCAGAGCAACCTGGGCTCTCATAACACCTGAGCAGTGCCACAGACCGATCGACTCCATGCCACGCCGCATTGCTGCAGTAATTCAGGCAAAAGGAGCCCCAACTAAGTATTGAGTGCTGTACATGCTCATAATTTTCATGTTCATACTTTTCAGTTGGCCAAGATTACTAAAAATCCTTTCTTTGTATTGGCCTTAAGTAATATTCTAATTTTCTGAGATACTGAATTTGGGGTTTTCATTAGTTGTCAGTTATAATCATCAAAATTAAAAGAAATAAACACTTGATATATATCAGTCTGTGTGGAATGAATTTATACATTATACAAGTTTCACTTTTTGAATGGAAAAAGTGAAATAAATCGACTTTTTGATGATATTCTAATTATATTAAATTATATACCAGCACCTGTATATACACCAGCTTTTTTTCTTTTTGTTGTATGACTAAATTACAAAAGGCCACTTAATTACCCAGACTTTTTTATCCTTATTTCAGATGTATTGCTGTAACCATTGTAGTGTCATTTCTACAACAATTAACAGTTTTGGCTATAATAATGTTTTATCAAAAGTTAGTGTACTTGTTTACCAGGGTGACTAACGTGCCAATAAAGTGCAGATGACTGATGAAAAAAAAGTTAAATCAAGTTAAATATCACTTGTCATACACATAAGTTGTTAAATGTACACCATTTTCAATCATGCTGATTTTGATCATGGCTTGTTTTATCAAATTATGCAAAAAGTGTGATCAGGGCGATGTAAACTCCCATAAATGTATCCTTGTTAATGTCAAATTTATGAACCTACAACTTGAACTTTTAGCATACAGATAATCATATTGACTAGCCCTACATATAGGTTTGCCTGACTTGAGCCTGGAGCATGTTTATAAAGTGTGATGGGTCAACCCACACACAGAGACATAAAGCAGCATATGTATTATACTGTAAAACAATACAGAAACCTTCCGCTGCATGTGCAAGCATTTGCAGACACAGAAGTCTCATAGAGGACATCTGGGCTTCATCAGGTTTCAGGTGCAGGTACATAAATGGACCACAGGCCTTAACTGACTCAGATGGGGGAGTCCCAATCGCTGCATAGCCCGAGAACAGTGCTTCAGAGGGGAGCGATAGTGTAACAGCCCCCTTCACCACGATCGGTACCATCAGTCAGTTATCACTGAACTAAAAAAATACCCACACGTTTTTGGAAAGATAGACTGGTTCCCAACACCTACAACCCCCGTGAAAGATGTGGGCTTCCCCTATGTGCCAAAGACTGAGGGATACTTTTCAAGTGTGCATCTTTACAGAGAGTGAGTGAAGAAAAAAAAACGTTTTTTCCATGAAAGCCACTGCTTACATAGCTGTGACTTCCTCTGTTTTCCCCTGTAAACAAACCATCTTAGGGCCATAATGACTCAGCCACACAAAAAAACGTCCTAGATTAAAACACCATGCCTGATGACCTGCTTGAATACATTTAGGCTTCAAGTTGCCATCTTTACCCATGTCCGTAGCCTCTCTGTTAAAATTAAACTCTGTTGTTGTTTCATTATTGTAGCAAGGTTCGGGGTTCAAGGAAGGAGGACGAGGAAGTCAGGGGTGACGAGCCACAAGTCGGCGTTTAATAACACAAATAAACATCAAAACAAACGTAAATACTGCCGTTGCGGTCTCTTCTTCTTTGGTGCTCTCTTTTCTTCTTCGTGGCTGTCTCTCTCTCGTTCAGCGTGCTCACTACTGCCCTCCTCTCTGCCGGCTGGCGGGGCCCTTTTATGTCTCTACGACAATCACTGGAATCAGATACAGGTGTTAATTATCATTCACTTGCCAACCGTTTCCCCGCTCATCTCCAAACCCGCTCTCCCCTTAGCGCGTTACGCCTTCCCACGCGCCCCTCGCCATATAACCCCACCGCCCGTCTCAGGCCGGTGAGCCCTCCGGCCTGAGGCCCCCCCCCCCCCCATTCCTGGAGAGGAAGTCGGCTACCGCCATCTGCACCCCCGGCCTGTGGACCACCTTGAACTTAAAGGGCTGTAAAGCTAGATACCGACGGGTGATCCGCGCGAGGTAGTAGCGGAGGGTGAGGACGGCTCACCGGATGGCTAAGCATTCCTTCTCCACGGTTCTGTATCTAGTCTCTCTCTTTGAGAGCTTCCGACTTAGATACAGCACCGGCCGCTCCTCTCCCCCGACCACCTAGGCCAGGACGGCACCCAGCCCCCTGTCCGACGCGTCTGTCTGTAACAAAAAGGTCTGTAACAAAAAGTCTGTAAAGTTAGGAGAGTGCAGGAGCGGGCCACCGCACAGGGCAGCCTTCACCTTGGTTAGGGCCTGTTGGCACAGCTCCGTCCACTGGACCGGGTCAGGTGCTTCCTTTTTAGTGAGATCAGTCAGCGGGCTGGTGAGCTCCGAACAATTAGGAACAAACCTCCTATAATATCCCGCCAGCCCCAGGAACTGTCTCACCTCCTTTTTGGTCTTGGGACTTGGGCAGGCCGCAACTGCAGCCGTTTTGTCAATTTGGGGACGCACCTGCCCATGACCCAAGTGGAAGCCACACGCCTCCGCTGTTTTCGCAAATAGGTCCACGAAGGCCTCCGGGTCATCGTGGGGTCCCATCTTCATCAGCGGGACGTGGGTGATCGATGGGGCTGCGACGGGGGTTCCCTCCCGGCCTAGCAAGCTCCAGATGGCCCGCCGGTTTTCATCCTGCGCCTGGACCAAGAGCCGGAATCGATCCTGCTGCTCCAGCTTCATGTCCATGAGCGCTTGGTGCTGCGCCTGATGAAGACCGGCGAGCGACTGGACTAGCTCCGCAAGTGGGGTAGGCTGGGCGGGTTGCATGACGGCGTGCCGGCTTCCTCGTCCCGGGCTTCGGCACCAGTGTAGCAGGGTCTCACCAGCTATCCTGAAAACTTTTTATTCAGGGGCCATAGAAAGTGTTTTGACTCAGTGCATCTCAGTGTGGTATAATAATGCCACAAACCAGGACTGCAAAGCTCTACAGAGAGTCGTGCGCTTAGCCGAGCGCATCTCAGGGTCTGCTCTCCCCTCTCTGCAGGCCATCTACCTCAAACGCTGCAAAAGCAGAGCTGCTAAAATCCTCAAAGATTCAACTCACCCCGGCAACCATCTTTTCTGTTTACTGCCATCTGGCAGGCGCTTCAGGAGCATGATGGCAAAGACTGAAAGACTGAGGAAGAGCTTCTTCCCTCAGGCCATCAGGCTCCTAAACTCAAACTCAGTCTCATAAACACTTACAAGACCCATTGTCAACTGTAAATATTCTCATCATTGCTGCTCTATGTACAATACCCTGAACTACCCGTCTGCACATCCCTCTTATTCACACTACTATTTATTAAGTCCCAGTACACTGTTTTTCTTTTTTTTGTACATCTTATTGTTTTTTGCACACCTTGTTGTTTTTTTGCACATCTTATTGTTTTTTGCACATCTTATTATTTTGCACTTTTTTTTATTTCATTGCACATTTTACTCTTATTTCTCTTTTTCTTACCATATGTATGCCCTTGTGTTATGTTACTTTATATAATTTGTATTCTTATTATTTTGCACTGTCCACTGAGCGGACCTGATTCGATTTCATTTCACTTCTAATTATACCCTGTATAACTATTATGTGACAAATAAAGAAACCTTGAACCTTGAGGTTCGGGGTTCAAGGAAGGAGGACGAGGAAGTCAGGGGTGACGAGCCACAAGTCGGCGTTTAATAACACAAATAAACATCAAAACAAAACGTAAATACTGCCGGTGCGGTCTCTTCTTCTTTGGTGCTCTCTTTTCTTCTTCGTGGCTGTCTCGCTCTCGTTCAGCATGCTCGCAACTGCCCTCCTCTCTGCCGGCCGGCGGGGCCCTTTTATGTCTCTCCGACAATCACTGGAATCAGATACAGGTGTTAATTATCATTCACTTGCCAACCGTTTCCCCGCTCATCTCCAAACCCGCTCTCCCCTTAGCGTGTTCCGCCTTCCCACGTGCCCCTCGCCACAATTATGTTCTCTGCAATATTGGATAAATCTGAATATAGGTCATCTTCAATAAAAATTTATTTTTGACTAATAATTTTAACCTCTTAAAATCATATGTATTTTCAGAGTGTTTACTTTTTCTGCATGTAGATAGACCCTGGTGATATTATACATTTATTTATTTGGCCTTTGGGAGAAGAGTGGACTGGGACTGTTGTTTGTGGTCCATTAGCAGGGTCTATTTTAAGAAACTTTCATGAGTATCAGTGACATAGTGACTATGAGTGACAGAGACAGCAGGTAAATGATAAAATGTAGAGGACCAAGGACAGAACACTGAGGTACACTTTGAAAAAGAAGAGTACAGGGAAATTTTAGTCTTCTGATCTCTCACTGATATATGGTTAGAAATATATTAATTTGGTCATCATTAGTCATTTTGTCCAAACCTGTATAACTTGCTTTTATCTGTGGGAGACAAAAGAAAATGCCTCACACGACTGATAAAAACACACGTATTTTAAATTTGCACTAGTAATGGGTCATTCATGAACGATTTGCTCACTGCGTGTGTAACATGACAAATGAACAAATATTCTAATATATGATCTCTGAAATATAAGATTTCAAGCAAATGCATTTTAGTCTTGAGCACACAAAGTTATTCCATGGGTAGAGAAGACTTTGAGAATACCAGACAAATTAAATAGACAACTTTTATGTTGCTTTAGTAACCACATTTGGGAGATATCAGTCTAAAATGTATATATGGAGTGAATAAATTAATTGTTCTCATCCTTGCTCTAACATTATCATAAAGGAACATCTGGTGTTATTGGTTTGTTTTGCCACTGACTCTCAAATTCTTTCATTCCATCATTTTGATGACTGATAACATTTATTTCTGAAAGTGCTGCATTGACACTGTAATTCATATGTGGGCAGAGAGCCGTTTTAATCCATGTCATTTCTAAAACCGGCTCAAATGTAATGCTTTTAATACAATCATATTGTGAAAAACGTTGGTCTTTTCTGATGTCTATAACCATCAATGGCATGCAATTTACAGAAAATATGTCTGTTTCAGATTCAGATGGACTCCTGTTATCGTTCAGTGGCAATGATCTTATTCATACTGAAGCATAATTTGAGCTTTTTTATGATTTAGCTTTATCTGATTAGTAGTAGGAGGATAGGGTATTCACTGACCTTTGTTTTCACAGGAAAAGAAATTCAGGACACAGAGAAACTCCCCACGCTTGAAGAGATACAGGAAATGACGTCATAATTTAAAGCATTTAAAATGCATTTAGCATTTAAAACCTGATTACTGAGGGTGAAAGAAAGTAATTTATTACTCAATGCTCCTGTATTGCTCTTTGAGCTTTTTGGAACCTCTGTTGAGACAGTGGCTGAGCTGTTTAGAGAGGCGAAGATGCGATTGGTGATTTAAAAAAAAAGTATACCGCACCATTCCAGATCCCCCCCCCAAACCTCCTATGGTCCGGGCCAATCTTGATCCAAGGATCATAGACAGGCCCAGAGGTAAATAATCATCACTCGAGCCCCTCCTCTGCAGAGGAGTAAAGGGGCTTTTGCACCACAGAGTTCTAGGAACAAAGCTAGCATTGCGGTTCCTAGAGAACCAATTTCTCCCTTGGGCCGTTTTGCTGGTTGCAATTCACACCGGCAGCGAGAACTCTGATGTAGCTGACAGTGTCGTCTTTATTCGCGGAATTTACAAACATCAACAAACGGTGAATGGAGGATGTCATGATCGGAGCTGTTTTTGTTGTGTCATGGGTTAAATGATAATGGAGATGGAATTTACGCAATTGAAAGAGCATGACAATCTGACTAAATCTCTTATGACAACTAGCAGTGTCACATATCGTTGAGGCTGAGAAAAGAATACAACGCTGCAGACAACAGGTAGCTAAATGCCGTTATCACTGTTTTCCATGTTCGTGGAGTAAAATTTTTACATGGCCCCTTTAAAAAATGCCAGGTAACCAGTGTTTCGTATGCATTTGGACATTCATTGTACACTTACATCACTAGTAGTTCCTATAGAACTGTTTTAGACTCTACTCTGAAGTAGGAGCTAATTTGGTTCCCTAAACTGAATTCTTAGAACCAAATACATTCCTAGTTCATGCGGTGCATAAAAGCAAGTACTTCTGCCAATAATTCTAGAAACTGTGAAAAGGTTCCTCAGGGGCGAAAGACCTCTGCCTTGTCAAAGGTCTCCCATATTTCCTGAACCACTTGCGGATAGGGTCAAGGTCAAGGTTCTTTTATTCGTCACATACACAATTATACAGGATAAAATCAGTAGTGAAATGTTAATCAGGACAGGTCCACTCAACAGTCAGTGCAAAATTAAATACAAATGAAACATAACACAAGAGAATATATATAAATATAGGTAAGAATAAAATAAAAGTAAGAAAAAAAAATAAGGGGTAAAATGTGCAATGAAATAAAATGTGCAATACTGTTGACTTAAGTAATAATATAAACAGGGATGTGCAAGAGGATTGTGCAAACAGCAAGAAGAATGTGCAAACATGGTTGTACCGGGTATGTACACATTAAATTGAGTCATGTAAATGTAAATGTTATGAGACCGAGTTTGAGTTTGAGTTTAGGAGCCTGATGGCCTGAGGGAAGAAGCTCCTCCTCAGTCTCTCAGTTTTTGCCATCATGCTCCTGAAGCGCTTGCCAGATGGCAGTAAAATGAAAAGATTGTTACCGGGGTGATTTGAGTCCTTGATGATTTTTACAGCTCTGCTTTTGCAGCGTTTGAGGTAGATGTCCTGGATGTGTCCTGGAGATGTACTGGAGGATGGAGAGTAGTGATCGACCGATATTGATTTTTTTAAACCGATACCGATACCAATAATTTGTACGTTTATGTACCCGATAACCGATATGCAGAACCGATATTTATTTACTGTTATAAAGTAAATAAATAACAGAGTGAAGTAAGTCCATTCTTCACTTTGGTTTTTCCTCCTTTCAGTCATCTTAACAACAACAAACAACGGTTGAAAATTTACATTTTCATGTAAAATTGAATCTTCAAATTACAACAATAAAAACATTTTATTTATAAAAAGCATCATCAGCAACACTGATATTAACAATAAGCAAAAGAATATCTAATGTTTTCAAATGGAGAAAATAAAGGACAGGAGTCATATCAACTTCATTTTAAACTACAGTTTTAGGTTTAGAAGCGGTTTAATAGACTAAAGAGTGAAGAATAATTCACTGAATAATATTCTCTGGAATATTGAAATAAGCTATAACAAAGAAAATATCGTATTTTATTGCATTTCTTAACTAGCATGTTTTATCAGAATTATTAAAATGTTTTTTGTCATTCTAAATTATGAAAACTGCTGACAGCGTGGTTTAGCTATGCATTTACACAGAACTATACTCAAACTGTGATCGCTTGCGAGATAATAAATAATTAATTTCTATAGAGATGTTTATTGGCGAAATAATGGTTCTATAGTAAATGTTAATATAATTTAGCGTGTTTCAAACAAGTGAATCTTGTTAAAAGTTACATGCGGTGGTCGTGCTGGAGCATTTCCTGAGTGAACAGTGCCCACTGCTCCAAGTGTGTGCGCACTTGGATGGGTCAAATACAGAGAACACATTTCACTGCTGGTTATACTCTGTATAATTGTGTATGAAAAAAAATAAAAGAAATATCGGTTATCTGTTTTTTTTCAAAACCGATTTCCGATTATGGTAAAATGCTTAAATATCGGGAAAAATATCGGTAGATCTCTAATGGAGAGTCCACTCTTCTGGGGAGATATTGCCTCATGACAGCATGGCTGCACCCTGGTTCAATTTGCCTGGCACATGCTTTGCTCTGATCGAACACAGGTTGGGCAGTGCCCATTCCAAGAGGGGTTCCACTAAAGTGAAGAGGCGCCTCGAGGAGAGCCCTCCTTGGTGATTTATGTAGACCACCACGGTCATACTGTCCAAGCCAACCAGAACGTGGTGACCCTTCAGGTCTGGTAAAAAGGATATAAAAAAACCTATAAAAAAATCAGGCGCCCCATCCCACCATAGACTACCAAATAATTTCACTAAACCTTATATATATATATATATATAAATAAACTTATTTACAGTTTTTATAACCAATTCTTACTATGTAAAAAATAAGTATACTTAGGCCTTTAGTGTTATGTTAGAATCATTATTATACTCATATCTTTTCTTGATTTAATATTTTGACTTGTTTTTAGCTTTATTTTTTGTTTTCATTTAAATGTTGTTGTAGTATGCATTTGTCATTTTTATTTAATTTCTTTATCTTCTTAAATGTGTATATATAATATTTATAGTTTTAACTTTTAATTTTAGTTACTTATTTGTAAGTTGCTTTGGATAAAAGCGTCTGCTAAATGACTTAAAGTAAGAAAAAATATCCTGTTCTGTTCTGTCAAATTGTCTCTTTGTTCTCATACTGTATTTTAATGCAGCCAAATTCTCAATAAAACTGTTTTACTTTATATATTTTACAGTTTATTTTGTCAGTCAACGGGATAAATATGAAATAATGACAGAAACACAGCCCTTTAAGAATACATAACCAGCTCTCCCTTCCAAGAAGCTATTCTGCACAAAAATCCTAATTTATAATTTTATTGAGCCGTTGTCTGATGAAATCAAATAATACACAATATAAGACAAGACAAAGACAATTCCTGTGCACACACTCATCAGACGTACACACACGTACAGGAATATCTGGACCACGGCCAATCAGAGGGAGGGCGTCTGCCCTTCACTATCTCTGATTGGTTTAGACCACGATATGGGCCTAATATGTGTCTGTTGTTGAACCACAGGGAGACTTTCTGAGTCGCGGAGACTTTTTTTTTTTGTCAAACGGCTGGACGCACCAGTGCGACCTCAGATTTTTGTTAGTCGCACCATTGAGAAAATTGGTCGCACTCTAGAGCCCTGCCTCCTGAACGGCCATCTCACGAGGGCACGGTTCAGAGTTCTGAGATCGAGGATGGGCCGTAGGCCGCCATCCTTTTTGGGGATGAGGAAGTAACGGCTTTAGAAGTCTGACTCGCTCTGAGCTGGAGGGACCGTTTTTTTTGCCAGTAAAGCCATCACCTCGGAGCGCAGGATGTGTGCGTCCTTGCTCTGAACAAGGGCAGGGACCACGCCGCTGAAGCACGGGGTTCTTCAAGCGAACTGTAGTGAGTAACCTTGTTTTATTATCCCCAAAACCCAATTTGACACCCCGGGGATGGCCTGCCATGTCTCGGCCCGCTTGGCTAGAGGTTGGATTGCTTCGATTGGTTTGTTGCCATGTGGGGACGGGCCACTCGTATTGTGTGGAAGAGGAAATGTGCTCTCTTTTTGAGAATGTTTGTGTTTTATTATATCCGCTATAGCAGCGGTAAGCAGTTTGGGCGCTTGTACGGGCCCAGTGACTTCGAAAAACACATTGCCCTCAGCACTCGGAACTGAACGGGGTGCTTGGAGGTTCAACCGAAGCAGCTTGGGGGTTGGTCCGGCAACCGCAAGACTTGGCCCTTCCCTCTTCCTGTCCTGTAGATCAGGACGACGCCTTAGACGCTGGGTCCAGCACAATCTTTGGCCCGTGGCGCTTAGGAGGCGATCGGCATCTAGCCGAACGAGATCAGTCTCAAAGCACAGGCTTGGGTTCTGGCTGGGTAGCCGTTAGCGCTGTCTTGGCAGGCTGGGGAGTCGGCGCGGATCTGAGGCAACTCAAGCCAGCTGCAGAGCTGGAGTCCTTTGGCAGGAAGTGTCGCATTGCCTGGGACGAATTCTGTGCCGCAGTGAAGCACCCTGCGAACCCGTCCACAGCGGGTCCGAACAGGCCAGTGGGGGAGACTGGTGAGTCCAGGAGGGGGACCTTGTCCGCGTCCTTGATCTCCGTCAGCGTCAACTACAGGTGGAACTCGAGCACCACTAGGCTGGCCATGGACCTGCCGATCACCTGGGCTGTGGTCTTGGTGGTGGGTTCTCTGAACGCTGCGGGGTCTGGGCCAGCCTTGTCCATGCACCGGAGGAGTTTGGCCTGGAAGACCTGGAGGACCGCCATGGAGTGAAGCACCAAGTTTGCTTGTCCTGCCAATGTGTAGGCATGTCCAGCGAGTGCTGAAGTCATCCCACATGGCTTGGATGGGTGGGCGGCCTTTGCAGTTCAACCGATGGCTGTGGGCGGGCCACAGACTCATGATGCGCGGCCATAGACTCATCGAGTGGAGGCAGTTTCCCGTAGCCCTTTTCTTCAGCGCCGTCTACTGAAGTGAGGGCGGATGAAGAGGAAGCTCATAGGCAGGCCAAGTAGGGGGCGAGCCACGATCTGGTGAATTCTTCGTGAACTTCCGGGAAGAACTATAAAGCTCGCTGACGAGGCGCCAGGCAAGAACCACTCATCCAGGCGGCTGCGGGTGGGCTCTTGACAGGACACGGAAAACAGAGGTGGGGGCAAGTCACACATGTTCAAGTCTCAAGCAAGTCTCAAGTCACAGTACAAACAAATCAAGCAAGTCAAGTCTGTGACTCACCTCAAGCAAGTCAAGTCAAGTCCTGATAAGGGTTAAGTCAAGTCACAGTATCAAACAGGAACAAATATATTTTTGCCGCACAACCGTATTCATTTTTCCTCAGAAATTTACTTTAATTATACATTTTAAAATAATTATATTTTAAATATAACATTTTGAAAATAGGCAAAATACTACTTTGTATACCAATAAGTCTGTAATTGAGAATTTATTGATGAAAATACAAGATAAAAATGTTTCTCATATTTATGTTATATTGAGTTTGACCATCCTAGGAGACACGATAATATTTAACAGATGTTTGAAAATGATTTTGCACTAAATATCTCCAGTGAAGACTGGGATTAAGTCTGGGAGCACGCTAAAGAATTTCAGTAACAAAACATGCTATTAAATTTAAAATAGTATGCTGACTACAAATCACCCCTTATATCAGAAATAAAATGGACCCAAATTTTTCCTCAGATATAGACACCCTATTTGGACTGTTTCTTTTATTTTGCATGATTGCCTACGTTGTTCATGAAAACTATTGTCATCATGGCTCAAAACAAGAAGCCTATTGCTGTTAATGTTTATGTATCTTCACCTGTAACTTAATGGCTTTTTTGTATCTTATCTTAATAAAAACTAAATTGACAGCTGTGCATTTAAGGTCTGCCTACGTTTTTTGTTTTGTTTCATTTTTGTTTTCTGTTTGTTCAGATATGAAATATAATATGAAATTAAATTATAGACCTAGGCTGTTTCTCAATATGCGTTCTTGGCCTTGTCCCAAATGGCGCCCCAAACCCTCGCAGTCTTCCTCTGAGTCTGCACTTTCGTGAAGTAATGCCGCTTTGACTGTCAGTTAGAAGTCTGCTGCGGAGCTCGACCAAGTGCGGGCTCGGCAGAAGTGCGGATCGAGGGTGCATAACAGCCACAAAGAGAGCGCTCGCGAGCACCCTTCTGAATGCTAAAATGAGGAATGGGACACTCTGCGGTCTCGTGAACTTAACGGACACGTGAACGCGGCGGCCATTGCAAGTCCGTAAGACCGCAAATACACATGAAGTGTTCCATTTGGGACAGGGCCCTTGTCTGTACTTGTGAAACGTCATCAGTCGCCACCCAAGTACTGTTCCAATTCAAAGTTCACATCTAGCCAAGTAGGCTACAGTTAAAATCCAGGATGTGTTCTTGCTCCACCCCTTTTATCGAGGACGCATAAAGAGGTGACCTGTGCAAACTTGAGGCAGCCAGGTATCCCAGTATGCATTTCGCAGCAATCTGCGAACGTTAATGGCGGAGGAGAAAACCCACAAAATCTTTACAATATTACTGTTATTGTGTCATGAAATGCAGTTCTAAGAGTATTTCAGGCAAGAATGTAATTGTTTAAAACTTAAATCTGCAGTTTATAAATATAGCTCCTATTTGAAAAAGTGTTCCTGATCCCTGATTTTGGAAGCGTGAGCTCTACACGATTACCGGGCGCTCAGTACTCATTTATCCGCCGAGAGCAGCATCACCGCGGCTAGTCCTTCTGACATCTACCGCTGGCTTTGATTTCACGAGTTCACACTTACTTAATAATGAACTGAATAAACGGTATGCATATTTGGCGTGCTGTCCGAGGAGAGGGCTCCGAGCTCGGTAATAGTTCCCGAGCCCAGGGTACTTCCCTCGCCCGGGGAGAGGGGTCCGAGCTCGGCATTTGGCCCGGACCCAAAAAGCTCCCCCCCTACCCCCTGCTGGGGTGGAAACGGACTGGAAGTGAGGAGTTTGGGGTGGTGGAGGGATTCTGGAAGCCTAGAGATAATGGAGGTAAGGCTGCTTGATTATTTATAGAGGTTCTCTCTAGCGTTTATTGGATAAGTGATGTGATTACTGATGATGAATTGGCTGTGTTAATTATCCGCGCGTGCTCCTCCCGAAACTTGTTTATAAAACATCACTTCACGAGTTCACACTTACTTAATAATGAACTGAATAAACGGTATGCGTATTTGGCGTGCTGTCCGAGGAGAGGGCTCCGAGCTCGGTAATAGTTCCCGAGCCCGGGGTACTTCCCTCGCCCGGGGAGAGGGGTCCGAGCTCGGCATTTGGCCCGGACCCAAAAGCTCCCCAAAAATGCTTATCGTGGGACAGCAGCCAAATAGTGGCTAAGAGACCCCCCAAAAATTGCATGGCTTTAGGTGGAGGAAAGCTAGGAGGGTTTGGTATGGTAATATAGGCGATTGGAGGTTGAAAATGTAAATGAAGTGGCCTTTCTTTGTTTGGTCTGTCTTACTTTGCTTGATGGTGTAAGAAATGGTTTCGTCGTCCAGCACCGCTAGATCTGAGATAGTGGGGTGGATGGCTGGGTCGAAACTGGATGAGATGGCGAGCTCAGAGCATCTGAGGAAGCCAAAGAAGGCCAGGATAAACATGGCGTCGAGTGTGCGGGCGGTGTGGGCAGAATGGTAGCCTCTGCGGAGGGTGGAAATGCATTTGGTCAAAATTTTTAAAGTTATGGGCTGCCTGGAGTCTGGGCGGGTGGGATTGGTTTTTTGGATACCTTTAATGAGTAGGGAGGTCTGTGAATTGGCTATATGGGCGGAAGGGGAACCGTATAAAAGTTTGAGAAAAAATTTTAGTCCGCTTAGGTAACCTTTAATGGAACTGGTTTGGAGTTTTTTGTTTATGTTGAGGTGGGAGATGAATGAGGTGATGGCCAGTAGTGAAAAGGTGGGGAATGGCAAGTTATAAGCGGAGTGAAAAGTTTTAAAGCTTTTCCATGCTGTCAGGTATGACTGGAGGGTCCTTGGGGAGACTGCTTGGAGAATTGAATTGAAGGAAGCTTCGAGGAGAGGTTTCAAGGGATGGTTTAAGGGAATATCAGTTCTGAAAAGGGAGGTACTGGGGTGGGGAGTGGATCCACCTCCGGTGCCAATGTTCTGAATTTCTGAAAGGAAAAATGAGAGAGAGAGTCAGCTATCTGATTTTTTGATCCGGGAATGTGCCTTGCGGTTATGATGAATTGGTCGCAAGCTGAAATCCAAGTTAAGCATCTTAACAGGGGGTTTAGCATGGGTGAATGGGAACGAGATTTGTTGACGCAGTGTACGGTGGCTTCGTTGTCGCAGTGGATAAAGATGCTGGTAGCGGACCATTCTTTACCCCACAGAAAGGCTGCGATGACTATGGGATAGAGCTCGAATAGAGCAGAGGATGCTGCTGACGGTGGTAGATTGGATAGCTGGCAGGGCCAAGTAGATGCGAACCAGCGTCCTTGGTAAAATCCCCCATAGCCGATGGAGGGGGCGGCATCAGTGGATTGGGTGGTGAAAGAAAAGAGGGGGGGGGAAATTGGGTGAGAGGGAGAGGGGAGGTTGCTGTGGGGGTCGGGGATGTACTGTCGTTAACGGGGTTGGCCGATTAGGGTTTGGTGGGCTCCCTTGGTGTGGGAGCGGGCACTGCTACGGCAGTGGGGAAATATAGGAAAGGCTCCTGCGGGAGCAGGCACTGTTGTGGCAGTGAGGAAATAAGGAACCTAATGGAGCAGGAGCTGCTGGGATGGTTGATGTGGAGATGAGCTGCTATGGGTGGATTTAAAGATTTTAAAAAAGGGGTGGCTATGGTGGGTCTGAAGATCGGGTGAACAGGGATAGACTGGCATTAAAAGGGGTTGGCTGATGAGGGTTTGATTGGCCGGATGTGGTAGCTACGCCTGTGTGGAAGGAGTGGCTGGAATAATGATCTGCTGTTATGCCGGATGGCAGTAGAACGGGACTTGGTGTTTGGGAATCAGAACCGTGTGGAAGGGCGTTTTTGAGTCATCGATAAAGTAGGTCAGACGGGAGTTTTGGCCTGTGGCATTCCGTAATGCGGATAAACTACTAGGGTTTGGTATGGTTGGATTGGAGATTGAAGTAGTAGGGGGTTGTGACTGGTTCCGCCTCTGGTAGTGGGAGAAGGGGATGGAAAAAGAGAGGGAATGGCAGGCAGCGGGGCTTGCATCATTAGCGGAGGCAAGCTCACACTTGGGACTGTTCCGGGAGCAGAAGAAGGGAGGGAAAGTGATGTGGTACCGGGGCCTACGCTGCTAACGGAGGCATGCTTATACTAGAGTTGGACGATGGGGCTGTGGGCCATGGAGGTAGGAGTGGTGTGAGGCCAGGGCTATGGATGGTTCTGCGCTGCTAACGGAGACGTGCTCACGCTAGAGTGGAATGTTGGGGCTGCGGGCCATGGGTAGGTGGAGGGATTGGGGTAAGGAAAAGGCTGTGGATGGGTCTGCACCACTAGCAGAGGCAGCCTCACACTAACGTCTGCTATGGAAGCTGGAGGTCACTGGAAGGAAAGAGGATTAGAAGTAACAGGGGCAAAGACATGTGAGGGCCTGTGTTGTGAGCAGAGGCATCCTGGAGTTTGCTTCGGCTGCTGAAGGTCATGGAATGGGAATTGGGGTTGAGACGTCCTGCGGATCCTGTGTATTCTGTACCGCTAGCTGAGGCAACCTCACACTGGCATCTTCTTGGGAGCTAGAGGCAACTGAAAGAGAAAAAGAAAAAGGGGTTAGAAGTAAAAGGGTGAACAATATGTGAGGGCCTGTGTTGCAGGCGGAGGCAGCTTCGCGCTTGCTTCGGCTGCGGCCACATGGTTTGTAATATTCGGGGGAAAGGGCTGTAGAGCCTGATCAGCCTGTGCTGCTATCAGTGGCAGACTCGTGCTAGCATCCGCTACGGGAGCTGGAGGCCGCTGAAAGGAAGTAGAACGAAAATATGAGATGTGGGGGCCTGCGTTGCAAGTGGAGGTAGCCACATGCTAAGTTGCTTCTGTAGGCTGGGGAAAAAAGGGGGGACGGGGTTTGTGACTTTGGCGGGACATGCTGAAAAAATCCGGGTAGCCTGCAGTGTTGCCAATTTAGCAAATAATGTATATTTATTTAACATAGCAGTTCTCAGACTAACCTGGTGACTTGTATTTCGATCGTCTAGCAACAGTTTTAACTATTTTTAAACCTTTTTATTAATTTAGCAACCTTTAAGTGATACAATTATGAAAGGCATTAGTTTCTCTCTTAACCACGCAAAAGGAAAGAGTATTGAAACCGCTAGCCGGTAAGAGGCACATCTGCTGGTAACACCGGCAGTACGAACTTCATATATTAATTAGGTTGCACTTCCGATAATTGTTATATATATATATATATATATATATATATATATATATATATATATATATATACACGGTTTTATACTTATGATTGTTAATCGTTAGGCTACTGTTAGCCCACCATAATTAATAATGGAATGTCTCTTCCAACTGTTGGTCTTAACCACGAAACAAATTATTATCCGCCTTATCTATCCAAATATGGGGTGAATTAATACAGGTAAAATGCTGGTGGAAAGCATGGAAAGTTATTTGTGGATTCTAAGCGCTTGCTTCCTGGTTACGTAATGCATTAACATCCCAAAAAATGCTGCGGTGTCATTTAACAACTTTAGCAACAAATTTAACAACTTTGGCAACACTGCTGGCCTGCGCCCGCTAGCGTAGGCAGCTTCGCGTTAGCTTCTGGAAACAGAAGTTAGGCCCGGCTACATATGGCTCTGCGGCTGGAAGAGCCGCGGTGAAAGGCTGAACCAAAAGCGGGAATCGAGTGAGGCTTGCTGCGGTGAGAACTGGGGCGCGGCCCATGCTCGTTGAAGAATAGTACGGATCCGTTTGTTTATCCTCCGTGAGAACGGAACGTCGTAATTAATCAGCGTTTGCCTCTGGCTTAAATACGGTCCACTTTCCGATCAGGGGAAATGTTGGCGCGGCCGAATGATACGAGGATGCCGGGGAAGTTGAAAGTTTCGGCGGTGGAAGCGAGGTTAAGCCCCGATGACGGGGAAATCTTGTGGCTGGTCGAGCGGAGCGGCGGCCGCGATGGAGCCTGGGGCTCGGGGGCGTTTGACTGGCGGAGAAGGAGAGATCCTGGGGCCGGTCAATTTGCTGCGGAGGATCCGCAAATCTCGAGT
This sequence comes from Oxygymnocypris stewartii, assembly GCA_003573665.1. Classification (NCBI taxonomy): domain Eukaryota; kingdom Metazoa; phylum Chordata; class Actinopteri; order Cypriniformes; family Cyprinidae; genus Oxygymnocypris; species Oxygymnocypris stewartii. The sequence continues at coordinate 587,938 of QVTF01012824.1, forward strand.
ATATGTCTCGTTTTTGAAAGGAGGAAAAAATGGGGTCTGTGATCGTGGCAAGGGAGCAAGCCGAATTCTGGAAGCCTAGAGATAATGGAGGTAAGGCTGCTTGATTATTTATAGAGGTTCTCTCTAGCGTTTATTGGATAAGTGATGTGATTACTGATGATGAATTGGCTGTGTTAATTATCCGCGCGTGCTCCTCCCGAAACTTGTTTATAAAACATCACGTCTCTGTAACGTTAGTGGTTAAACATGAGGTCAAATTCGTTTTTGGTAAATCTAACAGGCGATCTTTGGTCTCATGACTCTATTATTTATTCCAGGGCATATTGTTTTGACTGAGCACAAAGTTATGTTTCACAAATTATTTATTTATCAATCATAATGCATAGCAGACTTTTTTTTTTGCATACATTTTGACTGAATTGTTTGCCTCTTGTCTTTATTTCCTATTACATACGTCTCTTATTATACTTCTACTTTTATAATGGCTATTATTTTTCATTAAAACTGACATTTAACAAAAGAGACTTGTGCTTGTCATATTTCATTTTATTATGCATACAGTAAAGATAATCAGAGCATGTGCACACATTATCTAAACCACATATTAATGTTTTATATTTTTTAACTGAAAACGTAAAGAGAGTTGTTTTATATTTTGAAGAAAACGAAAAGGCAGTGTTGTTTGATATCATTTTTTTGTGGCTATTAATATTTTGAAAAAAATGAAACAGAAAAGAGGCAATGCTGTTTGATATATTTCGTTTCACTGTAATGTATGTACATTCCCTGAACTACATTTTTGCGGCTATTAATATATTTACATAAAAACAAAAAGAGGCAGTGGTGTTTGATATCGTATTTCGTCGTATTGTAATAGAGTGTAGATATAGGCGAGCTGACTGACGTTATCAAGTACGCTGCTGTTCTATTTGCAGAATTACCGGACTTGTGTCTTCCCATCCTCAGGAGTTCGCACTCCCGAGTCGAACTTGCGAAGTCCGAACTACCGAAGAAGCAAGTCCAAACTTTGCGTAGGCCTACTTGATATTGAGAAACGGCTCTACTCTATTAAATTAATGTCGCCTGTAAGTGGTGGCAAATCACTTCTGTATCACAGAAGCATTTATTGAACTGATTCATTCAAAACAGTTCGTTATGAACAAGCAAGAAGGGCCTCAGAATCACTCAACCGATTCGTTCAAATCCCCGCGGATTTGTTCAGTCTTCAGTGTGTAGAGACGCGCAAACTCTAGTTGTGGGCTGAACGAAACTGTTGGCAGCCACGCTGCAAAAAATACTAAATATCGTAGGCTATGTTATAAATATAAAAACTCATTTTAGGGCCATTTTGACACCATGTCTTGGATTTTGGGTTCAAGAGAAATACTAACTACTTGATAAAATACTTCTACAATTCCGTGGCAAGCGAAATTAAAGTTTGACATAGTTAATTACAATCACGAGATTAATAATTTATAATCACTTTAATTTAATGAAAGACCTAAGCTGAATTTTAAGATCAACACTGTTTTAAACTAATGAACAAGCTTACATACCTTTCCTTTATGAAGTGGTGACGTCCTGGCATTGCAAAATGCACACAGATTCAAAGTGTTAATCCAAATATCTCGGGAGAATATATTGCTCCTTGTATTTGGCGCGCTGTGTTCCTGTGCTCGTGCAGTGTCATGAACTGCGCAGACTCGGATCACTTCTGCCGCTGGTTCAGTGGCTTGCATTTTGTTTACCAAATTATGTCACAGTGATTTATAATAATAATCAGAGTTGTTATGAAGTCAAATCCTGCCGAGGCATGAAGGTAAAGTCAAGTCAAGTCTCTGGATCTCAAGTCCAAGTCAAGTCGAGTCATTTTCTTTATTTAGCCAAGCAAGTCACAAGTCCTTAAATTTGCGACTTGAGTCAGACTTGAGTCAAGTCATGTTACTCAAGTCCCCCACCTCTGGTGGAAAAGTTTGGCGCCTGTGCCTGGCCTCCTAATTCTGCTCTGTCACTCGACAACCTGCCGTTCTGTCTGAGGGCCGTATATTTACCACTGGTAGGCCTACAGCCTGCTCTGAGAACCATTATGTACAGACCCCGCAAATAAAGCGCGTGATGCAGAAAGCATGTGTGCATGATAGTCCTGAGTGCAGGCTGTACTAGTAGTCAATAAGAATAAAGCGCAGATATGATTTTCTGAATGTAAGTCGGGAACAGGATATTGTTAGTCCGCCCACTCCCATTCAAATTACACAAGAGTTACCAACCACTACCACGTATTATTTGGGGATTTAATCCTGCGGCGCAAGAGATCTGTTCGGGTGCCATGGTCCCCGAGGGGAAAAGGCGGGAATGCAGACTTCTACAGGGCAGTCGTGGCTCTAAACGATAGAGCGTCGGACTTGTAACCTGAGGTTGTGGGTTTGAATCTCGGCTCCGGCAGGAATTGTCCACAACTGAGGTGAGACCCTTGAGCAAGGCACCAAACTGCTCTCCAGGCGCCGCAGTGTCGGCTGCCCACTGCTCCAAGTGTGTGTGCACTTGGATGGGTTAAATGCAGAGATTTCACTGCTGATTATACTCTGTATAATTGTGTGTGTGACAAATAAAGGTCATCTGAGCTTAAATATTATTATTATTTTTTTTACAGTGGGGTAATCTGGTCAGATGTGGATGCATTCGGACAGAAGAGATGGATTAAAATGCCAGGTGTAAATGGGTACTTGTCTCCATTGTCCACTTGTGATCCGATCAACCAAAGCGCATCTTAATACCAAGTGTTAACAGGGGCTAAAGGTTTAAATGTTTTCAAATTTGCACATATCAGACCTGTACACACATAATTGTCTATATTATCCTTTATTATCTGTGTATTGTCCTGTTGCTGTCATTCTGTTGCATTGTAGAGCTTCTGTCACTATAACAAATTCCTTGTATGTGTAAACATATCTGGTCAATAAAGCTCATTCTCATTCTCAAATAGAACATCAAGTGTTGTCATTTTGAAATTACAGTAATTGCGTGGTGTGAATGCAGCATAAGATCTAGGTGCAAGCAACATATATTTAGTAAAAAGAAAACACTCTTTAAATTGGAACAGGAGAAAAACTATAGCAAAGTTAAACAACTAAACAACAGCTAAACAGTCCAAGAACTAAACCAAAAATTTGATATGAATACACAGGACAATGGGGGGAAAGCATGCAACAGGTGGGACTAATCAATAATTAGGGACCAAAGACACTGGGACTAAACACAAGCAGTGAAACAGAACTCAAGCTAGCAAACCTAAATGGATAACACTTACAGTGGGAATTTTATCTCCACTAAAGATATGCTAGCAACACTGACCAGTTTGGGGAAAAAAATCTGATCTGCTTACATATAACCTGTATCATCAAATGTTCTCCTTGCTGACATCTAAGCTGTAATAAGAATGTCAAATACTTTTCCTGTGACCACTTGTGATCATACAAAGTACAAAAAATATATAAATAGTCTAGTTAGGTCTCTGTGGATAAGTGAGTTTACCTGTTTACAGCCCCCTCAGCGTTATTATTGATTAATGGGTGAGTAGGTGGTGTATGTGCATCAGATAAGAAGTAGTCATAACATTTTTAACTTCTGTGGTTTTGAGATGCATGATGTCACAACATGCTGGAGGAGTGGTGGCAGATTGGCAAAGATGCATATGTGTGAGAACCTACTAGATGATTTGGCAGGAGCTGTTATATTATATATGAGCAGTTTTTTTGAAATTGCATTATTGTACAGATTTGTGGTGTATTCCCATAACCCTATAGAGTATAAGTGGTTTGGAGATTTACAAAAACTACTTTTGTTGTGTCACGGAGCATAGTTTTAAGAGGTTTTTTAGGCAAGAATGTTGTTGTTCATGCTTCAAATATATGTAAAATATATAAAACACATGTTACCCTCTCTGTAAAATCCAGACTAAAGTCTCAAAATCTAATTATGAGAAAACAAGCATCAAAGTTACACATATATTTACTCATGCAGTATACACACACATACTATATATGGAAATAGGCTATATGAAGAGTTTGGTTCCAAAATGCTAAACATTCATTTTGATTAATTTGAGTTTATAATTTGATAATTTATAATTTATAATTTTTTTTACCAAGAAAGTGGCAAGATGAAAACCACTATTTTCTGTTTCAAACTTTCACATAGCATCTTTAGGTTATAATATCATTAAAAATTCACATCCAGATTTTGATTTTCAAAGATTTATTATTTTAAAAAAAATCCCCAAAATGCAATAAATCCATGATATGTTAGTTTTTCTTCAAAATGCACTAAATCCATTGAATCAATATAAAAGTTATGTTTTCATGCTGAAAATATTGAAAGCTCGCTGGAGCGTTGTTAAAGTCACAGCTGAACGCTGTTTCACAGACTTGCACTTTGATATCAGGCAACGAGTGGTATTTAAAATAAAAACTCAGTTAAATATGACCTGGGGGCCGCCAATCGACTATACGTTGCTTTGCACGTAAAATATCAACGCTACGGGCTCCGGTCAGAAGTCTATGGGAATCCCTGCAAGTTAAAACATGATGCCAAAGGGGTACACAGTGACTTAAAACATGACGCCAAAGAGATCTTGATAAAGCTTCAATATGTGATGAGTTGGGAGTGAGAACGTGTTGTCCTGCAAGCAAATCGTAAGGGTTCAAGTTTTCCTGGAAGAACTGTTGACAGACTCAGTGCTCCTCCATGCACTGTCCCAGGCGCTAGGGCGCGGCTTAAAGGGGCTATAGCCCCATCAGAAACTTGCTTCCCCCCTCCCCCAAAAAGATTTCCAAATGTATTCCTCTCTGTGTCACTCTTATTAACATGGAAAAAATTAACATTAAAAACCTAAAAAAGTGCCTAATATATGGCCTCTATAAACAATTTTATGGGGACGCTATCAAGCAACGCACAAACTTTATGCAAGACAGTGAACGTCAGTCAATTCACTACAGAGAAAGTGAAAGTTAAAAAAACACTGATCGCTAAAGCTGCATATTACCGGCGCATATTCTCTCTGAGACGATGAGAGACGAATCTATTCTAACATATGCTGATAATATGCGGTATATAACTGTCTTAAATAATTCACTTATGTTTATTTTGTGGCTCATATAGGGAAAAACATGAGAAGAAACGTTGGCTATTTTGCTTTGAACAGGTTGTTTTAGAAAATCAGTGCCTGAAATAAAGCTGCTCAGAATTTTCATTGATGACTGCGGTATTAATAATTTTAATTATAGGCCTATAAGGCATTGTATAAATGAATAGACCTGTTTAAAAAAAAAACAATTTTAAAAGAGGAATAAGCTAATAGCCTATTTTATTATCCTCACAGCATATATGAAATTATCGCAGGGGAATAATTTAATGTAATTTAATAATAAATGTAATCTAATAATAATAATAGGCCTAATAATAAGAAGAATGTAACAGGCCTACATTAATTGGAAATGCTAAATCCTCTTAATATTACCAAATGTTATGCTTATCTCTGGCTATCATCGACACATGATACAAAGGAAATCAGCACGGGGAGGTTATCACCTACAATGTGTGCCCGTGTGGAAATTTTATGAATTGTAAAAAAAAGAAACATGTAGTTTTTGTTGAATTGAAAAAATCCCAACTTTCTCTCTTTTCTATATTCGTTCATAAATTACATGACTTTGTAAGAGTCATATTTTGCAGTTGGTATTATTACTAACAGTGGCATATGAGAAGTTTATTACCACAGAAAAAAAGGGAGGGCATAGGTACTTTTATCCCAGACCTGGAATACAACATTACAGTCAAGACTGTCAACATCCATTTCCACTAATGGGCAGTCTGATTATTTTCCCAAAACTGATTCATTTAACAAACCAGTTGAAATAACTGATTCACAAGTTTGTTTATGCAATCACACAATGACTTCATGTTAGACAAGTCTGTACCGTTCTCTGTTCAGTGTACTCTTGGAGTGACTGGAGTACTGATTGAACTGGCAAAACCGGCATCGTAGAATGATATACTCCTGGATATTGACTCACTAATAGGAGTCACTGTCAGACACATCCTAAAAATTGTTCTGATTGAGTAACTTGTAGATCTGTGTTGACTCAAGCCACAAATTATTTCAGCCCAATTGAGGTTTAGTCTGAAATGGTGAAGTTCAATCAGTTCACTAAAAAGAAGCGGTTCATCAAAAGAATGATTTATTTGTGAACCAGACATCACTACCCCCTCAGTACTATGCCCTTTAACCTGTCAGGCTCCAGTTTCTTTCAGGGTTTGACTTGAAATAAATGAATTAATTGGGAATGAGGAGAAATGCTGTGATGCTGTGTAGGAGTCCAGAGTTTGTCTGTTATTAAAATCAGCATAAAATTAAATGCTTTTAACTTTACTCACAATATTTGCATTCGTCTCAAACACTTTTTGAACTCTGTGTTTTAAATTCTAGGAGTCACTTCTGAAACTTTTAAGCCTGGAACACCCCAAGCCGACAGTGGGTTGTCTGGCCGTTTTTGTTCATCGGCCGACTAAGTTTTCTCTGTGTGCTCCAGTGTCGTCATCAATCATTCGGGCCATCTGATCATTCTGACTGGCTGTTCAGCTAGCAAACCAGTGCGCAATAAAGACGTAGAACGGACATGATTTTTCTCATCTCAAACGAGCCTATTATCTCACTATAGGAAGATGTGAGGGTCTGTATGACTTATATAAGAGAAAGCGTAATGCTAACTTGGATCACGTGTGCCTTAATGACCAATAACATTACAGCCTTGATATTATTGCATTCCAGTCAGAGTTGTACAACACACTATCACCAGTGTTGGGGAAAGTTACTTTTAAAAGTAATGCATTACAATATTGTGTTACTCCCTAAAAAAGTAACTAATTACGTTACTTAGCTACTTTTTGTGGAAAGTAATACGTTACGTTACTTTTTAAATATGAGCAGGGCTTGATTGTTTGTTTTTAATACAAGAAGTTATATTTATAGCAAATGTAAAAGCCTTTCACACCAAAAAGTGTACTGAATAAACCTCAGGCTGAAAGAAAAGTACATTCACGTCTGTACTGAAAGCAGAACGCAGGAGAAGAAGGTTCAACACTCTTCAGCAATAAAAAACAAACAACGAAGCACAATTGTTAGTTTATCTAAAGTAATTTTAGCTTATTAATATGGTTGAACTGGATCATCAAAGCTCAGCAGCAAACACATTGGCTAATAAAATGGGATTAGATGTATTTGTGTTGATTAACATATTTAATTATTGCAGGTTTGTGTCATATTCTGAGTTTGTATTTCACTGTTTTAATTTATTTTGATGAATACTGAATAAGTGAGTATAATTTGATAATTAGAGTGATAATTTTGATCAATACTGAAAAGTTTTATTGCGAGTGGGATGAATTAATGCTCATTCACATTTAATCTAGAACTACAGTAAGATCACGTTTACACAGCCCACTGTCAGTCAATAAATGGGAAAAAAGTAACTCAGATATTTTCTTGTAAATTAAAAAGTAATGCGTTACTTTACTAGTTACTTGAAAAAATTAATAGTATTACGTAACTCGCTTTACTTGTAATGCGTTACCCCCAACACTGGAACACGCTATCTATACTCATATAAATTACTAAAGTAGTCAAACCTTTCATTAAAAGGGGGTGACCCAATACTTTTGGCAATATAGTGTATATATATATATATATATATAATATGTATAGTGCACCATATTTGAACCAAAACGGAATAATTTTAAAACATTTCACATTTTAAATGTGAAAATCTTCTATACATATTTTTTATATATTCCCATTCTTGTTAAAACACTGGACATTCTTATCCTGTGCATTTTAAGCACTTTTTTGTGGGAAAGTTTTTATTTTTTGTCCATCAAAAGCATGCCATCGCTTTATATGTGCGTGAGCATCGCAACAAATAAAAAAGACTTTTTTTTGGCAAAACCATCTCTGCTGCTCTCACACAACGCTCCTGCTTGATGTTCATGTGCTACTCCCGGTATGAATGCACTCATTTATTAACATGCACGCTGAATAAATAATACACATTGTGCACCACTCACGATTGCAGTGTGAAACCAGCATTACATATTACTTTACAGTAATATTTAACATGATCACATTATTGCTGCTGAAAGACTCACTTATTCAAGCTTTTTGTGTTGTTCATGGTGTGTTGAGAGTCATTTGTTAATTTTAACTTTTAATTTTGACTTTGGTGTTCAATGGTTGAGGAATGAGGGAAATGTTACCTCACTGTACCCTTTTTTCTTTATTTATTTTATGCAAATGTTTATTATTGCATTCTTAAGTTTTTTGCACAATGAGAATTTCACAAGCTAAAAAAAGTAATAGACCTCACGTTGTGTCAATCACATTTACACACTGCCTCCGAAAATTTTGTCCATCATAAACAAATTGTATCATGTTGGATTTTCCACATTTTTCACATCCGTAGGAAGCATTTTGAGAGGTGTTTTTACAATTCAGAGCCACCGTACAAGCGAACTCCAAAATCGAGAATGGCGTTTGACAAGTTGATCCTCTTCGTTTAACAGCTCAAAGCACTGTATAGCTCCTTGCACACTGAGTTCAAGGAAATTAGTGGTCTTCTTTGTAATATTTATGGCTCCAGTATCCATAATATCGCAGCTCCTTGATAATTGATACCTTGATACCTCCCTACACTATCTCAAGATTGGATGGACACAATATTTCCTCTTTCTTTTTCTCTTTTTAAGAAAGGGGTGGACAACAAAATCATCCTCACTGCTTGAAGACTCCATTTTGTATTGTTTTGCTAATTGTTTTACAAGGGATTAATTAATACGCATCTGACTCAGTGTGCAAGGTTCTGACAAATGTTTAGGATGACAAAAAAAAAAAAAAACATATATGAAAATTTCGGACTCAGTGTGCAAGGACCTTTAGGAAGAACATGTAACAAGTTAATTGGCAGACACTGATTCTTTATAGTTTTACGGAAGTTATTCCCATACTTAGAGCAAAGTGTCATGGGGCAAAAGTGGATGCCTACAAATAAATACTTATTTTAGTACTGGAGTGATGTGCAGTGACTGGTGTATACATTTCCTTTTCCACTTCCTGTAAAATATGTGCATATGTAAGTATGCAGAGAGTTTTGCAAGAATGCTTATACTTATATAGAACACTGATGAAACAACAAAGGAAATTCACTTGATCTCTCTCTAGGTATAAAGTTGACATTCCCGTGGAAATGGCTTAGTAGACCAAGACAGATGCATCACCTTCATGTAAATGTGTGTAAGAGGATATACGTCTGCAAAAGGTATCAGCTCATGTTTCAGGTGAAACAGTATAAACATCTGCGGCCAAGGCCTAGACAGGAAGTTACAGGGAGGTCACAGGATATCAGCTGACCCTTGTGGTAGAGGGCTGCTCAGACATGACAGTTTTTTTCTGAAGTGAGATAGGGGCATAATACACAGGAAGACATATACACCACCTCTGTGTTGTTTTTAAATCAGTTGCATCAAACTTGCATTGGAATGGAAAGTATGCCGATATATAGGACAATTATGAGTGGAGGACAGCAGAGGATAAAGGACACACACAGTTTCTTTTTTTTTATCGTAACGCCTCGCATGGAGTGGAAATTGGACATCCTGTGACGCACAGAATACCGCTAAATTTCCCAAATTCATCAGAACGGAAAAACTAAATGTCAGATACGTATCATTGATTATTTTATTTATGATATGAAGTATTCATTTAAAGTGCTTTTGACCAAAATAAGTTGCATTACCTGATATTCAATGTTAACGGGTTGTATTATGTTTACATGAGGTTGTGTGTTCTTGTTCTCTGATGATTTATAAATCTTGCATGATAATGATTGACATAGATAATTTCTGCTTTGGATTACTGTATAACAATGAAAAACATACTGATATTAATCTATGACATCTTGTGACATAAGAACAGACAATACAATGAGGCTAATAAAACCATGTAACTTTAATGGTTATATTAAACTGCTGATGCTCAGGGAAGATGAATGATGTGTGTTGCATAACTCTTTTATTTTTAAATTGCCTTAAGTAGCAATGAAATTACATTTATTCTTTTATGGTGCGTGGATGCATTCAATTGACTGAAATCGACTGTAAAGACGTTGATAAAGAAAATATGGATTTCAAATAAATGCTGAAAAATCTATAAAAATAATAATGCATATATTATGTTAATAAAATATGAATATTGCTATATAAATATTAAGTTCCCTAAATTAATCATAATAAATGTTTTTTTGAGTGCCAATTCAGTATAGTAGAATGATTTCTGAAGGATCATGTGACACTGAAACTGCACATACTCGTGACTCTTTAGCTCGATCCACAACAATCGCTCGATTGTTTTTAGAGAGAAGCAGTACAGCTGTATCTGTCTTTTTTAAATATCATAAAACTAAAGACTCTTCGGAGATAAGAAGGATGCAATACTATTCTATAAGTACTCAAGATTAACATGAGATTGGCTGAAACTGTGTGTATGTCCACTTTAAGTGGCCCATTTTACCCGAATTCCCCTCCAATTTTTAATTCATGCCAAATGAAAAGGGTCAGAAACGACGATTGTGTACATAAGAACTACATCACAAGACTATGAGATATTTTTGTCTCAAAATATGCTACTCTGTCTGTTAAATCAAGAGTCACGATTATGGCTTTATTCTTCCCCATATATAATGACAGTTTACAAGAACAAGACGCACTTAACAGATTAGCCACTGTCTTCATAAGCTCTTACATCAACATGCCTCTTCATTTAATTGTATCTACTATAAAGACAATACATTTGGTACTCATTCCTCATTTTATTCGAACATACTGTGTTTGAGAGCAAAACAAATTATTTTGAAATTAAAATAAACAATTGCAAATAAGTGTTGTTAAGACTTTTTAATTACAAAAATGATGTACTTGATGACAACATTTCTTTTTGTTGCACATAAATGTTCTCTTTCCTTTATGCAGTTCCCACACTTTTTATTATGCACCCATAGATTTTGGTCTCTGATTTTGATGTCATTTTTTTGTGGGTCTAAAATCTTTGCTTGTGAGTTGAAACGAAGTTGAACAAAAGTTGAAACTATAGCACAAAGCGAGAGTGACCAATAGAAACATGTATGGGTGTGTACTGAAAGGTGTAAGAGCTCCATAAATGAAAGAGAATATTTATTTACAATGCAATGCAAAGATATCAATATGTAATTGATATCAATTACTTTATTTTTGTAATTAAAGAAAAAAAATAACAAGACTTTTTATTTGTAATCTTTTATTTTTTTATTAAAATTTTCCATAGGCTAAGTTGCTGAACCTAAATGGTCTTTTAATGTGATGGTGGTAATTATATTTATATTTGAAACCTTATAGAAGTCAATTTGGTCAAATTTGAACAATCATGTTACACGTATATTGACTGATTTATAACTCTTAAAAAATATTTGGACACATTTTTAACACTTTAACCTTTCCCTTTTAATAATCCCAAAATCACAAATGAGATTGTAGCACTTTAGTTCGGGGACCAATTTTTGCGATTAACTAATTGCTTATTAGCATACTAGCGCAATGGCTGTTTATTAGTAATTACAAAGCACATATTCTGTATGACCATATTTTAGACATGTTAATCCTACCCAATACCTAAACTTAACAACTACCTAACTATTAATAAGCAGCAAATTAGAAGTTCATTAAGGCAATAGTCATAGTTAATACACCGACCAAAATTATAAACGCAACACTTTTATTTTTGCCCCCATTTTTCATGAGCTGAACTCAAAGATCTAAGAATATTTTTAAGTACATAAAAGGCCTATTTCTCTTAAATATTGTTCACTAATCTGTCTAGTGAGGTCTCCCATCCAGGTACTGACCAGGCTCAACCCTCTTTAGCGGGAAACCAGTCTTGGGCTACAGGGTGCTGAATAATAACATTTATCTTTTGGGAGTTGTCTC